>OZ025292.1:417834220-419034220 GCA_964019185.1 Maratus speculifer
TGACGCCAAAATGGTGAGTTGGCGCCCGCTGTTACTCATATCGTACCAAGAAAGGCGGAGACAGACAAGTCATTCCTTAATTTACACCTAATAAGCTTGTCCTACATCATGATTTCATCCCGTAACTCGATGACGTAGTATTTGAGTTGTTACTTATAACGTCATTTTTTTGTTCTAAATTTCAGTCTGCCGAGGGTTTGTACTCGGATATGCGCAGGCAGACCAAAATATTCGTAAAATACTTTATTTTACCTTTAATTTGGCACCATATTCATCTCGTAACACGATGACGTGATAGTAACGCGAAAATGGCGAGTTGGCGCCCGCTGTTACTGATACAAGAAATGCCGAGGCAGACCAGCCATTCCTTAATCTACACCTAATAATGTTGTCCCACTTCATGATTTCATCCTGTAATTTGATGACGTGGTCATTTGTGTCGCCGCCACCCTCTCTATTACCGATGAGTGTGTGTGGGGAAAGGGGGGGATTCTGAAAATTGAACTAAAAGTGATGAAAATATATATTCATTTCGTTAACGGTTTTGGGGTAGTAATTAAAATTTTTAGTTTTTTAAGATCAACGCCCAAACATTTTTTAGAAGTATAGGTTAGTATCTCCTACTGCCTCTTCAGCACCGAATTTTGGAAATTGTGACACAATTTGGTACTTTTCTGTATAAGGGTTAACTGTTTGCGCAATGGACAATTAAAGTTGGCACTCTTCTAAAACCGTACAACAACCCTAATTTCAAGCAAGAAACAAATCTGAAGCAAGCGGTATACCACCTGTGTATTTACTTTCGTCTGGGTAAACGCAGTATGCCTTTAATTTATTACTGAGTTGCCTACACAATACAATGAATTTATTTTGTGATCTTGTGTATTTCATCGTCATTTTCGAATAAGAGGCATTGGTAAATATTTGAAAATAAAAATTTCGCTGTCAAAATTTATAAATCGACAAACGTTTCAATATCCAATTTTAAAAACACCGAAAGTTTTTTTTTTTCTTTTTTAACATGCTGCTAATGCATTAAGAAATCATAAGAACTACTAGGCAGAAGGAACTGTAATTATTTAACCTCATACATGAAATTTCTAGAAATGGATTGCTCTTAAAGCAGTCATAGACTAAATTTTACTTTTCTTCCATATAGAAATTTGAAACGATATACATCGGAAAACCCTTATTTTAGAAAATTTGTGTGTCCAAACAAGAACCCGTGCTACATTTTAAGAGAAAATTTGTTTTCAGTAGATTAATTTTTCTGCAGAATGTTGCACTTCCAACTTAGAAAAAAATCCTTCTTGCACAATTTATTTTGAAAATATATTTATAAACAGATTTTTTGGTTAAATAAATAAAAAATATATAAACATATGGCGGATCACAATTTTCACCATGTTTTAAACATAAAATATATAATATGAACTTTGAAAAGTTCACTGATTTACTTAAATGCGATTAAAAATATTCAAAACTGTTAGTAGTTAGTTTTATTTAAAATGTCTTAGTACTTTCAAGTCTTATCCAGGCTCTTCGTCAGAGAATAATGTTATGAAAGTAGAGCAGTTTCTTAGATTAAACTTAATGAGAAAATATACATATTATTATTAGTTGTAGTTCCATTTAATTTATAATTTCCTTCTATGCTTATTTGTCTTTTTTTTTAAAGTTCAGAATTTGTTTTAAGTATTTTTATGATATATTTTAGAATTTTAGTTTTCTTTCGTTTTTTAGTTTGATGTTTATCTAAAAGCATTTTATTTGATTTCAAAACCTCACATAAAGTGTATATTATGTGATGTAATGTTAGACATTAATCATTCCACCATTAACTTTAGATTAAACTTAATGAGAAAATATACATATTATTATTAGTTGTAATTCCATTTAATTTATAATTTCCTTCTATGCTTATTTGTCTTGTTTTTTTTTAAAGTTCAGAATTTGTTTTAAGTATTTTTATGATATATTTTAGAATTTTAGTTTTCTTTCGTTTTTTAGTTTGATGTTTATCTAAAAGCATTTTATTTGATTTCAAAACCTCACATAAAGTGTATATTATGTGATGTAATGTTAGACATTAATCATTCCACCATTAACCCTTAAATGCATAGGATAGAACGCGTTCCAAAAAATGCGCAATTCAAAGAATCAGAATTCATACCAGAAAAATCTAAATAGTAAATTTTTCTTTATTAAATTACGAATAGTCTGTCATTAAGTAAAGTGAAAATTGCTCTTTTAAATTTCTGGGGAGGATACGCAATATGTGAATAAAACCCCCAATAAATCGGGAACACTTATGGTATCGAAAATGATTGCATTTAAGGGTTAATCAGTTTAATCTCAGGATAACCTGTTTTAACCTGTCCAGGCTTACATGTATTCTTAGGTAGACACTGAGTGAGCCCCTGTGTAAAATTTGATTGATGGTTTTATGATGATTTTATTGATGGAAGAAAATGAAAAATGCCTTCAGATAAAAGAAGATATTAGTTATTTACAACTTACGATATTAAATAATGTGCAACTAAATTTCGAATTTAAAATGTTTAAATACTTGAATCGATTTTAGACAATAATATTTTATTCAATTCCATTGCTAAAAGCTTTATTGAAGCACTGGAGGTTACGAAGGAGATTAGCGTCATTAAAATGCTATTTAATCTCTGGATGCCATTCTATATTTGCCATATTATGAAAAAATCTTCAACAGCCTTGCAATTTACTTTATTTTGTACAGAAAGGGATTATGCTGAGATTGTTAATAAATGCTTATTTAGCTATTTGACAGAAGACTAAAATTTTAAATCTTAAGAAGTTGCCCATAACTTCATATAATAACATGTTCTTTAAGTAGATTAAAATCTGTTAGAGCAGACAAATATATTTTAAAAGAATTTTAGATTATTCATGCATTCTGAATAAAATAGAAGTGAAAAATCCATTCGCTCTAAAATAAATATATTTAGATTTACAATAATAATAATAATAATTAGGGAGTGGGAAAATAACAGTCGCCCACTTTAATGAAACTTGCATTTTTCTTCTTGATTTTTATTTTAAACGTACTTGGTAATAGATAAACTTGCATATAAAAAAATATATATATTAGGATCTCAAAAGCGAAGGCATACGTGTGACAAAAATTCAATTTGAAGTAAATTGAGTTCAAAGATAATTGACGTTAAATTTAAACATAGCAAATAATTGACTTACTCAAAATGGGAAACTACCGCTTGTTTCATTGTGGTCTTTTAATTCTTATTTCAATAAATGTGAAAAAAAAGGGGAGTATAATTTGTTTTAAATTTATAGTTAATTAATATTGATAATTATTCGGAAAATGTGATGAATCAATATAACTTAGCACATAATTATAAAATCATTTGAAATTTATAACCAGAAAAGAAAAAGTATAATTCCAGGTAGTCTGTGCTCTTAGTTATTTTTTTTTTCCATTTTGTCAATTATACACCTTGACTTCGGAGGTCCTCATATACTTCTTAGTTTACTGATTATACTTAAAGGTATTAAACTTCTTTATATGCAGAACTGAATATTTTTATAAAAAATTATACATAAACATTGTTAAAAAATAGAAGTGTTTCTTTCAATATTAAACATCCTCTTAATAATACTGAACATATTTCCAAATAATGTGATACATCAAAAATAAATGCTTAATATATTTACTACATTTTGTTCACGATATTTAAGATAAATGTTATCGGCTAAAACCGAGTTTAGGCCAAACAGGATTGGTCTAGGCCAGATTAGTTAATCGTAACGGGCATCAGGTAAACTATATTTTACTAGGCCAAATTAGTTTACCCTAACACCCATAAGATAAATCACTTACGATATTAACAATTTTAATTTGAAAAAAAAAAATTAAGATAAAAAAAAAACTATTTTGAAAAAATAACCTTATTAAATTATTATTAAAAACATAAATAAAAATGCGAAACCTACTAAAGAGGAGACGCCAAGGGACAGGGCTTAAAGGAGGCTAAAGATAATTTTCTTCAGTCCTCATAAATAGAGTAGGCAAAAAGTTTCCTTTATATCACAGATTTTTATCTAAAATAAATTCAAACCGTTATAATGCATTTAGTCTATGACAATTAAATCGCTTAAATAACTTTTTTTAAAGTAAAAAAAATAATAATAATTCTAAAGCATTGTGAACACAAAAAAAAGAATATGTTCAAAAGTGAAACAAAAAGGACTATATAAACATATCTAAATTAATAATTAATAAAATAAATAATTAATAAATAATAAATAATAATAATAAATAAATAAATAATAATTAATAAATTAATAAAATCTGCTCAAAACAATTAAGGGATATTGCAGTTTTAGGTGGATTTTGTATCTGGGAAACTTTTTAGCTGATTGATACATGGTTGACAGACATAGTAGGTTATATGAGAATAAATTACACATGTTTGGCAGAAAAAAATGCATTTTATTGCGCATTTGTGTACAAAAGGAAAAAAAACACAATTTGTGCATATGAGAAAAAAAGAATAAGAAAAGGTTTTTTCTTCAAAGAAAATAATTTTCAGTAGGGGGTATGGTTTCCACGGGCGGCCAGCAACGTTGAACACCTTTGAGGCATGGACTCAATGAGGCTATGAATGACGAGTTGGGGTATTCTGCCCCACTCTTCCAGAAGAGCTCTTTTCAGTTCTTGGAGAGTTTGTGGGGGTTGTTGGCGGCCAGAAACTCGTCTTCCTAGAGCGCCCCAAACGTGCTCGATTGAAATCATGTCTGGAGAACATGCTGGCCATTCCATTCGAACGATTCCTTCCTCGAAAAGGAAATCTTCCACTAGGTTTGCATGATGTGGCCTGCAGTTATCGTTCATTAAAATGAGGTTATCTCCGATTGCTGCAGCGTAAGGGACTACAATAGGTCTGAGGATCTCATCCGTACATCGGCAACCAGTCAGAGCTCCATCTCGAATGATGTAGAGGTCAGTGCGCCCGTCAATGGACATGCCACCATACACCAACACTCCTCCACCGCCAAATCTGACACTTTCGTGCACGAACGCCGGATTATTCCTACTGCCACGGTCCCTGCAGATGAAAATACGCCTATTATGCACAGAAAAACGGGACTCGTCAGAAAACAGAATATTGCTCCATTCATTTCTCCTCCAGTTGACATGCTCGGTTGCCCACTCCGCGACGATGCCTTGATGTTAATCTAACAAATACCATCGGTCGGCGAGCATACAGACCTACAGCATGGAGCCGGTTTCGGACAGTCTGAGTTGAAATCTTGGTGCCTGTAGCCGAGCGAAGGTGTTGTTGGAGAAGAGTAGCGTTCATGTTTCGGTGTCTCCGAGCTGTTAACGCTAAATACCGATCTTCATTGGGCGTTGTTGCCCGTCTACGACCTTGCCCTGGTCTTCGGCCTGCACATCCACTCTCCAAAAAACGGTTCCAGATCCTGGTAATGACACTTTGTGACACTCCAATGGCTTGCGCTACTTCGGCTTGAGTTTGGCCCCCTTCTAACCTACCAACAATTCTCCAAGCTTCTGAATCTGTCAAATGACTTCTCTGAGACATCGTACTAATCGAAACAAAGCAATCAATGAATGCCGATCATCCTTGTCTTCATTCTCTTTTATCCGGTTGAAAGTCAAATTTCATTCGCTGCCGCTGAAGCTATGTTTATGACGTACGAACTCAAAATTTGCATACTCCACAGTTTGAAAAACAGAAAAATTTGCATTTGTGATTCACTTCTTCTATCTTCGGCAAAAAAAAATTCGTTTATATCTTTATTTTATATAAAACTTCAAATATCCTCTAATTGTTTTGATCAGTGTATATGAGAATTATTAAATACCAGCAAGTTTCAGAAAAATTCTGCCTGTAATCGAAAAAAAAAAAACCAATTGACTAAAATTACGACAATTTATAGATTTCTATAATTAAAGTAAATATGAAATATTTTCCATAATACAATAAAATAAAATAAATAACGCAACTTGACATTTGATTTTGTATATGACTATTTTGAATACAATTTTCTTCCACAAAATATCTCCAATAACGTTTTAAATTTAAATATTTATCACGCGAATTCTAATTAAATATTTCAGAGGATTATTTCTTTTTTCAATAACTTTATATTTAAAAACATATTTATTATGTATAACAGTCTTTGAATAAAAAAATATCTCATGCGTGACCTATTAAAATATGTATTTTAATACTTACGTTAAAATTTTTATACCGTTACACTTCTCCGAAATTGAATAAAATAAATGCCATTTTTTATTTATACAGTTTTTTATTATTATTGTACGCTTAATTTTGCTTAAAATAATTAGAATGTAAACTGTTTTCTCATATATCAATAATATATATATTTGTATATATCTACTTTTTTATTTATATGAAGTATGTTGTCTTCCAATGGTTCTTTTTAAAAGATTTCGAATCTACATGAAAATTAACCTGTAGTAATTAAATTACTTTTTTCATATTTCGGATCAACGTTTTAAAGTTTTTATAAAATAGTTTGAAAAAAGGAATATAATTTGCTCATTTAACATGTTCCATTCTGAATATTTGTAAAAATGATCAATCGGTATTTACATTTTTTTTATATTTCTCGTGTCCTTTTTAGTGTTTTGGAAAACGATAAAACGTATTATTTTAATTCTAGAAAAAAAGTCTTATGCAGTAGATCCTCGTTCGCAAACTTTTCTGTTATCATAGTATTTGATTATCAGAGAAGAAAATCGGGGAAAGAGGGTTTCAGTTTGTTTTAGAGCGTTACTGTCTTTATTAACCATTTCAAGTCGGAAATATTTTTTTATTTAAAATAAATTTTTGCATTTGACACAAATTTTATAAGAAAAAATACGTTTTGCTTGACTTAATCACGAAGTTTAATTAATCAAACAATGATATACACAAGTTTACAAAAGTTAAAGAACAACATATTTTTCGATGCACACCAGAAAAAAATGGCAGTCAGGTTAATCTTCATAGTTTATATGAATGACAATAATAAGCTTTAAAAAATCTTACGCAGATATTACAGCTACCACTTTTATTTTATAGAAATAAGGAGACATTTGTGAATGAGAGAAAATTATGCAACTAGAAGCTTTCATAATTTCGCGTGTAAATATAGTTGTATTTGAACGATTGCTGTCAGTTTTGTTCACAATGACCAGTAGACTCTAGAAATGTGCAAAAGTCGTTTGCCCAATTTATTAAGATGGCGGGTGATAGGATGGATGGAAATGGGGTTGTCACAGGCCGATACTGGTAGACGGTATAGTGTGGCTCGCAGTGTACTCCAACGACTCTGGGATCAGTATGAATCCGAAGATTCTTTGTTCGGAAGACATGTTCCAGGCCTCTCACTTGTTACAACACCTGCAGAAGGCCGGTTTCCAGCTCTTTTGCCCCGAAGGAGAACACACACCCCTGTGCCGCAACTCATTGCAGGCCACTTTGCAACACCAGGGAGAAATATTTCCGCTACTACGATGCCAAGACGTTTTCGCAATGCTGGTCTCTAGAAGACCAGTTTTGTGTGTCCCCCTCAACAGACGACAGAGGAGGGTCCGCTTGTGTTGGGCCAGGGAATATGTCTCCTTGACCAGACAAGAGTAGTATTCTGTCAAAATCTGTATAGTTGGGAATAGTTAAGTAGCACAAACTGAACTGTGTTCAGAGGGTTTAAATTTCAAACGATTATAAAAAACGGAAAAATTAGTCGATTCGTTTGCGGTTTTTGCTAAAACTACTTTTTGAATCAGTGTTTTCTTGGAAATAAATTTTAAAGATAAATTTCACAACATGCCGATAGAATAATACTAATGTCAAATACATGAGTAAATATAGTTAGACTTAAACACCCTTAAAATTAATTTATCAACATCAATTTGAAAGCTTTTACAATCAAAGTGTTCACCTTATGCCTGCATAAGGAGCCCAATTTAACCCCCAAAACTCCCAAAAACAAGTAATATTCTTGTAGGCCTCCAAGAACATACCTGGTAATGTTGAAAATTATGGTGATAAACTATTTAAAGAATAAGAATTAAAACTTAATCTACTGTCTTGACTTTAGTTTGATCTAGTGATGTGATTGTATCTGAAGTTTTGTTTGTTTTTTGGGTTGCTCATGAAACAGTTTAAAATCTTCTGGTGAAAAATAGGGTCTTAATTTAGAAACATGCACAATAACGGAATTCTGTCCTGTCTCATAATTAAATTTATCTATTTCATAAGTTACATCAGAAAGTTTATTTATAATTTTGTATGGTCCAGAGAAAGTAGGTTCTAATTTTCGAGTGTTAGGGTATTTAAATGCTTCATAAATTACAGAGTCTTGTATTTTTAATGGGCATTCGACAAAATTTCGATCATAGAGCCTTTTACTTTTAAGGTGAAATTCCTGAGTTCGCGCTTTCGCAATTTTGAGGGCTTTGTCTACTGATGGGTAATAGTTTTGTTTTAAAGGAGATTCATAAGGCAATTGACCATAAAATAAATAGGCAGGTGGGAACTTGGTGATAGAATGGGGCGTATTGTTGTATTCTTCGATGACTTGGTCTAGTCCAAGGTATTTTAGAAGAAGTGGAATTAACTTTACATTTAAGCCTGGTAACTATAGTCTGATTAATGCGCTCTACCTTTCCATTGGTCTGAGGATGATGTGCAGATGTAAAACGCTGTTGAACATGATGATTTCTAAGGAATTTCTTAAATCTTGGAGATCTGAAAGATTTATGCCTGTCACTAAGTATTTTTTGAGGTGCTTTGATATTGAAAATTTGTTTTAAACAGTTAGTGTATGTTTCAGTGGTAACATTTTTGGAGGGAAAAGCCCAAACAAATCTAGTTGCATGATCTATTATTATGTGTAAGAATTTTTTTGTTGAGTTGTAATAGTTAAATCCACCAACAGTATCAATAGAAAGACATTCAAAAGGTTGATCTGTTGCTGGCATAGCTTGTAATAAGCCGAATGTTTTCTGTTTTGGTTTTTTATTTTTCTGACAGGTATCGCAATGTTTAACAAATTCTGTAATGTCTATTGTCATATTAGGCCAATAATAGTTGGGAGATATTAAATTAAGCATTTTTTGAATCCCTAAATGTCCAAAATTATCATGAGCAATATGGAGTAATTTTTTTCTTAATGACATTGGTACAACAATTTTTTTGAATCCCTTTTTCTGAACTATAATAATTTTATTCTCTTTTTTATATTTTTTGTCACAAACATTGTCTTTGTCTTGCATCTCTATAATTTCTTTCCTATCTAGCAATAAACTAATATGTTGATTAAAATGACAAACAGGATTTCGTGACAACATGTCTGCTTCGACATTTGTTGAACCCTTTTCATATTTTATCTCATAATCAAACATACTAAGTTTGAGCGACCATCTAAAAAGCCTACCTCTTAAGTTTTTAACACTCTTTAACCATACTAGAGATGCGTGGTCCGTATGAATTGTAAACTTGACACCATGAAAGTAATGATAGAATTTGTCAAGAGTATCTATAATAGCTAAACATTCTAATTCAGTTATGAAATAATTTTGCTCATAACTCTTCAAAATTCTAGAATGATAAGCAATAGGATGTAAGAAATTTTCTTTATCAGGTTGTTTTAGAACGGCACCTACTGCTATCTGAGAGGCATCTACAAACATATGTAAAGGTAATTTAGGATCATAAATTTTGAGGATGGGTTTTGCAATTAAAGAATTTTTTAATTTTTCAAAAGACTCCTGGCACTCTGAGTTCCATTCCCATATTGTGTCTTTTTTAAGTAATCGGTTCAGAGGATATCTAATTTCAGCATATTTATTTATGAATTTATGGTAAACATTAATGGAACCTAGAAATCGTTGTAACTCTTTCACATTTGAAGGAGGTTTTAAATTTTTGATGGTTTCAATATTGGCATTTGCTGGTGTTATAGTTCCATTAGTGATTTCATAACCTAAGAAATTGATTTTATTTTGGCCTAATTTACATTTAGAAAGTTTAAGTTTAATGTTTTCTTGTTTGCAAATGTCAAAAATTTGAGCTAAATGGTTTAAATGTTCTTCTAATGAGGAAGAGAAAATTATAATATCATCAAAATAGTGGCACGCAAAGTCGATTTTATATTTATTAAGGATTCTTCGAATGGTTCTATTGAATATGGGAGGGCCCGTTTTTATGCCAAAAGGGAGCACGAACCACTCAAAAAGTCCAAAATTGGTTGCAAATGCTAATTTTTCTGTATCGGATGGATGTATTGGTATGTGCCAGTAGCCAGAGGCTAAATCCAAAGTTGAAAAATACTGAGCACTACTCAATTTATCTAAAATTCCATCGATACGGGGCAAGGGTTCTGCATCAATTTTAATTATTGCGTTTAATTTTCTATAGTCTATACATAATCGCGTTTTTTTACCTTCCTCTCTTTTCATAATTAGTGTAACATGGGCAGAATAGGGGCTATTACTTTCCTTTATCAGTCCGGCTGCTAACAATGATTGAATTTGGTTTTTTATTTCTATTTCTTCTAGAGGAGATGTTCGGTAGGGCCTCAAAGATATAGGTAGGTCTGAGTTTAGTATAACGCGTTGGGGTTCAATATTAATCCTACCCACATCATATTTATGCTTTGCAAAAATATCACTATAAATATGAACTAATTCCCTTAAATTTACATCTTGAATTAAATTTATTTCCCCAGTTAAATCTGAATCCGAATTATCGCGAAAATTTTGAAGAGTCGTGGAACCTCTATAATCAGGATGCACATTAATTGCGTGATCATATTCAACACAGTCTTCATTTTTCATAATATTTCCACAAGTAGATTGTAACTCTATATCATGATTACTTACATTCAGTGTTTCATTATCATAATTATCTATTGCTACAGTATTACCAGTATTTAATTTCATATTTTTTTTTTATATTCTGAGGTTGCAAATTCATTTGATTGATCCCTGTTTTGTTGTACTTGGTCCATATTTACTGTATTGAAATGAAGGGATCTCTCATTATATATGGATATACTGTTAGTTATAATTTTCCTTCCCTGCCTTACAATACAATTTTTACATTCTATGGTTAATTTAAATTTACAATATTCTTTTAACCCCAAAATAGCATAATCCAAATTTGTATTGCATACTAAAAAGTTAACATATTTTTTAATTTTACCCACTTTTAGAAGAACACTACATTTTTTATTTATATGTAAAAATCCTTTTGCCTGACCAATGGTAACTGAGGGTATAGTCTCAATTTTAGCATTAAGTTTTTTAACAAATTTAATTGGCAATATTGCAATAGTTGAGCCAATATCTACAAAACATGGCAAATTATAATAATTTGTACATCCATACACAATTAATAGTCAAATATTATGAGAATTATTTTGTGAGCTACTTGGAAGAGTATCAGAGGATGGCAACTCACTCCTAAAAATACATTCTCTTTCCCAATGAAAAGCATTACTCACACCCCTATTTGTGCATATCCTACAAGGTCTTGAAGGGTATGAATTTTGAATATAATTATTTTGACAAACTCTAGGTCTTTGAAACTGAGATTGCCTTTGGGGAATCCAATTCCTAAGTGTATTATTGGGCCTAACTGGCTGAATCCAGGGCCTAGTTGGTTGAAAAGGTTGAAAATTTTGCCTAGCTGATGGTTGATTTATTACTTGGTTTGAAACTAGTGGGGTGGAAACTTCCACGAATTGTTTGACAACCCGGTACCATTCTGTGGTACTACTAGGAGGATTTATAATAATATTGTTTTTGAATTCTGGTTTTAAACCATCAGTTAAACCTTGTAATAGTATATTTTCACTAAGATGTAATTTCCTACCAATTTCCACTTTTTTACGAAAATAAGTTTCTAAATTGTCTAAATTATCTAATTTCAGATTTGAAAAATCAGAAAAACTCGGGAAGTCTAATTCAATGAGTCTTTCTATCAAAATTTTCTTAATTTGTTCATAATCCGTACAATTTAAGCAGTCATTGATATAAATTTTTTGCGCTTCCCCTTTCAAATATTGCGCAATAAAATTAAATTTCCATTCTAGATTTTTCTTCTCCTTTTCACATGTTGTATCAAAATATGTTAACCATGACAAAATGTTCATTCCAGAACTCGGATCAAACGGTACGAATTTAGGATCTTCCATAATTTTTTTATTCTTACTCATTAGAATAAATGAAGCACTTCTATTTTCTTTATTAAATCCTGATCGTAAAATCATTTGCAATAAATTTCAAAGTTAATAATTTCTATCAATTACATATTTTTTCAAAATTACTATATCAGATCCATAACATACAATAAATAATAAATAAATAAATTAGTAAATTAATAAATTAATTTCAAATTACTCTCATCAATATAATAATAAATAAATAAATAAATAAATAATAAATATTTCATCTATCATAAAAAGAGTAAAAATAATAATCAAGACATTTAATAAGATAACTTACAGTTTTTTGAAAAATCTTCAATAAAATTCAATCGTCTTTAAATTCCTCATCAAATACTTCTTGCATACTCACCACTTTGAAGTCATTAATTTTCAAAAATTTTCAATATGACCATGAATACTGAATCAAAATTTATGCGCACAGATCAACATCAAGCGTCAGAAAATCCATATCAGACTCGAAGCAAGTACTATTCATTAGCAAGCTGAAAATACCATATAGGCTGTCCTTCAATCGAACTTCGGCGATAGCATGCTTTTCTTCGTTCCATCGCAATTTTCTTTAAATATCATTCATTAAAAAGGCAGCACAGATAACTAATCCTGTCGACTTTTCGATTAGTTGTGACGATTTAAGGAGAACTCGAATTATTTCCACTGGTTAAAAAGAAACACACAGTCATGGCAAGCGAGGGAAAAAACAAAATAAATAAATAAATGTAGAAGATCCAATAATTAGTCATGGGCTGCTGTAAATTCATTTATTAAATTCGTAATAATGAGGAAGGAAAAGCTCCTTTTGCAAAATTTCCATCATTATTTCAGCGAGCTGTCCTCATCGAAGAAGCAACCCAAGAAATCTTCTTTTTCATCTCGAGACTTCCACCTTTTTAAACTAAAAATAAAGTTCTGGAACATTCTGTAACCTCAAACCATCATTCTTTTATGTAAACAGAATTCTTGTCCAGCTACGAGATTATTTTGTACAAACGATAAATTTATTTAAAAAAAAAATATTATTTAACCAATTTATAATTGACTCAGAATTTTGAGTATCTTAGGCAGACGATTTTTATAAATGATTAATTTTAAGAGAAAAAGAAAAGAAATGAATTTATTAATATGCACACATCAAAGGTTGACGTAGGAAAAATAAATAAATAGATAAAATAAAATAATGATATTTTTTGAAAGGTATGGTTTTGGAATAAATTTAATAAGACTTTCTTAAAAAGGGTTGATAAAAACATAGAAGAAATCAGTTTTATTTGGAATATTAAGAAATAAAGTTTTAATTAAGAATATTTTTAATTTAGAGCTATCTTTTTAAATTTACGCATACTGGAATAATGTGTTTTAAGGCAAATTAAGAATTTATATCGTCTGCATAAGGATTAACAGATTAGATTTAGAAACAAGATTTTAATTTAATAATTTGAAGTAAGTACGGAATATTATTATAAGAAAATTAAGATAGTATAAAAGTTAGTTTTGGCGAAAAAATTTTAAATTTGTAATATATATAAAAATTAATAACGAATTCTAACGCATAAAAATTATAATTTAGAAATGCACAGCTTGAAATGAATTCAAATAAATAAAATAATAATAAAACATGAAAAATCTTTTTATGTTAAAATTTTATGCTGAAATTATTAAAAACGGAAATTCAAAATATACGATCATGTCCCATTTAAAGACTGTGATTATCGTGATTATCGTAGCATCAGGTTCGGTATAGCACAAGCATCTTATCTTAAAATTACGGTTAACTATGCATTGCTTCTTAAATACTAAAAACGACATTTTCAAAATTTGGCAACAAATACTCAAATCTGAGTATGTTGCATAATCAAAATGCTTCCGAATCAAAATTACTCACGTTTGAAAAAAGCACTTACTCGTTTGTGAAAAGATGCCTACACTCAAGAATAAAACGTCATGTGCTCAAATGTGAATAAGTTCATCAATTTAGAAATGTGTATACACGATTTGCAAACTTGAGAAATTTTAATTCGGATCTAATTTGATTGTTCGACATACTCAGATTTCAGTATTACTTGCTTAGTTTTGAAAATGTCATTTATAGAGTTCATATGCGAAAATACAGATTCCTGTAATTACCACGTATTTGTATATTTGTGATCGCATTGCAAATGGGGAATCATTCTTTACTTTGCTTATATTTGTCAAATAAATAAATAACAGAGGAAAAATAATGCTATTATTTGTTGGGATTCGTTAAATACACGTTTTCATCTAAAGACATCACCAAACACTTATTTAGCCTTTAATTTTTTTTTTTAAGTTCATTGAAATAAAATCTGAAAATTCTTTGCAATAGTAAAATTTTCTCGCAGAAATTTTTAAAAACTAAAATCCAAAATATAGGATCATGAAGCATTTGAAAGGCATCTGTCAATATCATTGCACCAAATTCGGCGTAGAATCAGTATCTTATCTCTTAGATATGCATCATTTATGCATACATCTAAAAACGACATTTTCAAAACTGAGTAAAAAATACTGGAATCTGGGTACGTCGCCTCCGAATCAAGAATGGCTCTGAATCAAGAATAGTTAAATTTGAAAAACGCGAATACTCATTACTGAAATCAAGCGCACACTCAAGAAAAAAAATTATGTGCTCATATTTAATAATAGAGGCTGCGCAAATATAACATTATCAACATTTTGATAATTTTTTTGACCCCTCCCCGATATCATACGTTATCAGCATTGAACGACCCTCCCACCTCCTTCTACGGAAAGGCTATCGTTATTAATGTGTATTTTATTATTATTATTATTTCTGGTACATATTTTTTAAATTCGAAGTGATATACGAAACTGGTTAGATTTATTTTTCACATACTTTTATAATTCAAGCGAAGTGAAGTCAATAAATATCGTTTTGCATATGAAATGCTCAAATAAAACTTAAAAGAAAATGCTACTATTTAAAAATATTTTATAATGGATTTTCGTTACATAATGCTTTAAACTGTAATTGTTGCACTTTTTCCGAATGGAGAGGGATGGGGAACAGATGCAAAATCTTAACAGCAAGAGAAGAGGGTAATATTCTTTCTTTTTTTCTTAATTTATTAGTAAACACAAACACTATATAAGTATACTTTACCTATAGTTTCTTCAACCGTGATTATATATATACACAAGTATATGATGAAGAATAGGACATACAAACGCTGGGGTATTCCATATTTTAGAATGAAATAATTTTATAATGATTTAGTGATTTTAATAATAAATTTGTATCTTTAAAAATATACATAATAGACTAAAATAAAAGATAACATGCTATTTTGTACAAAAAAAATCATGTTAGAAATAAAAAGAAAAAAAAATGAGTGGATTGAAAATGATAATGATATCAAAAGACAAACACTCCCTCTCCCCCTAGAGATATATTGCGATAGAATATACTAGACCCCCCTCTTCCCTCTTAAAATAATAACATTATATTTGCGCAGCCACATATTCATGTTTAAAGAAATGAGTATATACAATTTTCAAATTTCAGTCATTTTGATTGGGATCTATTTTGAATATGCGACATACACAGATTCGAATATTTTTTTTCTCAGTTTTGAAAATGTCATTTTTGGAGTGCATAAGTGGAAATACAGACTTCATATGAAGATTCTTCATATGAAGAATCTCCATAGTAGATTCGAAACGGCTGTTTGCTACCTTTTCTTACTTTATTTGTGCATTTATAATCGTTGGTTTTTTATCTTTAAACATTTTTGCACAAAGGCTTTTTTTGCTATTTTAATACAGACTCCTGTTATTACGATGTATATTTACGATCGCATATTTGAAATGTGAATAATTCTTTACAACTTCATGCTTATATTTGTTAAATGGACACATAAAAAAGTAAAAATAAAGCTAATAATTGTTGGGATTCATTAAATACCCGTTTTCATACAAGAACATCATCAAACAGTTTTTAGACATCAGTTTTTGAAAAAAAAATCATTCCCATAAATAAACCATATGAACTCGTCTTTTTTAATTTAAGTACATGAGCATGCTTTAATAAAACATTCCTGAGATTTCTTAAGCTTTTATATTTCCTAATTTTGGATCTTATATGTAGTCCAATGGAAGCTTTTGTCACCGATTAACTTCCCTTTTAATGTAAAAGGTCTTCAAACAATTCCTTAATTCAAAGCAATTGTTCTTCTTTACATATGTTTGCATTTCTTTATTTCAATTTTTTGTACTATTCATTTCGGATTTTGCATAACAGAAAAAAGATTTTGGAATTTTTTATTTATTCTTAACGAAAAAATAAATCTTCGAGAAAAAAGAAACTTTTATATTCCTAATTTATCCACTGTATGATGTAAAGTAGCTGTCTCCAAATTGTTTTGTAGTTAAGTTTTGTAGGGTCCTTAAAAAGAAAAAAAAAGATTTAGAATATGAATTAAAATTAATGTAGAATAAGTAAAGTTATTTAGATCGATAAAATTTTGTGTGTGACATTTACTTCATAGACTCTGTAATTTTGCAATATTTTTTTTTTTAATTCATAATAAAAAAAAAATAACTTTTATAAAGTATCTTATATTAATTAGATTTTTGAAAAATGATAATAATTATACAAATAAGAATAAATATGTGATTTCCAAACATTTGTTAAAACAATTCATAAAGTTTTTCTTTTAATACAAATATTTGCAAAATACGTACTTATGACCGATTTGTCATTACTCATATCAATTTGATCCACATTTTAGCTCATATTTTAAATGTGCATTAATTGGCGAGACTTAGTAATTTGCAATAATAATAATAGTAATGATAATAATAACAGAGAAAATCCAGGAACTATTTTTATCAAAAGCATAAAGTTCTAAATTTATTATTACAAATTAAAATGCTACATTTTAATGTTTAGGAATGCCTATAACTTTAAAAATATGAAAAGAAAAACAATAAAAAAATTACTTATTTTTAATCACTTTTAAATTAAAAACAAAATACTCAATAAATATATTTAAAACCTATCCTCATAAAAATCTCTTTTTCCTATTTAAAAACAATTTGAATTCGCTCCCTTCTAAATAAAGATATTTTTTTTGAAGGACAAAATGTTACATTGCTAAACGACTTAATGCTATAAAGACAGGAAGTGGTACTCTAGATTTATAAAAAAAAATATTTTACACCAGGTTTTTTATATAGATCTGTTTGACTTATTTAATTTATTTTTTACCACTTTGTGTCTTTTAAACTTATTTGTTAAAGACATTTGAGATAGGAAAGAAAGTATATTAATTTGATAGCGATCAAAATGACCGTTCATTGTCTTTATAGTGTTAGCCCTTTATCTACCGCATTATGAATTCATGAAAATTTTACATTCTAAAGCATTTTACGTCAATTGTGTAAACTAAATTAAAAGATTTACAGAATCATTTAATAAATATTTGAAGGATTTTAGAAGGATTGAGGGATTTAGAGGGGTTCATTAAATTTGGGTTTACAGGGATTTTGTGCAATTTTTATAAATTATTATTTCTTTTTTTCTCAAAAACCTTTCATTTTTAATTATCTTCTTAGTATTTTGTAGAATTATAAAATGTAAAAATATGATGTACTTACAATACACTGTTAAAAATAAATCTGTGAATTCCAGGTGAAACTACCGGCAGCAAAGTAGCCGACCTTTTACCGTTCCGTTAGTAGATTTTCCGTTGTGGGAAATACAAGAAGGGAAAACTCCGTTTGAAGAATCAGTAACTTTCCGTTACAAAGTTTGATTTTTAATAATAATTATTAAATATAATTTTTAAAATTAATAAATCGTCAAAGAATTCGAATTTACCGAGTGTTTTAAAGCTGCTATGTTATTTACTTAATTATTACTATTATTTTGTATAATTTAGTTCACGCCGTCCTGAGGATCGAACTCGGAACTTTTAGATTATGGAACAAATCCTTACAAACTGAGCCAAAGTTGCTGATACTGGATTGTACAAAGTATGTCTTTTATGAGTTAGTGGGAAAATCTGTTGTGATTTTTTAAAGATTTCCTTTCAAATATATTCCTTAGAATATTTGTAAACGGTTTATTTTATTTTATTTTAGACTGATGCATAATACTTATTATTTTTTTAAATGGATTTTAATTTTTTAACAAATTTAAATTTAAAACTAGTCGTTGGGGGCCACCGTAATACTTACCCATCATGGATATGTATATGAAAATAAAACATGTGAAACTATTTATACAATGCATTGCAATTCATAAACAAAATTTAAATATTGTTAATATACATAGTAATGCTATATTAAAGAACTGCTGATGTACCAATTTCGACAAATTATGTAAAACGCCAAACTACTCAAGTAGTACCGAACTGCGTAAAAGAAAGATCCTTATAACTCCAAAAATAATAAGTCTATTAACTAACAATTAACTGCGTCGGATCAAGCGTTTCACTTCCAATTAAAATATATGAATTGAAATTTGAATGAAATACAGGGTCATGAAAAATCGAAGAATGTGGAAAACAAGATTAAAAATATCTCGGCAACTAATAATTCGATCGACTTTGTTCTATATGCAAAATGTGTGTTATTTTATTGCCTTTTACGTCCATTCCTTAGAACAAAAAAATTCGAAAATTTTTATATACCTTTCATCAGAACGAATTTTTCGAGAGTCCGAAAAAATAGTTCCGGATAATCGAGGTTGCTGATATTAAATAGAGTTCCTCCCATGCTTACATACTAACTACATACAAAATTTCAAGTCTCTATCTCAATTTGTTCGGGAGATAGAGCGTTTACAGACAGACAGACTGACAGACAGACAGATAGACGGACGGCAAAATTTTTTTTCTACAAATATGTTTTTCGGAATCTCTACTATCTAAAACGTGTAAATCCGTCAAAAAATTTTTCGATTCTCAAAACGATTGCAAGACTTACCTATACTACGTATGATGGGTAAGTAAATATCACTGTTTAAAACCACTGTTTTTTTTTTTTCTTTTTTTTTTCGAATGAATGAATGAAAAAGTTTTATTAACAATTTTTTTTACAATAAAAAGAAAAATTATAGACAATTTTTTGAAATTGTCGTACAATATTTATTTATTTATTTATTTTGGCTAATAAATTAAAAGATTTTTTAATAATAAATAAGAGAAAAATAAGCAGAAAAATGTAATTTAAAAGGGATTTATTATGTTTTCATTATTCCATGGCGCCAGTGGGACCCGAACCCATAATCTGCGCTCGCAGGCGATTAGCGGTGTGGTGCCTCGACCGCTCGGCCATAGAGTCCCCCCACACACACACACACATACAAAACGGCGTGTCTCCGTTTTTTTGTTTTTATTTTCATCCGTTTCGTTATTTTCAGGGAAAATGTTGGGATTTTGTGATTTGTAATGGGAAATGCCCTTTTATTGTGAAAAGGAACCTTTTCTGTGAAATACAGGAAAAAAATGTTCGTAAATTTCAGAATGTTTTTTAGCAGTGTATAAATTTAGAACTATTTGCTCATTGAAAAATCCCCATCGCCCTCCCTCAGAGTCAAGAAAGCTGAAAAGATACAAAGGCAAAATATATCATCCTTTAAAAATATTTTTGTCTTGTGTAACCAATAAACCTTTTGGAATAAAATAAAGTAATGTATTTTTCACTGATTTGTTGGAATTACATGCTTAAGAAATATGCTTAAAAGAGATTTTAAGAAGCGAAATTAAAAAAATGTTAAATAGTTTTGTAATTTTTTTAATTAAATGTAATATGTTAAAAGAATCTTTTAATTAAAACATTGACTTCACAATATCTGCTTTTTCTTACTAAAAACATGCAAAAAATTAAAAATAATAATAATTAAAACAATGAATAAATTTAAATTTCTGGAAGAAAATTTATAAAAGCGTGTTCCTGTTTTACAAGAATAAAACAAAATAATATGTTTGAGTAAACTTTGTCACACGGAACAATACACTTTATAAAATATAAAAAACAGGACCTGATTTATTCAAATTAACTAAAAGAATTTGCTTTGAATAAACTTTACTGCACGAAATGAAACTGTATATAATTTAAATCTATGAAGACGCGTCTAAATGTTAAAAAAAAAGTCTTCAGGATTTTTAAAGAAATAAAACTAGATTTTGAAGTATTGTGTGAATACAAAATGCCTCCCTAGGCAAAGCTTACTTTCTTCTTGTATATCATAAATCTTTATAAAATCCCCTACAAAAGAAAAAAAAGTAGTTAATGTAAAGAAGTGAATCTTATTCCAAAACAACTGTTGCATTTCTCGAAGATAATGTTTGTTCTTCATCTAATTGGTAAGATTACACTAAAATATATATGCTTTGTGAAATAATTATAAGAACTTTTTTAAAATGATATAAATGAAATGTTAAAGTATATCTTAAATGATAAACAAATTATATATATTTTTTAAATGATATGTAATAATAATAAGAATTGTTCGAAAATTATTGTTTCATGTGATACGTTGGGAATATACACTATATTTCATTGATTATGGGACACTTGCGATTTTAGACATTTTACTAAATATCTAGAAAAATACATGAGGAATCATCTCGAAACTTTTAGTGTATAAATATAATAGTATAAGTCATACATCTCCGTGAAGATTTTTTCCCGAAACTCCAAAGGGGGCCGTCAACAAATTAAAAAAAATGAATATCTTTTGAATAACCCTGTCAAAACTAATGTAGCAAAAGCGCTCAAACTCTAGATTATGATTGAATGCCTTATTGTAATACACTGTGTTCATTTTTATGCAAATAGCATGCATACTCGCAGAGTAATTAAGGTTTTTATAAAAATGGTCCCAAATTTTTCCAAGTTTTTTCCTTATAATTTTCAGAGTTCTTAATATAAAATATTATTTTTTTCAGAAAATATGACAAACAACATTGCACACAGTACCCTGTAATCAGAATTAAAAAATAATGAAAATTGTATAAAAAATGAGTTGGTTTACTAAATACTTTTTTACTGCGCATGCGTCAAAGATATCAAAATTTCATTTGCATATTATGTTAGCTAAATGTATAGAGCAACTTTTGTGAAAGTCACAAAATCATAACTTGAAAATTCTGACAATAATCGTCAATTGAATAAGTCGAAATTCCGTTATTCTCAAAATGAAGCAAAAACAAGAGGGGTTGTATCCATATATTCATTGATTAGTGTCAATATAGAATACACAATATGGGATGTACTACTGCATTTGGATAAAATCCCTCATTTTTTTGCTTCATTTTGGAAACAACGGATTTTGTCCTTTTTCTATAGACGATTACTTTCAGAATTTTCAAGCTATGATTTTGAGACTTTTACAAAAGTTGCTCTATACATTTAGCTAACATAATATGGAAATGAAATTTTGATATCTTTGACGCATGCGCAGTAAAAAATTATATAGTAAACCTACTCATTTTTCATACAATTTTTATTATTTTTTAATTCTGATTACAGGGTACTGTGTGCAATGTTGTTTGTCATATTTTCTAAAAAAAAATATTATTTTATATTAAGAACTCTGAAAATTATAATGGAAAAACTTGGAAAAATTTGGGACCATTTTTATAAAAACCTTAATTACTCTGCGAGTGTGCATGCTATTTGCATAAAAATGAACACAGTGTATTACAATAAGGCATTCAATCATAATCTAGAGTTTAAGCGCTTTTGCTACATTAGTTTTGACAGGGTTATTCAAAAGATATTCATTCTTTTTTAATTTGTTGACGGTCCCCTATAGCGTTTCGGTAAAAAATCTTCACGGAGATGTATGACGTATACTATTATATTTATACACTAAGAGTTTAGAGATGATTCCTCATGTATTTTTCTAGATATTTAGTAAAATGTCTAAAATCGCAAGTGTCCCATAATCAATGGCAATATAGTGTATAATAAATATCTATAAACCAATTTTTGATTTGATTTATTAAATTATTAAGTAATCTGATAAATTTAAAAAAAAACTCTTATGGAAAATAACGTATCGATTTTTTTTTTCAATTTCATTGTCATTCGAATTTTAAAAATTAAACAAAGGTAATTCTGTAAATAATTCCGATAAATATCACATGGTTCTCTCAAAAATATTAAACTAATAAAATCACCTTTTAAAGCATTATGTAGCTGTGAAATTCTTTTTCGTTAGTTTGAACCTTTTTTATATTTTATAAAATTGTCATTTTATTTTATAAATTTAAATATTTTTGGACGAATGTATCTATATGAGCATTTTTTTAAATTTTTTTATTTATATATTTATATTTATATACTTTTTTACGGAATTATTACTAGAGGTTAGAATCTCAAGTTAAGAGTGACATCTTTACATGCAAAGTTTTACTAGGCAAACATGATCTCAAGTTTGAATATCTTTTTTTCATAATCTATTTTTTGTAAGCTACTTATTAAAAAGGAAATAAGATTATGATAAATCTCCATATTAATTTTGTGACAGTGAAAATGCTTTTTTGGATTACGTATCAGAAAAAATATCATTATGTCATACGGGCGCATTTTCCGTTCATTTGTCATTCCGTAATGTTATTGATAAAAGCCACAATTAATAATTTCTTAATTTCTTATCTTTATTGCATGTTGCTGATTACCTATATTAATACAGTGTAATTTTTTTAACTATTTGAAAAATTGAAATTAAACTTTACTTAAAAACAATATTTGTTTCAAGAGTTTGATCAGCCAATATACGATTATTTTTTATTGTATTTATGTTTGGGATTATTTTATACATATTCAAAGAATCAATTTTGTTCCATATTTTCATTCTTGGAATTTCATTGGTTTGGTCATGGTTTCATTTAGTTTTGCACTGGGAAAGCAAGTAACATTCATGAAATTTTATCACGTATGAAATAAAATGAAATTTTGGGATCAGCATAACAGACTAGTTATAAAGTGTGAATATTAGAGTACGAAAATTTGAAAGCTACTGAAAGTAACAGTTTAGGTACTGTGTAACGAAACTATAAATTTAATAGACATCTCTAGTAGAATTTTAAGTGGATCTTACAAGGAGAAAGTCAGCTTTGATCAGCACAGATTTTGATTATTTTAATATATATTGTAAGGCAAAGCCTTCTTAGCCTCATGTTAAATGGATTTTTACAATGTTCCTTAGTTTTTGAGAAACAAGGGGGGGGGGGGTGTCCAATAGTATAACACAATTTAAATACTAACTTTGCAAAGAAAACTCATGGTTGATCGTAGCTCAGTTGGTATTGCATTTAATCGCTGAAATTGGGTCTCGAGATCGATACCTGTTCGCGCTGCAATTTTTTTTCGCATTTTTTTGTTTCCTTATTTATAATTTAATAATCACAATTAAAAACATCAATATCGCACTTTAGCTACAATGTTAGCATATTTAAAGAATAATTTAGCATTTTTGAATTTTAAGCCGTTACTTCTCATCATTTAAGGAGTCAAAAAAAACAATCTTTTTTTGAAAAATAAAGATTCCAAAATCAGTTGTGGTGCCATTTGCTTTTATCTATATAATACAAACGGAAAATTCCAGTTTTCCGCTTCTTCCTTCAGTTCTGCTGGCGGGATTTTTATAAAACTTATACCGTTTGATCGAAATTATTTCAAGGAAGGTTTTCTTATATAGTACACAATTCTGTGCACATTAGTTATAAAGTTATGACGGAAAATTGTATTATTTTGGTCAAAAGAGTTACCATTTGGCATATATTTTTTATTTGGCGTGGTATATTAAGATATCTTTGTTCAAGAATTAAAATGTTTATTTTTTATAGTGTTTATGAAACGTTGTTATGTTATTATGAAATGTTTTGAAATAATTTCATAAATTTTATCATTTTTTTAGAGATTTACATACATAGAGTTAAAACATGAAGTGTAATTTCTTTTTAATTAATATATTGAAGTTACACTTACGGTTTTATGATTTGATACACGAGTAACAAGCAAATAAAAAAATTCAAATGTATATTTTTCTATATTATTTGATCGTAAGAAGATATTAAAGTCCTTCCGGCAATGCCGGGAGGAAGAGGTAGCTTTCATATACTTATATATTTATTTATTTATTTTAAGGTAAGTTACATTGTTCAAAAATACTAAGCTCAAATTAGTGGAAATAATCTTATAAAATTAGTGATTTTATAAGATTGAATACTAGTTTTTGTAAAGATTGAATATTAATAGGAATTTTTAGAAATTAGCCATCTTTTATTCAACCTGGTTTTATTTTAAGCGATTTAGAGAGTCACCAGATTCCATGATATCATAAAGTGTATGCCATTTTAAAGCAACATTGTGGATCGTTCAGATCAGACCGTTTCAAAATGTCAGCCATAAGAAAAATTCAAAATGCTATAACTCAATCATTTTTTAAGATATAGACAAAATAAAAAGTGTTCTGGAATCGTTGTTTAAGTTTTAACACGTAAAAGAAAATATGTTTCAACTTTTAATTTTTTCGCATTTAATTTTAAATTTTAAATTTTTTTAAAAAATTAAAATGGCCATCATTTTGAACCAAAATGGTGGATGATGCTGGCCAACAAACTCGGTCGAGACATTTGTATGTACTATGTACATACCAAGTTTCATTGAAATCGGTTCATAATTACGCGTGTTATCACGTGACAAAATCAGATCGTTTCAAAATGTCAGCCATAAGAAAAATTCAAAGTGCTATAACTCAATCATTTTGTAAGATATAGACAAAATAAAAAGTGTTCTGGAATCGTTGTTTTAAGTTCTAACACGCAAAAGAAAAATATTTTTCAAATTTTGATTTTTTCGCATTGTATTTTTAATTTTAAATTTTTTAAAAAATTTAAAATGGCCACCATTTTGAAACAAAATGGCCGATGATTCTGGCCAACGAACTCGGTCGAGACATTTGTATGTACTATGTACATACCAAGTTTCATTGAAATCGGTTCATAAATACGTTAGTTATCGCATGACAAAAATCAGATCGTTTCAAAATGTCAGCCATAATAAAAATTCAAAGTGCTATAACTCAATCATTTTGTAAGATATAGACAAAATAAAAAGTGTTCTGGAATTGTTGTTTTAAGTTCTAACACGCAAAAGAAAAATATTTTTCAAATTTGGATTTTTTCGCATTGAATTTTAAATTTTAAATTTTTTAAAAAATTTAAAATGGCCACCATTTTGAAACAAAATGGCCGATGATGCTGGCCAACGAACTCGGTCGAGACATTTGTATGTACTATGTACATACCAAGTTTCATTGAAATCGGTTCATAAATACGCGTGTTATCACGTGACAAAAATCAGATCGTTTCAAAATGTCAGCCATAAGAAAAATTCAAAGTGCTATAACTCAATCATTTTTTAAGATATAGAGAAAATAAAAAGTGTTCTGGAATCTTTGTTTTAAGTTCTAACACGTAAAGGAAAAATATTTTTCAAATTTTAATTTTTTCGCATTTAATTTTAAATTTTAAATTTTTTTTAAATTTAAAATGGCCGCCATTTTGAAACAAAATGGCGGATGATGCTGGCCAACGAACTCGGTCGAGACATTTGTATGTACTATGTACATACCAAGTTTCATTAAAATCGGTTCATAAATACGTTAGTTATCGCATGACAAAAATCATATATATATATATATATATATATATATATATATATATCAACATTTGAACGGAGGGTGGTTTTGGGGTCTGGGGGTCATGATCGGTGAAAATATACCAAAGTTTTCCGGAAGTGCTTTCCTCCGGACGGCTGCAATAGGTAGCTTTTTACTTTTTGTAATGAAAGCTACCTAATAATCCATTTTCTACATTAAAATTGGTTTGGTTGCTACTTATTTTTCTTATATTTCATCTTTTTTTAAATTCTATCGATTGTTTTAGAATAGAAAATTTAAATATCGTTAATGGTGTTTAATCTAACTGGATTTCTTAACAATAAGTACTGCTACAAGATAAAATACAGCATATTTCTATATACTGAAATTTTGTTTATTTTCATTTTAATGTATAAAAAATGAATTAAACTTAATTTTTCATTGTGTGTAAATATAAAATACATATAAGATTCTAAAAATGCTTATAATATGTATAAAATACGGAATTAAAATTCTAACATATACAAATGATTTAAAACTATCATTAACATTATTGGAAGTTACCGGTTTTGAAATTGTTCAATTTTCTTTTTCATAAATGAGTATTTTCTCAAAAATACATGAAAAGTTAATCGGGAAGCTCTTATAAGTATAGGTATACGAATATATATTATTATTGCTTTTGCAGTGGTGTAGTTTAATTTTACTTTATTTCGAAATATACTTCCTCATTTCGCCTGACTTTAATATTTTATTTTATAATTATATTTCGCTTCTTGAAAGTTTGATTTTAGAGGCACAAAATTTGTGATACATTTGTAAATGGCGGTTCGAAATATTACAGGCAAAGCCAACAACTTTATTTTCTCTTTTTTCAACATTCTTTTTTAATTGTGCTTAGGCATTGTTTACTGCGTTAGTAAAAAGCTTGCTTTAAGCTAAAGATAATATACAGAATGACTAAAAAAGTTACGTCCACACAGCACGTATGGATTTGTCAGGTCTAGAAGAACAAGAATTGTGCAGAAATTGGGGATCGAAAACGCGATCATAACGATGTTAAAAAAAAACTTTATTTTAGGAAACAATTAAACTGAAAAATATAGAAAAAATTATTACAAGTCATTACAAGAGCTCAAAATTTGCCCCATTACCCGTGATGCATGCTTCAGACAGGCACTTCATGGAATCGCAAACATATTATGATTTACCCTGTCCCTTGGCCACCGCGATATCACCCTCTAGATTTCTACAATTGGCGATATCTTAAACTTTTGGTGTACAGGACAGCAATTCCATTGACAATGGACTTCATGACGCGGATTGCTGAAGCAGCGGAACATGTCCAGGTGACTTCTGGCCAATTGGAACGGAATCGCAATTACATTTGAGATCGATATAAAGCACGCATCACTGTTAATAGGAAACATTTTAAGCACTTGTTATGAGTCAGGGGAGACTGGGGTTAATTGTGCCAGGGGCAATTTGTGCCATCGAGCTTCCTGACTGAGCCAACAGGTTGCAGCACCTATCGCACCATGTGAGTGAAGAGGTTAATTTTCGCAATGTGCTCCGTATTTTTTGAAGTAAAGTGCCACGATGTTTTCGAGATAGAGATATTGTATTGCATAAAGCACGGAACAATATCTCAATAAATTTTTATGTGTGCTTTTCTTGAATTAAAAAAAATTAAAAGCTTGAAAGCTTAAAAAGTAAAGAAAAAAAATAAAATATAAAAAACTGCCAAATTTGGCATTTTAAAAAGTTAATAAAAAATATACACATAATTTCAAATAATAAATCGTGTTTAATTTTCAGAATTAAAATATTCGAAATAAAAGCCGTCTTGTGAGACCGCTTGAGAAAGCTGTTCTATTTTTAGACGATTAGGAAACATGGGTTTAATTTAAATGCAGTTTAGAAAAAAAAAACTTTTGTTATAGATTTCTCTTGAAAATATGTTAGAATAAGTTGTGACTTTAAAATGTAAAAATAAAGGTTCGAAAAATCATAAATACGTGTATAACACACGGGCATGTATGTGTCCCAGACAATAATCAGAGAATTGATATCTAGCTTATTAAATGATAGTAAATCAACGCATAATTTTAGTTACTAAATGAATTGATTTTATTCAGAATTTTCCTCTATAAAGTCAACATTCCATTTCTTTTACTTCTTTTGTTTGTAATTTACTTTGAAGTATTCTTGAAAAATGTTTTGTATAATGTTTTTTGTAATGCATGTTTTTTTTTCATTTTTTTAATATGTTTCCGGAACATTCAATAACCTATAGTAACTTGAAGAGGATTTATAGTTATAAAGAAATCGAAAAGAAATGTATCACTTTGTCGGATAAAGTAGCAATCTAAACACAAAGAAATAAAATCGTCTACAGATAAAATTAAGTAAAGATCATTAATTGTGTCATCCTCAATTTTTGTCATCGCTTTATGCTTTAAAAAGAAGTTTTCGTATAATCTGATGAAGGCGTTTTATACTACTATTTAAAAATATCAAAAAATAGTTTTTACTTTTATTAATAAAAAGTAAAATCATTTATGGAAAATTGTAATAATTTAAGGGTGGATATGCATAACATTTATCGTGTTTTACTGTTTGAGATGATTTCTTGCTTTTGGATTTTTATCACTTAAAACTCTATGATAAACGAATTTCTGGAAGATTCTTTTAATCTCTGTTAGAATTGGAACAGTTAGAAGTTAGTTAATAATACTGGAACAGTTAAATATTTTACAGACCTTTTTTCTAAATTCCATACCGATTTTCATCCAAATTTTCCTTTTAATAAGTAAAAAACCAAATTTGACTATCTTAATGAATACGAACTTTAAAAAGTTTACACAATTTTTTTCTAAACAATATCAGGATACGTAATTATAAATTTCAGAAATACTCATCAAAAATTACAACGCAAGAATCATTTCAAAAATCTAAAAACGCTGACAAATTAGTTTTGAGAAAAACAGATTTGAAGTATATAAATGCACTTACCTTTGTTGTTTACTTCTTATAACCTTCATAAATGATATTTTAATAAGAAAAAAATTGTTTTGGTATAATTATACCACATAAATAGACCTTTTTTCCTACGAATTTGCTAAAAGACGATTTTGCTCAAATAAAGGTCCACTGTCCCCTTAAATAACATGTTTTTTATTTTGCTTCTTATTCTACAACATTAAAATACGAAAAGAAAAAAAAACCTCTTCCATGTGATATAAAATTTTAATATTAATTCCTGAATTAAAAATATATACATATATAAATTTAAACCTAACTATTACTTAAAATATATACTATACAGTATTATCAAAGTTTAAGTACGCAATCAGCACTTATTCTTTGAATATATCTCAAAGTCACGTTATAATAATTAATCAGGTTCAGACGCATTCAGTTTCATCCAGTTGTAATAAATTCTTTGGTTACGATTCTTTCAAAGAAAACTCTTCCAGACAGTATTGCTCCCACATATTATAGAAAACTTTATCTCCTCTTAAAGGCATCTTAAAGGAGATCTTTTCATAAGATTAAGGAATAAATGAATAGCAAACTATCTTAAATGTTTTGAATATTTAGCTTCATGTATGATTTGATAATAGTTTATTATACATTATAGATTTTAGAGTGTTATATTAGTTTACACAACATTAACATATAAACATTAAATAGTGCACACTGTAAAAAAAATTCAAGAGGTTACTAAAAAATTTTTAGTAAATTTGTATTCCACAGAATTTTTTAGTAAACATTACAAACTTTTTTTTTGCAAGCGAAACAAGCATTTCTTTTGTAAACTGAACAAAAGAATTTTTTGTATAACTAACTTAAAAATTTTTAGTATGAGCCACCAAGCAAATTTTAATAATAGCTCCAAAATTATTTTTAATAACCATTACGTGGGCTCGAAAGGCAGGAGCTTCCTTCGAGCTGCATCCAGACTTCTGGAGCGGAAGATTTTCGGCAAAACCACAATAGATGGCAACACCAAACATTGCTAACGGCTCTGACAGGATTTTCATAATCCCTTTATTAAGGAGTGCTTACACTGCATACATTCGGGAGGTATTTGGCAGTGGCCATTATCGAACCCGGGACCTTTTAGCCTGGAGTCCGTTACTATAACCACTATGCTATCAAGGCCACACCAAGTGAGTTTTAGTAATAGCTATTAAAAATATAAAATTATTAACGCTATTCGTTACAAACTTTTTTCTAGTACTTCTTACAGATTTTCTTGTAACCGACTAAGATTACTAAAAATTTTTTAGTAATTTTTTAGTAGATCGTTTTAGTTTTTTTTAGTAGATCGACATTTTTTTTTACAGTGCAATCAACTTGTATTTCTTTTAGGTAAGAATAGATAAACACAGTTACAGAACGAAAACTTCAATTTTTTTATTTGTCTTACTGTGAGAGTTTTGTTCTAAAGTTTGTTAACTGCAATAAATAAGACTATTATATATAGTTGGTTACGCTTTAGACGCTCAGGGCTAATACGCGTACCCGCTTAATAGGCGAATTTTCGCCGATCTCTTGAACAGCGATCATAAATATAATGTAAAATTTTTCACGTGTAATATGCGAACAGCTATTATACGATCCTTCTTAATACTATAGATGCAGTTTCTTAAAATTTTTAAGGAGTGAGGGGATCCTAAAGCAAACAATTTCAGTGGCTACTAAGGTTTAATTTCTAAGAAAAAATAAGAAATAAAGCAAATTGCTATAAAATATCGCTGAAGAAATACTATTTTCATCAAAAGCACTCAAAAAACGCCTACGACGTTCGTCAAATAATTGCTGAAAAATGCGATTTTCGTCAATGAACGACAGATCGTGGGAAAAAACTTGATTTAGGTTAAAAGATCGCAAAAAACGAAAAAAAAACCACGAGATTTTTGTCAGAAGATCGCTAAAAAACGCGGGTTTCTCGTCATAGGCTTGCAGAAAAATGCATTTTTTGCCAAATGATTCAAAGAAAAAAAATGAAAATTTTTCCAAAGGATGATGATTTAGACGCCGAAAATTAATTGCCACATACCGACTGGCGACCATGATTCAGCACCTATGATGACTGTGCCTTTGTTGGCTTAAACTAACCCCGGATTTTTTTTTTAATATTTGACTTCAATCAAATATGAATCTCTTATGAATAACCTTAACCTATGAATTTGGTTAAAAACCGATACTTTTAATATCTCTCAAAACTCTCCGCAAATGTGTTTTTTTTTAAGCGTTGGTTTGATATTTCTAAAATTCTATTTTAGGTAAACAGTTGAAACTTTTTAAAATTATGCAACTAACTCGTTTCTTCAATAATGTCTTAAATTATTGGATTGAGAGAAAAATTTAATATAAAGAAGAAAATGCTTTTGATTTTTTTAGGGTACCCTAATAAGTTTTATGGTGATATATTCAACAGTTTTTATTGAAAACTGCACCGAACACACATATTGGTAAAAAAATTTCATGGAGATAAGTAAAAACTTAATTAGTTTTTAAAAAATAATTTTTGCATGAAATTAATTAATTTTATTTATATATGGGCTATAATGTATATATATATATATATATTTTAAAATATATAAAAATAAGAATCTATCACTTTTTTAAATTTAAATACCCTATGTTAGATTTTTGCAAAAACTGCTTCATTTTACTTGTCGAGTTGTCCCATGTGCCCTTAAGAAAACAGAATTTGTGTCTGCAATAAATATTATGCGCAATAGTCATTGTACTTTGACAAATCATGGGTGTAAATTTTGAGCTTCAATTCGTAGAAAATAAAAATGAATTTCGAAATAACAATCAATATCAATAGAACAGTGCAAATCAAAAGGCATTATCATAATTTTTCAATTAAACAGTAAAATAATTAATTAATGTATCAAAATTTCCAGTTTTACTTCATTATTCAAAGATTTTATATTATAATACTTTACACTTCAGTATAAAATGTTATTTTTCACCGTTTATTCTTTCAAATATATAAGAAAATCAATTCATCAAATAAAGTGCATTGTAGAGTATTCTTTCTCTTTAATAAACAAACAATATTTCATTTGGTAAACTCTAATTTAAAAATTTAACTATATTTATTATTATGTAAAAAATATGTAAAAACCTATCATATAAAAGTAAAAAAAAAAAAAATGTTTGAAATAAGGCACATGTGAAATTTTCAATGGCATCACTCAGCAATATGCCACTGAAAGAATTTTTACATGATCTTACTTTAGATGAAACAAAGCATGGCTATCAGTTTGTGACGGAAATTCGTCCACATATGAAATAGGATTTTAATTTAAAATAAGTTTCCAGTTTTTTTTAGTTTAACAATACGAGCATTCGTAAAAAAGCTTGTCTCTGAAAGTCTGACAAATCTCTCAAATTTTAATGTTTTGACTTAAAACAACTATTAAATGGCTTAAATGGGTTTTAAACTTCTGCATTATCTCTCTGAAAGCATTTCAAAAAAATACACGCTCTGTTTATTACTTTAAAAGAAATTATATATATATATATATTAATATTTTACTTATTATACACTAATCAGCTTTTGACCGTCTAGACGATTATCGCCATAACATAGAGATCAGTGCCCTCCAAATAAATTTTACATAATATAAAAAAAAAAGTTTTTTAAATTATACATTAATAAAAAAAACATTATTCAACAGTATTCCTCACACTATTTGTAAGAGTGACACCCAAATTATTTTATATCAAATAAAGTAAAAATGAATTAATGGAAATATCTGAAAGGGCGCCCTATAAAAGAGCATTATTTTTCAGAAAATAGTGCAAGATTCGATGTTATTAATAATTATATAGCAACTTAAGAAAATACACACAAAGCAATTATGGTTAAACCTACTAACCAACCGAACTAATTCAAATTGAAATTCAAATACTCAAAAATGATTCAAGTTTGCAGATTGATGATCAAACTCGAAATTATTAAAACGAATCCGCTCAGTTAATATTTAAAGTGTGTGTTTTTCAATCCCATTTTTTTTAAAGTGTGCAATATACACTAAAAACTTATTTTTAAACTCATCAATAACAATATCAATAAAAATAAGAAAAAGACCTTCATAATTTTCAGAACGTACCACAGTGGTGTCAAATTTTATTCAATTGATTTAATATTGAAAAAAGACTTAAACGACTACTTAGGTGCAAATAAAAGTGTTATGATATCTAACAAAATCTTTCCCGAACAAATATCTAACTAACAATTCAAGTGTGACTAAAATCCATTTAGCAGAATATTTTTTAAAAAAGAAATTACTATTTTATAATAAGATGTATCTAATTATATAAACTCTCACCCAAATCTCTTAACTAAGGAAAGGAGAGCTGTATATTACATACTAAAACCTTTCAAGAATTATAATCCAGATAACAATGCCAAGTCCCAGGAAAATCTATTCAGTAGAATCCAAGTTAAAAGCTGCTAGAACGGAATTCCGCTTTACATTTTATATGCAATGTAGATAAATATTTATTCCATTGTATGTTAATTAATTATTTTAATGTATAATAATAAACCAATGTAAAGAGTATATTAACTTGTTATATTATTTATAAAAGTATAGCATCAAGTTAATTATATATGAATATTTCTATCGATTTAAACAGTTTATTAAATGGCACAAAATGTCAATTTATTATTTTACGGGGAAAAAAGTACTTTTTTAAATTATCAAATGTTTGAAATTGTTGCTTAAAGCCTTCAAGTTTAGATACATTGTTGATAACAAAACGTTAATAATAAAATTTTATTTTGAAATATCTATATTTATTTTCATATCAGCGTTAGGATAAATAACGAAATGTTTCGATATGATTAAAATGTCATTTAGAAATATTTAAATTTGTAAAGTGGAATATAAATGAATAACATTTCTAAAACTGTGTATTTACGTGAAATAACATTTAATATAATACCCCAATATCTTTTTGATTTTAAATACTCATAGGAATCAAGAATACCCTTCTCCTTTACAAAATACTATCACACTCGGAAATGGATACTCAGATTTCACGTTCATTTTTGACAAAACCGTTTCCTGCAATATGCTCCGAGTGAATATTTCGGCAAATTGTGTAAATTTGTTTCTTTGCTTATTTGACGATAGGAATTTTGTAAGCAGTGATTTTTCGAAAAGTAAAATAAGATGGCTGATGGAGCCATTTATTGAACAATTTAAAGACTTCTTTATTTATCGACAGGAGAGAAAGCTCTAACTTTAGTGGGATTCGATCTCAGAACCTATTGTGTGTGAGACCAATGTTCCAGCTATTAAGCCAAACTGTCTTCGAATGGAAGTAATTTTAAATGAATGAAGTGAATTTTACTCTGTTTTCAAATTTTTATAAGGTTAATTGTAATTTTTTCGATATTTTAATTCTTCCAAGTTTCAATTAAAAAGGCTTACTGATTGTTTTCCTTTTTCTGTGATTAAATATAATAATAATAATTACAATCTGACTTAAATAATATAAAATAGAAGGCTTTCCAAAAATACATCACATTGGGGGACGAAATTTTGAAAAGTCCGCCCTAGGGGCAAAGAGGGGTGAGGTGCCTATGTAAATTTCATAAAATAATCAGAGAGCTTTCCAAAGATATATCTCATGAGGGGTATGGGTCAAATCTATAAATTTGCTCCCTCACAGGGTTTCAAGTATTACGCATCTGCGGTATAAAACGCACTCCCCCTCTTTAAAATGTTTATATTTTTAAAATAACATTTATCAGAGTGCTCTGTAAAAAATCCGATCTCAAGTGATAAAACGTTATAATTTCAAAAAAATTTTAATGTTGTTTCCAGGGTGGTGGCATATTGGTGTGGGGAAAGAAAGTTTCATAATATAAAAGAGCGGCCCGAGATCTTTTCGATGATATGCCCCATGACCTGTTTAAAAAACGTTTGGAACTTTTCGACCTCTACTTGAACCCCTTTGGGGGTGGAAATTTGAAAATCGTTGAAACATGTCTAATTATTTTTAAATAAAATTATTTTCTGTCATGTCACGCTTTTACTTAAAACGACTGCTGTGGTGTTCTAGATCTTCTAACTGTTCAACACGCTTTAAAATCCTCTCGGGAGAGGGGGGGGGGGTTCTAGAATCACTGAAATACATGTTTAATTATTATTTTAGTACATTTATCATCTGGAATTTCCCGCTTCAATCTGAAATGGATGCTCAGAAAAAGGAAGATGTTAAAAAATTACCGACTCCCTGTTTGTCCCCCTTAGGGGAGAAATTTTCAAAAATCCCATCTTAGTGTACGCTTAGATCATAAGAAGTATATTTTCCCCAATTTTTATGCTTCTACATTCGGTAGTTAGGCTGTGTGTTGATTTTCAGTCATTCAGGATAAACTACTTTTTATATGTGAGGATTAGAGAAAATTCTTTTACTGAATGACTGATAAGAATATTGACTGGTTAATCTGTTGTTCAGAAATAAAGAATTATGAAGTGCATATTGGGGAAGGTTTTATCACTCTGAGTAGATGGAAGGTTTTAACACTTTTCTGTTTATAGAGAGGTGAGGGAACAAATACGTATATTTTTCTTTTCGCTGTTGTAAGAATATATTTCTTAAATAGTAATTTTAAAAAATCCTGGAATTTTGCAGTTTTGCTGATTATTATTGTTATTATCATCATTATAACAGATTAGAAGAACATAGGAATTTTTTTCTTTTATTCCTATTTTCTTTTAAATGTAAACTATAATGAACAAGACAAATGAATACATATAATAATAAACACTCCTTAAAACTTTAACAGGTAAAAAAATAACTAATGGACAAACAATAGCTGCATATATTTCAGCAATTTCTGAAAAAAATAAAAAGTACAGTTTTTTTTAAATAAATTGTGAAAAATATAACTTATACAGCATATTTTCTGCTTGTTAAAATCGTATTATTTGAAAAGGTACAAAAGGGCAAACAACTATTCTAGCTATTTCCTTAAAATGCATTTAAGGCTGGCTTCAAGTGAAGACAAATTTCGTCAAATATTTGAAAATTTACGTTTCATTAATAAAATCAGATTATTTTCATACGAAATTATTGACAAAAACTGCAAAATACAGCTCAAGGATTGCTGATTCGTCAAAATTAAGAGTTTTATTTCTAATAGTGATTGATATTTCATCTTATATTTATTAATATATTAATGTATTAATTACATACTGAAATTAAATTATATAAAGTAAATTCACGAAATAAAATAAAATAAAATAAAAATAATATCATTTAATTCTTGTTTCCCTGAGTTTATTGCTCTCGAGATCCCATTTACTTCTATCTAAGTAATGAAAACGATAGCTAAACTACCGTATTTACTCGTGTATAAAGCGCACTTTTTTTCCAAAAATATAGGTCAAAACTCCTAGGTGCGCCTTATACACGGAATAATTTTTACTGTTGGATGCAGTCGATTGATGTACATATGAAACAAGAAATTATTCAAATAAGATATTGAAACTCGGAAAATGTTACTTAGTTGAAACTACTGCATATTTAATTCATTCCTTGCAGTTTTTTATGCAACAGAGCTAGTGACATTATCTAAACGCTAATTAGCAATTCTCTTTACGGTCACTCATTCCTATTTCCCGTCATTCTCTCAAGACTCAAAGTTTAAAAATGCATTTTAAACTTTGGGTATACACGCGTGCACCCTATACACGAGTAAATACGGTATTATTTAAATTCTAATTTAATTATTTCTATTTATGCTATTTTAAAAAATTCATATTGAAGAAAAATTGTAAAAAAAAAAAAAAAAAAAAAAAAAAAAAAAAAAAAAAAAAAAAAAAAAAATCAATATGAAACGTGATAACACAGATAAATCCTTTTTTTCCTGTTCAAAGATTCTCAAATGCATATTAGAAGTCAATGATATTAAAATGTATCTGTATTATTCTCATGTATACAAATCAAATGAATTTTATTTTCACATTAATGCTCATGAAGATTGTGTTTCACTCATTCTTTACCGGTGGAAGAAAAAATCCTTCATAGGCTGTGGCTTGTAGGTTGAAATCTCCGTGTACAAATTTACATCAGTAAAAGTAAGTTTGTGTTAATGAAGTGAAAGATCACATATCTGTACATGAAATAATCGTTATTTGTATTAAATTTATGTAAAAAAAATCTGATATTTTTAATTATACTTAATCAAATTAATTATTTTTTTCCACATTGCATCGAAATATGATAAAAATAATATTAAAAACAACACAATGAATCAAATTTTCTGTGTACAAAAAATTGTCCCATTCAGCTTGTGTTCAGTTGGTTGCACAAAAAATTTTTACTTTTTTTGATTGAAAAAAAATGACCAAAAAATGTGATTCACATGCCCGTCGTTTGATCTTTGAACAGTAAGAAAATGTGAAATTTTCAGTACAGAGGTATAAAATGATAACTTTTTTACTAGAATAAGTATTCCCGATAAATCTTCAGATTCAAATGCTTCCTTTTTTATTGAAATACAATGAAGCTACCCAAAGATACCCAATACATACTTTTTAAATATTTAAAACATATTTTTAACAATGGATTAATTATAAATTTTTAATTATACTCTTTTTTTATTTCGAAACATATTTGCAATTATAAAAGAAAGAATGTCAATTTTTGGAGAATTCCGAATCATCCAGCCGTTTTTAGAGATCAATGTAAAAACAGCTTACTTATAATAATGATATCTTTCTGAATTTTCACGATATTTGATTGGATTTTTTTATAACTTACTTCATAGAATTTACTATTAAATGATGTAAAAGAATCGTTTTTATCGTTCGCGTATGCGCAGATAAAAATTATTTCATAAAACTACACATATTTCATAAAATATTTAATATATTTCTATTCTAATTGCGCTATATTTTTTCTAATAGATTTTGCCAATATTTCTGAAATTTGCGTTAAATTTGGTCAAAAACCCTGCATGATATAAACAAAAAACATAACAGAATTTTTGAATTTTTTTCTTTAAATCACTTTTTCTCCATGAATATACATGATATTCTTACAAAAATCAGTGTACATGTTGTGTAATATCCACAATTTATATTTTGCAGCGATAAATCATTTCCTGCAGTTTCATGTACAGTGTGATCCCAAATATTTCTGTTATTCTTTAATTTTTTGTCGGCCCCCTAATTGCCCTGCTTATCAAATGAACATGGATAAATATGAGGTCAGATATAATCTTCATAATCCTGAAATTTCAGAAGAATCCGACAAGTATATTTTTAAATATTTGACAAAATGTCAAAATTTGAAAGTTTCCAAATACTTATTGGTAGATAGTGTATATATGCATTTTTTTCTAGATTTGGCTTTCTTTTAGCGGTAAAAAAATTCTAATCGATAAATGTAATATCTTACGAACTGATTTGTTTAAAACGAAAAACAAATATCAAGCGCTATTACGTTTCGATTATAAAAATTCTGGTTTTTGGACCCACCCTATAATACAGTCATGATAAAATTTATATAAATGTTTCCAGTCCTAATTAAAATTCACCAGGAGATTTCTCAAAGATTTTTAATTAAAATCTTTCCGAAGATGCATAAACTTTTTATCATATACCTACACATAAGCAATAGGGCAACTTTTTAGCGAAAATGTTTTATTAGGTGCTAAAATTTCATAATCGTCGCCCACTTTATGCATTAATTTTGGAGATTAATATTACTTTTTTAATCTGCTGAAAATTACTTTATTAAGTAAAGCATGTTAATTTGAAATGACTAGATTTTGGGATAGAATAATTAAACTTCGAAATAAAATATTAATTTTATGGGGATTTTTAAAACCTAGAATATATTTTTAAAATGAATTTTATTATGAGTAAAATTTTAATTATTGATTGATTGAGAAATATTCATTGAAATTTTCAAATGTTTGACATTGTCAGAATCTGACAGGTATATAAAAGTTCTATATAAAAATATTTCTTTATATCAAAAATTTAAGAAATGCTTTCCCAATTTTTTTTTGTGAAAGAATATAATTAGCCAATATTGAGTGGAGGCCTACTATGTACTTTTGGCATTTTCAGGGTTCCGTACGTAAAATGTAAAAACAGCGCCATAAAAAGATCACTCTTGTTTCTGTATGTCGCATCCATTTTACTCATAAATGATAGAACGTGGAAATTTTAAACTGGAGAAATTAATAAAGACTACTGAGCCACATGTTTACAGATTATTTAACATTTGTAAATATATCTGGGAGAAATGTATATATACCTGTTAAGTTACTCGAAAAAAAACTTTATTTTGTACATCGCGGAGATATCGTGTGAAAATTTTCGTTCCTGAAGACTCTAAAATACATTTCTTTTAATTTGAGGTAATTTACCTAAATTACAAGAATCATGAAAAATGTGTCCTTCCCATCATTTAATTACGAACCTATTGAAACTAAAATTTTAAAAAAGTGATAGGTAATAGATTATAATTTAAACCTTCCAGAAAAATATTATATCCCTAAAACGTATATTTTTTGAGAAAAAGTAGCGTTAAACACGTTTCCGCTATGAACGCATTTCGATTTGCGGGTATTCAGCATCTGTGTCAAGTAGCGCTTAAGATAATAATCATATTAGATGTATAAGAACATTGCTCATAATGATCTCTGAAGAAAATCGTTGGTAATAAGCCAAAATATTAACTCTTAAAGACACGAACGGTTTTGACATATATGCTGACTGAAGCGTCGTATTTTGGGTACTATCGGCTTTGAAAGTCTAGATAACTATTTTTAATGATATATATGCATAATGCAATATCTAAGAGCAGTATAAAAAGCAGTAAACGTCAAATTGTTGAAAACAAATTAATTTAAATAAATTAATAGTAATTCATAGTAAGCAAATTGAGTAGGTCTCTCGATGTGCTAGCTATGTCTTTAAAAGTTAATTAAAACCTATCTGGGAAAACCAGGCATGGACCAAAGTAGAGTTGAAACTCTTCGGCCTCCTTTCGTATCGCGGTTAGCGCAATGCAAAGTTTAAACTTTGATCAAGATTTTGTATTATTAGTAAGATTGTATAAGATTATTATTACGTTGAATTTAATTTTATGAAATGCCAAATGAAGTAAAAAGATGATCTACTTTTATATTCAGTATTGAATTAATTTCATTATAAATATGTGAGGATAAGATAAAGAAAGAGCTCTACAGAATAGAAATATTTGATATCATTTGTGCCTTCATATCTCTTTGATCTTTTATTGTATATTCAACTTTTCTAGCATATTCAGCTGTACCCAATCCATTTTTTCCTCACAAAATCTTATAACTGTTTTAGCAAGGATTTGTTTTAATAATACAGTTAATTCCTTCGCGTCAGGAACACTTTCCTTAATTTTTAAGCTTCTACCAAATGTATTTTAAAACAAAATTTTCTGTAGTTGAATCGAAAAAATGCCCCAATTAAATAAAATTAGTTTAATAAAATTTTAAAAATGATGCAATAAATTCTTAAGATGCAATAAATTTTGTTATTTAGTTTTTAGGTTAGTACTCTTAATCACATTCGAATTGCTGGTTGATATTGAAACGCACAAGTAAAACGTAGATATCAAGTTTTTGTAGTCGAAATTGATATGGAACAGACAATAAACTTTTAATTCTACTTCATATCTGGCAAAAACAACATAAAACCCCATGATATGTTGAAACACGCCTATGGAAAGGAAACTTTTCCTCGTTAATGAATTTTGGTATAGTTTAACTGTTTGCCTGGCGGATACGAATGTGTAGAAGATGAAGCACATTCCATGTGAATGCCAAAAACAATTGAGAAAGTTCGTGAACATGTGAGCGGATCTCCTATTCGAGTACTCAACTGAATGCTGAGTAGGGGGTTATTCAAATTTTGGCACAAGTTCTATTTGAACAAAATTTAAGATACCGAAGCCAAGAAGAAATTGTTGAGATCCACATCAAAGAGCATTCAGAAAGAAAGCTTTAAAAGTGCAGTCGAGCACAGACGTGCATTATGGTCGATAGGAATTACTTCAAAATAATTTTAAATGGATGTACATTTCCATGGTATTATTTAGGTATTTCATATAATATTTTCTAAAGCTTTTATATCAGTCCTGAAAATTAATAGTCATACCTTGTCATTAAAAAAGTGGGTCTCACAAGGAAGGTCTCCATACTGGGCAATATTTATAATATTTTGAAAAAAATACAAATTAAACTACTCGTGTCTCTAATAAAGAATCAGTAAAAGTTAGCGGCGGAATGGCAGTAGGAAATTAGTAAAAAAAACAAAACACTTTCGAATATTTGACGTGAAAAGACGAAAGCGTCATGCGATTTCGTGAGCACCATTTTTCCTCGCCGAAAGCAAACGATTTTCATGCAACGGAAAAGAATGCATGTAAATGGTATTTAATGAATTTAAACTTAAACAATGAAAGTGTTTAATACACACATTATATTATATTACATACATACATAGCTTGTTGCAGTAAAATACAGTAAATAGTTTAATACAGTAAAAAAATATATATATACATAAAAAATATTTTTACTTTGAAAAATATAATTGCCGGATTTCTGGTCTATTGATGGACCAGATCTTGAAATTTACGGAAGATAGTGCCATATAAATATTTACATTGCTTTACAAATATTTATGGATTAGCAATATGCCCGATCATGAAACTCGAACAAAAATCAAACAAACTTGTGATTGTGAGAGAACATTTGGCCGATTTCAATGACAATTGACTAAAGACACTTATTGTTCCTGAATATGGCAATAGACAAAATATTAGAGAAATTTCGCGGATTTTGACACATATTTCCAAAATGTGTACAGGAAAGCACCGAATCACAAGATCAAAATTCTCCCTTAGTAGATTACAGATTTTTTTTACAAATGCAATTTGAAAATATACACGGGACAACACCAAGGAAATCCTTTTAGAAGCTTAAATTCCTCATTTGCAATTTAAAAATACATATGCATCACTTTATTTGGACCAGAAAGAAGTGTGACAATGGATGATTCGAGCACGTGTTATCCTCAATCAAATAGCTTTTGTTAACAAAAAAGGCTCAGAAAAGGCTAATAAAGAAGGCTCAAATTGATATAGAAAACATGATCTAGAAAAAAACTTATTCCTGTATTTATGATGATCCTGTAGTAAGAACATAAGACATGTTCTTTAGGTGCAGAATAAATTAAATTGTGTAGTTTTGTTAGCTAGTATGTATCACAAAGTTTTACTGATGAAAGTGATGAAGAAAGCAGAAAGAGTTATATTTTATAATGTAATAAATTTTTTGTTGGCCTTTTGATGAAAAGTCTATAAATGAAATATAAATAAATGTTGTCGGCAGCTCGTAAAAAATTTGTAGATGACATTTAGTCGGGGTTTTTTATTGCTGTAGGTTGCAGCGACAAATACTCGAGTTTCTCTCATGTAAACTAATAACTCTGTCTTTCAATAATATGAACATCAGAAAATGTCTTGAAATATCATTGTGATTTCTTGTGGTGACACATACAGGGTGTCCAGTAAATAACTAGCCCATATTGGACTTAAAGAACGTATAAACGGTTTGAGATAAAGTTGCGCGGTTTACTGGGTTGTTATTAGAAAATCAATAAATTTTTAACTCCGAAATTTGTTAATATAATGCGAATTTCAGCCGAAATATAGCGCTGGCAGCAACAGGCAGTGTGAAATGACTCTAGTTTTCATAGGGATAATTTTTGGGCTGAATCTGAGTCTATATGTGGACGAATCTGAATCTACATGTTGAATCTAGCCTCGACAAAGCTTCAGAAATAGGACATGTTAATTGGAAAGAGATTTAAAATAATATTTATGATTGAACAATCTGTATTATACTTCACCTTCTCAATCCTGAGACTGAGATGTTATTTTAAATATCATTATATTATATTAACAAAGTGCATGCTTTAAAATTTATAGATATTCTAATAACAATGCAGGAAGCCAAGCATTTTTATCTCAAATCTTTTTTTTTTAATTTACATTCAAAGTGGGTCAGTCATTTATTGGACACCCTGTATAAAGAATAAATATATATATATATAAATTCTTTGTCCAGTACTCCATGTTTTTATAGATTTGGATGCAAGTAAATATATTGGCAAACTTACGAGTTAACCGCTAAAATCGGTTTTAATGTATGTTTCACAAAATGACATGGCAGACCGATAGTATTCTGCATGCGTATGAAGTTAACTAATTCTGGAATTTCAGCCATTAACTCAGTGAGGGGATTGTCTGTGTGTTCGAATCGTTCTATTCGTCAAATGTTGAAACTTAGTTGCATAGTTTTCTCGAATTAGACATATTTCATAAGAATTAGTACAAAAAAAAATGTGGAAACCGCCTTTTTACTTTCTTCTATCTTCAATAGAAGAAAGTATTGTAATCGCAATTTTTTTCGACTTCCGGATTTCGACGGTTTTACACGTTTTAGAGGTCTGAGATTCCAAAAAACATGTTTTTACAAAATGTCCGTCTGTCCGTGATTGTGTGTGTCTGCCTGTGTGTCTGTGTGTATGTCGCTATTCTACCATCAAAAAGTGTTTGAAGTATGCATAGAATTGAACAAAATTTTTTGTGAATGTTTTTGGCTGTAGCAAGTAGGTACTCCTTCAGTTTTGAAATAATCCGCCCGCAGGGGGCGATGCAATCATGATTTTTGTGCCATTTTCAATATTGTACCGCTCAAAAGTATATGAAGTTATGCATCGAATTGAACCAAATTTCCTGTGTAAGTGTATTATTATGGCTAGTTGGTCCTCTCAGAATTTGAAAGTAATCCGCCGGAAGGGGGCGCTGCAATCGCGATTTAGTGCCATTTTCAATATTGTACCAACCAAAAGTATATGAAGTTATGCATCGAATCGAACCAATATTTTTGTGTATGTGTATGACGATGGCTAGTTGGCCCTCCCTGAATTTGAAAAACATCAGTTGGAAGTGGGTGCTGCAATCGCGATTTTTGTCCCATTTTCAATATTGTACCAACCAAAAGTACATGAAGTTATGTATTATCCATTTGAACGACATTTTTTGTGTAAGTGTAAGTGTATGGCTATGTCTAGTTGGATCGTCCTGAATCTGAAAAAAAAATCCGCTGGAAGGGGGCGCTGCAATAGCAAATTTTATGCCATTTTCAATATTGCATCACCGAAAAGTCTCTGAAGTTAGTTCTAGAATTTAACAAAATTTTTTGTATATGATTATTTTTTGGTAAGGCAAGTAAGTCCTCCCTGAAAAAAGACATCTGCCTACCATTCTATTGTCTATTGGCTCGTGCAGAGACGGAAATTCGTTTTTACTCCGATTAATTGATTGAAGTAGAAATTTAAGATGAAAATCAAAGTTGGTATGTTATCGAATTAAAATTATTAAAGCATGAAAATGAGTAACTATTTTTTTTTAAATATTAAAATGTACGTATGAGATAGAAGACAGTTTTGGGATTGGCACATCCAACTAGTTTTAGTTTCAGAGATATATGTTTCATTTTTCCTATCAACAGATTTCTCAATTCAGTCTTTTTTTATTTAAAAGTTATTCCAGCCGTTTTATATTTTTAATGTTCGACATTCGATGCACGGGTTTTATATTTTCAAAGAAAAGTTTTACAGCAATAAATGTTTTATTTCGCAAGGAGCATTTTTATGACACATAAAACTATCTTACTAAGTTTTCAACATTTTAAAATTTTTCCTGTCCATCTTTAATACAATAAAAGAATAAGGCTTAGGAAGCATAATATCTTTAGTTTCTAATAAGTTTTGAACTAAACTAAAAAATTATATATATTCAATATATATGTGTATATATATTGGAGTGACTATACTAGAAAAACATAATTTAAAGAAAAAAATGTTTGTGTATCGGTTTAGGGTTTTATCGGTATGTTCTAAAAAATGTAGAGAATACCTGTGTCAAATTTTATAATAAGAAAATTGTTGTTGCATTCAAAAAAATACTTCCCCTTTTACTTGATCATTATGCGTAGTATAGGGTAAGTCTTTTCATTGTTTTGAAAATCGAAAAAAATGACGGATTTACGTTTCAGACAATGGAGGTTAAAAAATCCATATCTTTAGAAAAAAAATTGTCATCCTTCTGTCTCTATAAGTGTGTGCGTGTCAGTCTGTCCGTATATCTGTAAACGTGTGTATCTCCCTAATAGATTTAGATACAGATTTAAAATTTTGTGTGTGGGTAGTATGTATTAATGAAAAAAAAAACATATTGAATATCAGTAACCTCGATTATCCGAAACTATTTTTTTTCAGATTCTCGAAATATTCATTTTCATGAAAGGTATGTAAACATTTTCGATTTTTTTTAGCTATTGACAGTAATAAACATTTTAAAAATCTAAATGTTATAAAAAATTTAAATCATCGGATAATTAGTTCTCGAGATATTTATAATCCTTTTTCCCACACTTCCATTTTTTATAATCCTGTATTTCATTAAAATTTCGATTCAAATATATATTTTATTTGGAAATGTGATACTTTATTCGAGTAAGAAATTGTTATATCCAAAATCCCCCAAACCTTTTTTAAAGCACATGAACGTTACGATTTTTTATACTGAACAAAATATGTCCTAATAAATACAGACGTATCTAAACTCTTGGGAAAAAATTTAAGGAGTGATAGTACACATTAAGACAAACAATATTAAATGGGAAACCAAGGGTCCCAAACGTTTTCCGAAGGAGATAGCAGCCATTAAAGTTTAGGGACCAAAATTTCAAATAATCTAAAAAACGGAAAAAATAGTCAATTGATTTGCTGTTTTCACTAAAAGTATTCTTTATGACAGTTATTGTCTTGAAAATAAATTAAAAAGATACTTTTCAAAACATGCCGATAGAGGACGCTTTAGAATTTGGAGTAATGAAAAACTACTTTTACTGTTATTTTTTGCAACTTATTATTTTTTTCGAAGCTTAGCGATAAACTTAAATTTTGAGCTGAAAATCTGTATCGTTGGGAGTGGTTAAGTAGCGCAAACTGAATTGTGTTCAATGGAGTGGAGGAAGTTCAAATTTCAAATGATTATAAAAAACGGAAAAAATGGGCGTTTGCGGTTTTCACTAAAACTATTCTTTTTGTCAGTATTTCCTTGAAAATAAATTTTAAAGGTAAATTTCGAAAAATTCCGTTAGAGGGCGCCATAAACTTCAGAATAACCAACAACTATTTTTAACCGTTATTTTTGGTTTCTAATTAAATGCTTGCTAAACTTAGACTTAAATTTAGAGCTGAAAATCTGAATCGTTGGGAGGGGTTACGAAGCGCAAACTGAAATGTGTTCAGGAATTGAAATGTTACCCTCCCAACCCCTCGAATTCAGTTCAATTTTGCCCTACTTAATTAATCACGATTCAGATTTTGAGCTCAAAATTTAAGCCTAAGCTTTTACAGGCATTTAATTAGATACAAAAAATAACGGTTAAAAATAGCTGTTGGTTACTCTAAAGTTTTAGGCGTCCTCTAACGGAATTTTTCAAAATTTACCTTTTAAAGTTTATTTTCAAGGAAATACTGACAAAAAAGAAAAATCGCTCCCACTTAACCACTCCCAACGATTCAGGATTTTTAGCTCAAAATTTAAGTTTATGTCTAAGGTTCTAAAAAAATTAATGATATGCAAAAAATAGTGGTAAAAAATAAATATACGTTACTTTAAAGTATAAGGCACCCTCTAACGGAATTGTTTTAAATTTATCTTTATAATTTAGTTTCAAGACAATACTGACATAAAGAATAGTTTTAGTAAAAATCGCAAACGAATCGACCAATTTTTCCGTTTTTTATAATCATTTGAAATTTTGGACCCTAAACTTTAATGGCGCCTATCTCCTTCGGAAGAGGTTGGGGACCCTTAGTTTCCCATTTAATATTGTTTCCCTTGATGTGTACTATCACCCCTAAAATGTGTACTATCACCCTCTTGTGCACCCCTTTTGCACAAGAATTTTGATACGCCCTGTATCCCTCCAAGCGTCTTGCAAATGGGTAAAATTGTAATGTTGTTTTCTCTGCATTTTATTTTAAATGCTAATAAAATATGATTATTTCAATATTGCATAAAAAATCTCATTTAGCAATATAAATGTAACCCTTGAAAGTCATAGTCATTCTTCAATGCTTTGAAAATTCATTAAACTTATATAAGTATAATATCTTAAACATTGCTTATATTGCAGTGAAACCTGGAGCTTAGTGCACGGCATATTATGGGCCAAACGCTTAGAGGGGTATACAGCCTTCAGACCACAGTGCATATCTCACAAATTTTAGATATAGAGACGAATTTTACGTTCCTTTTCCGGCAATAACGTCTACGAAGAGAAAAAAAATGAGCTTTCAGCAGTTGTTTGAAATTCAGTTGACTTAGATCATTTTGCCTGAAGTCCATAGGTGCCATTTCCCGGCTTCTTTAATAATTAAGCGTAATTTTTACACTTGGCGTCATTATCCACTTTACCGTTATTACCCAAAGACACCTTATAAATTTACATTAAATGTCAAATTTGGTTATTTACTTTGGTACAATTGCGTGATTAATATGCAGCAGATTTTGTTCATTTTTTTCTTTGACTCAACTAAAAATTAATAATTATATGCAGATAAAAGGGACGTTATTAGGAAAGAAAAGTCTTTGAGAAGAATATTTCCCATTTTTTGGTGATACGTAGAACATGGTTGATCGGTAAAAATCAAAAGAATGTATTTTTCTGCTCTATTTTTTTTTTCCCATGCTTAAAATGATGCATTTTAATATTTATGTAAGAATTTTTTTTCAAATATGCGTTGTTGAGCCACAAAGACTTAAATGACATTTCTATATTTAAATGCAAAAAGGTTGAGTTCCATTGGATTTAAGAGATATAATAAATCTAGATTTCCAAACTTTTTTTTTTCCTTTGCTGATATCCTTTATACTGAAAACTAATATAAAGTTTTTCACTGGTGTATTTCTTTAACAAATTTAAGAATAAATACCCAGGAAAATATTTAAAATGTTTATTAACTTGGGTATATATCATGGGTATTTATCTTTAAAAAAAAAAAAAAAAAAAAAAAAAAAAAAACAAGCAGGATTTTTATATTAAAGTAATGTAAGTAAACATTTTGCGAGTTTATCGATTTAAAAGTATAACAGCTTTTACAAAGTGCAAATAAAATAACAATAATAATAATAATAATAATTGAAAACTGAGATTTAAGAAAGAATTTTTTAAAAATCATTTTTAATTTCAAATATCAAAATAAAAAAAAAGGCAAATAACTTTACCTTGTAAGTTAATTTTATGTTAAAAAATAGTATTTTCCCTAATATAAAAAATTAAACAATTTTTACACCAAAAATCTATATAAGAATATCGCATGATCCTTTGGGGATTTTTGTCTCGAAAAGATTTCTTTCTTTACGCAAATTAGTACTTTTTAATACAGGGATTTAAGACTTAAAACAAGAAATTTGATAACATTTTTTTTTAACATTCTAACGTAAATACAATAGCTATATTACATTAAGTAAATTAAATAAAGAATGCTGTGATAGATGGTTATTTAAAACATTTATTCGTAAGAAAAAAAAAATGTTTTTAATTTTCCAGATTTTAATTTTCCTGAATTTTTTTTATTTAATTGATGTCTTATACCTTATTTTTTTCGTAAGATTCATGGAATATTTCATAATATAAAGTTTAGATTTTAAATATAATGTTTAATGTAACCGACCTAAAGAAAATAAAACATTGATGAGAGATACAACAGTTTTATAGATAAGTAGTTTTATATGCTATATATACAAATATTTTAATGTTTTCTTTTACGTATTGAGAAGTTATTTTTTTAAATAAGTTGAGTTATAGTTTTGATATTTTATTATTTACACAAATGTCATTATTATTATTTTTTATTTTAAGACATTTAATAGGTATTTCAAAAGTACACATTACATTATTGCTTTATATTGGTAGAACTTAATTCTCTTTTAATCTTTATTTTATTCAAAAAACTTTCACATTTTTAATTACATTATGTTCATGACTCTAAGTGAAGATTTTTGTATGCAAGTGGAAGGTTTGATAATAATACAGTAAAATTGTTGAAATATTTCTATGTAAAAGCTCTCAAATTCCGAGCTAAAGCAAGGAACTTTCTTCTTTTCTCCTTTTGGCAGCTTTAAAGTGTTTCATATTGCATTAGTGGAAGATTTTATTCCAGCTGAGTAAATCGATACCATAAAATTAACTGAATTCTTTTTCTCCAGGTACAGATGGAAAGAACTCTTTTGAAGTTGCATTATGTTCTAGTCGAAAATTTAATTCAATTTAAACAATAAAATATCTAAAGAATATGTAAAAGTGCTATATAAGAGAAATTAAGTAAAAAAATATATCCTGTTTCTTTTTTGTAACAATATTTTTCTGTTAGATATTTTACCTTAGGAATTTTTTATTCCAGTTGAATGAATCAGATACCATTCATTCTATGTAACAGCTCTCCATAATACAGATATAACCAAATTTTTATGTTGTGTGTTTTGTTGTTGGAAAAATTTACTATAATCGAAAACCGTTTATGTCATATGTATGCAAAGCAGATCTCTTTTATACAGATACATTGCTGGCCAGAAACATAGGAATTGTTGTTAAATGATGCACATATGCCCATTTTCGTTCATTTTATAATAACGTTAGTATTTACAAGGTATTTTTGCGTTTATGTATTTAAATACGATGTTTTGGATGAATCTCATTGCACATCATTCACAGTAAACCTCCTCCTGAATATTAAGATTGAGCGGTGACAGAGAAATAGCGGCTACCGAAAGCAGATTTCTCTTTTTACGCAAGTAAGGTGCTTTAAATTTAGCTATAAGCATTTTCTAAAATATTTCTTTGAGCGGTTTAATCTCAGAAAAAAAAGAGAAACAAAATAAAAATAAATATTTGTATTAAAATTTAAGTGACCACATCTGCGTTTAAAAAAACCCTTCTTCGGCAGACACCATGTTTGTATCAGCGTTCAGACCTGGTATTGGGTGGCAGTGTACTGAAATTCAGCAAAGACAGCGCACTGACATTCAGCAAAAACCTCATCATCGAATACATAAACGCAAAAAAATATTATGAGATTACTAAAATTATCATTAAATGAGCAAACACTGACGAATTTGTATTAAAAATTCTTTCTTGTGGGGGGAGGGGGCAGAACTGTATATAAAAAAAATCAATTTTATGTTAAACTGTTAGATTTGGTGTCGTCCGATTATCTACTCGGGGGATATAGTCCCAGGGGGGGGGGGGTAGTGTACCTAAGGGAACCTAACCCGTATTTACGCAAGGTTCGGAGAAAACCACGAAAACTCCGAACATTTAGGCTGACTTCCGCGATTGGGTTCGAACCCAGGACCTGCAGTCTTCCAGTTGAGAGGTCAGAACCTCTCGGCCAGTGGTGGGACGTTAAACTATTAGAAGGATTGATTCTAATTGTGTAAAGTAGATATCATATGTGCATATCATAAACTTACGTAAGTGAGACATTACGAGAAATTTTCTGTATATCTCTATTAATAGAGTACAACATCTGGCCATAAGATAGCATCCAAAAGAAAACAGGATTGTCATCGGAAGCCATTCTTATTCACAGTGGTATACATAGAAAACTATATTTTTACGGCGTCTAGGGTGTCGTCGTGCAACGTTATGAAATAAAGTGGTTCTTGCCTTGGAATAAGATTTACGAAAATTAGATTTTGCCATTTCTAAGTTAATAATGAGTCCTCAACACGTTTTTCCCGTAATATTTCTGAAAATCAAATGTTCTTTCAGCACACAAATGCTGACAAAGCATTGCATGTTCTATATACGCTTTCCAACTAGTACGCTAAAAAGGGTGTTTTCTATATAAAACTTTAAATTTATTTTCTTCACCTATTTAATCACATGATACTTTCAGAATAAAAACTCTGTAAAATTATTATTTTTTTAAACCTATTTTTTTAAAATTCTCATTGCATTATGTAATTGAAATTAGATTTGTATGCTTTATTTCATTCTATTTTCTCATAAAGAAAGCCCAGTAATAAAAAAAACTTCAATGTTGAAAATATTCAAATTGTTAATTGTAATGTTTTTACATCATATTCGAGGATTTACATTTAAGAAAAAACGTAATGAAAATTCCCTCTAAAAATGCTATTTAATTTAAATAATCTATACTTTAAATAAACATAACGTATACATTAAATAAACGTTTAACTTAAACTATAAGCGTGATTAGTACAAATTGTTAAGTCCTTTGATTACGCCCGGATTAGCGACAATTTGTTTATTCTATGAAACAGAATTCGACTGATTTTTTTTCAATTATCCCAGTGCAATTTTTTGCTATTGATTATTTTTAAAAAAATTTGTATTATTAAATAAAATAATCTCCACGTAGACATAGATGTTTCGTAGTCAACAATATACCTTACTAAATGCAAATTGTAATTAAATAAACACTAAAATGAAACTAAATGTTCATTTTATAAAGTATATATTCCATCTATTAAACTTGAACTTTTATCATTTATGTTGAAGTAATCTTGATAAGGTTTTTGCAAGAATATTTTTATACTTTGTATTTGTTTCAATTTTTATCAAGGACACTTAGTAAGTTATAATAAACTGAAGTGTGTTACTTATACTTCAAGAAGAAATGTGACTTTTGTCGGATATTGTAGTATTGCAAATATAAAGAAATGAAATAAAAAAACTCCAAGGATAAAATGTATCCAATATCTTTAATAATTACGGGAATACGAGATTGTCGTTGTTAATGATTTCTTCATGTCTTAAAATTTAGGCAAGTTTTCCTGTATTCTCACAAATTCAATTAATAAAGTTGGAGGAATTGTCACGTTGTCTTATAAAAAATACATGCAGTTATAAAAAGGCGCATTAATTACATAATGGAAATCTATTAGAACTTTAATAGGATGCCTCTTGTTCTATTGATCTTGAACAGAATTATTCAAAGTTTCTTAATCAATTGAATCTTAATCGGTTATTTCTTATCGGTTTAGCTTTTATTTGGATATATTATAATTTAAAAAAATTTAAGGGGTCAAATTTAAAGTGCTTTTTAAATTGTGTAATAAAACCACTTTTACCGTAATTTTAATTTCAAATTAATTCATTAAACTTTCGACAAAAAACTAATTTAAAAATTAAATTTCAATTATATATGTATAACTATCAGCTTAGAATTTATTTTTTATGAGTTGTAAATGCTTTAGAAATGCATTATAAAATAGTATATTTATTTTTTTATAAATTGTAGTAAATTCGTGACATTTCTAAATATGTCTGAATAATGCATAACTTAAGAGAACAGTTCACTTTTAAAATTTTTGAAAATCGATTTTTTATTTTTACATTGTTAGAAAGTTTATTGTATTCTGAATAAATTGATTCCATTCTTTAAACTGTGTAATATTTTTTTACTGATATATTAGGGAAAATGTAGACATCACCCCTTCATTTCGGAATTAACAACCCTGCGACAAATGGCGGCTTGTTTACATTTTGTTTTCAAGCTTTCACATTATCGTAACTTTATAAATATACTAAAATAACACAATTTTTATTAGTTAAATACCTTTAACAATAATAAGAAAGCTTTAAAATATTAACTTCAAGTTCCACTTTCGTCAAATTTATTTGCTTTCATGGTTTTTCACAGCATTATTCGCTTTCAAGTAGTTTGAAAGAAGCCAGTTTTTTTTCTTTTTTTCCAGGGCAATACTTTCCTGATTTTGTAATAGTGTTGTACTTCTTAGTATCTATTAGCTTTTTAATGAAAAAAAAAATGCAAAATGTGTTTCAAAACAGTATCGAAGAAGGAGTCAGTTTAATGATAAACGCTATACAAAATACGATGATATAATTATATTCTAAGGTGCTAAGTCATCTTAAAGAAAAGTATAAAATGGTGAACTTGATAGTGATTTTTGTTTTAATTGACAATTGTGGACTTCAGAATCCGTCAATAGGGATTTATTGATATTTATATATATTTCTAATAAACTATCCAGCTATTTGTGCTGCATAATATGTGAATCAGATATCAAAATACTAGAATGCCTATAAAAGGGCCTATGTTAAGTAATTTAATATAATTAGTTAAATAATTTAGTTTTACGAAACGTGTACAGCTAATTTACTTTACAATCAAAGCTAAACAAAATTTTAAGTTATATATTTAAATATATATATATATATGCAATAGTAAATGCTACATTTTTACAAATTACGTCTATTAAAATTTTAAACATGTTCTTATATTCTGCAGCATTTAACAAATAATTCTATATTTATCATTTTAAACTAGCATCTAATCTTATTTTCAATACAGAATATGATATATAATGAATAGTTTTGTTTCCTTTATTATATATTTTAAATGTAAAAAAATGAAATTCAATCTATACATTTCTTTTCCCCAAAATGGAATTTTTTACTTTTGCGCGCATAATAGCTCCAAAACTATTTGAAGTAGAGCTTCAATTTTTTTCTCTGACACAAATATTTATTTTATCATGAAAATGAACTAGGATTATAAAGCTGTGTTCAATATGAAAAAAAATATGCTGTTGAAGGTACGTAAAAAATCATAGTATTTCTAATTTTTCTAAATAAATGTTAACTCCTTAATTACTCCTTATCTAATTAACCAATTACAAATATCCTAGTTCAAATTATTTACCAGAGCATTATCTACTTAATATAAAGTTTATGCAAATGCCATCACTGTAAAACATTTGTGTAACATTACTCCATAAAGCTGGTGGCAGCCTTGCTGCCTCCAATTTGGTTGAGTATTTTACTCGATATAATCGGTGTAACATTGCAATGCTACACCAGTAATGCATGTTTTTATTACACCATTATGTAAATGAAAAATTACTCAATGAAGTGTAAATCGTAGCTGCCACCAATTTTATGGCGAAACGTTACCACAAATGTTTTTCTGTGATGAAATTAGCATGAGATATCGTGCGCGCAGTGACATGTTGTCCACTTAAAAAATTTAAATGCAATGTTACACCAGTAATGCATGTTTTTATTACACAATTATGTAAGTGAAAAATTACTCAATGAAGTGTAAATCGTAGCTGCCACCAATTTTATGGAGTAACGTTACCACAAATGTTTTTCTGTGATGAAATTAGCATGAGATATCGTGCGCGCAGTGTCATGTTGTCCACTGTAAAAAATTTAAATAGCACTTTAAAATTGACCCCTTAAATTTTTTTAAATTATAATATATCCAAATAAAAAAATTTTAAATGTAGTACAATATCGCCTAAATATAGTCTAAATTTTTTGTATTTCTAGAGTAGTTATCCTTTTTATTAAAAAAAAATTGCTAAACTCATGGTAAATTTCGCGTGTTTTACCCTCTAATGCTCTTATTCACCATCTACCTCAACCTAGAAAACCTGGGTCGAATGCTCAAATGAAATTCACAATACCATTCGATTGGTTATTATTATAAAGGCGCCCAATTAGGATTGGAGATAAACATCGTTTGAGCTTTCGACCGAGGTTTTCGGTATAACTTGGGGTTGAAGTCATTGGTGAATATGAGTGTTAATGTTTGGAACGTAATATTCCGATCACTAACCTCCAGGTTTCACTGCAATATAAGCAATATTTAAAATACAGTCGACTCTCGTTAATTCGAAATCGGATAATTCGAATCTTTGCTTAATTCGAACTGAACATGTCCCAAAATTTTCAATGGCAGGATAACGTCAAAAATTTTCATAAATTTCAAACTCAATTTCTCTTGACTTCGCTTAATTCGAACTAACGAGATTTCCGATTTTTCATTTTTCTTTTATTGTTCATGGATTTCAGATCCTTTGAATAACTTTCTTTCTGTTATTTTTGTGAAACTTGTTCCGAACGAGTATACATATAATCCAATGAATTTGGTATACACTTTTTAGTGCCCCGTCTGTCCATCCGTGACGCTTTAAATTTTTCTTCCATCGTGGTTGTTTCCAATCATTTAATTAGTTTATGTATTTATCCATTTTTATTTAATATGAAGTCATATTCTAATGATACTAGACGAAATAAAGTTAAAAAACACTATAATATTAATTCCTTTGTAATAATACCATATTAAGCATGCTTTAATTTCATATTTTCCGTAATTCGAACTTCGGATAATTCGAACATTTCTTGTGGTCCCGACAAGTCCTGTAATATAATTTTATAGATTTAATGAATTTTCAATGTATTTTTGATTTATCAATACTCTCAAGGATTACATTCATATTTGTAATTACATTTTTTATAATGTTGAAAAAATCATATCTCTGAGTATTTAAAATAAAATTCAGCAATGAAAACAACATTACAATTTTACCCATTTGCAAGACGCTTAGAGGGTTTATGACAAGGGAACTGTCTACTTTAAGGGGAATACACTATAATACACAATATTTTAAAATGGAAAATTAATGTCATCGTCTTACGGATTAAAAGCAATGAGAAGGGTGGTGGAGTGGTGATACATAGAAAAGAAAAGTCGAAATTGAGAAGAATAGAAGTCGTCATTTCTTATAAGGAAATTTTCATTGAATAACAGTCATAATTTCTTGTATGGAAATTTTCATATTACTGCCGTTACACTTTTTATTTATTCTTTATTACTGTCTGAAAAAGCATAGAAAAATACAAGGATGATAAATACAAACTTTAAACGGTAGTGAAAGGATTATTGTTAAAATATTTCTAGCTCTCTTTTTAATGTTTAAGCAGTTAATTTTTCTGACTGTCCACGATCTATCTCACATAAATACTATACTCAGACTTTGATGTAATTGATAAAGATTATTTAGAGTCACAAAAGCATGTTTGATATTACATATGAAGTATATAGGATTTGTAGTTCATTTACGGGAACACTCAAAATAATTCCATTAGGTTATGGTATAAGGGGAGAAAACGTTTGATGAGTATTTTAATGAGATTGCGCTCTTTCAAATATATTGATTTTCAAGTTAATTTAGAATATCTCTACGATTATATTTTAACAAGGAATTTATAGCCTATTTTGCTTATTTACAGAGACATTCAAAAGTTCCATTACACTATGCTATATGGGGAAAATCATTTGAAGAGCACTTTAATCAGACTAAGCTATTTCAAATATATCGAATCTAATATAAATCACAGAATTTCACAATGATTGGGTTATAACAAGGCATTCATTGCATGTTTTATTAATTTATAGGGACGTGAAATAAAAAAAAACAATTACAATACTGTCTTTAAGTAATAATTGCTGGAATGCGTGTTTTAAAATTCGGTATTCTCTATTAAATTACAAAGAAAATTGTGTGTTATTAGTTTTACATAAATTTTGTATCTGATATAGAGAGTTCATTACAATATTCAGGTACAATTCTTGTTATTGGAGGAAATTAATGATGAATAATTTTAACTGAGTTTTATAAAAGTTTAAAGTGAGCTAAATTTTTGCATGCGTGTATTTAATCGATACAAATCTATATATCACATGCAGGATTCCTTGAATATAAATTATAAATTCGAATAATTTTTTGATTGTCGATGGAACCAGCTGAAATTCGGTTTTAAAATGTTTTATGCTTTACGGTGTAATTGGATTAGATATAATCTATACAGAGGTAAAGTTTGTTTATTTATAGGGGTAATCTCCGTAACTACCGAACCGATTTCAAAAGGGATGTCAAAATGATGGTGTTTGCCAAGAATCAAACATAGACTTTATCTTATGCCGATACCATTAATCCAAAGTGGGGTGCAGGAGCTAAAAATGTTTTTAAAATGATATTTTTGTGTTACTGAAGAGCCCAGAAATATGAGGATTGGGATGTTAATTACTTATTGATATAAATATTCAAAAAGACAATTTGTTAAAAAATAGAAAATTTAAAACGGTGAAAATACGCGAAAGGCTTTCAATAAATGCTCTAAATCGCAATTTTAAAACAATCTCGGAAAATGACTAAACGATTAAAAAAACAATAATGTCAAAATGATGGTGACAATCGTTTCTCCAACGTAGCTATATCTTATGTCAGTGTCATTACCCCAAATAGGATGCAGAAGCAAAAAACGGTCTAAAAATGCATTTATTTTGTTACTGGGGGTGGGGGTCATCGTAGAAACATGAAAGTTTCTTATGAGGTATAAATGATTTCTAATAACATTTCCACAAATATTCGAAATGTAAAAAGACTGTAAATGCGCAAAGAAGCACCCTAAAAACGCTTTAAATGGCGATTTCTAAGCTATCTTGCCAAGTTGGCGTAATTTTGGGGGAATGATCATAACCGCCAGCTTTGGCGATATATCGCTATATTCGCGACAAGTTCGACGACAGAACCATCTTTCTCCGTTTGCTACCCTCTGCGGTTTGACGGTATCTTTGCATATTTCCATTGTTGCATTTCTAAATCGTTTGACCCATTTCCAAATCCTTATTTTTAAGCTATTGCATAGCTTTTATCGCGGGCTTTGAGCGCGGTGACCGAATCCAAAAATTCCGTAACGCGAAAAATCCTAACACATCCGTAACGGAAAAACCTAACACTCGGCTAACGTCGTTTCCGTTCGGAAAACTTCGGGACGGTATCCTTCGGCAGACATTGACGCGGTATTTTTCAGATATTAGGATATCAAGTCTCAAACTTATGTTTCTTATGATCTAATTTTCATAACGTGGCCAAATTTTGTTTGGTAATTTAATATGAGACAGTGTTTTTTTTGGTGGTCTTATTTATTTTGGTGACAGGAGACCCCCCGCCGTGAGGGTCGAAAAATTTAAAATGCTTATAACTCGCGATCTAACTTTCGTAGCGCGGCCAAACTTTGTTTGGTAAATTATTATGAGACATTGTTAATTTCTGGTGACAGGAGACACCCCACTGTGTGGGTCGAAAAATTTAAAATGCTTATAACTCGCGATCAAATCTTTGTAGCGCGGCCAAACTTGTTTGGTAATTTAATATGAGACAGTGTTAATTTTTGGTGAGAGCAGACCCCACACGATGAGGATCGAAAAATTTAAAATGCTCATAACTCGCGATCTAATTTTCGTAGCGCGGCCAAATTTTGTTTGGTAATTTATTATGAGACATTGTTAATTGTTGGTCACAGAAGACACCCCACGGTGAGGGTCGAAAAATTAAAAATGCTTATAACTCGCGATCTAATTTTGGTAGCTTGGCAAAATATTGTTTGGTAGTTTATTATAAGACAGTGTTAATTTTTGGTGACAGGAGACCCCCCACGGTGAGGGTCGAAAAATTTAAAATGCTTATAACTCGCGATCTAATGTTCGTAGCGCGGCCAAATTTTGTTTGGTAATTTATTATGGGACAGTGTTGATTTTTGGTGACAGGACATCCTACAAGGTGAGGGTCGAAAAATTTAAAATGCTTATAACCCGCAATCTAATTTTTGTAGCGCGGCCAAATTTTGTTTGGTAATTTATTATGAGGCAGTGTTAATTTTAGGGGACATTAGACCCCCCCACAGTGAGGGTCGAAAAATTTAAAATGCTTATAACTCACGATCTAATTTTCGTAGCCCGGCCAAATTTCGTTTGGTAATTTCATATGAGGCTGTTAATTTTTGGTGACAGAAGAGCCCCCACTGTGAGGGTCGAAATATTTAAAATGCTTATAACTCGCAATATAATTTTCGTAGCACTGCCAAATTTTGTTTGGTAATTTATTATGAGACAGTGTTAATTTTTGGTGACAGGAGACCCCCCACGGTGAGGGTAGAAAAACTTAAAATGCTTATAACTCGCGATCTAATTTTCGTAGCTTGGCAAAATATTGTTTGGTAATTTATTATAAGACAGTGTTAATTTTTGGTGACAGGAGACCCCCCACGGTGAGGGTCGAAAAATTTTAAATGCTTATAACTCGCGATCTAATTTTCGTAGCGCTGCCAAATTTTGTTTGGTGATTTATTATGAGGCAGTGTTAATTTTTGGGGACATAAGACCCCCCCCCCCACTGTGAGGGTCGAAAAATTTAAAATGCTTATAACTCGCGATCTAATTTTTGTAGCGCGGTCAAATTTTGTTTGGTAATTTATTATGAGGCAGTGTTAATTTTTGGGGACATTAGATCCCCCACGGTGAGGGTTGAAAAATTTAAAATTCTTATAACTCACGATTTAATTTTCGTAGCGCGGCCAAATTTTGTTTGGTAATTTATTATGAGACAGTGTTAATTTTTGGTGACAGGAGACCCCCCACGGTGAGGGTAGAAAAACTTAAAATGCTTATAACTCGCGATCTAATTTTCGTAGCGCGGCCAAATTTTGTTTGGTAATTTTTTATGAGACAGTGTTAATTTTTGGAACAGGAGACCCTCCCACCGTGAGGGTCGAAAAATTTAAAATGCTTTTAACTCGCAATCTAATTTTCGCAGCGCGACCAAATTTTGTTTGGTAATTTATTAAGCTATTGCATAGCTTTTATCGCGGGCTTTGAGCGCGGCGACCGAATCTAGGAATTCCGTAACGAGAAAAAATCCTCACACTCCGGCTAACGACGTTTCAGTTTGGCAGACTTCGGCACGGTATCCTTCGATAGACTTCAGCAGATATTGACGCGGTATTTTTGCATAAGTTGATAAAAAATGCTATGCAATAGCTTTACCGCGGCAGTCCCCGAATGCCACACATATTTTTATTTATCTATACCTATATTTTAAAGAGGTAAAGCTTGTTTATTTGTAGGGGGTAATCTGCAAATCGATTTTAAAAGAAATGGTACCAAAATAATGATGTTTGCCCGGAATTAAACATAGGAAAAATCTTACGTCAATGCCACAAATGCAAAGGGAGTACAGGAGCAAAAAATGCTGTAAAAATGGGATTTTTGTATTACTGAAGGGCCTGTAATTATGAAATTTAGCATGGTGGTTATAAGATATAAATGTTCTTTAATATTTCCTTAAAAATTCAAAATTTTAAAGTGATAAAAATGCACTAAAAAACGTCCTACACTGTTAAAAATTTGCAAAATTTGCTGTATCATCACTCCACTGGTTTGATAAAAAGCGGAGGAGTATGACTATGTATAATGAAGCATTCTCATAGGTCAGAATAAAGATAGCACACGAAAGAGGTTGGTTGACGATTAATCAAATGCGATTTCAAAAGTAAATTACTGATGATAGAAACTAATGTATATGATGTAATAAACGTAAGATACAATTTATATGGTGGACACAATAAACAGTGGTTTGCAGGAGCCAAAAACAACCAAAATGTTGATTTTTATTGTACTTTAAATATACCAGCGTAATTACTCATAAAATATAAATGTATTCTAATAACAGTCGGAACTAAATTTGAAATTTCAAAGTTGTGAAGCGAAGGGACGGAGGGAAAAGCTTTCTAAATATTCCTAAATTACGATTTCTATGCAAGCTCAGAAAGTAACAAACGGATTATTTAAGTGATGGTTTCGAATCAATGGTAACACTGTCTTATCCTATATAGTCCATTTTCTATGCCATTGTCACAACCATCTGGGGTAACCACAATTTACAAATGGTCTGGATATGCCTCTAAAATTTTTCCTTAATATGTTATTACTTCTTATAAATATCAGACATACAAATATCACTTGGAATATTTCAACTATTACGCGAGCAAAGCCGCCAGTTTTTCCGTATTTTACTCTTTTAAATGAAGCAGGTTATTTTTTAAATTATTATTCTGCATGTGTTGGAATGTGTTTCTTAATCTGTTCTTAACGCATGATTTTTTGTTGCTTGTTTGTATTTCTAATCCAATGCTTAAACAACGACAAAGATCAAAATATGCAAAGTATCGTTAATTAAATTCAAACGGAAAAATAAGGCACATGTGCGCCGAACTAATTGAAAATTCTAAAGGTCCCTGGATGGTGCATGTAAAGTATAACCTTCAGATTGAAAAAAAAAAAAAAAAAAAAAAAAACTAAAGCTAAGCTATTGCAGTTTCATCTTGTTATATTTATTTAAAATTCTACAAAAGTAAAAAAAAAAAAAAAATTATATTTTTATTTTTGCTTTATGGTAGGCAAGGATGTATAAACGCATTGCAAGGTAACAAAAAAAAATAAACTTTTATGGTACATTTATTAACAGCTTCATTATTATGAGCAAAAACGTTAACTGTTAAAATACCTAAGACAACTTTAATAAACAGAGGTTAAACATCCTCTACATCTTATACAGGGCGTCCCAAAAGGTCGTTTACAAATTTAACATGCTGGCCTGTCATATCATGATGAACAATATTAAATAGGAAACTAAGGGTCCCAAACGTCTTCCAAAGGAGATATGCGCCATTAAAGTTTAGGGTCCAAAAATTCAAATGATTATAAAAAAACAAAAAAATTGGTCGATTCGTTTGCGGTTTTCACTAAAACTATTCTTTATGTCGGTATTTTCTTGAAAATAAATTATAAAGATAAATTTAAAAAAATGTCGATAGAGAGCGCTTTAGACTTTGGAGTAACGATAAACTAGTTTTTACCATTATTTTTTGCATCTCATTAAATTTTTTTAGAAGCTTAGACATAAACTTAAATTTTGAGCTCAAAATCTAAATCGTTGGAAGTGGTTAAGTAGAGCAAACTTAATTGCGGGGGGAGATTCAAATTTCAAATGGTTATAAAAAACGGAAAAATTGGTCAATTGATTTGCGATTTTCACTAAAATTATTCTTTATGTCAGTATTATCTTGAAAGTAATTTATAAAGATAAAATTCAAAAAATTCCCATAGAGGGCGCTTTAGACTTTGGAGTAACGTACAACTATTTTTTCCCGTTATTTCTTGCATCTCAATTTTTTTTAGAAGCTTAGACATAAACATAAATTTTGAGATAAAAGTCTGAAACGTTTGGAGTGGTTAAGTAGCGCAAACTTAACTGTGTTCAATGGGGGTGAGGAGGTTCAAATTTCAAATGATTATAAAAAACGGAAAAATTGGTCGGGTTTCGCTAAAACTATTCTTTATATCAATAATTTCTTGAAAATAAATTTTACAGATATCGTTCAAAAAATTCCGCCAGAGGGCGCCTTTAACTTTCTAGTAACCAACAACTATTTTTGACCGTTATTTTTTGTATCTCATAAAATGCTTGTAAAAGTTGAAACTTAAATTTTGTGCTCAAAATCTGCATCGTTGTGAGTAATTAAGCGGCCAAAAATTGAACTGCGTTCGAGGGGTGGGGAACCATAACAATTCAACTCCTGAACGCAGTTCAGTTTGCGCTTCTTAACCCCTCCTATCGATTTAGATTTTGAGCACAAAATTTAAGTCTAAACTTTTGCAAGCATTTAATTAGATTAAAAAAAAAAATAAAAAAAAATAATAATAAAAAAAAATTGTTGGTTATTTTAAAGTTTAAGGCGCCCTCTAACGGATTTTTTAAAATTTATCTTTAAAATTTATTTTCAAGGAAATATTGACATAAAGAAAAATTTTAGCAAAAACAGACCAATTTTCCCGTTTTTATAATCATTTGAAATTTGAAACTCCCCACCCCCATTGAACACACTTCAGTTTTCGCTACTTTACCACTCTCAACGATTCAGATTTTCATCTCAAAATTTAAGTTTATGTCTAAGCTTCTAAAAAAAATTATCAGATGCAAAAAATAACGGAAAAAAATAGTTGTACGTTACTCCAAAGTCTAAAGCGCCCTCTATCGGCATTTTTTGAATTTTATCTTTATAAATTATTTTCAAGATAATACTGACATAAAGAATAATTTTAGTGAAAATCGCAAATCAATTGTCCAATTTTTCCGTTTTTTATAAACATTTGAAAATTGAACCGGCCTCCGCAATTCAGTTTGCGCTACTTAACCACTTCCAATGATTTTTATTTTGATCTCAAAATTTAAGTTTATGTCTAAGCTTCTAAAAAAAATTAATGAGATGCAAAAAATAATGGTAAAAACTAGATTATCGTGACTACAAAGTCTAAAGCGCCCTCTATCGAATTTTTTTGAAATGTATCTTTATAATTTATTTTCAAGAAAATACTGACATAAAGAATAGTTTTGGTAAAAATCGCAAACGAATGGACCAATTTTTCTGTTTTTTATAATCATTTGAATTTTTGGACCCTAAACTTTAATGGCGCATATCTCCTTTGGAAGACGTTTGGGACCCTTAGTTTCCTATTTAATATTGTTCATCATGATATGACAGACCAGCATGTTAAGTTAGTAAACGACCTTTTGGGACACCCTGTATTTTGTTATCTAATATAAATTATTTCTCATGCAACTTTTTTTTATTTTTTTTTCCTCAATTTGTTTCAGACAGTTGCAATAATGATAAAATATTTCATTCGGCAAACTAATAATAATAATATCGTTTTCTGAATAAAAAATTACACATATTTACATTTCAAAAACATAAAATAATATCTTATTCAAATTTCGTAGTAGAAATATTCTAAAATATATTTGAACATGGGATTATCAAAGTTTAAATCAGCTTTGAATACCTATTTTCTACATCTATTTCAAAGACAGCTTATAATAATTAATCAGATTGAGACGATTTCATCAGTATCACCCAACTGCATCGAATTCTTCGTTCAAGATTACATCCAAAGAAAATTCTTCCAGACAGTTTTATAATTTACCTACTATATACCTACCTCAAAAGAATATCTTTTAGGGCTTAAAGGATGAATAGTTCTCTAAAAAGTTTAAATAAATATCTTAATTTTTGATTTGAGACACATTTTAATTTTATATGTAATAAAATTTAAAGGTTTTTTTTGTTTCCAAAAGAAATTAATTACTCGTTTTGCAAACTCTTCATTTGTATTACAACTTTCAAACAAAGTTGAAAAGTGCCTATGCATTCGGTTTGTTTGTCCGTCTGTCCGGGCTCTAACTCTCGTAAATATACTCTGATTGCCATGAAATTATTGACGTTACTTAGGTTTACCATAGCACGAACCCTATTGTAAATGAAGTTTCTACCATGATTAATTTATTGACAGGGACAGTCAAAAGTTTTCCATCACATCCATTAAATATCGTTTCAAATGAACTTTAACTTTTATAACACTTTCCAAAAGTTCGAAAAGGGCTTTTGCATTCGGTTTTTCCGTCCGTCTGTCCGTCTGTCAGTCTATCCGTCTGTCCGCGCTCTAACACATGTAAATATACTCGAATCGCCCTGAAATTTTTGTATTTTATTGACGTTTACCTTAGCACGAACCTTATTGAAAATGAAGTTTCTACCATGATTAGTTTAATTACAGTGAGAGTAAAATTTTTTTATTACATTATGGCCTATGGGGAAAAATCGTTTCAAAGGCATTTTAAAGATGTTACACCCTGTCATACATATTGAACGTTACATGTATTTAAGAGATGCACTAAAATATGCATTCTATAAAATATAGCTATTATTCCTTTACAGGGCCATATAAAAGAATTCCGTTGGATAGCGGTAAAGGGGAGGGGGGAATAGTGTGCGGCCTTTTTTAAATATATTAAACTGTTTCATGTATAACAAAATTAATGTATGTCACTGCGGCTTAATATAAATTATACAATACTGTCTTGCATAATAGGAAGCACATTGCATTTACAGGGACACAGAAAAGATTTCAAATAGTATATTCCTTACGACGCGACGGAGCGTATATGTTTCCGATGGTTGCTGATAGATGGATGTAATACATTTCAATTATGATATACGCATTTAAATTTCACTACATCTTTGTACATTATTAGGGTGTGTATAAATGTTATAGTTGATATACTGGGCTATCCAAAAGAGCTTGCCAACGTTATTGAGTATGAATGTAAATTACTTAAAGATGGTTCTTAAATAAGGTATACATTTTTTACGCTTAATTTCATTCAATTTACAAGGAAATTTTTGCAGAATATAGATAAAATGATATACAGGGCCACGCAATTAATTGTGTACATGGACACTTATGAATGATAATTTATAACAATGTGATTTTAGTTGTTTTAAGAATGTTTTAGTTTAAAAGGAATTTCAGCTTCTTACTGACGTGTAATAAAGGTACAAGGTGAACTACAGAGCTGAACAAAAGTATGTATCCCATTTATTAGCACAAATTAGAGAAAAAGAAATTTTCAGCTTTTTTCTTGCTAAACTATTTTTCTCCATTTTATAATATGTATATCAACTGACATATCAAATACAGGACTGTTCAAAAATATTGGAATACATATTTGGCTATGTACCCTTTTTTCCCTACTTAACGAAGTTTTGTTAAGGATTTCATGAAGTGTTGGAAAGTGCTTCATAATCTACGCTTTACACAAGATTTTTCTTACTTGTTATTATTATTATTACTATACGATGAAAAAATGTAGGCGCGTTATTTTTATTTTTAATATTTCCATTAAAGATCTGTTGTGGTTTTGTTTATCGTTTTGAATAATAAATGTTTCTAACATTTTAAAATCTATAATAATGAGTGAAAAACCCCAATTCAAGGTGATAATTTGCTTTAATGACAAATACTGACATTTATTAGACACAAATATGATTAAAGAAAAATAAAGGTAGTTACTCTTTTCATAATCAGCATTTAGCTTAAACACAACAATCTTTGGCTTTATTCATACTGCTTCGAAATATTTCATTAAATTTTAACACTTCATTTAACCTTCCATGTTTTATCATTAAAAGAAAATTCTGAAACAACCGTCTTCATTTTTTACTTACCTATCATACGTAGTATAGGGTAAGTCTTGCAATCGTTTTGAAAATCGAAAAATTTTTTTTGACGGATTTACACGTTTTAGATAGTGGAGATTCCGAAAAACATATTTTTAGAAAAAAAAATTTGCCGTCCGTCTGTCTGTCTGTCTGTCTGTCTGTAAACGCTCTATCTCCCGAACAAATTGAGATAGAGACTTGAAATTTTGTATGTAGTTAGTATGTAAGAATGGGACGAACCCTATTTAATATCAGCAACCTCGATTATCCGGAACTATTTTTTTCGGACTTTCGAAAAATTCGTTCTAATGAAAGGTATATAAAAATTTTCTAATTTTTTTTGTCCTAAGGAATGGACGTAAAACGCAATAAAATATCACATATTTTGCAAATAGAACGAAGTCGATCGGATTATTAGTTGCCAAGATATTTGTAATCTTGTTTTTCACATTCTTCGATTTTTCATGACTCTGTATTTCATTCAAATTTCATTTCAAAGGTATATTTTAATTGGAAATGAGACGCCGCTTAATCCGGCACAGTTCATTGTTAGTTAATAGAATTATTATTTTTGGAATTATAAGGATGTTTCTTTTACGCAGTTTGGTATTACTTGAGTAGTTTGGCGTTTTATATAATTTGTCAAAATTGGTGCATCAGCCGTTCTTTAATATAGCATTACTATGTATATTAAAAATATTTAAATTTTGTTTATGAATTGCAATGCATTGTATAAATAGTTTTCACATGTTTTATTTTCATATACATATCCATGATGGGTAAGTATTACGGTGGCCTCCAACGACTAGTTTTTTACTGTATTCTATTTATTATTTCTCCCTTTTCCATGAGCGGTTATGTTTGAAACTAGCTCTGTTACACGATTGGTTCAAGACGATGTGACATCGATGACTCTTTACATTAATTGAATTTCAATTTCAGTGACCATTCGCTAAGTTTTGGCAACAGCAATCCTAGGAAGACATTTATTTAAAATTAACCAACTTTGAAATGATTCCATTGAGGCTTCAGAGTATGTTGGTTTGTTTCCAGTTACGTAACCACGAGTCCAGATCCAGACATTGGAAAACTTGTAAAAATTGGAATCTTCTATTTTTAACTGTATTATAAAAATAATTTTTATTAAAAAAAGAAAAAAATATATATTTTTGAGCATTTTCTTCACTTATAAAAAAAATTTGAGCAAAAAATTATTCTGTTTTTAAATATTTAGTTAAATTAAAAAAAGTAATTTGAAATAATATTAACAATTTATGTAAGGTATTAAAAAAAAATATTTAATTAGATTATATTTTTCGAAATTTAAAATCCTAACAAAATAAAATAAATAAATAAATAATACTGACTTTATTAGAAACGTGCTGAAATGTAGTAAAAAAGTATTTTTATTTTATTGTAAAAATAGAAAATCATAATAAATATAGCTAAATTATTTATAAAAGTTTGTTTTAATTATTAAGAATCATCATTAAATTTTCAAATTGCTGTTATAAATACTTTTATTTTAATTCGTCTACAAATTGAAACAATTATTTAATAAGTAATATAATAGCTAGTTTATAAAGTAATTCAATAGCTAAAAAGTCAAACATGAAGTACGTTTCAGCTATAAAAAATATAACCCCCCCCCCCAAAAAAAAAAAATGTAAAAATTGAAGAAAAGTATTTGTAAATTAGTATTTAGAAATTTATAAAGTTCATCAAATGTCTTTTGTTTTCAAAACCCAATGAGCACTTCATTATTTAATTAAACTTAGTATGTATTTAGCAAAATAATTAATAATGTGTAAAACTAAATTAAATATATAAGGTAATTTAAAAGGGCGAAGTTAAAAGAAAAATCTGAAACAGCAGAAAGTCACCTTAATTTGTATAATTGTTTTATTTTCAAGTACTGTGTCAGCCATTGTTGTGTGGATCAGACATTTGTACTGTGAAAAAAATTTTAAGGACACAGTGTGGGAAATATCAATTCGTCCCTTTTCTTTTCACACATCTTCATAATTATCTTAATCTCGAAGAAGAGCAGCGTCGCATTGAAAACATTTCATCCGAACGAAGATACCCATAATAATTTCTAAATAAGTGTATGATAATAGGAGGGATGGAAGGAAGAGAATATGAATTCAGACATTAATCATATTGTCTTCCTTATATTTCCCAAACTGTGTCCTTATTTTTTTTTTTTCACAGTACAAATGTCTGATCCACACAGCAATGGCTGACTCAGTACTTGAAAATAAAACAATTGTGCAAATTAAGGTGACTTTCTCCTGTTTCATATTTTTCTTTTAAATGCGCCCTTTTAAATGACCTTATATATTTAATTTAGTTTTGCACATTATTAATTACTTTACTAAATACATACCAAGTTTAATTAAATAATGATGTGTTCATTGGATTTTGAAAACAAAAGACATTTGATGAACTTTATAAATTTCTAAATACTAATTTACAAATATTTTTCTTCAATTTTTGCAATTATGTTTTTTTAGGGGGGGGGATTTTTTATTTCTTATAACTTAAACGTACTTCATGTTTGACTTTTTAGCTATTAAATTACTTTATAAACTAGCTATTATATTACTTATTAAATAATTGTTTGAATTTGTAGACGAAATAAAATAAGAGTATTTATGACCGCAATTTGAAAATTTAATGATGATTCTTAATATTTAAAAGCATACTTTTATAAATAATTTAGCTATATTTATTATTATTATTTATTTTTACTAACCAAAAAAAATAAAAATACTTTTTTACTCCATTTCAGCACGTTTCTAATAAAGTCAGTATTATTTATTTATTTATTTTAGTTTGCTAGGACTTTAAATTTCGAAAAATATAATCTAATTAAATATTTTTTGAATACCTTACATAAATTGTTAATATTGTTTCAAATTATTTTTTTAATTTAATTAAATATTTAAAAAGAGAATACTTTTTTTGTTCAAATTATTTTTATAAGCTAAGAAAATGCTCAAAAATAGAATATTTAAACTTTCTTTTATTAGAATTACTTTTATAATACAGTTAAAAATAGAAGATCCAATTTTTACAAGTTTTCCAATGCCTGGATCTGGACTCGTGGTTAAGTAACTGGAAACAAACTGACATACTATGAAGCCTCAATGGAATCATTTCAAAGTTGGTTAATTTTAAATAAATAACTTGCAAGGGTTGTTGTTACCAAAACTTAGCGTACCCGCAATAATGTCTAAATAAGTGTATGATAATAGGAAGGATAGAAGGAAGAGAATGTGATTAATGTCTGAATTCATTTTGACTAAAACATAAATATCATCAACGTAACGAATATAAAACTGAAATTTTAACACTTCAAACAATTTTAGTTCAAAATAGTGCTTGTACAAATCGCATAAAATAGGACTAAAAATATTACCCACAGCCAAACCGTCTGTCAAACGAAAGAAATTCCAATTAAATACAAAAATATTTTGAGACAAGCAAGCACGAATGTGAAGAATGTGCTTCTCAATTAAAAAAAAAAAATGAAATTCACAAAGCATTTTTTTTTCAGACATTCTAAAGCTCCTTCATCCGGGACATTATTAAATAATGAAGAAATATATAAAAAATATCATGTGGCCCTATATCTTAAAACTGTGAATTTTATTAACAAATTCAAAATGATTCCTAGCAGTGAAAGCATTGTTGTTCGAGAGTGCAGAAAATATGGAAACTAAAAATTTAGCAAGATTATAAGGAACAGTGCCGATGCTAGAAACAATGGGTCTAAATTTAATGTAAGGTTTGTGGATCTTTTAGGTAAAGCATAAAACCTGGCACGATGTGCTATTGAAGGAATAAGAGATATTTTGAATTTAGCAGGAATAATGGGTCAAGATTTAATGACAGATTTGATATTATCAATTTCACTTGAGGCAGGACCTTTGTGGATACCCACATAAATATCACCATTAATAATTTTTTGGGGGGGATTTTTCCAAACCTGTAGGTTTGTCAAGAAAAATAATCTGACCACCTTCGTCAGCTTTGGATCTGATCAAATTCTGATCGGAACACACGCTTTTAGATAATGTCTAACTGAACTGTTAAGATTCGGCTTATTAACACTAGAACTGAAATCAACAGTGTTGGCAGTAAGATGCGCAATAGACTCTTTTTGAGAAGGAGAAGCAACGATATGCTTAAAGGCTCTTTCAATTGGAGCATTTAGATTGGGGTAACGAAGGAGTGGCAGATACAGAGAAATTGTTATTTAATTTCACAGAATTAAGCTAATTGTTACTTAAAGAGACAATAGAAAGATTGACAACAGCATTTTGGTTAACAATAGATAAATTGCTGTAGTAGTTAACGATAGAGTTATAACAAAGCATACTAAATTTCTTCTTTAAAACCGAGCAATGAATCGAAGAAGCTTTGAGGACTCTATTCTCATTAACATTCTTTCGATAGAATCAAAATCAGGAAAAAATTAGCGAGGCTGATATGTAAGTAATAAAACTGTGGCTGTGTGTGAGAAACTTTCTGGCGAGTGTATTGAATCAAATTTCTTAAAAGAACTAATTTAAAACGAAATAAGACATTATCAACTTTTCTTGATTTAAATAAATAGAAACATATTGAAATAAAATTAGGAATAATGTTTTTGCACCTATAGTCACGTAGGAAATGTAAGAGCTCCAAAAACTTATAATTTTTCAGTCCTTAATTACAGAAACTTTTGATTTTCAAAATAAAAAATAAAAGAAATAAAAAAAAACCAACGAAATCAAGGCACGTTGACGAGAAAAATACATTAAATTCCAAATAAAGTTTTTGTACAAAAAATGTACAAAGTAACTTCACAATTTTAAGCCACAGGACTTCATGATGGTTTTTAATCTTTAAATTAAAAGTTTTTCGATGTTTCTCCATTATTTACTAATGTTCATGTTTATTCATGTTAATATGCATGCTATACTCATGCAAATTCTGGTGACCACTAAATTGGGCTCGTAAATATTTTTATATTATCAAATTTATTGTTGGCCTTGTAAATTGTCCCGCTATTAAAGCTTCATCAAAATATGAAGTGAAACATGTTCTTTACATCCTCAAACTTCAAGGTTATGCTTTAGAGAAAACTGTGATGCCCAGATGGTCATCCCTGTCATCCATGACAAGACGGTTGTTGAATATTCGCTAAATTATATGTAATTGAAAGCACCCGGTCAATAATAAAATACGGCACCAGGTTTAATAATAAAATATTTATTGACCATAAACAATAATTCATATTTTCAAATTTATATGAATGCTATTGTTAAAATTGTTAAATTCAGTACATTTATTATAGCATTTTATGACATGTAGTAATATCCAGTAAAATTCTTTTTCAAATAATATATAACTTAGCCACAAAACGCACGGAAGTTCGTTATAAAAGCAAACAAATTGCACTTTCATTTAAGGGGACGGTGGACGTTAGGTATATAAATATTTTTTAATTTTCATCATAACACTATGAAATTTTGTGCGTATACATTTTACGAAAAGCATATAAAACACCTTCAAAAAATTTCCAATCTAATTCCAATTTATTTTCTTAATTTAATTTTTAAACGAAATTTTAAAATGCTCCTCGTGTTTTAATTTTTGAGACATTGTCTTGGTTCTGCATTTTTATCACTTAAAACTCTATTATAAACAAATTTGTATAATATTTTTCAATCTCTTGAACAATTAATATTTAACGGTTTTTTTCCTAAACTCCATATCGATTTTGAACAAAATTTTGCCTTTTAATAAGTAAAAAATCAAATTGACTACCTTAATGAAGGTAAATTTTAAAAAGCTTACACAATTTCTTTCTAAACAATATCAGGATACGTCCTTAACAATTTCATAATATTGATAAAAAATTATGTCGAAAGGACCATTTCAAAAATATAAAAACGCTGAAAAATTAGTTTTGAGAATAACAGATTTAAAATACATAAATGCACTTACCTTTACTATTTACTTCTTAAAACCTTCATTAATCATATTTTAATAAGAAAAAACTGCTTTGTTACTATTATACCACAGAAATAGGCCTTTTTAGGTGCGTTCGTAAATATGTAAATATGTAGCACCTATAGCGTTGCAAAGGTTAGAAAAAAGCCGGTTTAAACCCGGGAATAAACCGGGATTTTAGGAATAAACCTGGAAAAAACCCGGGATTTTAAGGAATAATTCGGTTTTTTGGGAATAAACCCCGGAATAAACCTAGTCTTTTGGAAATAAACCCGGGAATAAACCGACTTTTTGCAACTCTAAGCACCTATAGTTTTCGTTCAGTCCGTCCGTCTGTCCGTCTGTCTATCCGTCTATCTGTCCGTCTGTCTGACCGTCCGTCTGTCTGTCCGCATATAAGAACGCAAAAACTACCCAACCGAATCTTTTGAAATTTAAAATACATAATTATTACATAATTTTGTCGAGTCATTTCAAATTTTATGAGAATCGGACGGATAGATCAATTACAGGGACGATCAAAAGTATTCCGTTACATTACGGTCAATGGGGAAAAATGTTGTAAATGCATTTTAATCGTTTGAAATTTAAATTACATACTTATTACATAATTTTGTCAAGTCATTTCATTTTTTTTGAAAATAGGATGCATAGATCAAATACAGGGACAATCAAAAGTACTCCGTTACTTTACAGTCAATGGAAAAAAGTTTCAAATGCATTTTAATAATATTACACTCATTCGAACATGATAATATTGATATGCATCATAAAGTACATATTATAATATAGATTTTGCATAATCTGTTGTGCAAAGAACGTTTGTTATTGATTTACAAAGCCATACAAAAGTATTCCATTACATAATGAGTATAGAGAGAACATTGTTGTTTGCGCATTTTAATTGTAATTAACTATTTGCAATTGTATGAGATTGATATATGAGAGTGATCTTTTTAAAACTTCATTATCGTACGAACGCACCTCATTTGCTACGCTTCCCGTGCAATTTATAACTTGTTTGAGACGATTTTGCTTAAATAAAGATCCGCTGTCTCCTTAAACAAATTCATCATTTCAGAAATCTTTAGATTGTGCACTGTTGTTAGAACATAAAATCTAAATTATGATATTTAAAATTATGTGCTTGTGATGTATCAAACTTTTGGATGTAAAAAAATAAAATAACAAAAAAGGAAAAACTGCATTTGATCTGAAATGTATTTAAATATGAAAGAACGTAGTGAATTTCTCCAATGTTATTTGTTGACTTTCATTATATTTTGGAGCATAAAGCATAGTTTATGATTACAGCAGTTTTGTAGTTATACAAGAGTTAAATAATACATGTGGATATATGTATATATTACGAAAAAAAATCCAAAATTTATTTAAATTATTCCATAAAATTTTATTTTCTAATACTCTGCAATCCTAATTTATTAAACTGTTCTCAATTTAAATAATATTCCATTCATTCATGTTGATTTAAAATCTTTCTATCTAAAATGCCTTTTAATATCCTACAAAATCTCCTAAAAAAAGAATCCTCATCACATTTTTTCCTCAAGACCTTTTAATTTCTCAATCTTAATTCCTTGATATTTAAGAGAGTTATCTGATTTATACATTTTTTTTACTTTAGTCATTTTATTCCATAACTCGATTTTCCCGTAATTCAAACTCGGTAAAGTCTTCTGAGTATTATGCCACTTACAATAAAGAGTTTAGCCACCTTGGCGAACGCCCATTGATTCTTCCTTAGATCTTCATTAGCGAAAAGAAATGTCCGCTTCTGACTATTAAGCCGGAAACATGAGCGCGAAGCAAGAAATTTTTGTGACATTTCTTGTTACAAATTACGTTGCTGTACAGAGGAAGTCACTGAAACAATCGAATGAAGTGTAACATCATATAAAATGAAATGCATACAGCGATGGTGGTAAAAAAGCATAGTGTGTTTTATTAAATTTGTGCTGCATGTTTAACCTCTGAGTTATAAGAAGCAATAAAAATTCTATTGTAAAGAAGTTTTATCATTATTCGGGAAATTGTGAATGTGTAGCGAATAAAGCCTGAATTATTGAAGTGACGACGAAATATTAAATATGTGATCTTGCTTTTTTTCAGAATTACGGTTTGCAGCAATTCGTAGGTGGTTTTTGCTTTATTCCAGGAAAAGGTGGTGTTTTAAGCCATGACATGCATAGATATCTATCTTGTTGTTTGAAATTTATAAACGCATACAAATATATATGTGTTTGTATGTTTGTTAGAGATGTGCTTCCACAGACTTATAATTAATTAATTCATTGACTAATGAATTGTTGCATAAAATTTTATACATAATTATGTATGTATTAATCACGCAAAAAATTTTCGACATTTTCGTGTACAACCGAAAATAAGAAGACTATCGAAACTACGTTTCTGTCTTAAAAACTTATTCTGTCGACGGGAAAAAATCTGGGAAAAATTGTTTTGAGTATTTATTTTTTCAAAGTGTTAACTTTGTAATTTATATATACTATATTTGAAAATTTATTACAGCTTATGAAGCGAATGAGTACAAACCTTTCAGAATATATATTTAACCTTAGTAAGCGGTTTGGTAGATGTAAGTATCTAAATAAATAAGTAAGTAAATATATAAAGACAGAATTAACCACTTACCCTTGAAATTGCTTATTTTCGTAACTTCATTATCTGCTGCTGATGCGTATATAAGGTTATTGCTTATGTCCCAATGCTTTTTCACTGTTGACTAGGCAGAAATTAATATTTACTGAGATCGCGTTGACACTTTTATCTACCCGTTAAACGTAAGAAAGGCTAAGTCTTGAAATTGTTTCGAGAAACTAAAAAAATTTCTTTAGCGGATACACTCACGTTTCAGACACTAGAGATTCCGAAAAAAATATGTTTAGAAAAAAAATGGCATCCGTCTGTCTGTGTGTCTGTAAACCTCTATCTCCTTACAAAATGAGAAACAGACTTGAAATTCGACGTTTGTACCTAGTATGTAATACTAGAAAAAAGACTATCGAATTGTTGAACTATGAGTTCTCCTGCAACCTGCCGTTCAATATTTATTATGATTTTATTATTTGGCAACTTCTACAAATTCTCTTTTTAAGTAGTTCATATTTTGTTACCTGATATGTAGGTTTTTTTATTTACATCGTATTTCTATTAAATATTATTTCCTATTCAAACTGCGTTTATTACTCTGCTTTGCTACACAATTAAGTAGTATGCTTTACAATTCAATTTTGAACAGGTTATGTTGCCCAGAAGGCTATTTTCTTTTGAATTAGGAAAATTTATTTAACAGTTCAATTTCATTTTTTGTGAAGAAGTGCGATTTAACATATGAAATATGGCTGAACAGCAAGCTAACTTTACAATGTTAAATAACAGTAATTATGATGTTTGGAAATTCAAGATGGAAATGTTTTTAACCGATAAAGGATTATGGGATGTTATTACATCCGAACAACCTACTAAAGCGGGAGCTGATCGAGATGCTTGGATTAAAGCAAACAAGTCTGCTAAAGCAAAAATTGCTTTAAGTGTCGAAGATAATCAGCTAATACATATCAAACATGAGGAAACAGCAAAAGGTATGTGGGATTCTTTACGTAAAGTTTATGAACAAAAGCATTTAAATACGAAACTTTTCTTGCAAAGAAAGTTATACAGTATGAAATATGATGAAACCTTAAACATGAAAGATTATATTCAGAGTATATTAGAAGTAGTTGATCAACTAAGAGTTCTTGGTAAAGTAATCCCAGATGATGATATCATTGCAATTTTACTATGCGGTGTTCCAGAGAGTTATGATTCCTTAATTACAAGTTTAGAAGCTCGTTCTTCTGAGGAATTATCATTAGAATACGTAAAAAGTAAACTTATTGCAACGTATGAGCGTCGTTTAGAAACGTTTAAATTGAATGAAGAAACAGCGATGAAAATAGTTAAAGATCCAAAGAAAAAGGGAAATTTTAGGGTTAACTCTGAAAACAAGTCAAAACAGCTTTGCCATTACTGTAAACGGCCAGGACATATTAAGAAATTTTGTTATTTATGGAAAGCTGAGCAGCATAAAACAAGAAGTCACAAAGTTAAAATGATTACAGATAGCGAGGAAATTAAAACGGAAAATGAAATTTTTCACTGTCTTAAAGCTTCGAATAAATTCTCTAATGTTAATTGGTATATTGATTCTGCTGCGACAACTCACATGACAAATGATAAAAATATTTATTGCACTGAAATAAAGCCAAAAAGAGGCCAAGTACAAGTTGCTAGTGGTCAATTACTCGATATTAAAGGTATTGGTGATTGTTTAATGAAATACAGAGGACCAGGCAATGAAGTTAGAAATATAAAATTTTGTGATGTCCTATATGTTCCAGATATTGATAGCAGTTTATTATCAGTGAAGCGACTTGATGAAAACGACTGTGTTGTGCACTTTGGCAACAGGAAATGTACAATAATGAAAAACGACCAAGTCATAATTGAAGGAAAATTAGAAAATGGTCAGTACAAGTTAAACTGCAATGAAATTGCTAATAAAGTTTTTGAAGAATCGCATATCAATTGCATTCATATGTGGCATAGAATATTTGGACATCGTGATCTTCCAGCAATTAAGGAATTACAAGATAATCATTTAGTCCATGGTTAAAAAATGAAGGACTGTAAGCAGAAAATGAAATGTTTATGTTGTACAAAGGTTAAGATAGTTCAGAATGCTTATCCTAAGAGAAGTGAACATCGAGCATCAAAAGTTGCAGATTTATTCCATGCTGATATTTGTGGACCTTTTCCAAATGAGACTCCCACAGGAAAGCGATATTTCTTAACACTTATAGATGACAAGTCAAGATATCTAACTGTTTATTTACTGAAACATAAAAGTGAAGCAGCGACAAAAATTGAAGAATTTTTCCGTTATGTGAAAACTAAATTTGAACGTACGCCAAAGTTTTTAAGATGTGACAGAGGAGGGGAATTTGTGAATGAAAGACTCCGAAATTTCATTATTAAAGAAGGAATTAAATACCAGTTATCAGTACCACATTCTCCTCAACAGAACGGAGTTGCAAAAAGAAGGAATCGTTATTTGACTGAAATGGGAAAATGCATGCTGGAAGATTCAAAGTTGGATAAAAAGTTTTGGGGAGCAGCTATAATGACATCGACCTACCTGCAAAATCGTTTACCCACAAATGCTTGCGAGAAAACACCTTTTGAAATATGGCATGGATATAAACCAACAGTAAAGCACTTGAAGATTTTTGGTTGCAAAGTTGTTTATTATATTGTACCTGTATTAAGAAGAAAATTAGACAACAGAGGTAAAGAAGGAATTTTTCTTGGTTATGCAGAAGAATCTAAAGGTTATATTATTCTTGATAAAGAAACAAACAAAGTAATTATTTCAAGAAATGTAATTTGTCTCAATGATGGAGAAAATGAAATATTAACCAGTTCTCATGAAACAGACGACTGTAATAAACACAAGAAAATTATCTTAAACTTAAATGATGAGCACGAAGCAAAACCTTTAGAGGAAGAGGAAGATTTAGAAGCGAACGAAAATGTAAAAGTAAGACGTTCAGAACGTTCCAACAAAGGTGTACCTCCTGTAAGATATATTACAGCATATAAAACATCTGTTAAAAGTGTTGATGAACCTATGTCATGGGCTGAAATGAAAAAGTTACCTGAAGATTAACAAAATAAATGGATTAAAGCTGCAGACGACGAAATTAAATCAATCGAAGAAAGAAATGTTTGGGAACTTACAGATTTACCTCAAAACCGAAATGCAATTGGTACTAAATGGGTTTTTAAACTTAAACAAGATCAAACCGGAAATGTTTCACGTTATAAGGCTCGACTTGTAGCTAAGGGATTTACTCAAAAGCCAGGAGAAGATTTTAAAGAAACATATGCTCCTGTTGCAAACAATGTAACATTTCGAGTCCTCTTAACAGTGGCAAGTGCGAAGATTATGAAAATAAAACATTTAGATGTAAAAACAGCCTTTTTAAATGCTGATATAGATGAAGAATTATATATACGACAACCAGAAGGATACATTATTAAAGGTCAAGAAGATAAAGTTTACAGATTAAAGAAAGGTTTATACGGCTTAAAACAATCGGCAAAAGCTTGGAATGATAAGGTAAATTCAATTTTAACTTTAAATGGTTATGTACGCAGTAAAGTGGATCAGTGTCTCTACATCAGAAAAGAAGAAAATGGTTGGAGTTATATTCTTTTATATGTTGATGACATACTTATTTGTACATTAGATGAAGAAACTAAAATTAATATAATGCAAATATTTCAAGAATCATTTGATATATCTGATTTAGGACAAGTGTCATATTATTTAGGAGTTCAAGTTGAACGAGTAGAAGATGGATGTTTTGTAATAAACCAGAAAATAAAAATTGATCAACTTATTAAAAAATATGGATTAAATGAAGCTAAAACTGCAAATATCCCTATGAATCCAGAATTTTTGAAAAATGAAGATTCATCAAAAGAATTAGAAACAAATAACAAGTATAGAGAAGCAGTCGGATCTCTTTTATATATTTCTAATACCTCAAGACCAGATATTTCAATAGCAGTTGGAATCTTATCAAGACGAGTTAGTAAACCAACTGAAAATGACTGGAATGCAGTTAAACAAGTTATGAAATATCTTAAAGGAACATCTGAGTATAAACTTAAATTTGGGAAAGATCTATCATCGGTTAAAGTTTTTGTTGATGCTGATTGGGGTGGAAATATTTCAGATCGGAAGTCTACAACCGGATTCATTATTATGCTAGGAAATTCACCTGTAATATGGTCTAGTAGGAAACAACACTCAGTTTCACTGTCCTCTACTGAAGCTGAATTTATTGCTGTGTCTGAAGCATGTAAAGAGGGTGTGTGGTTAGCACAATTATTGTGTGAAATTGAGGATACTCAGAAAAGGCAATTTACGATTCATGAAGACAACCAAGGATGTATAGCCCTGATTAAAAACGAACGAATTGGTCAAAGATCCAAACACATCGATGTTCGTTACTGTTTTATACGTGAGCTCTATAAAGATGGTGTGTTTAATATAAAGTACTGTGAATCTCATAACATGACTGCAGATATGTTTACAAAGCCATTGAGCAAAATTAAATTTAATAAAATGTGTGATAAAATTATTTTTAATGCGGCAGCTTGAGGAGGGGTGTTGAACTATGAGTTCTCGTGCAACCTGCCGTTCAATATTTATTATGATTTTATTATTTGGCAACTTCTACAAATTCTCTTTTTAAGTAGTTCATATTTTGTTACCTGATATGTAGGTTGTTTTATTTACATCGTATTTCTATTAAATATTATTTCCTATTCAAACTGCGTTTATTACTCTGCTTTGCTACACAATTAAGTAGTATGCTTTACAATTCAATTATGAACACGAATATGAGTACTTCGATTATCCGGAACTATTATATCCGGAACTATCATATTTTTTACACTCTTAGATTTTTCATGACCCTGTTTTTTATTCAAGTTTCAATTCTAATATATATTTTAGTTTAAAATGAGACGCTTAATCCGACGCTGTATATTGCTGTTTAATATGACAATCATCACTATTGGAGTTATAAGGATATCTACGTAATTCGGTACTACTTAATTATCTTGTTGACAAAAAAAAATCACCAAGTTCGTCTGCAATTTAATGATATATCGCAAAATCTAGCGATAAAAAATACTCGCTAAAAGTGACACCAACTGTGCAATATTTCCAGTATTTCACCAAATGCCCTTAGACTTCAATTGTGATCAATTTATAAATAGTTTAGACATGTTTTATTTTCGTATTTTATCGTAGGTTCCACGATGTTCATGTAATACATTGGCCCTATTTAATATATATAACTTAATCAATTGTGTATGCATGCATTTTTATATCAGAGTGCAATAACCATCGCACCGAAATTCGATATATTTGATATTTGAACTAATTATAATATAGTCGCATTAATTCGCCTCTTTTGCTTCGTCTAACGTACAATTTTGGGTGCTTTTGTGCGTTAATTTCGGACAATATTTCTGTAAAAAAGGAAGGGCGACTTATGCGCCAATTGAATAAATTATATATATATTTATTTTAAATTCAATTTTGTGAAAGTTTTTTTTTTTTTTTTAATATTATGTAGTAAGCATATCAGGAGTTCATGTACATACCTAAAAACATTTTATTTTAGTTTTCTCATTTCGCTTTTCGAACAGAGAATTTTTTCTATACAAACGACAGTTTTCAATTAAAAAATATTAATTCCCATTAAACTGAAGTAACTGAAAGAGATCAATGAAATAAAGTTATTTTTCTTTTTATATCATTAAATAAATAACAAAAAAGTCAATCTTGAATAAACTTTAAAGAAATGTTATTCTTTCACATTAAAATGATGAAAACTATAGCAGAAATATGAAACTTTTATCAATTGTTTGAGAAAACTTTTAAGAAAAAGTTTTTAAAAATAAAATGAATAATTTATTTAGATCAGAAGGGTTAATTATTGTATCTACAGCTGTCAACGATAAAAAACGAAAGAAAACCAATTTGAACGACTAATTAAACATGTTACACAAGAGGGATCAAACAGGGACTATTAATGAATAAGTTGCTATCTCATTTCCTTTATTAAATCTAATAAAAATTACTGGTCCAATAATTAATGAGTAAAAATTGATTTCATTCGAAAGAAATACTTTTGTTGAAAAAGAAATTGTCAACAGTATCTAAAAACATTTTTTTTATTAAATATAATTATAAGCCTTAAAATAATTCGTGTTTAGTAATGTATTTGATTAATAAGAACTTGTTTATTTGATAAGACATTGTTACATTTTAATCTTAAAATAAAAGTTTTTTAAATAGTTTCTGAAATCAATATGTTTTCACAAGGGACATGTTACTAATCTGAATGTTTATTTTACGCAGTATGGAAAAATAAATTTGTATACACATTTGAATGACATAAAAATTTGCGAACCCAATCGCGACCGTCGGCCTAACCGTTCGGAGTTTTCCGTGGTTTTCTTTGAACCTTGCGTAAACACCTCTGTTTTTATACTCGATAATACTATTATAAGTGTGTGGTTGATTAATTGTTGCCCCTAGTGTTTAAAATATTTCTACTGCGATGGTTGATGTGGGATATCGATGTATAAAACCATACCTCCTACATTAAAATATTTTTGGAGAGAGGAGCTAGGTTTTAAAGAGCTATTTTTTGAGGGATTTCTTTTAGCGGGATTTGATGGTGAAAAGCTGATTTGAAACTGATGGGTAAGACATGGGGTAAGACTGAGGGAGACATGACTATATGACTTTGATCACGATTTCAAACGATAGTGGCCACTTTAAAGATATATAAAGATAGAAAACCAACGATTATAAATGCACAAATAAAGTATGAGAAGGTAGCAGCAAATAGCTATTTCGAATCTACTATCGAGATTCTTCATCAGTGCAAAACTCGGCGAGCTAAAAAATAGCAAAACCTATAGATGTTCTCCGATAGATGTCGCTACTTGTCCTCCCACTTGTTTTAGCTGCTTTCTTCTCGTTGGTTGCTTTTCTTTAGGCGGGATTTTTTCCCATAGCGGGTATATAAGCCTGCGTCTCTCTGTCTCTTTGCTCAGTTTTCCAATTTTTTAGCTTGCTGAGTTTTGCACTGATGAAGAATCTCGATAGTAGATTCGAAATAGCTATTTGCTGCTACCTTCTCATACTTTATATGTGCATTTATAATCGTTGGTTTTCTATCTTTAAACATTTGTAATAAAGGCTTTATTTGCTATTTTAATGTATTTGGCGTCAAAGGGCCGTGATTCCACTATTGCTGTCTTTATTTGCTATTTTAATGATAGTAGCCACGTCTCATGCGCTGATACAAATCTAGCAATATAAGCTACAATACGAGTCTTTCAACCTGCTCCACCTTTTTCTCACCTTACTCCAAGCATATGTAAATGCCTCAGATATGATTCTAATATTGACCATATAGACATCTAACAAGAAGAGGACCAAAGTTGGTAATCACAGATTATGATTATTTAAAAATATGTTGTAAGGCAAATACCCCCTTAGCCTCAGGTTTAATGAATACCACGCTCCTTAGCGTGTTCTAGAGAAACAGGGGGGTAATATAATGACACAAATTAAATACTTACTTTGAATAAAGGTCATGGTTGATAGTAGCTCAGTTGGTTAGCGTTAGTTTGTTGACCAGAAAAACACCGTAACCGGTAAAAAAAATTTTTGTAAGTATCTACATTATTAAAGGCAAAACGTATCTGTGCGTAACACATACGTCATTTTGCACTTTCAAATTTTAAATGACTTTCGATATTGCAATTTTTGCTACTAAAAGTTTTCATACTTCTTAATGCCGCACATTTTCAATTTTTACACTATCTTGTAGGAAAAAAATGTACATTTAAATGAAATTTGTTTGAAAGCTGTATCTTAATTTGCTTTTAAATATTAATTTTTTTGTAGTTTTTAATACCTCCTTTCTAATCGTCGTAACAGGAGAACTCATTTCAATTTAAAGCAAAGGAAAAATGGGAAAAATTTCAGTGATGTATCTTTATGTTACCATTTTCTCATTAAAAGGGAAAAAACAGAAAATTAAATATCTTCTGTTATAAAAAAATCCGGTGAATTTTGACTTCATTTACAAAATTTGATTTAAACATAAAAGAATATCAACAGTTTAATATCTAATTCATCTAATAGCCCCATTGAGACTTCAAGTTTTGAATCAAAATTATCGAATTAAGATGATTTTTTTTTTTTAAACGTGAATACAAATGTGAAATGTACATTAGTAAATTTTGTTATAGTGAAAATGATGCCGGGATTAGATTTCACGGAAAAAAATTCTATGATTGAGTCAAAGTTGAATAAATTTTGTTTTTTATCATTTTGGAATACTAGCATAAGAACCTTGATTGATAACTTTATCATAATAACATATCTTTTTTTGTTTTTTACTGCTTATATATACGATTAAAATTTAATTTTAACAATTTCTAGAACTGCGCTTTTTAGAAATAGTATATTTCTAATTTGACGATAAATATCGTTTGTACAATATAAAATGCATTTTTTACTATAAGTTAATGAAACAGTTGCTTCTTAAACAGTTTCTTTCGTCAAAATTTTAAGTTTCTACATTCTACTTATAATTTTTAAAAGTCTATTTGATTATTTGATTATAATTACAAGTATATACAGGGTGTATCTAAACTCTTGGACAAAACTTTAAGGGGTAATAATACACATCAAGACAAACAATATTAAAAATGAAACTAAGGTTCCCAAAACGTCTTTGGAAGGAGATAGGTGCCATTAAAGTTTAGCGTCAAAAATTTCAAATAATCATAAAAAACGGAAAAATTGGTCGATTGATTTGCAGTTTTCCCTAAAACTATTCTTTACGTCAGTATTGTCTTGAAAATAAATTATAAATTTCGAAAAATGCCGATTAAGTGCGCTTTAGACATTGGAATAACGAACAACTATTTTTTACCATTAATTTTTGCATCTCATTAATTTTTTTAGAAGGTTAGACATAAACTTAAATGTTGAGTTCAAAATCTGAATTGTTGGGAGTGGTTCAGTAGCGCAAAGTGAACTGTGTTCAGTGGGGGTGGGGTAGTTCAAATTTCCAATGATTATATAAATCGAAAAAATGGTGAACTGATTTGCAGTTTTCACTAAAACTATTCTTTATGTCAGTACTCTCTTGATAATAAATTATAAAGATAATGTATCTCTCTATAAGTATATTTCAAAAATGCCTATAGAGGGCGCTTTAGACTTTGGTTTAACGAACAACTATTTTTTATCGTTATTTTTTGCATATCATTAATATTTTTTGAAGCTTAGACATAAAATAAAATTTTGAGCTAAAAATCTGAATCGCTGGCAGTGGTTAAGTAGCGCAAACTGAACTGTATTCAACTAGGGGTGGGGAGGTTCAAATTTCAAATGATTGTATAAAAAAAACGAAAATTTGGTCGATTTGATTGCGGTTTTCGCTAAAAATTTTCTTTATGTCAGTATTTCCTTAAAAATAAATTTTAAAGATAAATTAAAAAAAATCTGATCTGAATTCTGAATTGCTGGGAAGGTTAAGAAGCACAAAATGAACTGTGTTCAGGAGTTGAAATGTAACCACCCCCCTCCCCTCCCTCGGACACAATTCAATTTTGCGTTACTTAATTATTCCAGACGATTCAGATTTTGAGCTCAAAATTTTAGTCTAAGCTTTTACAAGCATTTCATTATATGCAAAAAGTTACAGTGTAACCCAACCTACTTCCTCTTGTTACTCTGAAGTTTAAGGCGCCCTCTAAAGGAATTTTTTGAAATGTATCTTTAAAATTTACTTTCAAGGAAATGCTGACATAAAGAATAATTTTAGCGAAAACTGCAAACGAATCGACCAACTTTTTCCGTTTTTTATAATCATTTGAAATTTGAACCTCCCCCCCTCCTTGAACCCAATTCAATTTGTGCTACTTAACCACTCCCAACGATTCATATTTTGAACTCAAAATTTAAGTTTATGTCTAATATTCTAAAAAAACCTAATGAGATTCAAAAAATAACGGTAAAAATAGTTTTTCGTTACTCCAAAGTCTTAAGTGCCCTCTATCGACATTTTTTTAAAATTTATCTTTATAATTTATTTTCAAGAAAACCGCAAGTGAAAACCGCAAATCAATCAACCAAATTTCCTGTTTTTTATGATTATTTGAAACTTTGGACCCTAAACTTTAATGGCGCCTATCTCCTGTGGAAGACATTTTGGACCCTTAGTTTCCAGTATAATATTGTTTGTCTCGATGTGTGCTACTTCACCCCTCAGAGTGTTGCCCAAGAGATTAGACACACCCTGTATTTATACACAAAGAATGAGATTAAAAAAATGTAGTTCTACCATCCATAGATCCTGGGCCCTTTGGTCAGGGAACCAAAGATTTATCATCAAAGCAACGGCCAATAATGACTATCTTTTCCAAAGTAAATAATTATGTCGTGTCATAATATTAGATCCCTCCCCTGTTTCTCAAGAATTAAAGCGCGTTGTATAAAATCCATTGAAGCAGACTAAAGGGTCTTTGACCTACAATATATATTAAAATAATCAAAATTTGTGATTATCAAAGTTCGCCCTCTTCTTGTAAGACATTGCCCCACCAGTGGCCGAGAGGTTCTGACCTCCAGACTGGTAGACGGTAGGTGCTGGGTTCGAACCCAATCGCGACTGTCGGCCTAACCGTTCGGAGTTTTCCGTGGTTTTCTTCGAACCTTGCGTAAATACCGGTTAGGTTCCCTTAGAAAGACCCCCCCACGGAGGGCATTCCACCCCATAGGGCCTATATCCCATAGTGTAGATAATTGGCCGACATAAATACAAACAAACAAACAAACAAACAAATCTAGTAAGACATTATCCTCGATGTTCCACACCATTCATCGCAGTACAAATATTTGATATACAAAAGGGACAATAATTCTTGAACCATCCACGCATATAAATAAAATAAAAGGGGTTATTGCAGAATATTGATTTCTAGCAGCGAAGCGATTACTAGTTGAAAATGCTAGTCAACCTCTGTTTTGACTCTACAAACGCAAAAAATGTCCACTAGCTTGTCCTTATTTAAAATTACATTGATTATGGAAAATTGTATATTTTTATTACGATCTTGAACTGCCTATGCACCGAATTTCAGTACAGTCCCGACGTGCTTTAAAAAAAAGATCATTAATTCTGTTTAACGGCTTGCAGAAGATTAATTAAAGTTCTTGAGATCCGTGGCAATTTTCCGTAATCAAGTTGTCGTTCATTTCTCTTTCAAATATTTCTACTTTAAATGCCGCTTTCACCGTTGTCGTGACATTTAACTGCTGTTTTCATGATTTATTAAGCGAGATCATTTATGCATTTCAAAATAAGCTTGCATAAAATGATTAAATAAAAAATTTAAATTCAAAAATGTAAAGTTAATAAGGAAATAATCTATGAACTTATAAACGAATAAACTTATAACAATAATCGGAATAAAAAATCAGTTTCACACTTAGTACTTTAACTTCGAAAGCACTACTTTAAAATTTTAATCATTTTTCATAATACTATTATTAATTTTTTATTTGATATTGTTAAATAAATCTATTTATTTATTTATTTATTTATTTATTGATAAGTAATAGACCGGGTGAAAGCAGTACAGACGATCACTTCAGGGGGCTCAGGGGTTGGAAACTTTTCAAAAAATCGATTTTTTATGATCTAGTTTGATTATTCAATTAACTAGAAGATAGCCCGTCAAAATGACGTGTTTGCATTTTTAAAGGATGATAAAAACACCTGGCGGTCATTCATAGACACTTTAGGTTGAAATAATTTTGATAGATACAGAGATTAAACTTGGAAAGGAAAACATCTAACAAAAAAATGAACGAAAGAAAGAAAGAAAGAAAATTTCAACAGAAATCTGCATTTAAAACTATAGCAAAACTATCTGGTAGATGGGGGTGTGGATTATAATGAAATTTAAAACGCACTCGCGGTTTGCTTAAATAAAAAGTTTTAATTAAATAGTGTTTCCGAAATCTTGAAAAGATTTCAAAGCGAAGTAAAATGTAGTGACGTAATTTACAGCTCCCACTGTAAATCTGACCATTGAGAACGCTCCATTACGACTATGGAACGGTTTCATTGGTCAGAAAATAGATTGCCTTTAATATCGGAGGTAACTTTTCACAATGTTTTTTTATAGATTTGAAATTCTCAAGAGTCATTCACAGCTATAAAGAAAAAAAAATTAAAGCAACCCGAATATTAAAATTTTAACAATATTGCATTTAAAACGCATCTTCGCTTTCCTTTAATAAAAAATTTTAATTAAATATACACAGTAAAAAATTTGACTCATTTGCTACAGCGTCACTCCACCGCTTTTATAGAAAATGGCTACTTTATTGTGTTATGGATCATTCTCATTGGTCATAAAAGAGATATTCTATAAAAGCTGTTGAGTGCCGCTGCAGCAAATGGGTCAAATTTTTAACAGTGTACCTTTTGAAATTGTGGGAAGATTTCAAAGCGAAGTAAAATGCAGTGACGTCATTTACAGCCATCACTGTAAATCTGACTAATGAGAACTCTCCATTACGACTATGAAACGTTTTCATTGGTGAATGAGTTTTTTTTTCTCTCGTTGATAGGTTGACCCTAGAATTGTTATACACGAAGGGGTTTTCTATATATAATTCTTAACTCAATGCAAAAACTCGCATAAAATATTTGCATTTTTAACGGAGTTATAAGCTTTTATGCACAGAGTACGGACAGAGCCTCAACTCGGCTTGAAAAGAACGCCCTCAGTGGATCACTTAAAAACTAAACCATCGCGTTGGCGATTTTTATCCTCGTGATTTCTGTTTAACTGTAACCATATTTTGGCTTGGCACTTCTTGCTGAATGCTGATTTGATTATCTTTGCACACGTGATTATGCTATTTGATCTTAGATTTCCTCTCTTATATTGATTCGTAATTATTACTGTTATTGTTCTTGAATTTTCAAGTTTAAATTATTAGGTCGTTATGTTAAGAAGAGACACATGTATTGTTTGCAAGACGAATACGTCAAAGTTATTTCATATTAAAATAATTCTTTCATAAATTTCAAAACAAGAAACAGCAAGCCGTCGCTGTTTTTTTTTTTTTTTTTTTTTTTTTTTTTTTTTTTTTTTTTATCATTTGTCGCCAAGAAAGCGATGTTTCGCCGAATTAGCAACCTCTCTTATGTTATGATCGTAGTTTCAAAGTGATCCGCTCGTATCGCCACTGTCTATGCGTAATCCCATGTTAAACAAGTTGCCTTATACAGTGTATGAAAGTTGATTCTCTGTTCCGTACTCTGTGCTTTTATGTATCAACACTTTCATAGCCGCACCCATGCAATTTGAACTTTAAGTCGCGTTTTCTCAAAACTTGATTTTTGATGACTAACACCAAGATTTAAAAAAAAACTTTGATGGAATGGCTTAATTTTTTTGCATGCGTATAACATCATTATCTATAGAATGAATTAATATCGTTTAGATAGTTTAATATTTTGAGTATTTTTAATGAAAAAAAGTTGTATATTTTAGGAGTTTTTTCCAATTTCAAATTTGAGAGTTTTTTTAATAATGTTGTTTTTGAGTTACAGTTATATCCTTAATTCATGCTACAGAGGAGTTTCCGGATCATTTTAAAGCAAAAATTAGGTTCTTATGTCAATTCAACGTTAAGATATCTTGGTGTTGGTGATATAACACATATTTTTTTCCGAAAATTGTGTTACATAAATTTTTCTATATTTCTTATTATATTACACTGAAGTACTTCATTTTATAATTTTATAAAACTACAAACACACCTTTAAAATATCAGAATGTTTAAATTAATTACATTGAATACTTCTGTTTTTATAAGGACTCGGAGCGAGAGCTCGGTTTACATTTTTTTCCGTATCGATCAACCCCTGAGCCCACTTAATCGAGGTCAGAGTTTAAAGTCCAGAATCGGTTAAAACTCGATTCGCATATTACAATGCAATATGGTTTGTTAACTCATGTCTATGTATATACTCAGAAACCCGATTTAAACGGTTGACTTGTAGGTTTACCTTTGGTCCTGCACCAAAAGGTATGTAAACATGGAAGACCGTGAATAAAAAAACACACTATAAACCTATGAGTCACCCGCTAAAGTCGGATTTTCATACTTTTCTACCAAGATATGACTCTATAGACCGATTGCGTTACAATATGTGAATCGAATTTAGTAATTATGTATATAATCCGTGAACTTGATGAGGTGATTGTCTGTGTCGCCACTTCTCGGTCAATAATTTGCGTCCTGCAATTCCACGATCAGCACAAAAATAATGTGATTAATTTTATAGATTGATTTTCTTTATAAAAAATGTTTGACTTTTTTTTTTAAATATGACAAATATTCATTTGTCGAATGAGTTCAAAAAAAAAATTTCATGTTATAGAGAGCAATTTTTAACCATAATGCAAAATAAATAAAGAAAATACACTGGTATGCAAAATTTAAGGACGACTCCCAAAATGTCAATTTTCAAGCGATAATTTTCACGCAAATATTCAAAAGGAAGTAATATAAATTTGAAGCATTACTACCCATGCATAACAGCTAGTCCATATAACATCTCATTTCGGTCAGACATGGTCAAAAAAGTCGCAGTCACTAAGGCGAAACAAAAAATAGGAAATTCCATACGTCTCATTTATGAGTCTCAAATGACTACTATATGTGACTCCACTGAAAGGTCATTGCGACTGCTGCTTTGTGTCGAGTCACCAGCTGACTTTGCAATGTCGTTTCATCCACACTCTCGTGTGACTGTCGTTTGGAAACTCAATTTCAAAGTCATTGTGAATGTTGCATTATGATAGATAATCAAATACTGTCACATTAAAGTCACATGGTGACTTTCTGTCACAAGATTTTGCCTAATGGTGACATAGACCCTACTGTGAATTAACCACTGTGAAAAGTGGTGAAAAGTCACCATGTGACTTTAATGGGACTATATTTGATAATTTATCATAATAAAACGTTCACAATGACTTTGAATTTGAGTCTCCACATGAGAGGTCACACGAGAGATTCAATGAAACGACATTGTAAAGTCACCTGATGACTCGCCACAAAGCAGCAGTCACAATCACCTGTCAGTGGAGTCACATATAGTAGTCATTTGAGTCTCATAAAAGAGACATATGGAATTTCGTATTTTTTGTTTCGTCGTAGTGACGTGACTCTTGTGACCATGTGCGACCTGAATGAGATGTTATATGGAATAGCTGTTATGCAGAGATAGTAATTATTCGAATTATATTACTTCCTTTTGAATATTCGCGTGAAAATTATCGCTTGAAAATCCCTGGGAAATTGGTATTGTAGGACTCATCCCTAAATTTTGCACACCAGTGTATATAAAAACTGCTTCTTGAAGCGTTATCTCCAGGCATCCATTTTGATTTAAATATATATATATATATATAATACATATAATTGTTACTATTAACTTCGACTAAGAAGAAAAGTGTCTGCACAGATGAAGACAAACAGAAGTCTGTTTTTTTAATGTATAGTTACTGCAAATACAGCCAAATGAACCCACTCTCCCCGAAAAATATTTTTGATACTGTAGTGAGTTGTTGTTTTGTTATAGAGCCCAACTTGCATATTACGGGGTTAATTGTACAATTGGTTTCTTACACTTAAGTTAACTTGTTTGTTAGTAAAAACTCGGACCTATCTTCTTAAAATTCGTGTCGATGAAACACGCTGCTTGAAACAAATTTGCCTTTTGTCTATCATGATGTGTATCGCAGTATTGAATAAAATATGCTTTTATACATATAGCAATGTAACGCTTTGTGATTCAGGACGCAATCGGAAATCGGGGAAATAAAATACTTGAAAAGTTCTATTTGAACTCAAAAAGAGTTTTACTATTTATAAAACTTCAAATAATGGCATTTCAATTCATGCATCGGCATACATCGGAAATATATCAACTGAATATCTTTTTAATAAAATCAGATATTGAAACGCAATTTTCACCTTGTTTTAAATGTAAAATATGTAATATGAACTCTAAAATGTTTACTGCTTTACTTAAAAGGCACTTAAAATAATCAAAGAGATGTTATTAGTTAAAAATGTGCATTATATTTAAAATATCATAGTACTTTCAAGATTTATCTAAGCTCTTCATGAAAGAATATTTTTGTACAATATAAATATTTATATGTACAAATACGTGATTTCGTTTTGAAAATGAACGACCCAATAATTATTGTCGTTGAAGTAGAAGTACCAGTTTCCTGGATTAAAATTATTGAGAGAAAATGTTTGTTATTTAATGCAATTAGTAATAATACATTTTTACTCTTATTAGGTTAAATCTAAGAAACTGCTAATTCACTGCTCGTTCACATTTAAAAATAAATTACATATTTGAATAAATAAACAACAATTGCTCATTAAAATATTATTCCGATGAAGAAATTTAATGCTATATGAATACGGCTTGAATATACTAACAAGGAAGGTCTCTATACGGGCATACTCCAAAAAATCTGAAAAAAATGCAGAATGTTCTTCTCATAAGAATATATACGTTTATAAAAAAAAAAAATTCGGCGGAATCCCATTCCCTGAACGTAAACAAATAATGAAAATTTTGTTATTTGGCAATTTATGTTCGGTTGGCGATGAAAAGAAATTTCAAAAAATGTTTTTTTTATGTCAAATGCATTTTAAAGGAAAAAAGTTTCATGTTCAACGTGCTTAGATAAAATAAATATCTTTGTTTTTGTCAGTTTTAATTTGTTATAAGTATAATTTTGGTATATTGATATTTATATATATATAATTCAAATTTAATCATCAAAATTTGAGATTTGAAAAGAAATTCAGATTTAAATTAATTAAAATTGTTTCCAATTCAAAGTCTATTTGAGCATTGTCAATTCGATTCTGTTGCTATGGAAACATCTAGCTTTTATTTTGGTATGCGCTTAAATGTATGAAAATAATTTTACTGAATAAGAATTTTTTATACATGATTTTTTTTTTCAGAGTTAAATTAAATAACTACAGCAACAATTAATATATAGATATGCAATTTAATATACAGATATATGTATAAAATATATTAAACTCTCTCATTGTTTATGTTTAAATTCATCAAACACCATTTACGCGAATTCTAAAAATCCAAGTTTTCAGTTCCATTAAAATCGTTTGCCTTTGGCGGGGAAAAGTGCTGCTCGCCAAATTCTGTGACACTTTTATCATTTCACGCCAAATATCCGAAAGTATTTTATTTTTTTTACATGTTTTCTTCTGGAATTCCGCCGCTAATTTTCACTGATCCTTTATTGCATACATGAGTAGCTTAATTAGTATTTTTTTTTTCAAAAAAATCTGAGTATGCCCACTATGGAGACCTTCCTTGTAAGATATTCTGAATGAAATACATATTTTAAATAACATCTGATTGTTTATATCGCATTTTAAATAAAACTGTGAACGTTTTAAAGTGCATATTATATATTTTATGAATATTTTTTATTGTACGGGAAAAAAAATAAATGTTCCAGAAATTTCACTACAGCTTAAACTTATTTGAATTTCTTTATTAAGTTTTTGATACATTAACAAGTTTGTGTGATAGCCGATAGATAAAACTAATAAGGAATGGTTTTTGTTTTACATTCGAGTCTGTAAATGTGTAAAAAGTTTTAATACATTTTTACCTACTTAACCTTTAAACATTAGAATTGTCACGATAGTGCGAAAGAATAAAATAAAAGAGAAATTAAAAATTCTTTAGTGAGAATTAATGTTCACTCAGTTAAGGAAAAAAGAAATACTTACCTGGAAAGTAGTTTATTTACTTCCAGCAAATTAAAAATATCCAGAACAATTCTTTTAGAAAGCGAATAAGTATACTTTAGCCCATTTTACTTCTTACACAACTGTTGCATTTCTTTAAAATAAATTAAAACTCGATTGCATGACATTTTCGTAAGCTTAATAAGTAATTTTATTCGCTTGGTTATTAATTTTTTGTTTAACTTTAAACATAGAACAAGCAGAATTTAAAATAATGACAAAGAAGATTTTTACGAAACAAAAGACAGATATATATATATATATATATATATATATATATATATATATATGTTGCGGCCAATATCCGAAATTGGCCAACTCGCGAACTGGCCAGATGCGATTGGCCAGTTCGCGAAATAGATATAGGCATTCGGCTTAATCCTTTCGAACATAGTTGAAAGTGTCTATGAATTCAAATAGTCTACCCGTCAGCTTGTCTGTGCTCTAACTCGAGTAAAGGTTCCGGTTAACTTGTAATTATCATCTTATTTGGTTTATCAATTAATTTCGATATTGAAAGGGAATTGTGTACTACTTTTGGTTAATTTAATTGTATACACAAAAATACTTCGTTTCGATATAGTCAATGAGAATCTTTTTTACTGTGCATTTTAATGTTACATTATCTTAATTTTAAAAAAAAATAGTACCTATGCATCATAGTTCGGGTGTTGGCCAAGACTTCCCGGCCAGTTCGCGAATTGGCCGGCCAAAACCCAAAATACGCTATTCCTTTCATGTATTTCGGGTTTTGGCCAGGAAGCTTGGCCAGTTCTAGAATTGGCCAGGCTCCTGGTATTGGCCGCAACATATATATATATATATATACCGGGTGTCCCAAAAATGACTGATGGATTTTAAAATTCAATAACTTGCAAACGGTGACAGCTATTTAAAAATTTTTGCAGGAGGGTTATGTATAATGTCAGGAATTTTTTTACCATAATTTTTTATTTTAGTTCGAATTTCAAACAATAGATGGTGCTGACGGAGATTGAAGGCCAGGTGATCTATGCTGAGTGAAGCGTCGACTTGGCCTTCAATCGCCCTCTGCGCCAACTATTGTTTGATATGCGAACTAAAAAAAAAAAAAAAAAAAAAACTCTTGACATTATACATAACCTTCCTGCAAAAATTTTTTAAATATCTGTCACCGTTTGCAAGTTATTGAATTTTAAAATCCATCAGTCATTTTTGGGACAACCGGTATATACATATATATATATAGTGTGACCCTGTTAGTAGTTGATACTTTTCCATAGGTGATCAATTTTTCAATATATTGCCCTATCTGAGTCGAAAAATCATATTGTTGTCAGCTGTTTGCCGTAAGAGAAGACCTTTTATGAAATTTTTGCATTAGAAATTATAAAAAAAGAGCTTTAGGTTAGTTTGAAACAATTACGGTCGTTTAAAATAATCCATTTCCATATTTGATTATTTGAAGTACCAAGTTTATAATTTTATGATTAATCACAATCCAAGGTTAAAGTTTAAAGAAAAATTTTTAGATTTTCTATTGACTTCTTTCACCTGATAAACCATTTGTAAAATGGGAATTAAAGAACTATTTATTTATATTTTTAATTATAATTTATGTATAATTTCAGAGGATCTCATGTTTGTGCGTTATAGATCATTCATTAGGGATTCTAGTAATCATGTTAGTTTACTTCTGAAATTTAAAAGGAAGGAAATTTAATAAAAACCTGTACCAATGACTATTTCATCAACTACAGGCTGCATCAAAGTTCATCCAATATTTATATCTATTTAAGGTTAAAGCGTATTGTTAAAAAAAAAAAAAAAAAAAAAAAAAAAAAAAAAAAACGAAGGAAGAATGTGTAAATCATTCTCTTATAACGGATGAACTAATCTAAATATGTCCATGGATGTGTATTTCAATGTCGTGTCTAAGCAATGTGAAGTAGGTATGTGCTGCGCGATGTGATAGTGACATCGCCCCACAGTGTATAATTTCACAGCGAGAGAGCATTTCCAGTAAAAAAAAATCCCTTTCGGCATGGCCTATAGGCGGAGGTAGATTTCGAAAAGTTTTCATCTCAAAAAAAAAAAAAAAAGCCTATTTTTACTCAAATGCCCATTTTGGCAATATATTTTGAATTATATTCTTACTTTATTTAAAAAATTGAACAATATGCTCATTATATAGTTCCTAAATAACAAAAAACTGTTAATTAAATTCGTTTGACAGCAAAATTGAATTTAAAAATGAGTCATAAAATAACCAATTTATTATTTTAATACATCCACAATTCTTTAATCAAGATCGCTTTGAGAAATTTTGTGCGAAGTGCCAACTTTGACAGATTTTTTTTAAATATATATTTAGCCTTTATCAAAACTCTGACCAATACGGCACATTACACAGTTCCTAAATAACAAATAACTGTCAATTGAATGCGTTTGAGAGCAAAATTGAATTTAAAAATGAGTCACAAAATAAACAATTTGTTATTTGAATACAACCTCAATTCTTTTATCATGATCGCTTTGGGAAATTTTTTTGCGAAGTGCTTACTTTGACAGCTTTTAAAATATATATATTCACCCTTTATCAAAAAATCGACGAATACGCACATTATATAGTTCCTAAGTAACAAAAAACTGTCAATTGAATGTGTGTCAGAGCAAAATTGGATTTAAAAATGAGTCATAAAATAACCAATTTGTTATTTGAATACCCACAGTTCATTAATCATGTCGCTTTGGGAAATTTTGTGCGAAGTGCCCATTTTGGCAGCCTTTTTTTAAATATATTCTGCCTTTATCAAAAAACTGGCCACTCCGTCACATTATATAGTTCCTAAATAAGAGAACCTGTAAATTGGATGCGTTTGAGAACAAAAAAAGATTTAAAAATGACTCGGTAAAAACGCAATTTCTTAAATTTCCGCAAATTTTAATCACGATAACTTCGTGAAATTCTGTTCAAAATACCCTTTTTGGCAGCCTTTTAAAATATATATTCTGCCTTTATCAAAAAACCGCCCAATACGTCAAGTTATATAGTTCCTAAATAATAGGACCTGTAAATTGGATGGGTTTGAGAACAAAAATGAATTTAAAAATGACGCATAAAAAACGCAATTTGTTATACTTAATGAATTTTTTAATGATGAAAACTTCGGGAAATCTGTTCAAAATACCTTTTTTGGCAGCCTTTTTAAAAATATATTCTGCCTTTATCAAAAAATTGGCCAATACGTCGCATTATATAGTTGCTAAATAATAGGATCTGTCATTTGGATGCGTTTAAAATCAAAAATGAATTTTAAAATGAGTCAGAATATAAGCAGTTTGGATTTGAGGTTTTTTCTCCAACTCCTATTTTTGTTTAATTTATTTTTGCTATAAGAATTGGTTCTATGAAAAACTTGTCAATATAAAAATTGTAGATATTATTGTGAAGATGTAAAATAAATTTAATTAGATTTAATTGCTTAAGAATTGAGTAAGTTATGGTTTTTTTTCTTTTTCCTCCCCCCTTTTTCTTTTCGTTTTTAATTTTTTTCATCGGTAAAAATTGGTCCTATCAAAAACTTGTAAATACAAAAGTTTTAGATAATATTGAGTACATTTATATAAAATTTAGTTGGATTTGATATCTTGAGAATTGACGAAGTTATGATTTTTTTTCTCCCAAAAACCATGTTTTTTTCGCCCCTTGAGCCCACTTTTAACTTTATCAAAAATCTGTCACGCATAAACTTTTTCCTCATTTTTTAGAAGTAATATAAACTTTAAACTGATTCGATATCTATTTTAATTAAAAAGTTATCGCGTTTTTTCTGTTTTCACAAAAACCCTCCTAACTTTCACCTCCTTGGTCCGATTTTGCCCATTAACGAACTTAACCGAGATTTTATGCCCTTTGATTTTATGTAAAAGTTTGATGAAGATCTGAGCATAATTATGGAAGTTATCGTGTCTAGAAGAAAGTGATATACACCGATAGATAGATAGATAGATAGATAGATAGATAGATAGATAGATAGATAGATAGATAGATAAACTTTTTTACTGATGGTAGTTTTGGGGTCTAGGAGTCATGATTCGTGTAGATCCGCAAAAATTTTTCAGAAATTCCAACATGGGAGACAATGCAATAGGTAGTATTTCATACGAAATCTACCTAAAAATGAAAAAAGAAAGTAAATAAAAAATAAAAGTAAATACTATTTTTTACAATGAAAACAATGTAGAAATCATCGATTAATACAATAGGATGTACTGTACATTCGGTTACTATAAGTAATTTCCTATTTAGAGAATATACCAGATCCAAATCTCTATATCGTAAAAAGCAGTGTAACGCATAGCATGCCAAACTAGTCTTTTCCCTTTAAAAACTGCAATTGATGCTCCCGTATGTTGTCTGTGCGCACTCGAAGCTCGACATATGCCTACAAGAGAGAAAAATGACAATCTTTCTTTTTTTGGGAGTAGGGACGGGGTAAAAAAAAAAAAAAAAATCAAAGTGCTATAAAAATAGTAATAATATTAATTATTAGCATTATTTCTATAGTTGCAGCAGACTTTTTTAATTCTTCAGTTTTTTAGCACATTTGTTAAAATTTTGTTTTATTAAGAAATCTTGGTACTTCTAGGTTATCCCGTCGACCAAAAAATTATCGCCAAACTATAAGATTAAATGCCAATAAAGTATGATCGTGAATGTCACATTCAATGACATTAAATGCGATTCACGTGTTTAAAATGTCATTAAGTGATTTTTATTTCGACTTTTCATTAATATTTTTATTAATATTCTACTAATTATTTGTTTTTTCGTTATTTAAAATAAAAATTATGTCAACATGTATCATTTGGCTATTAGTTTGGCGATTTGTATAATTTGGCGAAATTGGTCGACGGGATAACCTAGAAGTACCGAAATCTTAAATATTTTATGGTATATTAGCCGCAAAATCTGGTGTATCCAGAAGCATTGTAAATGCTAATAGTGTGTTTATTAGAACATAAACTAGCCGAACATTGCTTATCTAAATCTTCCATACTGTCAATTTTTTTATCAGTTTTTTTTTATTATTTACGTTAAAAACTCAATTTTTACCCACCGTCCTAGGATCTACACTAGTTATAGATATTTTTCTTGCGGAAAATAAACCATGTCAGATAATGCATTCGTATTAGAACTGAGTTCTGTGTTGGGAGATAGAACAGAGTCAAACGCAGTGTTTAACGCCCCTGTCCTCGCTCGAGGAAACGCTCGCGAGCTAATGCTATTCCTATGGGGAAGCATTTTTATAATAACTCTTTCGCATTTTGACATTTTTGAATAATTTTTTTTGCATTGGATAGCTGAGGTGTATGCCAAAAGCGCACCTTTTTTACTTTTTCGATTTTCAATGCAGATATTTTTTTTAAAGCACTTTCAGTTTCGAAACCGGTTTTGAAAGCGAAACTAACTTTGTAAAAAATATCTGCAACCAAAATCGGAAAAGTAAAAAAGGTGCGCTTTTGGCATGCACCTCAGCTATCCAATGCAAAAAAAAAATATTCAAAAATGCAAAAATGCGAAAGAGTTATTAGAAAAATGCTTCCCCATAGGAATAGCATTAGCTCGCGAGCGTTTCCTCGAGCGAGGACAGGGGACTTAAGGTCTGTGGTGTGACGTGAAGAATATGGCACATTTATGAAACAGTTCAAATTAGAAATAGCATATCCATTTATTTCATTCATCTCGAATGTTAAGCTTAAATAAAACTATTTACATAAAACTCCAGCATTTGCTGGGTACTTCGTTGTTTAACATACATCCATGGCAAAACTTCTTAACTGCAGAGAGCAAAAACTAAACCCATCGATTATATCGTCTGTCCATCACAGCATACACATGTGGGGATGTTTCACATTCTAGATATACTTACTCAGGACAAGGCCCCCTTATTATAATATCAAGGCCTCGCATTCAGGAGAAAATCTATTCTTGAAATTGTCCCTATAATTGCCAACTTATTATATGACTTTGTCTCGTATGTAACGCAACCTGGTGCATACTACTGCTAATAATCCCACAGGAAGTAATGGAAAACATTTCAGTTTCTAACATTAGATGGCGCTACCAAACTGAAAATCATGTAGTTCAGCGCCCCCTGTACTTCGGTCAAAGGAAACTTGGTGAATGACAAGCCTTTATATTATGATAAGTTAGCCTTGACTCAGTACATAAACTGTAAGTAAAATTATGCATACAGTTACAGGTAAAAAGGAGAGTACCTTTACGACCGAAATGCAAAAAGAAAAACTGGATCGGAATGATCACTACTGAACAAATTTAGAGGGACAAGATTTTGTCAAGATTTCCAACATTTTGTCATATATCACATTATTCCCCTCAGTCCTGAGACAAATATTGCGTGGGATCACAAAAACCAGCTTAAAATTATTATAAAGCATCAGAAAAGACATATTATTCTATATATCGATACTTCTATTATGTACACATTTGTATGTAATTTTGACAATTCTACAAGCTTTAAAAATTAATTTAAAGTGTCTATTTTAGTGTCGATTTAATGGCTGTCCTTTCATTAATAATTTAATATTTATTAAAATATTTACCGTAATTTCCGGCCTATAATCCGCCGAACTATACGAGGATTACTCATTGTATTAATAAACTACTCTAAGTTTTTAGTCGCTGTATTCAAATGATAATTGTAATAAAATAATTGAAACAATAATTATCTAATAATTGCAATTTAAAAAATACAAATATATTTTTTTTTTCATTGAATCTTATATTTAAAATGTTTAATGTTTTGTGAATACGAATAATTCTATACAAATTGCGGTTTCTAAACTATTTTCATTATTTTTCTTTTTTTAATATCATTTAATTTAAATTCTGCAGTGTTAAATAATGCGTTTTCCCAAAATGATTTTCGTATCCCTGCAAGTTATGAAGTGAATTTGATATCTACATCAGTTTTACTGATTACAACGATCGATATTTAATTGAATTAATCATTATGGTTCGTAGTTGCAATGTGATATAACTTTAAATGGCTGTTTGGCAGTGTTTGTAATTTGCGTGGCAGAATAATTTTTGCTGCATAAAATTATTATTTAGTAATTTTGCCTATATGAGATATATTTAATAATTTTGAAATATTTAATAATGTTGCCTATATTAGTCCTTAAACTTAAATATTAGTTCTTTGCTTTAGCTTAAGGATTGAATTTGCCATTTTTAAATGAGATGAGTTGAGAGACATTTGTTGTTCACAGAAACATGTTGCCAAAAGGCCAAGAAAATATAGCATAAAAAATCGGAAGCCACACCTATTATTTCGTTTACGTCATATGCGAACCAATCACGAGAAACTCCATTGTGATAACTGTTTACATTTTGGGTGCCGGTAGAAACTGAATATGTTTAATAAAATAAAAAAATAAAAAAAAAACAGCAGATAATTTGGGCTGAGAGATATTTCGCACTTAAAAATTTTGAGGTTTTTAGACAGATAATCCGGGGATTATAGGCAGGAAATTACGGTAACAATGTATTTCTTTTTTATGCTCCCGCTCTCCCCGGAATTTATAAAACAAATTATGTTCAAATGATTTTGTGCTTCATGCTCGCTCCCTACCATTACGTATTACAGGTAAAACATAATTTCTAAAGAAAATTTTTACTCTGGTTTCATTCATTACGATTAAACATACGTTACTTATTACGCAAGCGCTTTTTTTCATTTGGCCGAGTCATATCATTTTCCGTTGTTCTCTTTTGCATGCAATCATAAAAATGGACATATATCACACGAGATTTAACGCTTATTGAACTCGTGATTATTGGAATTTTTGCACCTGAGATCTTGTACTAGCTCAAGTACATTGTAGAGAGATTTTTTTATTATTTTTTTAATTTAAATTTAATTTTTTTTTGTCGTCTCTCGGGAGCCTCTGCATTTAAACACTATAACTTATAAATAATATTTAGTCCAAATATGTGCTCTTAAAATTCTTTCATACGGCAACTCTACTTTGATGCGACCATTGTAGCGACCCGTGTGATTGGCACATTCCTTATTTTTGACTTATGAGGATTTTGCGATTTTATGCCTTTTTATCGTCAAGTCGTCTACGTTCATGTCAAGTCAATTTTGGCAATCGATCATGAGGACTGAGTTTCTCATTCCTCTTTCGGCTCCTAGTTGGGTCTCAGATTCCCGTCAGAGCTTCTGTCATCAGTTTTTCTCAGGGGCATTTTTCTCCTTTTACTTTCTCCTAAAAATTTTATGTGTATAAAAAAGAAAACACCTTCAATATTTAGTTTTTTTCTTTATGCTTGTGTTGAACCTGTTATCTTAAATTTGTAATAATCATTATCACGAATCGCCGTTAGACATATTGGAATAATGTACAGTCACTTTTACAAACGAAATCCCGAGTTTTTAAGAAAAAAACTTTCATTATTAATAAGAAATAATCAACGGATTTATTTTTTTTCTACTATTCAATTTTCCAGAGTTTTTGCTTCATGCCTGTGTTTGATCACCTTTTGATTTTCAAAAAATTCGATTTTGTTTTGTTCAAATTAATTCGACATTGGAATTGTTTCTTACACGCAATGCATCTCGCATACTTTTCCCAATGTAAACACAAATATTTACCTATTCAAGAACACAATATGCCTTTTCTTATTACGTCGAAGAAATTCTACGAATTTCTCACTGAACTTTTGTTCGAATTTCCTACGGATATTAAAATTTAATTTCGGAACCAACTATAGGATGAAGAGTGGTATTTCACTTTCCAATGTTTTCTGAATACTTTGAATGTATGCTGTTGATATTTTGATACATCTAATCGATTTTAAGGATCTGTGTACATTAAGTACATACTAATATGTATCATTTCAATTACAATTAATCTTTCAATTAATTATCAACAGTGAAATTGCGCTTGAAATTATTGTATATTTATTACGTAACTATCACATTGCTGAGATGTAGTACCAACATAGTGAAAGATGTCCATGCCGAGGATCGAACTCGGAACCCTTGGAATAGAATTCACCGTCGCTGGATTATATGTGTCTCATGTTATGCCACAGGTTTGTGTTCTCATGGAGACGTTATCATCTTGTACTGCAGTTGCAGTCTTACCAACAAAATGTAAATGAGAAAAGACAAGTTCCCACTAAAAAAAAATCTGTAGAAAATCTATAGCTTTTTGGCCCAAAATCTGTGTAAAATCCGAAGGTATTTGGCCCATTATGCAGATATTTTTAAGAATATCATAAAACATTCTGCAGTTATTTTAATGATGAAACTAAGTCTGCAAATTTTCTTCAAATTTTTGTAGAATTTCTGTAGAAAGTGGCGATTTCTTCAGATAATTTTAAGATTATTTGTAGTGGGGTGGTAATCGTCCTCGTAGCTTCAATGGTAGAGCAGCATTATTCCAAAAGTTCCGGGTCTGATCCTTGGCATGGATGTTTTTCACTATGTTGGTTCTTCAGATTGTTAGCAATGTGACAGTCACATATTAAATATTCATTTTATTAATATGCATTTTAAATTAACTTGTGTAAAATGAGTACATAAAATTACGCCTTTTTTTCTGGGAAACATTATTTACATTACATTGTTTTTACACTTTACTTTTTTGTGTTTAGTTAAAAAAAAAAAATCTTATCAACAGTTCTTTTACACTTTTCCTACCATAAGTACCTTCAGTGCTCCTCAACATCTTTGACGAATGCACGCACCTTTGATGAACTCGAATTGCTGTATAAAGTGAAATTGCGATTTAACATAATTAATGACATCTTGGGTAATCGCTATATATTTCCTGCAATGTTTAATTTAGTGGTACAACCTCTAATTGTTCAGTTATTTTAGTTTCAGCAGATTTTGAAATACAAGTCAGGGAAAGTATTTTTTACTGCATTTTCGATAATGCATATAAAAATATACTACCTAAGATTAAAAGAAATGTACGTGTAAGTTTAGCGTAACGAAAGCTTCACGTGATATATTAAAATAAGTTTTTTGTTCAATAAGTTAATTAACCGCAGTATATTTTTAAATACGTTTGTGAATATTTAATAAGCTGTAAATTAGTGGGTTAATATTCTTTACTACTTCCCTCATTTGAACATTCTTTCCACAACCCATTGACTCCCAAATCAACAGTTTTTGGAATTTTATTCTTGAAATCAAAATATACGGGTAGAGATGCAAAAATTGAAAGTATTTCAAAAGTAATTTGAAACATTTTAACTGCAACCAAATTTTTAAGCCGTCCTCATTTGAGGACGCTGCACGTTTTGATGTAAAAAATATAAAATTTTTAAAAATAAATTTTTTGTTTAGGAAACATTTTTGTTTTAATGTATAATCAATTTAGTGGAGAAAAATATGTTAAAATTTTTTTTTTATTTTTTTTATTATTATTTACATTTTAAAACATTTTAAAGGTTGATTTTTCGGGTGAATACGATGAAAGCATTGGATCTGCAAGTTATCTGCCTTTGTACTACTTTCCCTCGGATTTAATATGAATCTAATTAATTTTTTAATAGGTTTCTCCTTCATATCTTTTAAAATGTTTAAGTGTCTTCAAATCAGAACCATGGAACTTTTTATACGTGACATAGCAATTTATATCTTTCCTCACAGTTAAAAAATATCTCTCAAGAAGCCAATCGTGAACGTCAACACCTCTTATAACTAATTTATAGGAAGTGTTTGTAAAATATGTGATTGATTCACTTTTACCTTTCCTTTTTTATATACATTCCATCTTTGCATTGAAGAAAGCGGTAACATAGTATCAAAATTAGAAGTTAAAGAAACATACATATTTTTCTTTCATCTAACAACAAGAATTTCATTTGTTTAGTCAAATTTACTGCCAAAAAATCTTTTTTCTTTTACTCATTTTTTTGTCATCCATTATTGGTCATTTTCTAGAACGATTTCCTGGTATTGTTCCACTATCTCTGATGTGCACTCCTTTCAGATTTTTTAACAACATATCGCTGGTGAAGATATTATCAATCGTGTTTGTTGCACAATGACTCTTCGTATTTTAAAAATAGATAGCATATCTAAAATCAATTTTGTACTTAAAAGATATTTGTAAAGGTAGTTTTGATTTTTTTCCACAACGTAGTGTAAAATTAAAACAGTAACTGTCGTTGCCACACGGAGCTGCAAGTTTGTATTTAAATCCAATAGATTTAGATATTATAAACAATTTCAGTGCATTATGATCATAAAACCGAACGATTATTACATCAACAGACAAATTTCAGTAATAACTCTTGCGAAACATATCTAACTAGTGATCTATTTTAAATGTTTTATCATGATTCGTATACTGTAATTTATAATGTAATAGCAAGATTCTATTGATGTCTATGTAGAAATTTTTTTCATAGTATACTTCACTGTTTTTACTCCCAAATCATCGGTTTCTGCCTAACAGTCTTGTTCACAAACTAAAGTATGAAAACCCGAAAGTATCGGAAATCCTATGAGTATTTTTACTTTATCTTTAGTCATTTTATTCGATTAGTTTTCTCAACGATCATATTATAAACACTTTTAGAAAAGAAAAATTCAAACAAATCAACTAGATTCATGTTATTAGTTTCCGCTGTCACTATAACTCAGAAATTCTCTTTGAATAATTTTCAAGGTCCGATATGTGTAATCCGGGGTTTTATTTGTCCACAGCACTGATATTTTTCTGGTATGTTTACAGGATTTTTAAAATTTTTTTTTTATCCCAACTAATATAAATACTATCACTATCTGATACTATTATTTCCAACGTATTTTGCAATGTTTGAAACAAATAGAGTGCCCAAATGACCATCACCGAATTGCTCCTCAACTGTTGCATCACCTATATCTGGAGGGATTGATATAATATCTGTTTCTCCTTCCTCAGAAAAAAAATTATAAGCTTCTTTTATGTATTTAAAAGTTTTATCTCTGCTCACTTTTCACTTTTCATTTAAAATTTATCTGCAAAAAGTGTCAGGAACTTTTAAAGAAGAAATTTGTATATGAAGAAAAAAATTAATCAAACGACGGATAAATTTCCCTGTTTATTACGTATTTATTAACCAGAATAAGTATTAATAATCATATTAATAACAACTTAGTGTGGACAACCTAGATTATATTTATACTAAATTAAAAGAATTTATGTCATAAATTCAGTTACATACAGTAGTATAAAAAATATACAACGTGATTACAAAAATATATAAATAAATGAAAATAAAATAAAGAAAATTATTCTATATTTTTTTAGCGATTTTTTTTTCTTAGATTAAAAGAAATCGAATATCGCACACGATGTGGTGCTAGGTCAATTTGTAAAAAAAGTATTTTTTTGATTTAATATATAAAAAAGCTCTCTCTCTCTCTCTCTCTTTTTGTGTATGCACTGTAAAAATTGAAGACCCAAATTGGGTTGAAAGATTTCTGGGTATAGTAATTTTCCTGAAATGGTACAGTAAGGATTCCAAAATGGTAGAGTAAGGATTCCAAAATGGTAGAGTATTGTTCCCAAAATAGATAACCCAAAATGGTTCAAAACAGAGCAAACCTTTATTAACATTAAATTAGTCAAAATTTCTGGGGTATAATGTATATACTATCTAAGATATTTTAATTGTTTTAATGTCATTAAAAATCAGACTTATTTAAAACGATTTTGTGCTACAAACTGAACTTTCCAAATTCGAACAATTCTGTACCCAAAAATCTTTCAACCCAATTTGGGTATTTTGTTTTTACTCTGTGTATACAGTATACAGATAACATTTTAACAAGAATACAGATTTCTGCATTTTTACATTTGTAGAAAATACAGATTTTTGTTTTACAGAATCATCAAACAAGGACACTGGGCGCTAATAGTTCCCATAATTTACGAGTATAATGGCGGTGACAAAAATACAGGCAGAGTAGAGATCTTATAATGGTTTCGCTTTTACTTTTTAAGAACGGAACCCTTAAAAAGAATACCCAAAGTAAAAAAAAAAAAAAGTTTGTGCTTTTTGATCGAAATACATTAAAATTCCTTAATATTATTAGCAAATATTACATTTATGTATAATTAGACTAATTTAGCAATTTCAGTTCGATAAATATCAGAATAATCAAACGATTACACCAGATTATAAGTTGAAATCAAAATTCACATCACAGTTTGATGTTACCATGACTGTAAATTTTTGTATCCGGTACATTCAGCTGAATAAAAACAACACATATGCACACAAAGTACAAAACCTTTTTATTTCGCGTAACTTTTGTACTCATCCATCAGAAATTATGAGACTTGTTCAAAAGAAAAAAAATAATGCGTTGAAATTTAATTTAACGCATTCACAACATTTAAAAATTTAATATACACCGCACTTAACATTTAAAAAAAATAATAATTAAAAAACTCACGTATGGTAGATCGACCATTAACAATTAGTACTATTGCAGTATTAATAAACAAGAAAACGTCCTCACTGCGTCAGTGAAGAATGTGCAGGAACCCCACTAGAAAAAATCTTAAGAAAATTTCTGTAGAAAATCTGTAGAGATTCGGCCCATTTTTAAAAAAAATCTGCAGACATTTCTAAGGATAGCTTTAAAAAATCTGCAGTTAGTTTAGAGGTAAAATTACATCTTCAAAATTTCTTCCGGTTTCTGTAGAATTTTTGAAGATTTCTACAGGTAATCTTAAGATTATTTTTAGTGGAAAAACTAATGAGTAATGAATAAAAACTAATGAATATCCGTCTGTTACAAATTGTATGAACTTTTCTCCTCGTTTTTTATATAAACATTTATTTTCATAAACTAATAAAATAATGCAGAAATTGAATTTTCTTCACTTTACCAAAAATTTGCAAATTTTCAAAACATTTAAAAAAAGTGCTATTTATATTTACGAGCATGATCAATCTTTGTTTTGACAAAACACAGCTCTAAAAATCTCGGTAAACCAATACAATGCTAAATGCAAAGTAGGCTTTCGGTTGCTTCACACCTTATCAATATGTGTGTTTGTAAAGACGTGCCTTGGGAAGTCAAAGAAATAACTCTTGAATTTTAATGCTTTGACTCTAAATTTTTAAGAAATGGGTTTTAAAGTTGAAGTATTCTTCCCAAACAGATTTATGTAAAACATACTCTGTATATTTATTTTGCAACATCCTCAATATTACGATTCGAATTACCGAATTTTGGTATTTCTTCTTTTATTCATATGTTGGTTTTGACATTTAAATGTAAACGATAATTTTCCAAAATAAATTTAACTGGATTAAAACATCTCATGCTGTATCACATTTATACATTTTTATAATGGTTATTACTGGTAATTTTAAATGCACATTAAAAAAAAAATACTATATTGACAACGTAATAACTCAATTGGTGTTTGCATAAAAATGATAAAGAATTATGTGTAATTTTATCAATAGTTTCATTTAAATAAATGTGACATTTAAAAAGTGTAAACATGCAATTAATTTAAATGCATTCAAAAACATAATTTAACGCTGACAATTGAGCTGCTTTAAATTACACTGTTTAATGTATAATTAATTGCAGAAAAATAAACTTTTTCTCTATAATGTATTTTGTCAGATTTTGAAATAACTAACGAAAGATAGTTTTTGAAAAATATTGAATTTAGAATTTGAAACATGAAAAATAATTTAAAACATAAAAGTGTGTTCTACTGTTAAAGAAACATATTTATCGATAAATTGACATAAAGATAATTCTTCTTATATATAGGTGAGTCAGAAAAAATTATTTAGGTTGCATTTCTACTTTTCAGATGATTTATCTTTGATTTAAGTTTGGACTTATATAAATTTAAGTAGCAAAATAAACATACGTATAAAATCTTAATAATAAAGACTAATGTTTAAAAACAAAGTTTTGTTTAGTATTCGGTGCCTGGTAATTTATGCATAATAGAAACATATAGAGTGCATATGCAACTGATACCGTAGAAATAGTTTGTTATAGGACTAGTGGTTTTAACTTATTAGTGGACTGGTTTTAACTTATTACTTTCAGTTTGTGTCAAAAAGAATGAAAGTGTTAGCGCGTTAGGACCATTTACTTTGTCCGATTTGAGGCATTCTTTTATTAGGCATCTTATGACTTACGTAGTTAATCTTCCTACCCTGAATGCGTCGAGTCGACCTGTTTCTATCCTATATTTTATTCGATATGAACGAGAAATTTCTTTATAGACGAAGTTAAATATGTGGTTCAGAGAACTAAGTTAAATAAATAGGTAAAATAGCTTTAAATAAAAATTCTGGTGTCAAATATTTTTATCAAGTTTGAGTAATTTTCAAGGAAGGTTAAACAAAGGGAAAGCTTGTTAACAAATACTCCCATCAATCCATCATTTTTACTTTATTCTACCTTTACAGGAAAAAAAAAGAATTGGGTTTTTTAAAAATTCCCACTTCTGATTATTCGATTATATTTTACATTTTAGAAGGTTCCGAATAAACATGATAATTTACAAAAAAAAAAAAAAAAAATGTCCGTATGGGACAAACATTTTGTAGTGATCTATCTCAAGAACAAATGTATGAAATTTCACGAATTTTGGATTCAGTTTGACCCTGATATAAAATGGGGCTGATTAGTATTTGGTTTTTATCGCTCGGCAGGTGACGCGATATGCTGCATTTTTAAGGATTTCCTCAATAACTGTATTGAATTTACGCGTATTTTTATCAAAAAATAGTAAGACATTGATATGAATTGTTGCTGCTTGTGGTGCATGATTTAAGGGATTTTATGAATAATCATATTTCAAGAACTATTGTACGTAATTTTATATGATTAGAAATCTCACGATGGAAAGCTCCCGTGTCGGCTATTTAGATTAAATGCTTTGTTGATAATCTTAGTGGCTTGTTGCATATTGGGTTAACTGTGTGATTTGTTGCCGAGCACCTAGTACTCATCTTACTAGACGAAATGAGGGTGGATGATTTTGAACCTAAACGGTGGTACTGAACTTATGTGAGATTAGGGGCAATTTTCAGAGAATTAATAAGAACAGAGAATGACCAAAAAGCTAAGTCGTACCACAGAAGGGAAAATTTTGTGCCGAAAAGCAAGGCAAACGAGAGCGTTGCAGAGGGAGACAAGATCACGCCTTTCTACATAAAAAAAAAAAAAAAAAAAAAAAAAAAAAAAAAAAAAAAAAAAAAAAAAAATCAAGAGGTTACTAAAAATGTTTTAGTAAATTTGTATTCCACAGAATTTTTTAGTAACCATTACAAACATTTTTTTTTGCAAGTGAAACAAACACTTCTTTTGTAAACTAAACAAAAGAATTTTTCGTTTAACTAACTTAAAACTTTTTAGTATGAGCCACCAGGCAAATTTTTGTAATAGCTCCAAAATTATTTTTAGTTAATAAAAAATATATTTAGAATTCTGAAGCGGAAGATTTTCGGCAAAAACCACAATAGATGGCAGCATCAAACATTGCTACCTGCTCTATTCTGACATATTTCTAAAAGGGAGGGAAAGTCCAGAGATCATTACCCATGGTAACTGCTACGACAGGATTTTCATAATCCCTTTATTTAACGAGTACTTACATTGCATAAATTCGGTGCATATTGGGGGGCGTCCAGCATCGAAACCGGGTACTTTCAGCCTGGAGTTCGGTGCTATGACCACTATGCTCTCACTGTCACACTAAGAAAGTTTTAGTAATAGCTATTAAAAATGTAAATCTATTAACTCAATTTGTTGCTAGTTTTTTTCTAGTAATTATTACAGATTCTTTGTAACCGAGTAAGATTACTATTTTTTTAGTAATTACAAGTATTACTAAACTTTTTTTAGTAGATCGATCCTTTTTTTTACAGTGTACCGTACCCCACCGAGAAAAACGTGCTCCGTGGGCTGTCCCATTAGTGCTGGTCCGGTAGTTCGTGCGGACAGGTCCTATTGCACCTAATGAATGATTAGATCAAGTAAAAATTCCATATGTAACAATGCAGTATCGTTTAACTTACTATAACTGTGGCTCAAAAGTTACGAAACTAGAAAAATATCCAAATAAAATAAAATAACTTGTGTTACATAAACTATTGAATGATGGCGTTTAAGATATTACATCATAATTGGTGCAATTTCTCAATCTATTTTTTTATTTGTTTGTTTTCAGATTGATTCGGACAGAGTCGAAACATGCCAATAGTGAAACAAAACTAAATATATATATATCATTTAATAAATTACAACGACCATATGGAAAGTGATATTTTCAAAAACTAATATTTTAGACTTATAAATAAATTCTATAGTTTAAAAAATAGCAATAAATATTATTTTTATGATGATCAAAACGTGGATTACGTAATAACAGAGTCATATATTACGTACATCATGAATTAAACATTAATACTCTTGGACCAAGCATAAACAAATTTAAAATGAAATTTTAGTTTTACAATTTTTAATTCTGCGAATTTTTAAACTTCCAAATATCGCACATTTTCAATTTTTACACCGTTGTATAGGGAAAAGAATGCACTTTTAAGTGGATTTTCTTTGAAAGCTGTATTTCAATGTCTTTTTGAATTATTAATATTTTGTTTGTTTTTAATACATTTTTTGTCATCCGGGTTACAGAAATAATCAATTTCTGAACATTATACATAGACCAATCAGAAAATGAATAAAATACGAACTTTACAAGATTTCAAATATGTTTCAGATACCTCTGTTCTCGGAGGACAGATACAACCATTTTAGAAATATTAAAAAATACTGTAATTAAAGTTTTAATTTTACAGGTTTTATCAAAATATGATAGGACAATTTCAAATTTTGATGAAAAACGCGTTTAACGAAATGTGAGTGCTCCAACTCAGAAGCCTGCTCAAAAACTTTTCGAATGAAACTTCCTTCAATGACCTCCATTTTGTTATGTGTGGATTTTGACAACATAAATAATATATATGATAAAACATAGCCTAATAATAGTTTATAACTATTTATAAACCTCGTGTGTTTTTATTTTCGACATTTCTTAATTTAGTTTAATTTATAATCATAAATTATTACATGCATATACTTTTTTTTTGTCTTACGATATTTTATTATTACATTTGTAATCATAAACATATTCTTAATCAAATTATAATAAAAATTACATTTAAAACATTTCCCATTTTTAACTAAAAATTCTATGACATACTTTATTTTACAGCGTAATATAGAACGTCAGAAATGCAGTTAAAATATTAAATAAGAATATATATTTCTTAAAACGTTTTAGTAGAAGTTCTACAAAATTTCAAATTTCTTCAACAAAACGCAATTGCTGTGTGTGTCAAGAAATTATGAATATATAAATTCATAATTTATACATTTAAACACGTTATAAATTATATTAAATACATTACATTTTATTCTTTGTTATATGCGTTTAAGCCTGATATCTGTAAGATGCAATAATAATGAGTCAGAATGTAATTTTAAAATAATATTCCTGTTGATAGAACTGCAATGTTAAATAACAAGAAATCATTGGTATACTTATTTATGAGAGTTAAATTGTTAAAATATTTAAAATATTTATTTTACTTGTTTATAACAATTTCGAATTTTTTAATATTCTAATTAAGCATAGAGTAAAACGCAAACTAAAACTGAATTTAAATATTCTTCCTATTTTGGCCGAAAACGAATTTTTTATTAAGAAATCAACACATACTTCCTGTGACAATAAAGTTCGGTTAATGAAATTAGAACGACAGATATGGCAACACTGAGGAAACAAAACGCTGCACCTGCATAGAGGCAAGTGTATACAATCTTCCCCCATCGTTGTTCAGTTGAGCGTCGTTTATGTTCTGTGTAAGACGTGCTTTATTAAGTGCTTGTTCAGTGTGTTGGTTCTTAACTGAGAACAGGAAAATGAACGAATAAAAGATCAGTTTAAATTTTGGTTTTAAGCTTTGAAAGACTTTGAAAGATGTTCAAGAGGGATGGTACAAATTGAGCACCTACCATACTCGCCAGATCTCAATACTCCAGACTTCTTCATATTTTCCCAACTTAAACTGTCTTTGAAAGAGATTTGACCACATTGCTGACATGCAACAAAACGTGACGAAACTTTTGAACTTCATCCCAGAAGAAGACTTGATGCGAATTTTCCAGGATATGTATAGCAGACCTCAGCGATGCATAGTTATAGAAGATGATTACTTTGAAGGATGATATGGTAACTTTCGTTGATATTTCATCTACATTAATGCTATTAGGACTATTCACCGAACTTTATTGTCAGGGGTATTACATAAATATACATAATTTATAATTATTTATATGTGCGGCGCAAGTTGACTGTGTGTGTCGGAACAAAACTGTTTATTTTCATATAAAGTAAAATGGATTTATTCATCATGTACACAAAATGATTATTTGATTGCAAAATCTTCATCTAATTAAAAAAAACTATACATTACATCGAGCATTTTTAATGATATTTGTAAATTCAGATTTGTATAATAGAATTTCCACAAAGAATATTCGAAGCACACTGCTGCAGTTTCAAACTATAAACTTTCTTTTGCTAACAAGTCTACAGATTTTACTGTTCACGTGCTAGGCACCTTCAAAAAGTAGCAATATATACATTTATAGCTTTATAAATTGAACCTACGTCTTAAACGAACCATAACTGATAATTTTCAACCGTGAAGTTCATAGAAATAAAGAAAGAAGATCTTACAGGGTGTCCAGCAAATAACACCCTGATTTTAAAATTAAAATTCTCAAAAACAAAGATCGATATTAATATGCGGTAAACGGTATGTTTATTAGGTAAGCTGTAAAAATCTTATACAGGGTGATTCCGAATATTTTTTACAATAAAAGAGGGGTGATAGTACACATCATGACAAACAATATTAAATAGGAGACGAAGGGTCCAAAACGTTTTCCAATGGAGATAGCCGCCATTAAAGTTTAGAGACCAAAATTTCAAATAAACATAAAAAACGGAAAAATCGGTCGATTGATTTGCGGTTTTCACTAAAATTATTCTTTATGTCGGCATTTTCTTGAAATTAAGTTATAAAGATAAATTTCAAAAAATGCCGATAGAGGGCGCTTTAGACTTTGAAGTAACGAACAATTATTTTTTGCCGGTATTTTTTGCGTTTCATTAAATGTTTTCGTAAGCTTAGACTGAAACTTAAATTTTGAGCTCAAAATCTGTAATTGGGAATGGTTAAGTAACACAAACTGAGTTGTATTCAGAGGGTTCAAATTTCAAATGATTATAAAAAACGGAAAATTTGGTCGATTGATTTGCGGTTTTCACTAAAACTATTTTTTATTTAGGTATTTTCGTGAAAATAAATTATAAAGATAAATTTCAAAAAATGCCGATAGAGGGCGCTTTAGACTTTGGAGTAACGAAACACTCTTTTTTGACGTTATTTTTTGCATCTTATTAAATGCTTTCGTAAGCTTAGACTTGAACTTAAATTTTGAGCTCAAAATCTAAATAGCTGGGAGTGGTTAAGTAGACAAACTCAGCTGTGTTCAGAGGGTTCAAATTTCAAATAATTGTAAAAAACGGGAAAATTGGTCGATTCGTTTGCGGTTTTTTCTAAAACTAATTTTTAAATTAGCAGTTTTCTTGATCAATCAGTGTTTTCTTGAATTTTTTTTTTAAAGACAAATTTTATAAAATGCCGATAGAGGGCGCCTTAGACTTTGGAGTAGCGTACAACTATTTTTAACTGTTATTTTTTAATCTCATTAAATTCTTTCAAATGCCTAGACTTAAATTTTGGGCTGAAATTCTGAATCGTTGGGAGTGTTTAATTAGCGAAAAATTGAACTGTGCTCGAGGCGGAAAGAGGGTTAAATTTTAACTCCTGAACGCAATTCAGTTTGCACTTCTTAACTCCTCATAACGATTCAGGATTTGAGCTCAAAATTTAAGTTTAAATCTAAGCTTCCGAGAACATTTAAAATGCTTTTCCAAGCATTTAATTAGAACCAAAAAATAATGGTTAAAATGAATTGTTGGTTACTCTGAAGTTTAAGGCGCCCCCTGACGGAATTTTTTGAGATTTATCTTTAAAAGTTATTTTCAAGAAGATACTGACTTAAAGAATAGTTTTATTTTAAACCGCAAACGAATCAACCAATTTTTCCATTTTCTATAATTACTTTAAATTTGAATCTCCCCCTCCCCCTTGAACATAGTTCAGTTTGTGCTACTTAACCACTCCCTACTATTCAGATTTTTAGCTCAAAATTTAAGTTTAAGTCTAGCCTTTCTAAATCATTTAAAGAGACAATAACGGCAACAATAACGGCAAAAAAATAGTTTTTCGTTACTCCAAAGTCTAAAGCGCCCTCTATCGGCATTTTTTGAAATTTATCTTTATAATTTATTTTCACGAAAATACCTAAATAAAGAATAGTTTTAGTGAAAGCCCCAAATTAATCGACCAATTTTTCCGTTTTTTTTATCATTTGAAATTTGAACCCTCTGAACACAGCTCAGTTTGTGTTACTTAACCACTCCCAACTACAGATTTTGAGCTTAAAATTTATGTTTGAGTGTAAACTTGCGAAAACATTTAATGAGATGCAAAACATACCGGCAAAAAATAGTTGTTCGTTACTCCAAAGTCTAAAGCACCCTCTATCGGCATTTTTTGAAATTTATCTTTATAATTTAATTTCAAGAAAATGCCGACATAAAGAATAATTTTAGTGAAAACCGCAAATCAATCGACCTATTTTTCCGTTTTTTATGTTTATTTGAAATTTTGGTCCCTAAACTTTAATGGCGGCTATCTCCTTAGGAAAACGTTTTGGACCCTTGGTATCCTATTTAATATTGTTTGTCTTGATGTGTACTATCACCCCTCTTTTGTTGTAAAAAAAAATTTGGAATCACCCTGCATAGAAGTTTCGAGCGGTGAATCTTTGGAAAAGATTGTGTCTGATTGCAAAAAATGCTTTGATTTGACATTTTTCTTGTTTTTGATTGATTACAGAGAATGAGTTTTTCGGCTTAAATTGCCATAGTTTAAAGACTTTTGGAATTAAATTTTTATAATTTCGAAAATCAAGAAATTTAGTTCGAAAAATCGTTAAACTATAGCACTGTAAGCCGAGAAAATATCTCTGCAAGCAATCTAAAACAATAAAAATGTCAAATCAAAGCATTCTTTGCAATCAGAACACAATTTTTTCAAAATATTCACAGTTCGAAACTTCTGTATAAGATTTTTACAGCTTACCTAATAAACAAACCGTTTACCGCATAGTTCTGTCGATCTTTGTTTTTGAGAAATTTTATTTTAACCTTTTCGTAGTTATAAGCGGGTATACGCGCCCAGAATATCATTTAATTTGAATTGCGAAATGCCATACTGACACCGGAATTTTTAAATGAAAATTTTAATTTTACAAATAACGTAAAAAAAAAAAAAAAACATTTATATATTATGAAATAAATTTGTTTTTAAATTCCGATGTCATTCAATCATTTTAGTATTTTATGAATAGAAGTGCTTTAACCGTCAAAGGGTTAAAATCAGGGTGTTATTTGCTGAACACCCTGTATATGAGCCAATACTGCTTAACCCTTTAAGGGGTCAGGTACCTTCCGAACTAACAAATTACGTGAAAAGGTGACCTCTGTAAGAACTGCTGTCACTCTATATCTAACTGACTTTTAACTATAAAATTGTAAACACATATTAAGAAGGATTTATTTTATTAGTTAAAGTTATTAAAAAAAGTATACATGCATGCGATGTTATTTTAATTATTTTTAAAGATAATACAATTTTTACGGAAAAATAAATCTTGCATGCCTTGCGCGCACGATTTTTCAAATTTGAATAGCTAAAACAAACCAAGATTTTTTTTTTCTGAGTAGAGATATAATGTGTTTACAAAATGACCTACGATGAAAAAAATAAAACTTATAGATCCCAAGAAAATAATTATTTTTTAAAGAAATTCGAAATATCGAGATTTTTTTTTTTTACAAATAAGTAGTCGTGAATTATAAACTTCTAATTTGAGGAACATAATAGTAGGTCATTTTGTGCCTGAGTATATTTAATATATCCAGCGAAAATTTTGTTAAATTCTACGCAACCCTTTTTCAAAAATCGTGCGCGCAATGATCAAAATCGCTGTTTTGAGAAAATTGACGTCAAAGTTTAAATTTACCATTGGTCGTATAGGAAAAGCGCAAAGTGTTTTAGACACAACTCTTTTTCTAAAGCGAATTTTTGAATGCGGTTTGTTTTTAAATGTTTCTAAAGAATCACATTTAATTATAAGCTATTTTTTAAAAAATCGATTTTTGGATTGTTTCAAAGGTACCTGACCCCTTAAAGGTCGCATTAAATTACGGTGCAAAAAAACAAATTCAATATTGTCACCACTTTTTTGAGAAAGAAATGCTCATCTTATTTAATGACAAGTAAAATGATACCCGAATAAAACCAATTACACTATTTTATAAAACTGGTGGCAATCAAACCATCCTGAAATAAAAGCCGTGAAGCTTGCAGCCCGTGAAAGTCTCGGGCGCGACGATTAAGTGGTTAACTCAATGAATAATGCTCAAAATTTCCGATGGAAGAAACGGAATTTTTGGAATACAGATAGTTTCAATTGAGATTCGGTCAGCGGAATGTTTGGTATCAGTTTCGCAAAAGAAAAAAGAAAGAAAAAAAAAAAAAAAAAAAAAAAGAATTTTTGTTGAAATTTAGATTTTTGGGGCGAAATCGAAAATGAAACTAAATTTTCGGTCTGCCCCTAACTTCAATATTCTATATTTCTGCATTAGATTTTTTAATGCTTTTAATAAGCTATTTTAATTTATCATCAAAGGTAATCGATTGATCAAATAAAACATAATGTGTAGCCTACCCCTTATTTTTTACCTCGAATGAAATATGCAATATTTCATTTGATAATGTTACATTTTGATCAAGCGAATCATTTAAAAATTATATACTAAAAACCTAATGCGCGAAAGTTTCTTAAAAATAGCCTTAAAAATAACACATAAGCAGATTTTTTCTTGAGTCACTCAACAATATTCCTGTGAAATTTTATTTGCATGATCTTTTTTTGGATGCGACAAAGCATGGATATCAATTTGTGGCAGAAATCCATTCCTATAAGAAGCTGGAATTTGTATTTAAAATAGTTTTTCAATTCTTCCGACTTATCAGTATGTGTAGTTGCAAAAACATGACTCTAGAACTTAAGTAAATATGTCTTGAATTCAAATTTTTTGACTGAAAATATCTATGAAATTGATTTCTCTAAAACATTTCTGCAAAAAACAAAACATACACTCTACTTATTATTTCAAAAATATTAGTTTCATTTGAATATCTTTTCTATAAAATTTAACAAAGATTTAATCTAGATCTACACGGTCATCATGGATCGTTTCTCTCAAAATATATTTTATGAAAGATAAATATTTTTTCCCGAGTTATGAGAAAAAAGTATAAAAATAGACATTCTACATTTATAGTTTTAATGTCTGTTTTATTATTTTATTATTTATATTAGTAATTTGTGAGATACCATGAAATGGTTCCTTTTCTCTAAATTCTTAAATGTAGGTTATTAAAAATAAAGTAATCTGAATTAAATTTTAAATTTCGAAAAGGTTTTTAGTTGATAACAAAAACATTTATGAATATAGGATAGCTGTCCATAGATCAAGAAATGTTTAATGATATATGAAAAATTATTAACATAAATAAAAAAATAATATAAGCTTTATTCACAAGCTTCCGTCACAATGTTTCTGTAAGGGATCACACAGTATTTTTTCTCACTAACAAGGAAGGTCTCCATACGGGCATACTCAGAAAAATCTGAAAAAAATACAGAATGTTCTTCTCATATAGTTATATATATTTTAAAAAATTTTCGGCGGAACCTCCTTATAACGTCCGTAAAAAAGTAACAAAAATTTCGTTTATTTGGCGATTTATCCCCGGTTGACGAAAAAGCGAAATTTTAAAAAATACGCTTTTACGCTTCGAATAATTTTTAAAGAAAAAACTTTCTACGTTCAATTTATTTAAATAAGTTTAGTTTAAGTTATTTTAGTTTTACATTTTTACTTTACTTTAAGTGTAATTTTGTCATATACGTTTATATGTACTTATAACAAAATGAAATTAATATATTTTATCATTGAAAACTCAATTTAAATTGATTAAAATTGTTCCAAATTGAAAAATACACTGTTAAAAATCTGCTGCATTTTGTTGCAACACACTCCCTTCCTTGTATAGAAAACGGTTACTTGGCCGTGAAATGGAGCTTTCTCATTGGTTGGAATAGAGATATTATATACAAGCGGTGGAGTGCGTTGCAACAAAATGCAGCAGATTTTTAACAGTGTATGACACGGTCAATTCACCGTGCTATGGAGCATTCTCATTGGTCAGAAGAGAAATATTCTATAAAAGTAGTGATGTGATGTTGCAGTAAATGCTGCAGATTTTTAACAGTGAAGTCAATTAAAATCGTCTGCTTTTGGCTTGGAAATGCACTGCTTGTCAAATCCCGCGTCGCTTACCTACATGGGTAGTTTAATTCGTATTTTTTTTTTCAAAAAATTCTGAGTATGCCCCCAATGGAGACCTTCCTTGTAATTAAATAAACAGTAAGAATTGGAATATTATCTACAACGATGCCTTATAAAATCAGATGAAATTGCTGAAAATAATTTTAAAATTGATTTTATTAATGAACATCTATTTCCTGATAAAAATATAAACAAAGAAGTGTAGACAAACAGTAATAAAAATTTCAGTTGAATTAGAAAAATGAAAAAGAAATCATGTTATTTAATCGATGTCTTTATACACAGAGGGATTGAATGAAATTTTTAGAGGTGTTACGCTATTACATTCTTTGTTGAAAAGCTAAATGAAATTGAGGAAAAGCAAACAATACGCTTACATAACATATAGGCTATGCACTAAAAACAAGTTTTGTTCTAGACTAGTTCTGTTCTGTAGACTCTACTTGTGTTTTGTGAATTATGGCTTAGATCTTTTTTTCAATTTAATATTTACGTATTGAAAAAAAATGTTTTTGACATAAACAGTTTTACATAAATAGTTTTTTGGAAAAGCATAGCTTTTAAATTTTTCATTTGGTATACACAGTGATAAAACCTGACATATTAATGTAGTTAATTGCCTTTTTTAAGTTGTTTTTGGTGCTGGTACGGTGTGTGTGTATGGGAGGATGTCACCTGTTCCACTCCGTAACGGTATTTCAATTAAACTCTTGATTAGGATCCAAACCTTCTAAAAATGATTTTATAATATATGGTTGGAGAATTTTGACGAAAATATCGATTTTTATTTCTTTATAATAAACCAGTAAAATTAGTTACAATAAAATATCTTATATAGGTTTGTCTAACTCTGAAACAATATATTATTTTATCCTAAAATTAACAAATTCCTCTACCTATAAAATTCAGGTATCAAATCTAATAAAATTATACATTAAACATATTTGTAAGCAGTAAATTATAATAAATATCAGTTATCTTGATGAAGTTATCAATTGAGTCTTTTGCGCGTAATATTTCTGAAAATAAAGGCATCAAAATTTATTCCACTTTGACACAATCATAGAGAGTTTTTTCTTGAAACTAATTTATGTTTTTTATGGTGTTTCTGTTATGTTTTTTCGTAAAATTTAAACAAGGCATCGTTTTCATCTTTTCGTAATTTACATACACTCTTCTCTTATTGATAGTCACCATTTTATTTTTAAAATTGGTACTTTATTTTGCTCATTTTAAAATTATTTTAACTCAAAGCTTGAAGTTATTGTTGGCAGAAACATATTTGCTTGTAAAGAGCCGCAATCCTATTTCATATTTTATTACCAGTACCGGCTAATAAACTTCGCCGTAATTTATGTTTTATAGACCTATTTCTATAAAATGTTTAGTTTTCCCCACGAAAATGATCGTTTTCTTTTTAATATGACGTAATTTTTGCTTAATTTATCAACATATCTTGTGTCTCAAACTTAGTGCACACTCAGTACAAACTTATGCAGAAAGAAAAAAAATAAAGAAATTTTATGCGGAGAAATGAGTGTTTGCAATTGCAGTAGGTTATTTTACGTTCAAAATATCTTGATGCCACATGTACCTAAGGGTATTTTGCGTTACTAAATCCTATATATTAAATTTTAAACGATGCATTTTTTAAAATGATTTTTTAAAATTCTTATCAGAAAATGGCATGAGTAAAGATAAGTGTAATTATTATTTCTCTTATCTCTGCAATATTGAAAGTTATTTAATTACCACCATTTTCGGGAAATTTTATTAAAAAAAAACTTTAACTTCAGAATAGCTTTCAATTACAGAAAAAAGTATTGGTCAAATTAATTCAGCAAACATCTCAGGGTTAATGACTTAAAAGTAGTTTTATGTTTTTAAATATATAGATTATATAAATTTTTTTAAAAATAAAACCAAAGTAACTCAGATATTTCCATAACAATAAGCCAAGGAAACCAGTATTTATACTGTCTTTAAGCTTAATTAACACAAAAATGAAATCCTGTTAAAATCATTTGAAGTGATATAGAGGGTAGATTACCAAAACTAAGAAAGGTAAATAGATAAATAGACTGTATTAGACTTATCTTTAGGGGTGCATAGCAAAATACAAAATACAAAAGCAAAACATTCAACCAGTTTCTGTTATAGGTCGTGCTATAAGCTAACAAATTTGACCTATAATGCACTCGACTGGTTGTATTTTATTTACTATTTCAATTTAGGAAAACAGGAATTTATTGAAATATCAATATTAAATAATAAATATAAAATATATATGTAACAATATACATAAAAAATGTATATAAGGTACCCTGGGGTAATAACGCCAGGCGGGGTAATAACGCCAAGTGCTTATATTTTGCATAATTATGAAATAATCAGGTAAATGACACCCATGTGCTCTGCGCAGAAGGGTTTTGAGTCATATAAATCGCAAAAAACAGCTTCAAGTTAATTTGTTTCATTTTTAGGTCTTATTGTTTTTACAAACAACTAAAATTAACGCTTGATCTAAAATTTGCGAGATACGTTTTGTATATGTGAAGACTATCTTTTTATCCGGAAATACTTTGTTAATTACATAAATTTGTAGTGCATTTCATGGACTATTAAAATGTTGTTGAAGATTTTGGATATCTTCACGAGATAATTTGTAATTTAAAATGTACTGCGCAATAACTATATCGGGGTAATAACGCCAATCCTTGATATTAATACCCCGGTTGATTCCCTACAGTGGCTGAGCTACATCCTAAATACTGATTCAAATAAACACAGTTAAAACTGTGCAATGTTTCTCATATTTCTATTCAAACGGTCCTTTTTAAGCAAAAAGAATCTCACGGTCTGATATTCCTTTGGCTCATCCCCCCCTCCCACACCACACCTTTATATTTCTTACACTTTCACAAAAATTGAACATTTTCAATAACTTAGAATGCAATTTATCAATTTCTAATTTTGTAGAGTTTGTATTTTTAGAATTGGGCTATCTACATGCAATTATTCCATCTTATTTCATAGTTTTGTTTGCATGGCGTTATTACCCATATAGGTGGGTAATAACGCCAAATAGCATGGATCAAGAAAAAACGCCATTACATTTTATGAATACATATCTGTCAAATTATTTTATTTTATATAGATAGTCAATGAGTTGCTGTATCAGATCCTATATTTGTTTGAAAAATACAATCTAAAACTAAGCCGTGAAAATTGGTAGAACCTTAACGTGGCGTTATTACCCCAGGGTACCTTACTAAAGTATTTACCAAACATATATTTTGAATGAGCAATAAAGCAAGAGAACTGGATCAGTCATGTTCCGTGTCATATTTAAAATTACATATGATGCAGCATAAGGTTGAAGGTTACAGTTACCACAACAAATGTAGATGATAAATTAAAATATTAACAATAATTATTATATTAAAAATTAGTAGATCATACACTATATTATATCACTCAATCTACAATTAAAATCAGTAATTGCTACTGTTTAGGTATTATTTTTTTAGAACAATTATCAATAATACTGTGTTAATTTTTATCTAAAAAATAATATTTCTACTCCAAATGCACAAAAAACCAATAGTGCCGCCATCTATTAGAAAAATATATTCCCATTTTTTTCTAAATTCCGAAAATATTTCTAAAACCCATACTCAAATTTATATGAAGTGTTAAAGTTTTACTCGGTTCGTCAGTTTTTAAAAACAAAACAATAAGTTAAGCCTTGATTTTAGATATTTTTTGACAACTAAGATATTTTTAAAAAGAGAATACTTAAAAGAGAATTTAAAAATATTCACTTCCCTGAGGGGATATTTTAAATATAAGAATGCATCAACCGCCTATAGACTTAACGTTATCTAGGAGATTTCAGAAGCTGAGAGACAAGGAGCGTTAAGTATTTCAAAAACTAGTCACCAGAAAACTGTTCAAATTAAATAAAACTGAGATTATCCATTTTCAAGCGAATATAGAATTTTAAATGCATTCCCTTTCAATGTACGAATTGATTATTTACAACTGAGAGAAAAATTGCCCAGGCCGGGAATCGAACCTAGATAATTGGCTTACAAGGCCAATGCTTGATAGCCGGCTGGAGTAATTCGCTCGGATAACCTTATTGGTCATATCATATAGTCTGTCATTTGAACAGTTCGGCAGAATAAGCCGCAGGTAATGGAACTCCATACAACGATGGGTACTTAGATATATTATTTTTTTAACACAACCTAACTGATTGGTAAAGTTGTCATTCGAATTGATTATTTCCAACTGAGCGAAAAATTACCCAGCCCGGGAATCGAACCCAGATACTTGGCTTACAAGGTCAATACTATATCTGTTAAGCTAGCTAGGCGATAGACGGCTGGGATTTTTCACTCAGATAACCTTATTGCTCATAACATAAATAATTCGTATGGTAAATATACAAATCAGTTTGATTGTGTTAAAATAACGGTATTTCTACGTATCCATCGTTACATGGAGTTCCATTGCCTGCCGTTTATTCTGCCGAGCTGTCTAAATGACAGACCAAATGTTATGACCAATAAGATGATCTGAGCGAAGAAATACCAGACGGCTCTTGCTCAGTCAGTATAGCAGGTAAAGCATTGTCTTTCTAAGGCAAGTATCTGTGTTCAATTCCCGGATTAGGCAACTTTTCGCTCAGTTGGAAATAATCAATTCGAATGATAACTTTACCAATCAGTTAGGTTGTGTTAAAATAATAATATATCTACGTACCCATCGTTCCATGGAGTTCCATTACCTGCGGCTTATTCTGACAAGCTGTCTAAAATGACAGACCAGATGTTATGGCCAATATGATAAATTTACCTATGAGTTTAATTGCGTTAAAATAATAGTATTCAATTATACGTTATCTGAATTTCAACTAATTGAAACAAAAAAAAAATTAGTTGAATGTTCCTTAAATTTGCATCTGGTAATGTTTTATATTTTATGAATAACAAAGAGTTATCAAATATTAAAACTTGAATCCTATTGCATGAAATTTTCTTTAAATTAGTTCTTGAAAAAGATACATGCAGATTTTTTTTTTTTTTTTTTTTTTGTAGTCACATTTAACAATACCTGAATTCAAAACATTTATGCTTGATCTTTCTTTTGTTACATTGAAACATAAATATATATTTGTATTTAAAATCCATGTCAATAAGAAATAATGTTGAAAATTTAAAATAGTCTTTCAGTATCCTTAGCTTATCAATAAGCGTGTGTGTAAATACGTGTCTTGGGAAATTAAAGAATCAAGTCATGAATTTCAATGTTTTGATTCAAGATTTATGGGAAATAGCTTTTCAAGCTGTATAATCTGTATATGAAACATTTTTGGTAAGCATACGCTGGAATTTTTAAAAGCAATTTTACTTCATTTTAATAATTTACATTTATATTAATATAATGCATGTTATAAAATACGTATAATACAGAAAAACATTAATATTGTAGGTATATTATTTACCTTATAAGCATGATAAAAACTTCAATAAGTTCTTGAAAATGATGCATGCTGAATTTTTTGTAGCCATATTTAACAAAATCTGCATTCAAAGCATGTATATTTGATCTATCTTTTATTTCGTTCAAACATAAATATACATTTGTAACAGAAATTTATGTAAACAAAAAATAATTTTGATAATTCAAAATAGTCCTTCGGTTGTCCAAGCTTATCAGTATGCCTATTCATAAATTCGTGTCTTGGGAAGTCAAAGAAAAACATCATGAATTTCAATGTTTTGATTCAAAATTTATAGGAAAAGGCTTTTCAAGTTCTGTAATATTTATAAGAAAGGTTTTTGGTAAACATACGTTGGATTTTTCTAAACAATTTTGCATTATTTTAATAATTTATCTTTTATATTTAAGTTAATTTCTGTTACAAAATACGCATAATACAGAACAACATTAAATTGAAAGGTACAGTGCAACCTCCAAATAAGGGACACCACTATTTAAGTGTCAAAAAATACGGTCCCATATGTGTCCCTTATTTGGAGATTTCACTGCATAATTTTTACATTATAGCTTAAGAATTTGTGTTCTTAAATATATTTGAAATTAAATTTTTTTCTTATGCATTACAAAACATTTTTTTTTTTGCATTTATCATAATTTTTGAATAATTAAATTACTTAAAAGGGCTTTACACGAGTACGAAACAATCAAAAGTTTAAATGTGAGGATTTTGAATAAGATCTCAATAATATGTATCTTTGTATTTCAGTATTTCGTTGTAGTTATCTCTGTGTGATAGAAATTAACTTTGAATAACTTTTTGGAAAATAACTTTGAAATTCCATTTTTTGAAGTAAACTAGACAGATATTATTAGTTATTATATTTTTAAAAAGTAAACGAAATTCCTTCTGTAAATTATAGTTAGTATTTATCAACTAATTTTTACAAGTACAGTACATGTCAATCGTTTAAGACCTTCGCGATTGGAGCCTGTTATGAAATTTTTTATGTTTTGTCACCGATTTTTAAAAACAGAAAATTGGGTCTTATTAAATCAAGAAGATGCTCCGATTAAGGCCCTTGTCCTCGCTCGAGAAAACGCTCGCCAGCTAATGCTATTCCTATGGGGAAGCATTTTTTTAATAACTCTTTCGCATTTTCACATTTTTGAATATTTTTTTTTTTTTTTTTTTTTTTTTTTTTTTTTTTTTTTTGCATTGGATAGCTGAGGTGGATGCAGACAGCGCATCTTTTTTTACTTTTTCGATTTTGAATGCAGATATATTTTTTAAAAAGCACTTTCAGTTTTGAAGCCGGTTTTGAAAGTGAAACTAACTTTGTAAAAAATATCTGCTACCAAAATCGAAAAAGTAAAAAAGGTGCGCTGTCGGCACGCACCTCAGCTATCCAATGCAAAAAAAATATTCAAAAATGTCAAAATGCGAGAGAGTTATTAGAAAAATGCTTCCCCATAGGAATAGCATTAGCTCGCGAGCGTTTCCTTGAGCGAGGACAGGGGCCTTAAGTAATCAAATTTTACAGTAAAATTTTACTGGTGGGGGAAAAACAAGTATTCTTAAGCCTTTTTGCGGCACATATACGAGTCGCTCGACCCCAAGAGGTGAAGCACAATCACAATTTGAAAATAAAATTTTAATTATACAGTTTATATACATATCTGTCTTGTATGTGTAAATAATAGCAATTTTAACATCATATTTAATAAAATTATCGTTTAAATTTTATTTAAAACCATGGCCTTTATGAACAGGACAAAAATAACACTGTCAAAAGTTTAACACAAAACCGTCTTCATGCAAATTTTATGCACTGATCTAAGAGGTTACGCACGCAAATGTTTGTGGATTTTTTAAGAAACTGACAGATGTTGTTTTTGTATAAGTGCCAAATTCCTATTTCAATTTTTTTTAAAGGAAGATAAAAAATATTTGGAGTGCGGGAACAAAACAAATGTTTCTTCTTTCTGAAATTGCAAACGCATTAAAAAGATCTAATCGAGTTATTCATCAATTTTTGCGCTCGCAATAATTATTTAGAACGGGAATCCCGCTCAATAAAGCCATGAGTGATTAAATTTTCGTTAAGCGCCGCATGAGAACTTGTATTTAACTGGAATTTACTCTCTTAGAGGAAACATAATGTTGGAGGAGATAAGTCCAAATAGTGTTCATTGAAGATATTTAGAATTGCAATGCTCCAATAAACGTAAAATGTCTCAATTACCATAACGGAATCTGCGCCATAAAGAAACTACATTACTGTGAGCTAAAAACATATGTCATTTGATGAAGAGGGGCTGAATGTCATATACAGTGATGAAAACGATGTAACCTTGGCTGCTCTTATACGTTTAAGTACCACTGGCATGATCTCCTCATAAAACCCATGAGTATATTTAGTCGACAATATGGTGGTTCTGTAATGATATGGGCTGTTTCATTCAATGTTTAAGCATCTCAAGCATTCATCAGTTGCCATGAAAACTCTAAAAACTTTCAAGCGACAATTTCCAATCATTTGAGTTCTGTTGCCCAGGTTTTGGGGACAAAATGTTTATTTCTGTATGATAATGCCCTGATACCTACCCCAAACTCAACTTCAAAGTGGCATAAGTCGGCAAAGTATCTGTTTTGAAATACTCAGTAATTAGGAATGATTAAAATCCTATAGAAAATGTATAAGGTATTCTTAGTCATGCGGTTTATCAAAATGGACAGCCGGATTTTTCAGTTAAAAATTTGAAAAATCTTAATGAAAACGCGTAATTTAATATTGACCTAGAAACTATACAGAATCTTATTTTATTGATGGTAGACGATATATTTAAAGTAATTAAGCAGGATGGGGCAACATTCAAGCATTATTTTTTTTTATAATTATTATTCTTGTTTTACTAAAGGCAAAAAAAAGTGTTTTAAACAAACTTATTTTTGTTATTTTGATAAAGTCTATTATTATTTGCAATAAATTTTAAAGTATAAATCTGTTAAATATCATTTTAAAAATACGATAGATACTGTGAAAACAAAAGAAATTTAGAAAACCAAGAAAAAGAAAATCAAGAATTTTGAAGAAAAACAAAAGAAAATTATTAAATTCTTCTTTCAAATTATATGCTAAACTTGAAATTTTTCCATGCACTGTATAAATATGTTTATAAACGCATTGTGAATGCATATATAATTATAAAAAAAATAGGATGATTTGTAGAATTACTGTGGTGACGAAGAAACATTTAAGATCAGCTAAACGACCGAGCAAACACATACCTTTCAGCACGCGATCTGACAGCAGGTGGCAGTGTTGGTTATGTGTCGACATGGACACAGTGGTTTCGTTAAAGTGTCGGCAGCATGTCGTCAACTGAAATATAAGAATCTGCTTTTACAGCTGCCGGTTATCGTAAACGGTCCTTTTTATGATTTTATATCGGCAAGCGACTTATATCGGCAAGTGACGCAAGACCGATATGTGATTTCTCATAGTGGTCCGATTAGGTTTGCGAACATTGGACCGAATTAAGAATTTTTACTCTTAACGGAGATATATTTTTTCTTTTTCTAATTTTTGTTTGAGTTATTTTGACAAGATATATGAATTTCATGTATTTCATATGAAATACTAACAGGCATTAACAGAAAAATTCTCAAAAATAGTCAACATTTAATTAAATATACATTTCAATTTATTTAAAAAAGGATTTACAATTATTTGAATCAGCAAAAACATATTTTAATCGCTTCTTAAAATTATTAGTCATTCTAATATTTATAGTAAAATAATAATAATAATAAATACTTTATAAGTTAATTCAAGTTATTTTCTAATTATATATTCATTTTAAAAAGTATAGTTTTTTTATTTTAATTTAAAAACAAATTATTTAAAAATGTTTTAAAATATTTTACAAGCTATAAAAATATAAGAATTTTTCCCAGTTTTTTAGCCTTAAAATTTAAATGAAACCCTCAAATTAAATTCCTAACCCTCCTCCCCCTTTAAAAAAATTACCAAAAGAAAATAAATAATAGTGATACATATTCACTAAAAATATATTCCTCAATAAGTCATCAAATGACATTAAATATTTTTTTCAATAAAAAGTGACTAATTACAAATTTATTTTCTTCTACTTATTATTATTATTATTATTTTGTTTACAAATGTATATTCTTTAATCTAACACATTTAATTACATTATAATTCCTAAAACAAACATTGTAGCAACGAAAAAATTTCTATATTCACCGAGCCTATTAAATACTAAAGTATTCTTAAATGTACAAAAATATTCAGAAATATCCTCCATCATAAAAATTATCTATCTAAAGAAAAAAAAAATACTGATATAAATTAACATTTTTTTTTTTTTTTTTTTGAAATAAAAATATTGATAAATAACAAACGACATAAAATTATTTCTTAATCTAATTAAAATTTATAAATTACCAACTTACTGTTTTTGAAAATAAGTTTTTCTATGTTAAAAATGTATGATTTATAAATTACTGCAATGCATGTAGTTACATAATGAATCCTAATAAAAAATATTAACTAATACAAAACCTCTAAAAATAATTCATTTTATTAAATACATAATTCTTAAATTTGTAGGAAAAATAATTTCGTTTGCTTTAATTAATTCGCTATGATAATTATTTCATTCATTTTAATATTAAGCTAATATTAAGTTTAGTTTATTTCAGCATAAGATAATTACAAAATAAATAAATTAATAATAAATAAATAAATAAATAATGCTACATAAATTAATAATACACAAATAAAAAATAATATAAAAACACATCAAAATTGCAACTTTTCCATCAATTATTTACCTTCAACGTCAAATGCATCCTTTAACGAATTATTTTCCTTTTATAACCCCATAAAATCACCCTCAATGAGGCTGAGTGGTCAAATGGTTAAAGGACTCACATTCTGTCCTTGGGAACCTGAGATCGAGCCCAACGTAATCTTACGCTAAAGTACATTTTTGGGGATTTTTAACGAATATAGTTACAAGATGAATCATAGATGGCTTCAGCAACGCTGTTTTTTTATTATTATTTATGCTGGGGGTGCGATAGCGGACCGACTGTGTGTCTAACAGTCGGGTGGCAGTCGCCCGGCTTTTCGAAAAAGGTACGGAACCGATACGGCGAGACTGTATCGTGCTGATATCATCGGTAACGGCAAAGCGGCTGCGAACCGATTGCTTACCAATAGCTCTGTGTATGCTGGGGAATGTCCATCATTATATTTTTTAAATATGGCAAGATAAGGAAAGAAAACTCATATAAGTAACAAAATGACCAAGTTATAACTGTAGCCAGATTAATGATAAGTATAACGGATTTTAAATAATATTCCTATATAAAAAACTACTTAATACTACTTTAAGTAATAAAGAATAAAAAAAAATATAGTTTCATCATTTTTGTCAATCTTTATAGCAAATTTAAATCATTAACCATTTAAATTGTTTTCTCAGCGAGCAAAAACTTTGTACATTCAGTTCTTTTACGCTATTTTAGCAATTAAACTTGCTGCACACGTGTAATGTACGCATTTATTAAATTGCAATACATTTTAGCTGACCCTAAACATGGAGTATTCTTTCTTTTTAGAAATTCAAAAAATATATAATTATAAAAATTAGTATTTAATTCTTTTTTTAAGCTATCAATAATTTTACAAAGTGTCAAACTTCTTATTGAAAAAGCAAAGGATAAAAAAAGGGGTTTTAACGAATGTCAGTGCAAAAGAAAGAAAAAGACATCAAGAAGAATACTTTAAAATATCATAAGTGTGCTTCATCTTTCAGCTAATAAGGAATTATATTGGAGAGACAACAAAAGGTTCTTGACTTTAAATTTGACTTTAAATGTATGTCTAAAACAGTGAAGTTGACTACTTGATAACATGTTCTCTAAAATATAAAATAAAGCACTTTTAGGTAATTTTAAAACTTTATCTCCATATAAAGCACTTGTCACATTATAACCAGTTTTAATTTTTTAAATAATGTTTGTGTATAACAAGGATTTTTGAAATTATATTTCATAGATAATATATATATATATATACATTAAAGGATTTTTGGCGGTCATACCCTGCACAGGCTATAAATTGTATAATTTTATAAGAATTATAATTCATTTTCAGTTACATTTTTATAAATTAAAGAAAACTTAATTATATATATATATATATATTCATAAAATTTTAATTTAACGCATTAATATTTATTCTTAAATTAAAGTATGGAGCATTTCTACCAGTTAAGTTGTAACATTAAATGTTAAAAATATTCTATATAACAAATATATCATCGTTATGAAGGACAATAATAACAAACAAATTCCTCCTAACAAGCTTTTTAATTAGAATAAATGAAAACAATCTTTATAAATGGAACTGCTGCTTGATGAAATTGGCTATTGCCCTTGCTTAATTAACTATTTACTACAAACAAATTTTGCTGATAAATTCAACGAAATCCATGTTTAAATATTAATTTTGTTAAAGTTTTCTGATAACATGCTATATCTTATACCCAGCTTGCAAAATTTAGTTCAATTTTTTTCGTAATAAACTAAAAGCATAGTTGTAGGATTTCTAATCGTTTGTAATGTTCCACCTGTGAAATGAAAACTGTTTATAAACTTGATTAATTTATGGGTTCTGGTAATTAATAAGAATATTTCAATATCAATGGGATAATTTCTGTTTAATATTACTATATTACTAAATTTCTATACGATTAAATTTTCATTGATTATTCCAAATTCTAAAAGTTTCTTTTTCACATTTGTATTTAAATTTACTGTAATGTAATAAATTTCTTAAAAACAACACTTTGATCTAATTTCATTATAATATTCTTAAGCATCTGTACTTCAAAAACATTTTTTTAAGAAAGATAAATATAGTTTAAAAAACTAAAAAACACGCTTTTTAATTATATCAAACTAAAAAGTGAAAAATAATTCGTACTATAATCTGAAAACGAAAATAGATAAAAATACTATATTACTATAAAATCATTGTTATTATAGAAATCAATTAATAAGCAATAAATAAAATTATCGTGGAAAAAAAGCGTGGGGTGCTCCATCTACCATGCTCCATCTATCAGTTCTTAAGAAGCATCCCGCGCTTTTTTCCCTCGGTAATTTTATTTATAGCTTATTAATTGATTTCTATAATAACAATGATTTTATAGTAATATAGTATTTTTCATCTATTTTCGTTTTCAGCTTATAGTACGAATTATTTTTCACTTTTTAGTTTGATATACTTAAAAAGCGTGTTTTTTAGTTTTTTTAACTATATTTATTTTTCACTTTTTAGTTTGATTACTTTAAAAGCGTTGTTTTTAGTTTTTTTTAACTATATTTATATTTAATACAAAAACCAAATTAATTGGTTGGATAGTTTCAGAGTCATTGGTGAACATACATAGAAAAAAAAATACATACGCGTCGAATTGATAACTTCCTCTTCCTTTTCTGAAGCCGGTTAAAAATAAAAATTGTAATACGGAATTTTTTTTAAATTTTACATAGATGTAAATAATGTCTGGAGTAGGGTTCGAACCCACAATCTCTTTCGAAAATCAGACCTTCAATCCAGCGCCTTAGACCTCTCGGTCATGCTGTCGACACTCCATTCAGTGAACGTATTCAACACTTTTAATTAGCGAAAAATCACTAATTTTATTAGTTTTTGCCTAATTCCTGAAAAAGTACTGAACCAATTTCGATGAAACATAAGTGGTACCAAATCGAGAGCATCGTCTTTCATTTAACACCAAAACCAAGTTAATAGGTTGCATGGTTTCGGAGTAATCGGTGAACATACATAAAATAAGGTTTGGTTTGGTTTATTTTTGTCGTCCGATTATCTGCGCTAGGGATATAGGACCAGAGGGGGAGTGCCCTTCGTGGGGGTCTTTCTAAGGGAACCTAACCCGTATTTGCGCAAGGTTCGAAGAAAACCACGAAAACTCCGAACGGTTAGGCCGACAGCCGCGATTGGGTTCGAACCCAGCACCTGCCGTCTACTAGTTGAGAGGACTGTACCTCTCGACCACTGGTGGAGCCATAAAATAAGGAGAGTTACAAACTCACAAACATACAGGTGAAGTTAATAAAAGCGTGGTAAAAAAGAAAGCTAAAAAAGTGAGAAGTTATTTATCATAAAGGATAGTTAAAATATTATCTAATCAGCCGTCTTGAAGAGATATGTAGAATTTCTTTACCTAAGCGTGCTTATATATATTTATAAAAAGTAAGTCGACAAAGTGAAATAAAAAAAAAAAAAGTTTTATAAATACTAATCCTTAAGGGGATATTTAATGCTTTATATTAATAACAAACAAATAGATTTGAAAAACTTTGAAATTTCAAGATAATTTATTGAAATTTGAAACATTAACTTAATAAGGGATATTTGATCGCAAAAATTATTTTCGATCTTATAATAACTAATTTATAAAAACTTATGAAATTTACACCTTGTTATTAATGTAAATCTTAAAATATACATATTAAATAAAAGTCGTTGTTTTTCAGCGCCTTTTACGTAATTATGTGTACATTTTAAGATATACATTTGCCCTAGATATTTAACAAAACGTCGGAAATCGAAAGTGGCTTGCACTTTGGCCATGTAGTGTGCACTGTAATATATATATGTTGCAGCGAATACTCGAAATTGGCCAATTCTAGAACTGGCCGGCCAATACCCGAATTGGCTAGCAACGTTAAAAAATGACTGGCCAATTCTAGAATTGCCCAGCCAATTCGCGAACTGGCCAGATGCAATTGGCCAATTCGCGAACTGGCCAGATGCGACTGGCCAATTCGCGAAATAGATATAAGCACCGGGCTTAATCCTTTGTAACATAGTTGAAAGTGTCTATGAATTCAAATAGTCTGGACGTCAGCCTGTCCGTGATCTAACTCGAGTAAAGTTTCCGGTAAACTTGTAATTGTCTTTGTATTTGGTTTATCAATTAATTTCGATATTGAAAAGGAATTGTGTACTATTTCTGGTTTATTTAGTTGGGTACACAAAAATATTTCGTTTCAACATAATCAATGTTAAATCTTTTATACTGTACATTTTAATGTTACATTATCTTAATTACAAAAAAAATTGGTACCTATGCATCATAGTTCGGATGTTGGCCAAGGCTTCCCGGCCAGTTCGCGAATTGGCCGGCCAAAACCCGAAATACGCAATTCATTTCATGTATTTCGGGTTTTGGCCATGAAGCTTGGCCAGTTCGGGTATTGGCCGGCCAGTTCTAGAATTGGCCAGGCTCCGGGTATTGGCTGCAACATATATATATATATATATGTATATATATATACGTAAAGTTTACTAAATAAAGTTACTATTCCTTTTCCAGAAAATTGGAATTCCTAGACCTTTAAATGTAACTTCAACAGAAAAAATTCATATAAACATAATCAGTTACATGAATTTTTGTCTGTTAAAGTTACTTGAAAAGTTCCAGTAATCCCAGCTTCCTTGAAAAAGTTTAGTAGTGTTACTGATTTTTTATGGTATATTATTTTAGATAAAAAGATTCATCGTAAAAGTCTAGTTATATTTATTATATATATATATATATATACATTACTTTGTTGTGATTCTAACTTTTTATATATTTCAATGCTATTATCATTAATTTTCCGAAGTGCAAAATTTAGATAATCGTAAAGTTATATTACTTTTATTTCATAAAGAAACACAGAAAAATGAAATATTTCCAAAGCAACATTGTTATATATTTCAGATCTTTCATACTTTTGCTTCAAATGATAGTTTTACCACTTCAGCTCTACATACTTTATCTTCAAACATACAATTTCACTACCCATTTATGTTTAAAAATCATATTTTCTTATAGAAAATGGATGCAACCTACGAATTCTCCGTAACAGTTATCCCAGACCGCATCTGTCCGTAGAATATGCGTCATCATTTTTTTATTTTTTTTTTTTTATTTTTTTTTTTTTTACTTCGTAAAGAAGTCACTCTTTCAATTTGTTCTTCAAAACATTTGAAAGAGCAAATCTGAATATAACCTTTCATTTGCCGTATCTTTTCAAGATGAATGTTATTAAATAAGATTCAAACAAATAAATCTTGATTTTTAAAGTATTTTCTAAATTCTTCGAAGAAATAAGATAGAAAATTCAATACCTTATTCCGAAGACATTCAAAATCGTATGTTTTCTCACCAGATTCTATAATATATAAATTCTGGAATATATATATATATACTGGAATATATATTTGGAATATATTATAAATACATATGCATATGCATATTTATATTTGTGTGTTATTTATTAATATCCTTTATATGTATTTCTACTTGAGATGAGTTCTAATGAAAAACAACAATATTATTATGCATTTTTTTATATTTTTCTTTTATAAGAAAGATTAACGTCGGTCGGTTCTGTTTACTGTTCAAAGAACTGTCGTTTCTAATATTCATTATAGTAGAATATATGTATTCAAAGAAATAAGTTAAGAAACTGGATACATTAATCTAATGAAATAGGTAAAACCATATGTTGCATATTTTTATTTTTCTTAAACTTTGGTATATGTATCTATTTAAGGTACAGTTAAAACTATGCTTGCTGTTTTGCGTTTGTTTCACTAAGGAAAATTGTTTCGTAAATAACTTTTATAATTATTTTTGAAAAACCTTAAAAAATAAAGCACATTAATGTGTGTTTTTATAAATATGAATATTGGCAATATATATATATATATATATATTTCTTTTATTTTACTGGAATGGAATTATTTTTATTTCTTTAGAGTATGATTACCAATAAGTAGTTAAAGTGTTTCGTAAGTATTTTTTATAATTATTTTTCAAAAACCTGCAAAAATAAAGCACATTAATGTGTGTTTTTATAAATATGAATATCGGTAAGACATATATATATATTTACGGGAATGGAATTTTTATAATTTCTTTAGATTATGATTACCAATAAGTAGTTAAAATTGTTCAGTTTTCGTCTTTCCTTTCACAATTATAATACAATATAGCCTAGTACATCTCACTGTAGCATATAAAAAATATCTGATGTTTTTTTTCTGTACAAATACATATTAAGTACATATAAAAATATCTGAAAAAACATCACTTTAAATTTGTATCCCTAAATAATACAGAATTAAATGATAGTAACAATAAATAAATTATTAAAAAAACTAATTTTTTTATCCGAAATCTTTACGTTATTGAATTTTTTACGATTTTATCATTATATGTAACGTAAAGAGCAAGAACAACTTACAAAATATCACTATCTAAATTAATACGAGCATCTTTATAAAAAATGTAATAATTATTATTCGTATGAGAAAGATGACGCGAAATTCTTGATATATGTAATAGTTGTACAATAAATTTGTTAAAAGTTGCAGATGTTATACTATAATTGCGAATCTCTTATATGGTAAATTTGATTTCAGATGTAATGAATCAAATTTGTTAAGATAATTTTAAGGAATCAACATTCCTTTAATTTTGGTTTTCAAATCCATTCAATAACTTTCTCATAAATTAGAAACTCGTAACTTTTTTCTGTTTTTAATAGAAGAAAGTATTGTAATCGACATGTTTTTCGACTACTGGTTATCAACGGATTGACCCACTTTAAGGAGGAGGGAGGGGGGGGGGTGTCAGAGATGTCAAAAAACACCTTTTTACAAAATATCTGTCTGAACGTATGTGTGTTTGCAAGTCCATATGTCCGTTTATAGCCATTGTATAACCGAATTGAAATATTTCTTTTGTATGCGCTTTTGGTGTGGCAAGCAGATTCTTTCAAAGAGATGTGTATGAAGTTATACATAGAATTGAACCAAATTTTTGTGTAACAATTTGTCTATGGCTGGTAGGTCTTCCCGGAATTAAAAAGATATCTGTCCGAAGGGGGTGCTAAAATGGCAGTTTTTGTCCTAATTTCTAAGTTATACAATCGAAAATTTATAAAGTTATGCATAGCATTGAATCAATTTTTTGTATTAATGTTTGCCAATAGCTACTTGATGTTCCTTGTATTTGAAAAAAAAAATCCGCATAAAAAGGGTACTGTAATAGCAATGTCTGTCATTTTTATTATTGAACCATCGAACATTGCATGAAATTATGCAAAAATTAAAAAAAAAAATTATGTTCATTATTTTGCCTACGGATTTCAGATATTCATTGAATATAAAAATATTCCAAGGAAGAGAAATGCTGTGATAGCAAAGTTTGCATCATTTTCTCGATTATTCGTAGTTCTATTGTCCATCGGATCGTGTGGAGACTGGAGATTGTGCCCTGCTAATACGACATTTGCAAACAGCTGATGACAACAGAATAAAGAAAAACTATTTATTTAAATAAATATAATGACCTACATTAACTTTTTTCTTTACTACGTCTAATTGACTGAAACAGAAATATAAGACGAAAAAAAAAGTTGGTACAGTCCTCAACTAGAAATATCGAATGTAAGTATTAACATATTAAACTATATTTTTCTAAATATTAAGATATACGTATGAGATATAAGAATATTTTGGGATTGGCAGACTAAACTAGTTTTTGTTAGCTAATGCTTCATATTGGTAGGTACTGTCACATGGTAAAATGTACAGTTGAACTGATTTCCAGACATGCCAGTGCATGAATGTAATATCAATCCTGATAAAACAATTCGTTATACCCCAAGATGCAATTGATTTATAAGAAATTAATAATAATAAACTCTTCGGTTATGAAGCTGCTTAATAATCATGGCTCCATATATCATGCTTGTATGTCGAAAAATATGTAAGAAAGTGTGTCAAAAATGTTTCTTTGTTAAGCGGTGAAAATATATGCATTTTTTTAAAAACTATTTCAAAGATGTAACTTTTAGAAATCTAAAAGTCTAGAAATGCATTAAACAAATGTAAATGATTAGATTTCGAAGGCTACTAATAAATCCTACATGAAATATAATCCATCATAAAAAACTATTATTACTCTATATGGCCAAAGGTGACCGAAAACTTGCGATTTTAGACTTTTCGTTAAATATCTAGAAATATACATGAGGAATTGTCCTGAAACTCTGACAGAATAATACAGTTCATACATTTCCGTGAAGATATTTTCCCAAAACTCCATAGGGGACCGTCAACAAATTGAAAAATATCGAGTATCTTTTGAATAACCCTTTCAAAACTATTGCAGCAAAAACGTCCATACCGATTATTATGATTAATGGGCTTATTGTAATAAACTGTATTCCTTTTTAAGCGGATAGAATGTATACCCGTAGAAAAATTAAGATTTTTATTAAAAAGTCTCAAAATTTTCCAATTTTTTTTTTCATATAATTTGCAGAATTTCTAATGTAAAAAAATTTTTTTTTCTGAACATATGAAAAACAGTCTTGTAGACAATATCTTGCAATCAAAATTTAAAAAAAATCTACGAAAAATTAGCAGGTTTACCAAATAATTTTTAATTATGCATGAGTGAAAGCCATCAAAATTGCAGTTTTATGTTGTGTTATCTAACTGAATATAGCAAAATATGTGAAAGTCTCAAAGATATAGCTTAATAGCTCACAAAGTGATCTTCGATAGAATAAGCTCAAAATCTGTTATTTCCAAATTGAAGCAAAAACATGAGGGACTGTATCCATATATCGATTCATTAGTGTCAATATAGATACAAAGTATGGATATATGAATGCCATATGGCACGTACTACTATATTTGGATACAACATCTCATTTTTTGCTTCGAAAATGAAGCAAAAAATGAGGTGTTTTTTGCAAATTGAACTTAAAGCAAATTTTGAATTCATTCAATAGATGATTATTCTCAGAATTTTCAAGCTATGTTTTTGAGACTTTTCAAAAGTTGCTAATTATATTTAGCTAGCACAATTTGCAAATGAAATTTTCATAACGTTCACGCATGTGCAATGACAAATATTGAATTATACCACCCCCCTTTTTCATACAATTTCTATTATTTTCTCTTATTCTGTTATGTACAGTGTTCTTTGTCATATTTTCTGGAAATATTTTTTTTTTATACTAAGAACTCTCTGTAAATTAAAGACAAAAATGTTGCAAAATTTGGACCTTTTTTTTAATAAAAACTTTAATTTCTTTATGAGTATACATGCTATCCACACAAAAATGAACGCAGTTTATTACGATAAGTCACTTAATCACCATCTACAGTTTGAATGCTTGTGCTGCATTGACAGAGTGATCCTTATTTTGACAGGGTTATCCAAAAGATATTCGTTCTTATTCAATTTGTTGACGGTCCCGTATGGAGTTTCGGGAAAACATCTTCACGATAATATACGACCTGTACGATTATGTTGTTTGCATTATGTATGTATATCGTACGATTTAGGAGTTTCAGGATAGTCCCTCATGTATATTTCTGAGTATTTAATAAAATGTTTAAAATCGCATGTGGCCGGTCACCCTTGACCTTGTAGTGTATCACAAAAATCAAATATTGTTAGTAAATTGTTTTAAACATTTGAAAAGATTCATTTGAACATGTTATTCTGATATTATGAGCTAAAAAAACTGTCGCACTCCCAATTTGTGTAAGTAATATAAACATTTTTGAAGGATACAGACATGCAGCTATACAAAGTTTGTGTATAGTAACAGAGTAATTTTTTATTTCGAATTAAAAACCTTTTTTTTGAAAAAAATATTTGAGGAGACCGGGGTAAGTTTTCCAACTTTTTACAAATTTCTTTTTGTAGTTTTTATTTTTATCTATTTTGAGATTTACGGGATATCATTATATTTTCTAGATTTTTTCTCTAAAAACTGGCACAATTATATTTTTATAAAAGTAGACATAACTTTTACACTGTAAAAAATATCCGTTAATATACATAAACTTTTCCCTAAAATTTTACGGAATAGTTTGATTTTTCCAAGAAAACAGCAGTATTTCCGTTTTTTGCTATTTTGAGATTAAAAATACAGTAACTGTTCCGTAAATCTCACCGCAAACAGAACATCTTCCGTTTTAAACAGCACAAGTTATCAGTATTTTTAACTGATAAGTGTCGTGGCGCCATATGTATGACAAATAGAAAAACATAGCAATATTTCTCTTATTTTTTTCTGTTTTAATTATAAAACGATGGCATATTTTTACAATATTAAAATAATAATAATTATTATTATTATTAATTCTTTTTAAGTTTCAGATAGTTAAGGAAAGTTTTTTTGTTTTTTCAGTTTGATTTTGTTTAATTTATTTATATTATAATATAAAAAGAGCGTATGTTATTTAAAGTGGAAAAAAATCTACTTTTAATTTTAATATATATATATTTTAATCTATTCAAATTAAGAAGTTCGCACATAAAATTTAAAGTATATTAAAAAGATAGCATATTTTTACAAATTAAATAATAATAATAATAAGATTTATTAATTCTTTTTAAGTTTCAGATAGCTAAGAAAAGTTTTTTTTTCAGTATAATTTTAAATATGTTTAATTTATTTATGTCATGATATAAAAAGTGCAAAAGATATTTTAAGTGGAAAAAAAATCTACTTTTAATTTTAATATATACATATTTTAATATATTCAAATTAAAAAATTCGCTCTTAAAATTTAAAATATATCGAAATACATTACCGAAATTATTATCATTTTGGCGTTTACCTTAGTTATAAAAATCAATAAATGTAATTAATTTTAATAACCCATAACCCATAGTAATTATCTTTATTGAGTTTACAATAGACCGTCATACAAAATATTTTTTAAAATACATGTTTTTTGGGTTTTTTTTTTGGGGGGGGGGGGTAAGTGTGTTAGTATCCTTTTATAAAATAAATAAATAAATGTATGAATAAAATAGCTTTAAAACTCTTCCAAAAAAGAAGGAAACCAATTTTTTTAATACTTTCATTTATGCATCTAATATTTTAAAGGTTAAACTTTTTTTTATAAAGCTAAAATTAAAAAGCTAACTATTAGAAATTATAGAAAGAAAATCTGTAAAACTTGATTTAGAACTGTCCGTTCAATAAAAAAATATTATCTCTACAAAAATAAACCCGCGTTCAAAAATATTGTCTTTACTTCATGAAATGCATCCGAAATAAGTAAAGGTATTTGAAATGGTGCTATATGAAATCATAGCGTAATGGTATTACACTACCGGCTACGACAGGCAAGGTCGTGAGTTCAAACCCCATGGAAGTTTAGTAACATTTCTTCTCTGTTGTTTAAATTAAATGTATATAATGTGTCCCTGATATTAACGTGCCTTTGTAAAGTTAAGAATAAAAATCACAAAGATGTTAGTCAGTCCTTGAAAAATTCTTTTAATTTTTCAAACGAAAATTTTTACATAAGGAAAAATTAAAAAACGGAAATATCTTGTGAAAAAACGGAACTATTCCTGGAATCTTTTTTCCGTTAAAAAACGGAAGTAGTACTGGCGTGTAGATTACCAGTACTATTTCCGTTTTTTAACGGCAAAATTTTTTTCAGTGAAGAGTATAATCTGCAAATTTTTCAAATTTCTTGTACCCATAAAGCATACCAGATGTTGTTACACTATGTGACGACAGAATGTTTTGTTATATGCAATAAAAATGCCGAATATATTTTTTAATTATACTGAGCTTGTTATGTGGATTATATTAACTTCCAGACCTGATATCAAAGTAATTGTATGAATGTTTCTAAAAAAATCCAGGATTCAAAAGATCATTTACTTAGAAAATGAATTCGAACTAATATCATTTATGAAGCACCTGCTGTGAATTATATGACTAAATCAATCTCTGCAAGACTCTCTAATTCATTTATCAAGTACACTCATATTATGTTATAAGGCGCTCACTTTTTTTTCTTCCGTTTGAAATGTATGTCATTTTACTCTACTATATATGCGCGCGATTTAATCAACTATAAACATACGGTCAACAGATTAACACGCGTCAAGTATGTAATAACATATGTTTAAAATAATTCTCCATAATAGAATGAAAATAATAATAATAATCTGCGAATAATTCAAACCTCATGCACTCAAAAGAACATGTTATGTGCAGTGCCAGATTTATGGCAGGATATTCGGGGCACGGGCCCAGAGCAACTGATTTTTAAGGATCCCCAAATGCTGCTGAAGGGTTTTCAAATATTGTCCGAAATCTGATGCAGTTTTAACTGATGAAAATATATTAAAAAGTGTGCCTTTGTAGCGCTTACGCCAAACAAGGATTTTTATTTAATATCGTTTTTAAATATTTAGTTCTTAGTTCATCATATTATATAGCAATCAATAATAATAAGGCAAGAAGATCTTACCTTTTATTCTTCTTGTTCTTCAGATGTTCCATCTGTTATTAGCGCCATTTTCTAGAGTCTTCGATTGAACTTTGTTAATTAAATATTATCTGAAATTGTAAATAGTTGATTAATCATTGTTCTTAATGAAATGACGGGGCGGAATCCACTTTAAACTAATAATTATTATTAGATGTCACGAAGTTACATTACTACTTTTAAGCAGCAAACAATAAAACGACGTTTACATGATCACACACAGAGAATACAATAAACTGAAATTAAAACAGTCAAAAAAAAGGTTCTTTTGAAATGTTCTTTTCTTTGTTTTTCATTTATGTTGTTTTTTGTCGTCACGTGACTTTACTACATTAGAAAAAAGTTAATCGTCCTTGAAAGAATCAGTTTATTTCGTTATTCAGTGTATTCCGAAATAGGGGAAAAAATAATTACTTTCCTTTTTTATGATATGCAAAAAATGAAATCTGTGTATTGTAAATAAATCTAAATCAATTTTAAAAATGATTGTTCTTTTCAGCTGAAATATTGAGTAGTTTATTTCAACACCCTTCCTTAATCACTTCAGATGAATAACACTGTAGGTTCATAGATTCTCGATGTTTCACCATTTGACTCTTGGTCAAGGGTTTTGTAAGCGCATCGGCTATCATATCTTCAGATGGGAAATATTTTAAGTTTATTATTTTTCTTCCTTGAGTTGTTTTATGGCGTGGAATTTTATATCAATTTGCTTGGTATATTTCGTAAACTTTGCATTCTCTACCATTTTTATCGCACTCTGATTATCTTCGAAAATCGTAATAGGTTCGTGTTTTTTCAATTCTAAGTCGTTCAATAATTTTTCCAGCCAAATGATTTCTTGAACTGCTGTGGCTGCTGATATGAATTCAGCTTCTGTCGAAGAATAAGCTATGCACTTTTGTTTTTTCGTGTACCAGTTAATTGCAGTTTATCTTAGAAAGAAAATATTTCCAATTGTAGATTTCCTTGTTCTGGTGTCACCTCCCCAGTCGGAGTCAGCATAAGCTATCAATACTGGTTGGTCGTCTGTGTTGATTGTTAACCTTTATTCTCTTGTGCAGTTTAGATAGTTGACCACTCGTTTTGCTGCTTTGCAGTCCATCTCACGTGGCGCTTCGCATCTTCTGCTGAGGATATTAACTACAGCTGATATGTCTGGACGCGTATTGGTTGCTATGTATAACAGTGATCCAATAACTCTTCTAAAATTTGTGTTATTGGGCAGCAGATTTTGTTCGTCTTCTATTTTATAAAAACCGGGGTCCATCGGAGTTCGTACGGGTTTAGCTTCTTTTAATCCTAGTTTATTTAACAATTCTTCAATTTTTAACTTTTGGCTTTGAGTATATCCGTTTTCTGTTTTCTTTATTTCAGTACCGCGGATATACGCTATATGACCGAGATCTGTTAGTTCGTATTCTTCGTTAAGTTGTTTTACTATAATGTCAACAGTTTTTTCGTCACCGGATAGTAATATGTCATCGACATATATAATTATGTAAGTGTAATTTTCATTTTCTTTTCTGGTGAATAAGCAGGAATCAGCAATACTTTGATTAAATTTCAGTTTTTTTAAAGACTGTTCGATTCTTTTGTGCCAAGTTCTGGCTGGCTGTTTTAGGCCGTATATTGATTTTTTCAGTCTGCAGACTTTGTTTTCAGAATTCTTTTCTATGTAGCCTTCCGGCTGTTTCATGTACATTTCTTCCTCAAGCTCACAATACAGAAAGGCGGTGTCCATATCTATGTGTCTAACGTTTTGTTTGTGGTAAGCCAATGCTGCTAAAAATGCCCGAACTGTTGTTTGTGAGACGACAGGGGCAAATGTCTCATCATAATTTTCACCTTTTTTTTACCATAGTCCTTGGCCACTAGGCGTGCTTTATATTTTTGAACATTTCCGTAACGATCTAATTTTTTTTAATGTCCATTTTGATCCTATAATTTTTTTGTTTGGTGGAGGATCCACTAATTCCATGTGTTATTTTTTTTAGCGAATTGATTTCCGCTTGTGTGGCTTTGGGCCAATTTTCTTTTTCACAGGGATTATCAATTTCCTGTATGTCATTCCAACTAGTGGGATCATTCATTTGGTTATTGTTTACATAACAGACGTATCTGTCTGGTGGTACCCCCTGCTTGATCTTTGCGATCTTCTAAGTTCAGTGATGGTTTGTTTGGACGAGGTTGGTTCCTCAATCGTGTTGTTTATTTCTGCCTTAATGTAATGTTTATCATCATATGAATTGTCTGCATCTTTACTTTTTTTAAGTTAATTTTGTTGCCCTCTAGGAATTTTACGGTTCTTGCTATTACTATTTTGTTATCTTTAGTGTATACGCGGTATCCTTTTGAATTGTTATCATATCCCACGAATGTCCCTTCCTGAGCTCTATCGTCTAATTTTCCTCGATGTTGTTTGTTTACATATACATATGCTTTGCAGCCAAATGTACGTAAATAGTGCAAGTTTGGTTTGCGTTTAAACCAAAGCTCATACGGGTTTTTATTCGTTGAAATGTTGGTAAGCGATTTTGTAAATGATTCGCGGTATTAATTGCTTCTCCTCAAAATCTTTGCGGTAAATTGGATTCGCGTAATAGACTTCTAGTCATGTGTAATAATGATCTATTTTTCCTCTCAGCTACGCCGTTCTGGCTCGGACAATATGGCACAGATAGTTGGTGTTTTATACCTCTTTTCCTTAGGTAGTCATTTGTTTCTCTACTCATGTATTCTCCTCCGTTATCTGATCTTACTGCTTTCGGATATGAACCGAATTGGTTTCGTACCATACCTCTACAGTCGATTAATTTATCATGCATTTTGTCTTTATGACTTAATAAGTATATTAGTGTAAACCTAGAGTAATCATCTATGAAAGTTACAAACATTGTTTTTCCACCAATTGTGGGGGATCCTATAGATGTGCATACGTCTGTGTGCACTAGATCGAGTACTCTGCCTGTTTTGTTTTTATATGTTGTTTTTGGATAAGGTGCATCGCTTATTTTTGTTTGTATGCATGTTTCGCATATTGTTTCATGACTACAATTACTTAGTTCTATTCCATAGGTTAAATTTTCTTTAATCATTTCCTTTATGGAATTGTAGTTTCTGTGACCTACGCGTTTGTGCCACAATTCTATGCAATTTTTATTTTTGCATTCATGCGCAATGTTTACTGTGTTAGATTCTAAATAAATAATGGTCAAGTCTAAATATGTCACTTTGGAAAATGCGCCCCATATTCAGGGAAAGTTTTCCAAATATCAGAAATGTGCAGGGGCCTAAAATGAAAAATGAAATGAAATAAATGAAAATATTGCAAACTTTCGTGAAATAAAATGTAGAAAACTATACTGGAAGTAGAAGGTGTGTGGGGGCGGAGCACGTTCAAAGCATGCAAGAAAAATTTCCAACAACAACAACAGCAAAAATTAGAAGTATATTAAAAAGTACATATATTTTTTATTTAACATTTTAAAGTATATTTCTTACTAGCCAGAAAACTATTCATTGATTGAAACAAATATCTCAGTGAGTGGCACAATTCAAGTTAGCAAAAAAAAAAAAAAAAGGCCAAAATTATTTTTTAAAACTATAATTTCAAAACTGTTATGAACATTATAATAAACTAGAAGATAGCCCGTCAAAATGACGTGTTTCCATTTTTAAAAGGATAATAAAACATTACAACAACTTTGGTCAATCATAGCCACTTTAGGCTTAAACGATTTTGAAAAATACAAAGATTGAACATGAGAAAAAAATCTAAAAAAAAAAAAAATCAATAGAAATCTGCGTTTAAAATTATAACAAAACTATCTGGTGGATGGGGAGGGATTGTAATGAACAAATGGTAAAAGCATAAACTTTAAAAGAATAAAGTAAAGTAAAATATCAATTATAAAAGAATACATTGTGAAACTAAAGACAAAAAATATTTTAAAATACTGAGAGAAAATAATAAAAATATCCAAAATGCATAAAATTTTTCCCCATTTTGGCCGTTTCCAGACGAATATGAGAGGGTAGCCAAATTATTAATTGAATGGGTAAAATAATGGCATAGAATATGCAGCTAAATGAATTTCACTCACAAAATTACAGTAATTATTTCACAAAAAACATGCAAATTAACATGCATTAATAATGCAAAACATGCACTAATAATGCTATTTTAAAACACTTGTGAATTAACTATTTTATACCATTAGCTAATACTTAAAAGAAAATACTTTATAAGATCGAAAACAAATGTCAACAATAAAGAGTAAACAATCGTGATTCGTTATGTGACAATCAAGTCTTTCACGGCTGTAAAATATAAATAAATAAATAAATAAAGCAACACGAATATAAAAATTCTAACAATATTGTATTTAAAACGCACCTTCGCTTTTCTTAAATAAAAAGTTTTAATTAAACACTGTTAAAAATTTAACTGTTTTGCTGCATCGTCATTACACAGCTTTTATAAAAAATGATTACTTTGCCGTATTACACTGTTAAAAATTTGAACCATTTGTTGCAGCGTCACTCCACAGTTTTTATAGAATATCTCTTTTATGACCAATGAGAATGCTCCATATCACAGTAAAGTAACCGCTTTATATAAAGGCAGTGGAGTGATGCTGCAGCAAATGGGTCAAATTTTTAACAGTTGCTGCAGCATCAATCCAACGTTTTTATAGAAAACGGTTACTTTGTGTGTGTTACTTTCACTGTAAAAAAAATTACCCTTTTGCTGCATCGTCACTCCCCCGTTTTATAGAATATCTCTCTTTTGAGCCATGAGAATGCTCCATGATTGGCTGAAGTAATCGTTTTCTATAAAAGCGGTGGAGTGACGATGCAGCAAAAGGATCAAATTTTTTTAGTGTGCAGTGTATTCTATAAAAGTTGGGGAGTGATGATACAGCAAAAGGGTCAAATTTTTAACAGTGTACTGCTAAAAATTTGACCCATTTACTGCAGCGTCACTCCACAGCTTTTATAGAATGTCTGTTTTATGACCAATGAGAATGCTCCATAACACAGCAAAGTAATCGTTTTCTATAAAAGTGGTGGAGTGATGCTACAGCAAATGTGTCAAATTTTTAACAGTGTGAATATTGCGTTTGAAATAGGGAAACGATTTCAAAGCACAGTAAAATGTAGTGACGTCATTTACAGTTCAAACTGCAAATCTGACAAATGAAAACGCTCCATTACGACTCAGGAACGTTTGCATTGGACAAAAAATTGATAGCCTTTAAAATTGGAGATAACTTTTCACAATGGAATTTGTCATTGGTCACAAAGTGTTTCTTTCTCGTGAATGGGTTGACCCCGGAATCGTTATACACAGAGGGATTTTATATGTATAATGATATATGAAAATAAAAAACAAAATTCCACACAATATTCAATGTGCGAACTTTTTTTTTTAAACGATGAGCATTTAATTTATAAACAAGTTCATTTCGAACATTTGGTTGTTTCGCACAGTAACGTTTCATGATGAGGCATTGATGTATTAAAGCAGTAACTAAAGTAACACGAGTTTACAATGTGAATTTTACAGCGAATATGACATGCATTTGTGTTAACACAGTTTTTAACTTTGCAAGGTATCGAAGAAAACTATTATATCGCTCCCCCGCAGGAAAAGTGACACGTCTCGTGAAAATTCCTTTTGAGTGTGTAATAGCATGGTCAACTAGATCTATACGGCCCATTTATTTGAGATTAATGTATGAAGTCTCGCACCAGAGGACTCTAATACTTTGCCCCAGTTATTCTGACCAATCATGCAAATCCTGAACTAAAACAATAAACATGTGCTCAGAACAGAAATCAGCTCATACAATGCTAATTTGGGCAGGGTTTGTGCCACGCGGTCCAATGAAATTGTTCAGATTTGAAGCAGAATCCAGCTTCACTTTTTCAACGGTTTTTATCGAAATTCGCATGCCGTTATATTCCTAGTTGGCAATGGTAATAGTAGTAATAGGTCAACAATTGGTATGCCTTGCTGCACAAACAGTTTCAAAAGCGTAGTTATGCGGGAAATGACTTTATTATGTTACAACTCTATTTGTGACCGCGGAAGAGGAGTGGTTGTGTGGATAGGCACAGCTATCCAAACTTCCAAATATTATACGACGACTCGATTCTTAAGGATTTTATGCTTTTATGTACAATTTCATTCCTCCTTACAGAGCTAAATACCATAAGGTTAAAATAAAATCATACAAATTTTCCTTTGCCTCTCTTGTGAAACTTACTTTTGTCGAGATGCGTCACTTTTTTGCATGTGGGTGATATACAGGGTGATTCAAAATAACGTGGACACATTGATATGACAAATCAGTCATACGACAAGGATAAAAAATCACACCGGAACATAGGGTCGCAAACTACTTATTGAGTTACAAATAAGGGTGTTTTATTATAGCTACAACCGGTTTCAAAGTAATAATTTCCAGGAAAATAACAACAACGTAATGAAAATGGAACGATATGTACCTAATTTTGTGTGAAATGTGATAATGTTACGAAAAGATCTGGAAAAACATATTGTTCAAACAATCGATGATACCGTATAAACTGATTATCTCAGTCCAAAATGTGAGCTGCCAAGTTCGTATTGCTTCTACGCATAATACAAACTTCTACCACTTTTAATTGGTGTCATCATATTTAAAACGAAGGTAAGAATGTCTATTAAATGTTTTATTATAATTTACTTCATTTTTCTGAAATTTATTACCGTCAACGCAAATTGATTTAGGATGAAATACCCTGTATTTGTGACTCAACAAGGGGTTTGCGGCCCTATGTTCCTATGGGATATTTTTTTATCCTTGTCGTATGCCTGATTTGTCATATCAGTTTGTCCAAGTTATTTTGAATCATCCTGTATAATTCTAAAAAAAGGCGATGACAAAACTGACTGAATGAAGAATCTTATATATGTAATGACACATATAAAACTATAACAAAATCTGACTATAATAAAATGAAAATAAAATATTGTAACTTTAGTGTAAATATCCTTCTGTGATGATAAGTTTTGTCAATCTTTGTGAGCCGAAAAAATGCAAATATTAATTTTCATTTCACAATAACGCGAAAAAGTTGGTAATTTATTACCTAAAAATTGGGTAAAAAATGAATAAATAATAAACAAATAAATAAATAAAAATATTGGTTTATATTTTCCGGTCACGCATGCGCTGTAAAGTGTGCCAAAATGTTGAAAGTTTTACAGCATTGCATTTTTTTTAATTAGCCTTTTCACGAATTAAAAGCTGCAATTATTATGTTTTATAATAACTAAATGTAATTCTCACATATTTTTTTATTCATAGGCATATTCCTATAGCGCATTTGCTGTAAAGGTGTAAGGAGCTATTGCATTTAAATAATGACAAGCTAAGTAAGATAAAGGTTAAGCTTAAAAGTTGTATTCTTGTAAAACTTCTGAACAAAAGCGTGACAGAAATATGTTGATCGATTTAAATAATATTTCAGCGTTGTATTTTGTTATTGTAATAGATAAAAATTTCAGCTATAACATTCGTAAAAAAGCTAATCGATGGGGATAAAGCAAAGTTTTAAAACGCAGTGTTCAAGGTCTGTGGTGTGACGTCAAGAATATAGCCCATTCGTAAAAGAGTTCAAATTAGAAATAGCAGGTACGTTTATTTAATTTATTTCGAATGTTAAATTTAAACAAAACTATTTACAAAAAACTCCAGCATTTGCTTGGTGCTTCGTCGTCGTTTAACACATATCGATGGCAAAACTGCTTTTAAACTGTAACAAGAACTAATCCCATCGATTAGATCGTTGCGAATGGGCCATATTCTTGACTTCACCCCACATACCTTGAACACTGCGTTTTAAAACTCTGCTTTATCCTCATCGATTAGCTTTTTTACGAATGTTATAGCTGAAATTCTTATGTATTACAATAACAAAATACGACGCTGAAATATTATTTGCCCACCACAACAAACATGGGGGTGTCTCACAATCTAAATATACTTACTCAGTACATAAACTGGAAATAAAATTATGATTACAGTTACAGGTAAAAAATAGGGTGCAAAACGAAATGCAAAAAGAAAAAAACAGATCGGAACGATCACTGCTGAACAAATAGCTTGACAAATATGGGGAGACAAGATTTTGTCCGGATTTCTCACACTAATTATTATTATTATTATTATTATTATTATTTGCAATATTATGAATATTTAAACATTTTGGCAAATTTTACAGCCCATGCGGCGTGACCGGAGAATATAAATCAAATCATTTTTTTTTTTTTACAAAATTTTTCATCTTTCAAATTTGCAACTTCTCCGCAGTATTGCGAATTGAAAATCAGTTTTTGCATTTTTTCGGCCCACTTTATCCTGCATGCCGTTTCCTCAGGTACCCCATTCTCCAACAAATCGATATTAATCTACAGCAACATGAAAAATACTGTTTTAATATAAAAGCACTTCTTACATTTTTAATAATAAATAATAAAACTATATAATTATATAACATACAAGCATACTTTTTAGATAAAGAAGATTATATATTTTTGAAATATATTTTGTAAAAATAAAACTGTATTAGTTAGAGAGGTTTAAATGAACACTGATTTTTGTAAATAGTTAAATAGTCATTTCAAAATGAAATGCAACGAAAATAATTAAGTCGTTTACAATCGCAATTAAACTAACTTTATTCACAACTAATTGGAACATAGTTTTTGACGCCAAGAAAAGAAAACTGATCTGTTAACAGCTGCATATTTCAACGAGCTTAGTTGTTCAAATTTTCTTTTGAAAAATATATGTCAAACGGTATCAGGTTAAATTAAAATTCCTCTACTGTAAAAATGATATTTTTAACTATGATAATTAGAAAGCAAGTTCTCTTTTAAATGGAAAGCAAGCTCAATTTCCAAATGAATTTGAGACATAACAATAAAAAAGGTATTTTAAAATGAACAAATTAATTTGTATTCTAATGAAAATAGAAATCTTAATCATTGTAAGAGGAAATACAATGTAATTTTAGTATTAAAAAATAATAAAGTATTTTTTAGATGTCTTTTAAATCTTTGAAATATATTTTTTTTCCTTTAAATTTTTAGAACACCATTAGACATTTTAAATTTTTATTATCAGGAGAACATTACCTTTTTAACTTATTGTGTTTTTTATTTTATTTTATTTATTTCTTTTTGACTACAATGTACAGTCGAAAAAATATTTTGATGTGTTCAGGTGTTTTATTTTATTTATTTATTTTTGAAGAGTGAAAGTTGATAATGATACAAAATATTAAATATGAGTCTTGTGTGTAATATAAGAAGATATATTCCATGAAAAAATGGTTCTGAACTATGCTCATTTCGTTTGAGATATTCTATTGAAGGTAATTTTCATCATTTTTTTTGTGATTAAAACTAATACAAACAAGGTCACCAAAAGCTGTAAAAATATATGTGATATATTGCAATGATTTTCTTCATGCAATGGTATTTAAAAAGATACTGTTCAAATAAGATCACATATGGGCTTATAACGTAAATTTTTGTAGCTTGGAGGCTTTAAATTACAGCATTTTAATAGATTTCTTGAATCATTGTACAAATTAACTTTTGTATAAGTTATAAAATACTACTCAGTTATAATGTCCATGATTAAATAGAGTTTCAAGGATAAACCGACTTATTTGTCGATATTTAGTTCAGCTATTATGCTTTTTTAACAATATGTCCGATGGGATATTAAGATACAAATAATAATAAAAAAAATCATGCTACTGTTAACAAAAGATATTTTTAGGATGGTCGAAAAAACATTTCAGCAAAATACATTCACATTGCGATAAAAAGCTGCTTTCCTTTTTTAAAATCTGTAATACAAAAACTAATAAAAGAATAATTAGAAAAATTATTCTTAAAAGATAATAATCTATCTGATATTTATTTAATCCATCTATGGTACAAAAGAACAGGTAAGTCAAGTAAAATTTATTCAAAAAATTTTGTTGTAAAATTTTCCCGTTTTTTGTCTCCACAACATATTTTAAATTAATAAAATAATTTCTCATCTATTTTGCCACTTTAGATGCAAGCCTGTCTCAAAAAATATCTGGACTGACATGAGAATAATCCTAATAATAATTCAATTCAAATTTTTAGTTTGTAATAAACGCCAAAATTTCTTTAAAATAATGTTATTAACATTAAATTAAAGGAAAATATTATTCTGGTTTTGTGCTATAAAAACAGTTTTGACAAAATTGTGCAATTCCCTTTTGAGAAGTAATTCAGCATTATTATGCATTTCAAGAAACTAATTATTACGGCAAATTAATCATGCAACTCGTAACGACAGTGACGTCACTCTGTGACTTTGTGATCCAATGAGGAATTTTTTTTATTTGTTTAGAAAGTCACGCTTTTTTTCTGCGTTTTTAAAGAAACTTTTTAACAGTGTATGTTTTGGAAAATGTTGGAAAGTCTTACACATGTTCTGATGGCTACAGTACATCTTTGGAGAATCAAGCATAACCGAACCATATTTTTAACATTTTAACGAAATAACCCTTAAATCGTTCTCTTGTAGAAATAAAAGAAGAATTTGTTTAAATTTGAGTAACTTTATTACTGTTATTATTCTAGTCGTTATCATGTATTTTTGTGGAATATGAATAATAATCATTTTAGTGGACATTAAATTGTACAATAAAAAACTAAATCGTATGTGAAAAACATGAATAATAAAAAAATGTAGAAATATAGCTAATTTAGGATACCATTCGAGATATGTCAATACTTGATGCATATGAATTAGTTTTCTTTTTTTTTCAGATGAATTATTGTCTGAAGAAAATGCTTATAGTATATTAAATGTGAGATTCTTCTAGTGGATCTGAAATTAGTTTGAAACAATCCAAATAGTGATTTGTTGTCTTTGGTGAATGATAATACTAGCATATAGACAATGGAAATGCCTTTCATCGTACATCAATAGTTACTAGATTGTTATTTAAGTGAGATAATTGCTGTATCTAAACTACAGCTGCAGTAATCATTTAGGCATCCAAGATGAAAATTTTAGTTACCAAGAGGATAAATAAGAAATTTTTGTAGCCATTTTTTCAAGAAAAATATTTTTAGTCAAATCATTGAATAAATATTTAACTTTTACAAATGTATTATCAATCACGTCTATCAATCAATCAATCAATTAATTTTTTACTTATGTTCTGTTTAGGAATCGTCTACATATAGAAATTGTCACAAGCTTCATATTTTAAATATTAACCCTTTACTTTCACATGTTATTTAAGTATTTTATTAAATGGAACCTTTTGACATATTATTTGACGTCTTTGAATTCAAACAACTCTCCAAAATGTACAGTTTTTGAAAATTTAAAAACTCTCCATATATCAGGAAGGAAGAAAAATTTGAAGAAACTAGAGTTATATCTACGTGATAAATTTTAATTTCTACCCCAGGAAAAAATACGATTTAAACGCTTTTTACAATGATACTCAATGAATTTACACAGATATATTCAAGTCATTTCTTAAATTTAAAATTATGCTCTTAGTTGCAATAATTAATTAGAATTTTTTATCATTTGAATGAAAAAAAAAGACTAGAATTATTTTGGGTCCACTCATCGTATCTTATTCACGTAAAAATCTTTTACTCGAATAATATTTGTAAGTAAATAAATTAAAATCTGTGACTCTATGTATATTAAAATGTCTCAAGATTTTGTTCCTTCTACTTTGAAGATCACCTCAGAGGATAAACTGAATGGAGTATAAAGGGAAACAAGGAACCATGTGTTCCTCAGACTCTGACTTAATATCGTTAAGTGTTATAATCCTCTGCGTTGTAGTAAATTGCATTTCGAAAATTAAAATAAACAATGTACCTTTTAGAAAACAAAACGCTTATTTCATGCAATTTCTTTAACAAAATGTCTGATAGAAATATTAAATAAACAACTCTATTGGGAACTAAGTTTAGATTATAAATATAGATGCAAGATTAGAAAAAGTCGCCGGCTATGTAATAATAGTTCTAGTAAGGTTGAATTATGAAATTATAAAGCGTTCTTTTGGCATCATACTTGTATTCATTGAATCCTAACAGTCCAATAAATGTATAATATAAATATTTATTTTTAAAACTTCAACAACTTGTATGCACGCATGTGAATTGTGTGTATTGTTTTTTAAAAGGATTTCTAGGTAAATAGTCTCTCATCATTTTGTGAGTTAACTTTCGACTCATATTCATGTCAGTAAATTTCCCTTACATGTAATTATCTCTATTTTTTATTTTCTAATCCATCTTTTACTTACCCATCATACGTAGTATAGGGTAAGTCTTGCAATCGTTTTGAAAATCGAAAATTTTTTTTTTGACGGATTACCACGTTTTAGATAGTGGAGATTCCGAAAAACATATTTTTAGAATTTTTTTTTTGCCGTCCGTCTGTCTGTCTGTCTGTCAGTCTGTCTGTCTGTAAACGCTCTATCTCCAGAACAAATTGAGATAGAGTCTTGAAATTTTGTATGTAGTTATTATGTAAGAATGGGACGAACCTTATTTAATATCAGCAACCTCGATTATCCGGAACTATTTTTTTCGGACTCACGAAAAATTCGTTCTGATGAAAGATATATAAAAATTTTCGAATTTTTTTGTTCTAAGGAATGGACGTAAAAGGCAATAAAATAGCACACATTTTGCATATAGAACGAAGTCGATCGGATTATTAGTTGCCGAGATATTTGTAATCTTGTTTTCCACATTCTTCGATTTTTCATGACCCTGTATTTCATTCAAATTTCAATTCAAAAGTATATTTTAATTGGAAATGAGACGCTTAATTCGACGCAGTTAATTGTTAGTTAATAGACTATTATTTTTGGAGTTATAAGGATGTTTCTTTTACGCAGTTCGGTAATACTTGAGTAGTTTGGCGTTTTATATAATTTGTCGAAATTGGTACATCAGCAGTTCTTTAATATAGCATTACTATGTACATTAACAATATTTAAATTTTGTTTATGAATTGCAATGCATTGTATAAATAGTTTCACATGTTTTATTTTCATATACATATCCATGATGGGTAAGTATTACGGTGGCCCCCAACGACTAGTTTTAATTTTCATTCATATTATTAATTTTTTTGTTCAAGAGTAAATCCTGAAATTTGTTTATCAAGTAAATGACCTAACTTATAAGGAAAAAAAAAGTTTTTATGGTACCTTTTATAAACAGAGTGTTTGGATATAAAGCAACGCAAAATTAAGATTTTTTTCCCCAAAATAAATATTTCTAATTTAATGCTTAAAAATATGTATGAAAAATACTTAAAAGTTTTAACATAAATCGATTTTCAGAAACTTTAGAAGTATCAAATAAAATTACGGTACTACTTGGTTATCCCGTCGACCAATTTCGCCAAATTATACATATAGCAAAACTAATTGCCAAAATATACATATTGACATAATTTTTATTTTAAATAACGAAGAAACAAATAAATAAAAGAACATTAATAAAAATTCAAAGTCTATATAAAAATCACATAATGACGTTTCAAACCGTGTATCGTATTTAATGTCATTGAATGTGGCATTCATGGTTATCCATTTTTGGCATTTAACTATCCATTTTGACGATAGTTTTTTGGTCCACGGGATAACCAAGTATTACCAAAATTACACACCATTCCATAAAGTTCTTTTCAAGATTTTTTTTTAAATATCCGCATTGCAGTTTGTTTTGATAAAAATATTTAAAATGTCCTTTCTGCCAGAATCGGGAGGAAGTAGTAGCTTTCTAATTTTTTGGTTTTAAAATTTTGCAAGTTTAGCTCGAAGCTCATTTTACTCAACTTTTATGAGGTTAAAGTGCGACGAATCCGAAATATTCGTTAATACCGCATTTAAATGAGAAAGTGTCGCCAGACTTGTCAAGGATTATAAGCTAACGCATGTTAATAATATTTAAGCATAGCACTGCAATGCACGGTGCAAATGATCGCCATTTTGAAACAAGATGGCGAATGAATCTGGCCAACGAATTCGAATGAGAAATTTGTTTGTATTATGCATACAATCTTTTTATACAAATCAGGTTATAAAAACAAGTGTTGCACTGTGATCAATATCAGATTATTTCAAAATTTCAGCTATTCTATAAAGCGAAATTGCTGTATCTCAGCCAATTTTAAGATAAAAACAAAACAAAATATGATTCGGAAAATTTTTATTAAAGACAAACTCTTAAGAAAAAATATTTTTAATTTATTTGTATTACTTTTTATTTATTGAATTTAAAAAAATCAAATGACCGCCATTTTGAGACAAGATGGCGGATGAAGCTAACCATCGAGCTCGGTCGAGACATTGGCATTTACTATGCATCCAATTAATCTCTGCAAATTGGTTATAGTTATCACAAAACAAAAATCTAATTTATACATATATATACATATATATTTCATGAAAAATATCTTATGGACCAGAAAATGCTTAAAGTATAAATTTTTTGACTTAAAAAAAAAAAAAAAAAAAAAAAAAAAAAGCAAGCGGAGATGAGGTAATTGCTTACCTTTTAGCTCGCAGGCTATCATAGCCTAAGAGCTTATGTGCCCGTACATTCTGTATGTATGTACGTACGTTCGTTCGTGCGTATGGCGATAACTCATAATAAAAATATCCGATTCACTTAAAATTTTGTATATAGGTATATTCTGATATGGCGCTTCCCTGATTAGTTTTTGGAGTTCATTCTATATATATAAGAGCGAGAAAGGGGGCTCATGCCCCTCCCCTTAATTGATATAATTGGGTTTTTCAAGAAGAATTATGAGTTTTCGTTCAAAATGTTTGATATAGGATCGTTCTCATGAGGCGTCTCCAAGATTGGTATTAGGTGTTCATTAGATAAGTATAAACAGGGGGATCGGGGGTTCTGTACTCCTTCCCTTTAATTTTTATAAATGGGTTTTTCATATAGATTTATCAGCTTTCGTTGAAATCTCTGAATAGTTTTGGAAGTTTAATGGTTAATCATAAAAGAGGAGGATAACTCCTCTTAAATTATATGAATGGTTTTTTATTAAGAATTTTCCGATTTGCTCTGAATTTTTGATATAGATTTTTTAAATGATAAAGCATGTCCCTGATTAGTTTAGAGGATTCAATAATTAAGTATAAAAATGGAAAGTGGGCGGGGTAGCTGTTTTCGCTCCTTAATTTATTTTTCGAACGAAATTAACTTTTGCAAATATAAGGCTGTAATGCACAATTAGTATGCGTAGTCTGTGAGCTCATTGCCGTCAGTTTAACTGGGCAATATTCATTTTATTAGTTTTGTAGTATAACAGTAGACATTTGGACGGAAGGTGACTTTTTTATGGAGGTGGGGGTTGGGAGGGGTGACAATGATCGGTGAAAATATACCAAAAATTTCTTGAAATGTTTTCCTCTGCATGGCTGCATTAGACAGCTTCTTACTTTTTGTAATGAAAGCTACCTAAAATGCATTTAAAAAAATAAGAGTTACGAATGTTATATTTCCATTTGTCTATACTTCCTCTGAGAGTTAGACACCCTACAAATTAATATATAACGTAAAAGCCTAAGTTCCTTTTATATTATAAAATTTCTGGTGAATACATACGTTACTCGCCCGAGCATTTTGTAATTAAAATAGTTATAACGATTCTTTTTCATGTATACATTATAAGTATTAGAATTTGTAAAACGCTGAAAAAGATATTTTCCGATTAAAAAAAAAGTTTCTTTTTTTTTTAATTATTTGGAAAATAGTTGTTATCCTCGGTATAGAATTGGGGAATCTGAAGTATATTTGAATCTTTTCATTGACTGAATTCCGAAAATTCTTCGTTTTCTAAATGGTCCATGCTTAATGTCTAGAAATGTAATAATTATGTAGCGACTATGAAAAAACAGTATTAAAAATTACAAAAAAATTAATAACTCAAAAGAAATATATATATATACTGCTTTTAAACAAGTTGAATTTAAAATAATTTTTTTCTTTATACTACGGTATCAAAATTGAAAATATGCATTGTTTAACTGTTTAAAAATCTATAGTACCGAAAATTGTTAAACTGAAATTTCATTTAACATTTGTTTATGATTGGTCCAGGAATATTAACGTATTATGATTCTGTTATTACATAAGCTATGTTTTGATCATCATAAAAGGATGTTATTATTGTTATAAACATAGAAATCTTTTATAAGTCTCAAATTATATTCTTTGAAAATATCATTTCCGAAATAGACGTTGTAATTTCTTAAATTGCATTTTTTAATATTAATTTATTTATGTATTTATTTATTTAACCCGTCTGTAGTCGCGTGTCGGTCTTTTCGCCGCCCGTATAACTTATCTTCTCCTAACATGTATCAGGTTACAAATACAACGGAGATCTACCATGTAGCTGACTTTGAAGGTTTCTTGAACACCTTAGTGAAGTAACAGGACGCCTCTGTTTTTCTTTCAGGTACATTTTTTGAAACAATGTTGAAATTCGCGAAAAAGTCTACGTAACAATCACTAATGTCAGAACATTTTTACTTTTTCGAATTACTCCATATCTCATGAATAAAATGCATAAATTAAGAAAACTGCAAATTTATATATTCATTGAAATGTTATCTTCATATATTAGGTGAAAAATATTTCTTATTTTACATATTTGGTATGCGGGGGGCCAGCGGCGAAAAGACCGAGCGCGACTAATGGCGTTGCAGAAAAAGTCGCGACTACTCACGGGTTAAATATTTTTGCATGCATAAAAAGTTTCTAAAAAGTGGCTTTATTTCTCTGGAATATGAAAAACATATCAGTCTATTTCAGCTGTGTTTTTATTTACAAGATATGTGTCCTTTTTCATACATGAAATACAAAAATAATATTATTAACGCATAAGTCATTTCGTCTATAATTTACATCAGTTTCATAATATGATTTATGTTATTTAAATTATTATATATTTTCTAAATTTAAAAAAAGGAATTTTTTATAATAACGCCTACCCCTGATTATAAAATACAAAATGTTACATTGAGCAACACATACGGAACTGTATAAAATAGTCGCAACCGCACGTACTTCATTGAGAAATATGCAAATTTTCCAACCTTTTATTACATTATTTCAATTTCTCTTTCACGAATATCCCGCAAGATTTCATTATGATTCAATAGATTACTTCAAAGAGCCGTAAGGAAAGGTGCTTGTTTATTGACAAAATATAGATATTTTGCGATTTCATTTCGCGGTAATCCTTCTTTATGTGAGATATTTAGAAAGATGATATTTGTCAGACATAGCTTTAAATTTGCCTTCAAATTTGATCGAAAATATATTTAGCCTTTATTCTATATTTCGCCTTTAAAATTCTTTACAGTAAAAAAATTAACTGTTAAAAAATCACTTCGGTAAGAATTTGGTACCAAATTAAGAAAAAAAAAGAAAAGAAAATGCAGCGAAGGCCGTTGGAAATGTGGAAGAATGGTCACAGAGCAGAATAGCAAAGTATTTCTTCAATAAAACCACACCGTTTTCAAAATTTGTTTGGGTTAAAAAAACTGACGTAACTTCTTGCACATCCTAATATTTCAAGCAGTGGAAACTTGTTAGAGAAATGTAGAGAGTAAACGTTTTCATATTTTATCAAACATTTTTTGTAGATTAATATTATAAGTTTAAAAACGTTATAATTTGCATTTTATGTTATTCTTCTATGCATTAAATGTTTTATGCAGCCCACATGATCAATAGAGAAATGATAATAACCTAAAAGCGTTATTCTGTTTTGAAAAAAAAAAAACACTTCTTATTGACTATAAAATTACTCGAAAAGTTTTGCAAAAAATCATTGGCAGCAATAGAAACTATGCCTTTGCGTAAAAACACTGAGTAAATATTTCGTTTACTTTCGAAAATCTATTGGTTTTTAGAACATGTTTAGGAACATGATTATTTTATTATTTTCACGGCGGTGATTATTTTCATTCATTTCTATATTATATTTTTGTAGATGTTTTGTAGACAACTGCCTTCTTATCATTAACATCAATTAACTTTTACTGTTTAAAAAATTATATGTAGATGAATTCAGTACAATCCTCGTTTTTGAGCTACATGAGCAGTGGTTCGACAAATCCTTTAGTTCGTCTATTGAATTATATTCGTATATATGTGAAGAAATTCGTATATATGTGTGAAAGGTGCAGCTTATTGACAAAATATAGATATTTTATGATTTCATTTCTCGGTAATACTTCTTTATGTGAGATATTTAGAAAGATGATATTTGACAGACATAGGTATAAATCTACCTTCAAATTTGATCGAAAATATATTTAGACTTTATTCTATATTTGGCCTTTAACATTCTTTACAGTAAAAAAACTTAACTGTTAAAAAATCACCTCGGTAAGAATTTGGTACCAAATTTAAAAAAGAAAAGAAAATGAAACGAAGGCTGCTGGAAATGTAGAAGAATGTTCACAGAGCAGAGTAGCAGAGAATTTCTTCAATAAAATTTCACCGTTTTCAAAATTTGTTTGGTTAAAAAAAAACTGAAGAAACTTCTTGCACATCCTAATATTTCAAGCTGTGAAAACTGGTTAGAGAAATGTAGAGAGTAAACGTTTCATATTTTATCAAATATTTTTTGTGAACTAATATTATAAGTTTAAAAACGTTATGATTTACATTAAAATTAATAATTTTAAGTTATTCTTCTATGCATTAAATGTTTTATGCAGCCCACATGATCAATGAAGAAATGATAATAACCTAAAAAGGTTATTCTGTTTTGAAAAAAAAAACACTTTTTATTGACTATAAAATTACTCGAAAAGATTTACAAAAAATCATTGGCAGGAACAGAAACTATGCCTTTGCGTAAAAACACTGAGTAAATATTTCGTTTACTTTCGAAAATCTATTAGTTTTTAGAACATGTTTTAGGAACATGATTATTTTTTTTTTTCACGGCGGTGATTATTTTCATTCATTTCTACATTATATTTTTGTAGATTAAAAAACACCTGCCTTCTTATCATTAACATCAATTAACTTTTACTGTTTAAAAAATTATATGTAGATGAATTCAATACAATCCTCGTTTGAGCTATATGGGCAATGGTTCGACAAATCCTTTAGTTCGTCCATTGAATTGTATTCGTATATATGTGACGAAGTGTAGCATTTTAAAACGGAAATACTGTTTTAAATATAAGCAGCTATAAAAGACATCAATTACGAGCACGGAGTGCGATATTTTGGAACTGAAATACAGAATTAACCCTTTATCTACCACATTATGAATTCATAAAAATTTTACATTCTAAAGCGTTTTACACAAATTGTTTAAAGTAAATTAAAAGATTCTTCAAACATTTGATAAATATTTGAAGGATTTTAGAAGGATTGAAGGAATAATTAAATTTGAATTTACAAGGATTTTGTGCAAATTTTAAAACACCAATCAAATCTTTTATTTTTCATTATTTCCTTAGTGTTTTGTATAATTATAAAATGTTCAAACATGATTTTCATATAATATAAATATAGAAATATTTCCGCATTGAAAAATCTCCATCCCCCTCCCTCAACGCCAAAAAAGCTGAAAAGATGAAAAGGAAAAAAAATCATCCTTTTAAAAATATTTTTGTATTGTGTAACCAATAATGCTTTTGGAACAAGGTAAAACTATGGGTACCTACCCGTTAAGTACATTAATTAAAATTTCTTAGGAATTTTTAAAATTTTATTTTACTTTTTTGCATTACAAAAGCATTGAAATATGCAAAATTAATTTATATTTAATAATTATTTTTATTTTCATTGACTCTACAAATGGTATTTTAACACAGAGTAAAATTATTTACTTTTAAATTTTTGCACAATTAGTACACTTTTGATGCAAGTCATTTTAATATAGAAACTAATTCATAGTTTGTATTGTTCTACTATCTGTTAGGCTCTATTCACACCCATTTCAGTTTTTTGTAATATTGTTTCCGTTTTCTTTTTTTTTTGTAATATATATCCGGTAAATATATATATATATATATATATATATATATATATATATATAATAGCAGTCAATTAATAATATTAATACTAATATATATATATATATATATATATATATATATATATATAATAGCAGTCAATTAATAATATTAATACTAATATATATTAATGATATTTAAAAACAAGTACTTATACAGACCGGCCTCTTGCGATTTTAGACACTTTCTTAAATATCTAAAAAAATACATGAATAATTATCCTTAAACTGTAAGTGTGCAAACATATTAGTACACGTCATACATTTCCGTGAAGATTTTTTCTGGAACTCTATAGGGGACCGTCCACAAATTGGAAAAAAATCTTTTGGATGATTGTGTAAAACTAACGTAGCAAAATCTCTCAAAGTGTAGTTTATGATTAAGTGGCTTAATGCAATAACTTGTGTTTATTTTTATGTGGATAACATGCATACTCGTAGAGAAATTTACGATTTTATAAAAGCAATCCCAAATTTTCCATGTTTTTTCCTTACAATTTGATGCGTTCTTATATATAAAATAATGTTCTTTTTTGAAGATATGATAAAAACATCAAACTTTTAATAACTTTAGTAACTTTTTAGTTACTTTTTAATTTGTTGACGGTCCCTTACAAGGTTTCGGGAAAAGAAACTTTATGGATATGCATGGCCTGTATTGTTATGTTTACACAGTTTCATGATAATTTCTCATGTATTTTTCTAGATATTTAAGAAAATGTCTAAAATCGCAAGTGGCCGGTTACCTTTGGCCATATAGTGCATATCTATACATCCATACATACATATTTATATATTTAATTTTCTACCGCAAATTATCCAGGCAGTAGAACGTTTTTATTAATGATGCTTACTTTATTATAATTTAAGCGATTGAATAATATGAATGCTTTTATATTACGGTTACAATACCATTTATTTAAAAAAAATACGCGAATCAATAATCAGTTTTCTGGAAAATTTCCGTAATGTGTGGACAATTAATCATGAAAGTACAAACTGATATGCACATTCAACCCATTCCCAGCTGCTGATGCGTTCACGCAACTGTCAAAATCAAAGTGCAAGCATAATTTATTTATTTGCCAACCACTATTTTTAAACTAAAATTTCTCCCTTACTCATAGGCACAAAATTTGATTAAATAAATCGAAAAACACCTTTAGGTTTTATGTTGGCTAATACTATTCAGCTAAAATGTTGAAAATCTCACATCAAAATTTTGCCATTTAATGGGTTAACATTTATTGTTTATCTGCTATTAAGATTTACGAAATTACACATTTTAAAGATTTTTTAAATAATTTAGTGCAGGAAAATACGGAAACCACTTAATAAATAAATACTTTTATGAATTTATTGCAAAATGCAGAAACCTTTGTATTTCTCACAAGTTATATAAATCTATTATTCTTTGCTGCAGATAAATTTCATTACTCTTCTTCCGCGCATTTTAGAATTTCCTAATACTTCAATAGTTTCAAATTTAAAATCAATTTCAACTGAAATTGAGTTATTGATTTCCATGACTTTATGTCTCTGAATATTCATATAGGACGAAAATACTGTATTTGTTCTGCAATATATATACGAGGAAAAGTGAATTTTAGAAAGACAATTAATCCGTATCAATATATTTCTTTTACTTAATTTATCGATACATTTATTTTCACTTAAATGTGAGTTCTTAACTCAAAATGCAAAAAACCGAAAATTCATGTTTCTGAAACAAGAAAAAAGGGAAATGCAATACAATTTCACCAAAACATATGCTTTTTATTAGTTTTTTGTTAGAAATAGTTTATTGAAAATCGATAACAAACAACAATTAATAAACATAGATAAATAGATAGAGTAAGTGAGCTTATTGTTAGTCTCCTAACTAATATTATGAGGGACCCCAAAAACTAGTTAAAATAATTAGGAAACCTGACTTTATATCTCTGAATATTCATATAGGAAGAAAATACTGTATTTGTTCTGCAATCTATATACGAGGAAAATTGAATTTTAGAAAGACAATTAATCTGTATCAATATATCTATTTTACTTAATTTATCAATACATTTATTTTCACTTAAGTGTGAGTCTTTAACTTAAAATGCAAAAAACCAAAAATTCATGTTTCTGAAACAAGAAAAAAGGGAAATGCAATACAATGGCACCAAAACATATGCTTTTTATTAGTTTTTTGTTAGAAATAGTTTGCTAGTTAAAATAATTACTAGTTAAAATAGTTTACTAGTTAAAACTAGTTAAAATAATTATGAAACATCTCCAAAGATGTAGGAGTCTATGTATCTATGCTTATGATGCGCTCGTATTTTTAAAGAAGATCTAGAAATAATTTTAACTATTTTGGAAACACTTAAGATAATTTAAAGGGTGTAAAATAAATGTCTTCTACAGTCAATATCTGGAGTCAGTAGGTCCGCTTCAATAATCGATGAATACATAAAATATCTATAGCAGAGTTGCTAAGTCTCCGTCTTTTTGCGCTCTACTAATATCTTAGAGAAAATCTGGTTCTCTTAGATCTTCGAAATGTTTCAACTAATTAAATTAACAATATTTTTTGTATTAAAATACTGGTATTCAAAGAGCCGGAGATTTAGCAACTTTGCTGTAGAATTACTTTAGTGATTCTTTTTTTTAAATTTCGGTGGCTTAAAGAATATGTTTGATTACACATTTTCAAGCAACGGTTTATTCTGGAGTACAATTAAATAACCAACGGTAAACTAAATGAAAACAATTGCAAGTACCCTGAAAAATAAAAATATATCTACGATTTTATTTGAAGAGGATTAAAATGGAACTCGTCTAAAACATCTTAAAGAAGAACGAAAAGTAATTGCAAATAATAATAATAATAACAATTCGTTTTACTCATATGTCGTGGGGGGGGGGTTAAATAAAAATTAATACAACATCCAGAAAAAGGACAAAAATCAATAGAAATAATGTGTTGCAATTTTAATATGAATGCGTAATATTTCCTTTTACAACAGCATTTGTATGAAATGATATTTAAGCGCGTATGGACTGACGGAAACAATATCTTCATTTCAAAACAAGGGGACACTGTCTCCTAACCGATGATCTCCCAAAACCTCGTTCAGACTCTAAAAACCAGACACTAAAACTGTACTTATTTTATTTCTAAAATTACTAATGATTGAATTATAATTAAAATGATGTAGTTATAATTAAAATTACATTTAAATTATAATTAAAGTATAGCTAAAAGTTAATTTATTATTTAAACTAATAAAAAAAATATTTAAATTATAATTAAAAACAATGGTAATCTTCGTGTAGATGGGTTTCTACATCATTTTAGTGAAGTATTTTATTAGAAGAGTTATGGTTATTGCTGTTTATTGCTGTTTTCGTGTTTCATTTAGTAAGATTAATTAAACATTTTTAAAGTTAGCTAATATAAAATTAAATAAGTGAACAGAATTCTTATATACCGACATTTTTAACAATGGTATAAGAAATTAATTTTAAATAAGATATTTTAAATTCAACATTTTGAATCTGACATAATTTTCAACAGTTTATTTGTCTTTGTAATGTTCACTAGAAAATATTTTTATGTTAGAAAGATGATATTATTATTTGCATTGTTTTAGAATTGACAAAAATAATTAATAAGAGTCCAGTTTTTTTAAAAAACTGCTTTCTATATTGCTGAAAAGCTGTCACGCTACAAAAAAAGTGTGTAACAAAAACAAATTAAATATTATATCCATATAAGTGCTACCCTTATACATTTTTTTGAAAGATGCATATTTTTATCTGCTATAACAAAAAAATCTCTTTTTAGAATTTTATTTGAGCGCGTGAGAAAAAATGTGCATATTTTATTTTTCTTTTACCTATCTAATTACTCTCTACTGAGCGGCATTTTACTTAAACGTATGAGATCGAAAAAAAAATATTCTACACATTATTCATTCATTGATAAGGGATTTTAAAATATTGTTGACTCTCGTTAATTCGAAATCGGATAGTACGAATCTTCGCTTAATTCGAACTAAACATGAAGTCCGGAAATTTTTAATGACAGAAGAACGTTAAGCATTTTCATTAATTCGATCTCATTTTATCTTGACTTCGTTTAGTTCGAAATAACGAGAATTCTGATTTTTCATTCTTCCTTTCTTTCTCACGGATTTCAGATCATTTCAATAACTTTCTTTCTTTGATTTTTGTGAAAATTGTTCCGAACGAGTATACATATAATCCCATGCATTTGATATCCACTTTCTTAGTGCCCCGTCTGTCCATCAGTGACGCTTCAAATTATTCTTCCATTATGCTTGTTTCTAACCTTTTAATTAGTTTATGTATTTATACATTCTAATTTAATATTAAGTCATATCCTGATGATAAAAGACGAAATAAATTTTAAAAAACGCTAAAACAATAATTCCTTTGTAATAGTACCATATTAAGCATGTTTTCATTTCATACTTTCCATAATTCGAACTTCGGATAATTCGAACATTTTTCGTGGTTCCGACGAGTTCCAATAAACGAGAGCCGACTGTATCTTCAACCATATTTCGTTAGTTTGTGTGTAAAAATAATTAAATCATTGCGATTTTAGCTTCTCATTATATTTTCAGCGGGATGTTTCTTTATATTACCTATTGTATCTGCGAAATAAAAACGAACAATTGTATGAAAGAATCCAAATACAAGTTTAAAACAAACATTTTGTTCTATAAAAATATTTTAAAAAATAAATTTCTGTATTATGACCATAAAGTTTCTTCTTTTTATTTTAAATAAATTTGTTTTGTATTTTTAATTTTTTATATTCCTTAGAATTTTGAACAGTACTTTACAAATATTTAAAATTAAATAATGATTTTCTGTTTAGAATGATAAAGATAAGTTACACGTTATGCTACATGATGATGTCCAGTATGTCTTTCAAAACCACACTCAATTAGGCATCACTCGCTTTTTTTTAACTAGTTCTTACTTATTTTTCTGGTAAAATAAAGAATTTTCACTATTACTAATATGGGCGAATGCGAAAGTCTAATGTATGTTTGCAATCATTACTTTTATTTGCAGCATTCTAGAGGAGAACCAATTACTGAGCTTTTAGTGCAAAAGGAGAAAATTAGCCTCATTATTTACAAATAAACCATAATATAGAGCCACTAGGAAACATAACAAAATAATAAATACATATATTTGCGCATAGGTAATATTTTTTTTCTTATCATAATAAGTGTGGCGGTAAACCAGTCAAAATTTTCTTTCAGTGTAAAATTCGTTCTAAAAAAAAATGTCATTTAAATTTCTTTTAATTTGCAGAAATATTATCCAAACAATAAAGATAGTTAATTACGATGATCTCTTACAGTTACCCATCTGTATTTGTGTGAGCAAATAATTCAATCTTATTTTGATATCAAATCGTTATGATTCCTGTAATTTTCTGAATGTTAAATATAGGTGTTAAAAATTACAGTTAAATTATAAATATAAGCTTTTATTTATTATTTCTTTGGCATTTTTCATAATATGAAAGTGGTTACTATTTTAAAGTAATATTCTGAGTTTTAAAATTTGAACAATTGAATGCTAAAAATACATTTTTATAACTTTATAATTTAACCTCTTCAGACCTGAGGTACACAAAATGTGTACCTCCATTCTTTCCCTTATAAAAACTAAACTGTTCGCATTTTTTAAATTTTTGCTTTACTTCCATTCAGCTGAATGTTTTTTGCTTTAAAACAAAACCGATAAATTTTAGCATTGTTGAATATTATCTCATAAAATAATTATTATTATCATCCAAATTTCGCATATACCTTCTATACATTGTGGCTAAGAAAGTAAGAAATATATATGATTATTTAATTTAAATGCTTTACAATAAAAAAAAATTAAAGGGTTTGTTTTACTTGTTTAAGGAACTTAATTTTGTTATTGCGTAAATTTATATTATTGATAGTTAAACGGATGTTTTAAGGGAATTAGTATTGTTATATCCATATTTGTAAACCTCAAATACCAGTCCCCTAAAATGCTGATTTCATAAAAATGAATCTTTCTGTCATCCACGGTGTCATTTCAATTATGCAAAAGCAATAAATATATATTTGCAAAGTTGTTTTATGCTCAGGTCTGAAGAAGTTAGATGTAGCATAGCAATAAGTTTTAAAAGTAATTTCGTATAATGTTTTTTAATTAATATTAATTTCATGTAGAATTAAAATCTTTAAGATTTATTTCAAGTCGGTAGCTATCATAAGAACTTATCATAACTCCATTCATTAAATGTAAATATAACGGAACAATCAATCTTCAAATAATTGTCGCTAGATTGAAAAGTCATTGTACAGTAACAAGAAAATAAAAGTAAGTACCCTTTGCAAATTTGCTACAAATAATTGGGGGAAAAATTTAATTGTATAAAACGATTGCAAATTCAGATTACTTTCGAATTATGTTTACAAAAATTGTTCAGGGAGCTATCTACAAATCAAAACTAGCCCACACATTTTAAAAATAGAATCAGCAAATTTTGACAAGGTAATCTATTTGGTGCGCAACTAAGTTTTTTTTCTGATTTATGAAAAATGGAAAATTTCAAGAAAAGTACAAAAAAATGTTTTATTCACTGGTTAGCTACACATTTTTGCCATCTTTCTGACATTATATGAATGCTGCGTCTTTGGATGGAAACCATTTATGCAATCAACTTTTAACCTTCCTAAAATTAGCCAAGTGTATATCAGCTAAGCTATGCTTCATCCACTTCAACAAGTGATAATCGGAAGGAGCCATGTTAGGCGAATCATGTCAAGTACAGTAACAGATCCTGTTTCACCTTTTTGGTGGTGTCATGAACAATGGAATTGTGATAGCACGGAATGTTGCCGTGTTGCAATATCACCGGTTTCTGTTTAGTTCATTCTGGCCGTTGTTAAAGCATGCAAGGTTTAAATTAATTATTTGTTATCGGTAGCGATGCCTATTGTCAGTTTAGCCCCCGTTTCAAAAGCTCTTAGTACACGATTACTTTCAAGTCCCTGTCCCTTCAAACGTTGGGCATTGTCTTCTTCCCGAAGCGATTTGGTTTTTCCCTGTTAATGCTGCTTCAGGGGAGAGTAACTAATTTTTGCATTTCGAATTCTCTAAACCAATTTCATTGTCAATAACAAATCCATGCAAGAGACTCTTTCTTCTGGGCCACAAAAGCAAAATTTCAATAATGGCTTTTTGACTTTTCATTTCTTTCTCGGTCAGCTCTTGCGGCACCCATTTCCTTACTTTTGAATTTTTAACAGGACATGTAAGCTTTTGGATATACTTAGGAGAGTCACGTTTAATGCCTCCTCAAGTTAATATATATATTTTTTTGTTATCATTTTCCTTCAATAACGCCTGCAGATCCGCACCTCAATAGATTTGATTTTCTGAAGAAATTGCCACTTTTAAAGCATTTAAACAAATCTTCACATGTATTTTTCGATGGTGCATGTTTGCCGTAAGCCTCCTTAATAAACTACATCCTTCAGCTGCAAATAGTTTTCAGATTAAAACCGAAAAGCTGAACTTCCCTCAAACGCTGATTATTTGGCGCAAGCTCGACATCTTCGTTCATACAAAAAAATATTTTTGCGCATTGGTATTACGTTTGTTGTTAACAGCCAAAGCTATTAAAAACATGACTTCAGACATGTATGATGCCTAAATATGTCGATAATGTCATCAATGCATGAAACCCAGAGACTTAGTTACGCACCTTGTAAATCTTCTGTTCAATCTATGACTAAAAACGAAATTTCATGTCTATTTAAAAATAAGATTTTGAATTATAAATAAATAAATATTAGAGGATCTAATGTTAATTTGCATTTTAATATATTTATTAATATTTCCTTGAAATCGATCCTAATGCGAGCATAGTTCCAATAGTAGGAACGAGATAAATAAGAAGCTCCAAGTGATGTTACGCAATTTCGCCATCTTATGGTGATAGGTACTGAACAACAAAATTTGGTTCAAACTAGATTAAAATTTTTAACAGTGTACTTAACTAATAATTCTGAATTTTGCGTGCAATTTTTTTTTCCAACTAATACAATTCTAAATGATATTAGCGTTTTTTTTTTTTTTTTTCAAAATTAATGACTTTGTATCAATGACCTTCAAAATCAATGACTTGGTATAAATTACTTTCAAAATCTGTGTAGTGAGGGGAAAGGATAAATATTTTTTATTGGTGACTAGAATTTTTAAAGGAGCGCAAGATTTTCTCTAGTTTGAATATTCCTGGTAAAAATATTCTCCTGACTGCCGCCGGCTGATTTTTTCACACAGTAAGCTGCAGGTTTCACTGCAACATAAGCAATATTTAAATTAGTATAATTCCACAAATAAAACCCAGTTCTGAAAAATTAAGTTAGGATTGATGCTATCAAAGATTATACACCGATACTAATAACATATTTTGCATCAGGTTGGAAAAAAACATCTTTTTTTTATATTTTTAATAATTTAAGAGAATACAACATTACAATATTACCCTTTGGCTGGGTAGTCTGGGGGTTAAAAATAATATAAGTATTTCAGACGTGTTATCAGCTTACAACAATAAAATAAATAAAAATTAATAGAAATCAAAAGGTGTTTAAGCTTCTACATTAAAATTCAATATTTAAAGAGTTTTCAATATTTTTTATTTCATTTACTTTTAATTTTTTTTTTTTTACTTTTTCATTAATTTTGGGATTTTTAATTGTATATCAATGATATTAGAGTTAGAAAAACGAAATAAATTGTAAATTTTGGGATACAATAATTTTTTAGAATTCGTTTATGTTTAAATTTCTATTCTACGTTATAATAATCTGTTTTTGAACATATTTGTTTAACAATCAACTTATGCACAATAAATTTACAATAATGATATTATTAATCACACATGTTATCTATACATATATATATTTAAAGCATTTAACAAAATTTACCATGAATTAGTGAACATTTATTTTCAAATCTTTAATCACATTGTCAGTTATGTGTCTATTATTTAACTTATAAATTACTATACAACATAAAAATTTATAAGAAATAAAGTAACAGGATCTCAGTATTGTTTATAACAAACGTAACAAATGTTGCAAAATTCTTTTCAAAGCAAAACAAAATAAAATAATATTATATATATATATAATTCTGATATAAAAGATAAATTCTGTCATAAGAAACTGATGATTTGGTATTTTCGATTATATTTAACGACTCTCCTAGTTTTGACTTATCAGAAAATCATCCTTGTTTTGTTTTTGATTGTTTTCTTCATGTCCTTCTTATTGATTTCTATGAGATAAAATAATATCTCTTGATTTCCTAAAAATTTCTCAAGCTCAATAAAAGTACTCAAGTACTCTATATAAAAGTACTTGTAAGGTATTTAACTTTAGTTCTACCTGAAACATTGTTTAAATCAATACTAACAAGAAATATTGGACGAAAATAATTTTAATAAGAACTTTCTGTCGAATAAAATAACAACAACAACAACAAAAATTGTGCAATTTATCTCGATATGTTTGTTCTGAGATATTTATGTTTTTTTCATTACTATTTATAAACATTTTCTAATTTTACAGTCTTTAATCATTCCAAAATATAAAAAAGTCCTTGCCGGTTGTTCAAATTTCACAAAAAATAATAATATATGAATAAAAAAAAATTAAAAAAATACGTGTGGCACTCGGGGACTGCCACGGTAAAGCTATTGCATAGCATTTTTTATCAACTTATGCAATTACAATTATTTATTTGTTTATTTTTTTATGCAGTTTTTTTTTTCGATATTAATTCAAGTTTTTGCTTTTTCTTTAATATTAATGCAAGTTACACTTTTTGAGCGCGATGACTGATAAGAAAACTTTTTTTTTCTTTTATTGAATAAATGAGAAGTCTGCCGAAGTCTATCGAACGGAAACGACGTTAGCCGGAGTGTTAGGTTTTTTTTTCTCGTTACGGAATTTCTAGATTCGGTCGCTGCGCTCAAAACCCGCGATAAAAGCTATGCAGTAGCTTAAATGTGCCCCTCTGGGGGGGGGGTGACACACAAGACATCCATAATATGACTAAGCAGTTGCAGACCTTTCAAATGATGTGCTACACGACTGGTGTTGTAAAGAAATTAAAAATGTGCCCCCCTGGGGACAGAGTGGGGGTGACACACAAAACATACATAATATGAATAAGCAACTGCAGGCCTTTCAAATAATGTTTCACATGACTGGTGTTGTAAAGGAATTAAAAATGTGTCCCCCCTGGGGGGGTAGAGAGGGGGTGACACACAAGACATCCACAATATGAATAAGCCGTTGCAGACCTTTCAAATGGTGTGTCACAGACTGGTGTTGTAAAGAATTTAAAAATGTGCCCCCTCATGGGGGGCAGAGTGCGGGGTGACACACAAGACATGCATAATAGGAAAAGGCAGTTTCAGACAATTCTAAAGATATGCAACACGAGGGGTGTTGTAAAAAAATTAAAAATGTGCCCCCCTGGGGGGGAGACACACAAGGCATCCATAATATGAATAAGCAGTTGCAAACCTTTCAAATGATGTGTCACATGACTGATGTTGTAAAGAAATTAAAAATGTGCCCCCTGGGGGGGCAGAGTGGGGGTGACACACAAGACATCCATAATATGCATAAGCAGTTGCAGACCTTTTAAATGATGTGTCACACGACTGGTGTTGGAAATAAATTAAAAATGCCTTCCCCCCTGGGCGGACCCAATTTCAAGGCAGATCGCAGAGGGACACACAAGACATGCATAATAGGATAAGGCAGTTTCAGGTCTTTCCAAAGATATGCTACACGAGGGGTGTGGAAAAAAATTTAAAAAGATCCCCTTTGGTGAGGAAGTGGGGTGAGGCGCCCCAAACAAGCATAGTTGGAATGAGCAGTTACAGTTCTTTTAAACGATATGCCACACGATGGGTGTGTATACAAATTTAGAAAATGCCTCCCTGGGGGGGGTGCAGAGAGGGGGGATGGCGCACCGGACGTGCAAAATATGAATAATCAGTTTAAGGCCTTTCCAAAGATATGTCACATGACGGGTGTTTACAAAATTTAGAAAAGTACCCTTCTGGAGTGTGGAGGGCGCTACGAATGCGTACAAAATTATAAATGGTCACTTTTTCTAAAAATATAGCACATGATGGGTGTCATGAACATTTAAAAAAATTCACATCAGGCAAAGTTTTGAAAAATTTGCCGGCGGGGGGAGGGGGCGCATTCACATAATTAGTCACAGGACTTTAGGAAGATGTATCGCGCGAGTTCCCCCCTGCCCCGAAGAGGGATAGGTGGTAACCTTCCCCAAAATGTACACCGAATACGTTTCAAATTTCATAAATAATATTTATCGAAGTTCCGTATAAAAAAAAATACCGCGTCAATGTCTGCCGAACTGAAACGAAGCGACGTTAGCCGGAGTGTGAGGTTTCTTCCTCGTTACGAAATTTCTAGATTCGGTCGCCACGCCCAAAGCCCGCGATAAATCTATGCAATAGCTTAAAAATAATAATAATAATAATAATAATAATAATAATAATAAAAACAAGGCAGAGATAAACGCTGTGTAACAATTTTATCTCGCTGTGTTTGGTTAATGTTCATTTTTATTTATCTGAAAGAATCTGTTTTTATAAGGATCATGTTAATATGATTTTTGTTTTCATCAACTCTTATTTTTGCTTACAAATTTTGTTTTTAATTATTATTATTTCTACTATATTTGCAATAATATTTGACCGTATGAAACACTTAACTACAAGAAAGTTTTAAATATTACTCAGAAGATTTATAATGAATTATGTAGATTTTATAATTTAAAGATTGTTTTTTTTTTTTTTTTTTTTTTTAACCAATTTTTCTTCTATTGAGCCTATTTTTAATTTGATCAAAAATCTCTCATAGCTAAATGTTTGGCTGTTTACCTAGATGTAATAATAACTTCAAACCGATTTGATATGTATTATGATTGAAAAATTATAGGTTCTGTTGGTCCGATTTTTCCAGTTAACACACTCGACCGAAATTTTCTGCCCCTTTACTTTATGTGTGAGTTTAAAAGGGATATTCGCTGAATAATGGAAGTTACCATGTTTCAAAAAATGTGATATATGCATATACATCCAGAAAAAAATGTTTAAACAAAAAAAAATAGTAGTGCATGACTGTATATACAGGGTGTCCAGTAAATGACTGACCCATTTTGAATATAAATAAAAAAACGGTTTGAGATTTTAAAAAAAGTGCGGTTTGTGGTGGTGTTATCAGAAAATCAATAAATTTTTAGGTATGCACTTTCTTAAAATAGTTCGAATTTCGGCCAACAGATGGCGCTGGCGGCGCAGAGTCAAACCTCAGTCAACATGTTGAATCGACTCCCCACTCACCTACAGAAAAGATTATAATAATATTTATTATTGAATAATGTTTATTTTATTTAATAAAAAACAACAAAACATGCTTTTTAATAAGCATTGACTCTTCACACACTTACCATAAATAATTGTATTCAAAACATGTTTTGTACCCGATTAACTAATTCTCTTTTTACGTATAATAAATTGAAAATATGGGATAAACACCGCTTTTTAAGTAAAAGAAAAATCTTAACGTTTAATCTACACATTTCTTCCATTAAATAGTATGAAATTGCATTTAAAAAAATTAGTAGTGTTAAATAGCTTTAAGTGATGGATCAAGCAAACTCTTCTTGCTCACCTCAAACTGTAAAATCAGTTAAGTAGTTAAAGAGACGTACAGGTACAGAAATAGTGTTGGCAAGTTCCCCGTCTAAAAAAAAGCGGGACAATGACTGATAAATCGGTCCATATAAATATAGTAAACCTCAGAATGAAAGAATTCGTTTATAACAAAGCTTGTTTTAAACATAAAATATTGATTTCGAAAGAGAAAGTAACATACAAAGCCCGCTGCTAAGACGGAAACCTGCCTAAAACGAAATATTGTTCATTTTTTCGAAAACCAAATTCAACCCTACATTATATTCATATTTTAACAGTTAACATTATTTAAAAATGATTCTAAATTTTTTTTGAAACTTAATATGAAAAAAAACAATAATGTTCCAGCAATTTGGTATTTATATTTATAAAATTGAACTAAAATAAGCACAACTATAATGATTCCATGATGATTCAGGATTTATTATGCCTTCAGTAATGAAATTTTTAAAAGGGGTGACTCGCAATATATAAAAACTAGCCGTTGGAGGCACCGTAATACTTACCCATCATGGATATGAATAGCACAATATATGAAAACATAACACATGTAAACAATTTATAAAATGCATTACAATTCCAAAACAAAATATAAACGTATATTTAAATATTTTTAATACATAATCATGCTCTATTAATGAATTTCTGATGACCCAATTTCGATAAATTTTATGAAACGCCAAACTATTCAAGTAGCACTGAATTACGTAATAGAAACATCCTTATAACTCCAAAAATAATAATAATATTCACTAACAGTTTCTTGCATCGAATTAAGTATCTCATTTCCAATTAAAAGATATCTTTGAATTGAAATTTGAATGAAATACACGGTCATGAAAAATCAAAGAATGTGGAAAATAGGATTAGAAATATCTCAACAAGTGATTATCCGATTGACTTCGTTTTTTATGCAACATTTTTGTTATTTTATTGTCTTTTACGTTCACGTCTTAAACTAAAAGAATTCGAAAATTTTTTTATACCTTTCATCAAAACGAATTTTTCGAGAGTCCGAAAAAATAGTTCCGGATAATCGAGGTTACTGATATTAAATAGGCTTCGTTCCATTCTTACATACTAAGCACATACAAAATTTTAAATCTCTATCTCAATTTGTTCGGGAGATAGAGCGGTTACAGACAGACAGACACACAGACGGACGGACGGCAATTTTTTTTTCTAAAAATATGTTTTTCGGAATCTCCAGTGTCCGAAACGTGTAAATCCGTCAATTTTTTTTCGATTTTCAAAACGATTGCAAGACTTACCCTATACTACGTATGATGGGTAAGTAAGAAGTAATTAATCTTTTTTTTAAGCATTTTTCTATTTTAGGGAAAATGCGTTTGCAGTCAGGAGAAGAAGAGGGAAGGGTTGTGTGTAAAAAGCATTTTAAAATTTGTCTTGGTTTTCGTAATAAAACTTCCAGATATGTTAAATGTCAAAATATGATTATAACATAGGGGTAAATTCGGTTTGCAGAAAAATGAAAAATATTTCGTTTTTGACAGGTTTTTGTCTTTGCAGGAAGTTTTTTATGTAACTTTCTCCGTCGTGATCAATAATTTTTTATGTCTAAGACTGGATTTGTAATAGACGAAATATAGACGAACCTTTATTCTAAGGTTTAATATATTTTTATGTGCTGATTTATAATCACTGTCCGGCTTTTATTTTAGACAGAGAACTTGCCACAATTATTTGCGTACCACTGTTTTAACTTCTGATTTCACTACCCATCGTACAGGCAAGAAGAGTTTGCTTGATTCATCTCTTAAAGTTTTTTGACATCACTAATTTTTTTAAATACTATTTCATACTATTTAATGGAAGAAATGTTTAAATTATAGATTAAGATTTTTTAACTTAAAAAAGCGTTGTTTTTTCCCCAATTTCCAATTTATTGCACGTAAAAAGATAATCAGTTACCGGTTACAAAATATTTCGTTAATACAATTTACTTAAAGTAAATGTGTGAAAAGTCAATGCTTATTAAAAAGTATGTTTTGTCGGTTTTTATTAAGAAAAGTTGACATTATTCAATCATAAATATTATTTTTAATCTCTTTAATTCCAACAAACTGTATTTCTGTAAGTGAGTGGAGAGTCGATTCAACATGTCGACTGAGATTCGACTCTGAGAAATGAGCTGAAAAACTCATGCATATGAAAACTAGAGTAACGTCTCAATTTCGACAGCCTATTGCTGCCACCAGCGCCATCTGTTGTCCGAAATTCAAACTATTTTAAGAAAGTGCATTTCTAAAAATTTATTGATTTTCTGATACAAATACTGCAAACCGCGCATTTTAATCTCAAACCGATTTTTATTATTGACATTCAAAATGGGTCAGTCATTTACTGGACACCTTATATATATATATATATATATATATATATATATATATATATATAAAGAGAAAGAGAGAGGGATTTGAAAAGTGGGTGGTTTCTTGTTTCTAGGGTGCATGATCACCTAAATTTGCAAAACCTTTTTAGAAATTCCAAAATAAGTGAGTATGCAATATATAGAAGTTTTTATTAAACCTACCTCATAGTAACAGGTGAAGTGGAATGGAGTTTTCTGCAAAATAATAAATAAATCTATGAATGTATTAATTAAATTATTAATTGTGAAATAAATAAGATTAAATTTAGAAAATAAAAGGATACATTTATTAATCCCAATTTTCACTGCTAATACACAACAACTGTTAAAAAATACACATTGGATAGAAATCTAATACAGTCTCAACATTATTCGGGTCATTAACGTACCGCTACATTGATATACTGTAAAAAAATCTTAGAATTATACATTCTTTTACCATTGAGTTGCATTTCATTTCACCTATTAGTATCTTTGTAATTAATTATCAGAATATTAAAGATTTTTGTCTGGCAGATGGTGAAATCTTTCTAATATGTTTGTAGAATTTTTTTACAGAATCTGTAGAATTACTTAGAAAATAAATTTATATTTCTCAAATAGGATTAGACATGATTGCCTTCATTTTGCAGAATATACATATTTGATACAGTTGGAAGAAACTTTCTGTGCAATTTTTATATAATGACCTGCCGTATCTTCTTGGATGCAAATGAGATTTATCAGATAGTGAGTCTGCATTGTTTCTTTGAATTCATTACACTTTCGATTACACGTATGCAATCTAATCCAATCAATCTAAATATAACATAAATAACCTTTAATATATTCCCGAATTTCACCACTTTCCATGGTCGGTAGTTTAGGAGTAAAATGGTTGTGATAGACACACAGGGACAGCAGTGATCTTAAAATTGTTCTGTTTTAACTTTTTAAGTACGGAACTTTAAAAAATCCCTGTCGGCTTGGACTATAGGCGGAGGTAGATTTCAAAATTAAGAACTCATTTCAACAACAAAAATAAAATAGGATTAGAGATAAACCCATTTTAGCAATTTTATTTAGCCGCTTTTACGAATTTTTAATTTTTAAATTTCTGTAAGAGCTGTTTTTATTGGAATAATCTTAAGCGAAATTTGGTTCGATATATATATATATATATATATATATATATATATATATATATATATATATATATATATATATATATATATATATGTGTGTGGTGCATTATGTGAAAACTTTAATAAGTGGATTAAAAAATACATGCCTTTTGATTCTAGGTTTTTTACTTCTAGATATATTGTCGAAAATGAGTTTTGAACCTCCTTTCGAAGCATGCTTAGCACAACGCACGTCTGTTTAAGTGTCCGGCCTGTTTTTCCCTTTATGTTTGATGATTCATAAAATTATATCCATGAAAACTATTTGTATGGGGATTTGTTTATGATTTCCTTATATAGTTATTATCCCCATGCGCTACTGAAGAATAATATCAGTTAAACAATAAATAAATAAATTTAACAATAAGTAAGCCATTGATTTTAAAGCGATTTGATTACAAAGCAGAAAAACAATCTCATGATGCTTAAAGGTTTAAACTTGAGATTTTCGTCATTGTGCGTTTTGTTTTTGTATACAAAGATGTCGAATACAGAACTAAGCTGTATGATATACCTGTCAAACAAAGAATTGGTTTTTAGATGCGTATTTATAGAAATTATGAGATTAAATTCCTATGCATTAAAAACTTAATCTTTTTTTTGGTTCACAGATTTACTCAAAACTAGTTCGAGTTAACTAAACTTTGTTCTGTCATGTACAAATAAATGATCGGTGCCAGATTTAATTTTTTGATCTTGTTTGACAAATTGTTCTCGAAGTATTGATTCGTTCAAACTAATAAATTGATTTATTTCTATTATCTGCAATAAGCTGTACTTTTGAGTTAGAGATATATATCTGTTTTGAAGTGAATGAAATTGACGGAATAAATTGTGTAAGAAACGTCTTATGAATTATTAATTTTAATGTAATATTAATTTTCTATTCAAAAAAAATATGTTATAAAAACTTTAAAGCCGTAAATATCCTCAAACTAAAATCAAAAGCTTTTTATTGTGAACACAAACATTTATTCACTTTAAAAAATTGTTTGTGTACAAAAGAGTGAATATAATTGCGACTTTTGGATGATACTCTTTCATTGATATTACTTTTTTAATTTAGAGTAGAATATTATTTATTCTATACGTAAGTTTGGCAGAAAAATGAAAAAAAAATGCATATAAATTAGAATAAGAAAGCAAAATGCAAGAGAACCTTAATCTCAAAGTTTTTCGAAAAGACATATTTGAGAAAGAGCGTTTCACTAGTAAACCGGAGTTCCTAGTTCGTACCCTGGAACTGTAACTTAAAATTTTCATACTAAGATAGATTTAATGGAATGGGATTGCGTATTTTTTTTTAATAATTAAGGGCTTACATTACTTTTTTTATTATTATTCATAGTCAGAATATTTTTCTTGAAATTTTCTATCTATTTAAAAAACTATTGTGATTTATCAATGAAACAGCACTCTCTTTCATTTAACATTTTTTTTTCGTTTATAGAAATTCAAAATTTTATTTATATCTTCACTGTTTTTTTATTACGGAATTTCAAAAATTTTGGAATTTACAATTTTATTTAAATGATTTAATTTAAGCAATTTTAATTTGATTAAAATAAAGAACTTCCTCATATTATAAGTTTAATACTAAAGAACGGATAAAATACACAAACAATTGTACACAAACAATTTTTTAAAGTGTATTAGATCATCATTCAAAAGTTGTAATTATATTCACTCTTTTGTACACAAACATTTTTTTAATTGAATAACTGCTTGTTTTTTTTAATAAAAAGCTTTTGATTTTACTTTGAAGATATTACTGCTTTAAAGTATTTATAACATATTTTATTTTACGAACTGCCATCTACATAAGAATTTAATGATTATAAATTAACTGTTTGGTTTTATTAATTAAAGGATAAGTTGTTTTGAAAGGAAAATTAAATGAAATTGTTTGTGCGATCTTAGATCATATTTACTTACTTGTTTTTTATAAACTGCTAGTTTAATCCGCAGACATTGATACATTATAACTCGAAGTTATAATATTTAATACTTTGTGAAATATTAAATTTTTATGCAAGAAAGGAAATATGTAAATTATTTAAATTATTAACAATACGAAATATGCCGCTTTTCTCATAAACTACATAATTGCATGTAGTCAAACGTCAATGTAAAAACGTCTTATTAAAATTTGTAGTTAAAAGATTATCTCAAAATATAATTGTATTTAAAAATTGTAACACTTATTTTAATAGCATAATACATTTAACATCACTTTTGTTTAAAGGAACGAATATTTTTACCTGCTAATTTAAATAATTAAAGACGCCTTATAATTTAAATTTGTTCTTGAATTTCATAAAAAAAAAACTATTTTTTATATTTCACAGCAATCAAGCTTATTAAAATATGACAGTTACAAAAGCTAATTTAATCTATAGTCATTAGTTAAAACGCTTTATTTGAAAGAAATTAGTTTTGCATTAAAAAAATGAAAATTTAAATATTTAAGACAATTTTACATAGTAATAACGCTTTAATATTTATGCAAAGAAAAATTTTCTAGCAGAGTTATTGATTGAAAATCCTATACTGAGCAATTTAATCAAAATATTTTTTTAAATATTCAGGTACGTAAATATTTTATTAATCAGGTCGATAACACGGTGCTTTTAAAATAAAATTTAATTTTTTAGAATTCTTATTAATATATAGAAGAAAAGCAACATAAAAAATTATTTCATAGTGTGTTCTTTAACTTACATTTTGTATTTTTATCTGCATTATTTGTACAATACAGCAGAATTCACATTTTATTTTTTTAGCAATAAAAATTAAGTATATGACATAAGAACAAAAACTTTTAAACATTTACTTTTACTGTAAATATAAATCGGAATTTTATTTCTTGTCGTTGTGTTATTCCATGCGTATAAAACTCTAAATAAATAATAATAATGTTAAAAATACGGTATGTTAAAAAAAAAAAAAGATAATTTTAAATTTTAACTGTTTTTGGAGTTTATTAAAAGAAAAAAAACTTTACAAAACAGGTGTTATCGTTAATTTACTCTCATTCCACATTAAAAGAATTTTGAGATTTGTGCGATTATTTCTAGAAGTACTAGACAGATTTTAATGAAATTATGTACTTACACTTTTCGAGATTTTTCAGATAAAGGATGTATATATATATATATATATATATATATATATATATATATATATATGTGGGATTAAAGAATGAAGTATTCAGCAATAAAACATAATAAACTCAATGATTTAATGAACGTGATATCCCAAGTGAGATTCAGGTGATGATGTGTGGAAAGAACGAGGTGTTCTATAGATTTCAGCGATGGCGAGTTTGATGGATTTTTAATCCAAAGCTCAGAGAAGCTTATTTATACTGAATATTATTCAGTTCTACTGTTATTTTTGAAAGCTACGTATATATTTTATGTCTATTAAACCTTTTTCATCTTATCAAGAATATTAGTTTTGCTTAAATCATAAGCTAATCACTCAATATCCCACAAGTTTTGGGGGTTTGTTGCCGGGATTCGAATGATTTCGCTGATTTATATTTGAATTTGAATTTCACGATGAAAGCTATTTTGTACTAAGAAGATCTAAGTCTAAGAAGAATGTTTTGTTTTTAAACTAGAACGTATTATATAAAAAAAAGGAACTGTTTGTTATATGTGTAATGATTAGAAATTATCCGTAATCAAGCCTGCAAGATAGTGCACTATAATGTTTTGTTGAAGTGTAAACAAAAATTATAATGTCTGTTCTGAATAAAGCTAGAAAGGCGGACTTGTTAACATTGTGTGATGATCTAGGTATAGTTGTGCCTCAGAGTCCAAGAATCATTGACTTGATAAAGTTGGTGACGGAATATTAGTTGCCGAGATATTTGTAATCTTGTTTTCCACATTCTTCGATTTTTCATGACCCTGTATTTCATTAAAATTTCAATTCAAAAGTATATTTTAATTGGAAATGAGACGCTTAATCCGACGCAGTTAATTGTTAGTTAATACAATTATTATTTTTGGAATTATAAGGATGTTTCTTTTACGCAGTTCGGTACTACTTGAGTAGTTTGGCGTTTTATATAATTTACCGAAATTGGTACATCAGCAGTTCTTTAATATAGCATTACTATGCATATTAACAATATTTAAATTTTGTTTATGAATTGCAATGCTTTGTATAAATAGTTTCACATGTTTTATTTTCATATACATATCTATGATGTGTAAGTATTACGGTGGCCCCCAACGACTAGTTTCTTTTGAGCATGGTGGCCATCTTTGTTTCATCTGTGCAGTTATTTCCTCACATTGACGTTTGATATCTCTTGTGTGGCGCGAGATAAAAATCTGGAATTCTGGTTTTTGATAGTATTTTATGGTAGTGTTATGCACAAAAAAAAAAAAAAAAAAAAAAAAAAAAAAAAAATCCAAGAAGGAGATTTGACTATAAGCTGAGATACGGTGATTAAAAATGTTAAGAAATGCTATTACGAGTACATAGGAGAAATGAGATTGATCTCTTTTATTACAATATTTACACAGAAAATATCGTTTGTTGAAAACAGTTTAATAGTAAATGTTTAATTTACAAAGATATTATATATGCTCAACAAAGAGCTTAACACTATTTACGAGAGATGTTATGAGTTCGACCAGTTACTGTTATCAGTCCATCAGGCTGTTCTTTCTCAAAATTGTATTTGAAGCCACCCAAATCTTGTCATCTCTTGTTAACTTGAATGAAATTCTCTAGATTTAATAACTGAAACCATGTCAACTCGATCAGTTGCAACCTATTGTCTGTATTTTACTTTTTCTGAAATGTGTTCCAAGTAAAACTGTTGCAATAGCATTTCTAGTAGGTTTGTTCATCTGGACAAATAGTGCATTGGCTTAGCATACATTCTGAATTGTTTAAATCACACAGAAGCATTTGAAGAAGGTATTTGTAACTGACATTTAACTGACATTGTTCCATAAATCATTTATTTAAAATTTTGGAGGCATGAGCAGTTACATAGTAGGTTACAACAGTTTGGCAGTATTGTTTTCACATATTTTCCATGTCATATCACAGCTTGAAATCAAATCTCCTTCTTGAAATTTTTTGCAGATAACACTACTGGCCGATAGTATGAAAGGCCAGAATTTCAGATTTTTATCTTGTGCCCCACCAGAGATATCAAATCCTAAAAAGTGCAATTTTTGAAATTTTTGATGAATTTCGGATTTTTTTTCGCAAAGAGAAATCAACTCCCAGATCTGGGACTTTGTGTATGAGTACACGCTCTTTTGACCTATTTGTAGAAAAAAATTGTGTAAAGTTGACATTTTTCCTTCAATGAAAAATTTCCTCTTGCAAACGGAGAGATTTTAGAAAAAATCTTAAATTTTGTTCTAAAATTTCACCTCTAAAAATTTATTTTTCAAAATTATTTTACTACCGTACGTTTAGCCTATTTTATTCTAAACAAAATGCTGCAAACCCCATTTCAATTGAGAAAAAAAAAAGACGAGATATTTACAATTTTGTGTAACCTAGTATCTGAGAAAATCGCTGCACACGATGAAAGAAAAATGGCCGTCATAAACAAAAAAAAAAAAAAAAAAAACTAAAATAACGGTCATTTTGAACTTCCGTCATGTTAGGGTTGTAGTACAAAAAATTTCGGATTTTTTAAAAATGGTCAAGCGACCATTGTTGGACACTTGAAATGGATTGACTCTATTATTAACTGAGCGAAAAATTGCGCAGGCCGGGAATCGCACCAAGGTCATTTTTTCGCAATGTTGCAAATATTCAATTCGTATGATAACTCTACCGATCAGTTTGATTGTGTTAAAATAATAGTAATGGAAATAGTTTGGCGAATTTTTCTTTTCCTACAATCTGTAAATATAAAAATCGATTTAACCACCCTTTTAAATTTTCTGTAGAAATTAAATGTTCATAGTTATTTCTGTTAAATGCTTTTGGACAATTTAAGTGTTCAGTTTTACACCATCTGTCAGAAATTGCTAAAGTAGATGGTAGGGTGTGGTTATGTGTTTTTAAACGAAAGATTTTCCCAACAATGTAGCATATGATTTTGAAAATTTTGGAGAATTCGATACGCGTCATTTGCCATAATTTTAGTGGTAAAATTGATCGACCAATAGGTAAAAAGTCTTAAGTGTTATTGGGAAAGTTAAGTGCTCTTTCATTTCTTTTATTTTAGTGGCAGACACCAATCCCTTAATGTTTTTCTCGCTATCTCTGATAGTACCAGAAAAATAGATATTTATTTCTGTGTACGGTTTTCCCAACGAAGATTTTGCGGTAGACATATCTATATTATAAAGGCCAAATGTATGTATCTGTGCGTAACACATACGTCTTTTTAAGAATGTCTACACTTTCTCCTGTAATTCTGTTTTTTTTCAATTTTGCTACTACAAAATTTTAAACTTCTATACATCGTACACTGTAAAAATTCAAGAGGTTACTAAAAATTTTTTAGTAAATTTGTATTCCACAGAATTTTTTAGTAACCATTACAAACTTTTTTTTACAAGTGAAACAAGCATTTCTTTTGTAAACTGAACAAAAGAATTTTTTGTATAACTAACTTAAAAAATTTTAGTATGAGCCACTAAGCAAATTTTAGTAATAGCCCCAAAATTATTTTTAATAACCATTACGTGCGCCCGAAGGGCAGGAGGTTCCTTCGAGCTGCATCCAGACTTCTGAAGCGGAAGATTTTCGGCAAAACTGCAATAGATGGCAGCACCAACCATTGCTAACTCCTCCGACAGGATTTTCATAACCCCTTTACTAACGAGTACTTACACTACATACATTCGGGGCGTATTTGGCTTTGGCCAGTACCGAACCCGGGACCTTTTAGTCTGGAGTCCATTACTATAACCTCTATGATGTCAAGGCCACACCAAGTGAGTTTTACTAATAATTATTAAAAATATAAAACTATTAACTCTCTTCGTTGCTAACTTTTTTCTAGTAATTCTTACAGATTTTCTTGTAACCGACTAAGATTACTAAAAATTTTTTAGTAATTACAAGGATCACTAAAGTTTTTTAGTAGATAGACCCTTTTTTTTTACAGTGTACATTTTAAATTTTTACACCGTCGGATAGAGAAAAATAATGTACTTTTTATGCAATTTGTTTGAATGATCTCAATTCCTTTATCTCAATTACTTTTTCAGGTATTAATTTTTTTGTAGTTTTTAGTAAGAAATTTTGTAATTGTGGCAAATGAATCACTCCATTTTCTCTTTAAAAGAATAGAAATTAAAATGAGCAAAACTTTTTCATGCAATTTTGATTTTGTAATTTTCACTACTTTAAAATTTACACTTCTAAACATCGTACATTTTAAATTTTTACATCGTCATATAGAGAAGAAAATGTACCGGGTGATCCAAAAGTTTCGGGAGTTTTGAAATGTTAATAATTTGGAAACTATGTACAATACAAAGGTTCGGTTTTCAGATATATGTTCAGAAACACGTGGGATTTTGTTTAGTATGATTTTTTTTTTTACATGTATATAGTTACAATTTTTAGCAACAGGTGGCGCTGCTGTACAACACTGAATGTAACTATAAAATATGCTTTATAGACACATGAGTATGAGTTCATAGCGAAACATCTTTTGTAGGCTATTAATAAGATTTCGTTTTAAGAATGGTTTATGTTCAATCACTTTTTTTAAAGTGGTTGAAATTGCATTGAAAGGGAATTTTGGGATACAAAATTTGATGAGTAACTGCTATGTTTAGACATGCTTTCTTTGCATGTCGAGCTGTGTTCTTATCGTACAATACGGAAGTTAAAATAGAAAAAGATTCGATGGCCATTAGAAATGTGAAATGCCATGGTAAGAAAAGTTTGAGAAAAAGTCTAATTGAAAGATCGAAATAGAAGCAGGAGATCCCAAACGTCTGTTGCAATCGTAAATGAGGTAGAATTCGATGCCAATACTCGGTGGAAATCATCAGATCATAATGAATCAGTACACTTGTAATATCACGATAAATTTAAAATTTCATCTGGAATTTCTTTCTCCTTTGAGGATACTGTGCACATTGTTTTGCGTCGGCTCACAGCCGTACTTATAAGCTATGTGCGTCATAATGAAAATTTGTAACTCTTGGACACTAATTCTTTCTTTTAAGCGAGCTATATGATACCATAAAAATAATACTGTCAATTTTAGCGCCACCTGTTGGCAAAAAGTGTAACTAACATAATTTGTTTGTTTCATCAAAAATACAAATCCCATAAGTTTCTAAGCATTTCTGTGAAAACCGCATACTTCTATTGTTTATAGTTTCTTAATTATTAGCATTTGAAAACTCCCGGAACTTCTGGATCACCCGGTACTTTTCAATGCAATTTGTTTCAAAGATATATCTCAATTAAATTTTGTGATGTAATTTTTATTTTTTTAGTACCAATTTTGTAAAAGCAGTAAAAGAATTACTACATTTTCTCTTAAAAATGAAAAAAAAAATTAAATTAAAATGCGTATATTAATTTTAAAATATCGTCTGTTATAAAATTCGGTGAATTTCGGTTTTATTTCGTTTAATAATTTGGATAACTGAGTTTTATAGTATTTTGTTAATTTTAGCTTAAAATAATATTTATTTGAGAGTTAGATTGACTAATACACTGAAAAAAAAATCTGTAAAGGTACTAAACATTTTTTAGGAAACTGGGATTCCAAGAACTTTTCATGTAACGATAACAGGAAAAATCCATGTAACTGATTCTAAAACTAGAATTTTTGCTGTTACCGTTACAAGAAAATTTCTAGGAATCCCAGTTTCCTAGAAAAAGTTTAGTACCTCGACAGAATTTTTTTTACAGTGTTTAAGATGCATTTTTTACTTAACTAAATTTGCTTATTTATTATAAATCAATGAAAGAATTTTTTTTTAAGATTTTCTTTAGTCGAATTTCGGGTACCACCTCGTTTTATATAGAGGCGAGACAAATTTGCATCTAGGGCACAGATGTCATGTACGCAGAACATTTGCACGTGTTTTTTATAGCCATATTGAATGCATGCAGTTGCATCATTTAATCAGCACATTTCATTGAAATCTGTAATTTCCCCATCTTAATTCGCTAACAATTTTATAAACTTATAATCTATTTTACAATCTTCTCCTTGGCACAGATGTGCTATTAATTATAAATAGAAGTTTTCTTACACGTCCATTAAAAACATTTAAAAAATATGCATTAAAATATTTAATTGCTATAAAGGACGTCAAATATTTGACGTCCTTTATAACAATTAAATATTTTAATGCATATTTTTTAAATCAGTTGTACTATGCCAAATTAGCGGGAGAAAAAACACTTGCAAAAGTGGTGCGTATATGACATCTGTACCGCATTTAGTTATCCGTGTGATCCTTGAAAGTACCCTTGAGTACTTCTTTTAATTTTCACATACATATGGATATGTATGTTTGTATGTTTCTACGATCAAGTAAATTAAGAAATTTTACCTTATAATGTAAATCTGTTGAACAGTATTGTTAGTACGGAAAAGAAAAAAAAAGCTTAAGGAGACGGTGGACCTTTATTTGAGCAAAATCATCTATAGCAAAATCGCCAGAAAAAAAGGTCTATTTCTGGGGTGTAATAGCACTTAAACAATTTTTTCTTAATTAAATATCGTTTATGAAAGTTTTAAAGAGTAAATAATAAAGATAAGTGTATTTATATACTTTTAAATCTGTTTTTATCAAAACTAATTTTTCAGCGTTTTTAAATTTTTGAATTGCTCCTTGCGTCTTAATTTTTGATCAATATTTATAAAATTGATAAGGAAGTATCCTGATATTATTTATAAAGAAGTTGTGTAAGCTTTTTAAAATTCGTCTTCATTAAGATAGTCAAATTTTATTTTTTATTTATTAAAAGGCAAAATTTTGATGAAAATCGATAAGGAATTTAGAAAAAAATCTGTACAATATTAACTATTCAAGAGATTTAAAAAATCATACAGAATTTTTTTTATAATATAGTTTTAAGTGATAAAAATGCAAAAGCAAGAAAACATTTCAAAAATTAAGACACGAGGAGCATTTTAAAATTTCGTTTAAAATTTTAAATTTTTGTAAAAAAAATTACAAATTTTAACAAGATTGGAAATTTTTTGAAGGTATTCTATATGCTTTTGGTGAAATGTATATATGAACAAAATTTCATATTGCTAAGATAAAAATGAATAAAATAATTTTCTAACGTCCACCGTCCCCTTAATAAACACAAAAATGAATGATTATTACATAGTCAGCTATACTTCGAAAGATTCCAGTCGACGGTTTCTTCTCTTCCTGTTATTTTTCACCTTATGAATGTCTGAAAAATTCTTCTTTTATAAAGTAACTTTCAAACAGTTATCAATATTTAACACCGCAGTCTTTATAGGAATAAAAAAGATAATATCAGTTTAAAGGATGAGGAAAAACTAAGGATGTGAAATGCTAAAATCAATAAATTAAAAAAAAGTTCTACTGCATAAAGTAGTTATAAATATAGAAAAAAAAAAATAAAAACTTCAAATATAGATTACAACAAATTTGATATGCAATTAGAGAACTTATAAAGATACTGAAATTTTAATTACATCAAGGTACAATTCTCATAGAAATGTCTCAATTAATTGTTTCTAGTTTTTGTTTATAACTATCAGTGTAGCCAACATTACTATTGACACTGTACTTACCATAATATCTTTGGGTCAGGTTCCACACACGCACACAAATAAATAAATAAAAATAAATGAAATAATAATTGCACATTGTAATTACATGGATGATGAAAATTTTATCGAAGTGTAATTAACGTATTAAAAATGCAGCTTGAAATCCTTTTCATGAAAATATTCTCAATGTTAATTTAATTTTTGGTCAACAAGGTTTCAATATTTTGTATTATATTGATTTTTACATACATTAAATGCATTATTTTAACACTTAGTGATCATATAATTTAAAAATATAATTATCTAAATAATCCATTTTAAACTTAAATACATTTATCAAAGAAGAATAATAATAAACGATTTATTTATAAAACATATTCTCTTTAGTTTTTAGCATTTATTCAACTGTGTAACTAAAAGAAAAGTAAATATCTATCTTCAAAAAATATGCAAAAGTCTTTTTTACCGTAAAACCAAGATTTAGCACGCATTACTTATATTTCCGATATATATTTTATAGAATCTTTAAAGGGTCCTTTTAAAAGTGATATTTAAACGATGTATTTATCATAAAAACTATGTTTGCGCAATGCCTTTCAAAAATATTCTATATAGGTCGAATAAAATGCATAAAAATCCTCTTATAATGAGATTTTTATCAACGATAAAAGCACTTGCAACAGATAAAGAATTTCTGCTTACATATTTGAGAGTACTTTAGTATTCGACATTTATGGTTCTACAACTTTATTTCCACGAACATTATAAAAAATAAAGAATTTTTAAATTTTGAATATTTATGGTGATGTTTTATATAAAACATGCAACTTTGTAAGTAGATAGAACACAGAAATGTAAATATCAATAAGTAATACTTTGTAAAATTTTATCATATATTAATTTTGAAGAATTCAGTTAATACCTGAATGCGTTTGTGCTCATCTGAACTTTTACAAACGTATTTGAAAATTTAGCATGCTAAAAATATTAAAACATTTTTTAAATGTACAATTGATTTTAAATTACTCAAGGTTTCTATAATATTAAACAGTTTAACCCATTAACGCCCGAATTATTTTCTTCGCTAAAATTTAAATTTTGTATTTCCCACCACTTTTAAAATCAAATTAACTTTTATCTAAATTTATCGAGGATTCTGCCTCGTGAAAGAAGGTATATATTTTTTTTCCTCTTTACTGGTGGGAAAACCGCTTTTTTGCTGTTTTTGTAACCATCCTCAAAAGAGGATGCTGGACGTTAATGGGTTAAAGAAGAGTTCAATTATGATTGTATAAATTAATTATTAAATATTCACAAATTTTAAAAACCATATATCAGCGATAACTTTAATGTTTTAACTTCAAACAAACATTGAATTACTATTATGCTTTAGACATCTCAATTACATTAAATGCTACATTATCGTTTTAAATGAATGTTATGTAAGTAATATCAAATGTTCATTTTTATTTACTAAAATTATAACTATACACATTTTAACATATAAGAATTTTTTTTATATTTTGTTTTTAATCATTCTTCTAATTATAATGTTTCTATACATAATGACTTCTAAATAGTGTTTCTAATAAATGATGATATTAGAATCCTGCGACGTTTAAGCATTGAAACTTTTGAGTTTATTTTTGGTTTATTTTTCTAAAGTTTTGAATAAGTGCGATTTTTCAATAACCAAATGTCTTCTTTTAACGAAGACTGTGTGCTTTTTTTTTTAGTGTGCTGTGTCCAAAGACGTTCAAAAACCTTTCTTATGCTACCACATTCATTACTGTGCGTTTTGTATGCGCAAAGAAAAAGGGATATGAATACGAGAAATAACATGTACGATAGCACTATATCTAAAAGTATAATGCAAACTCATTATAGAATAACAACTTGCAAAATTCCATCCAATGATATGTTATTATCTTTGTATGGTTGACGTTAAATACTCCGTATAGGATTTCGTCGGCAAAAATTTTTATCCAATGATACTTCGTTCATCGTTGGACACTGCATCTTAGTTGAAAAAAAATGAAAGAATATGTATATGATGATTGTGATATTTGATTTAGTAAAAAGCTCTGTGAATGCGTGTGCGTTTAAGAAAACTTTTTTTATTTAGGTAGAAAATGAAATCTAATCATAATTTACTGCGTTTTATGATGGAAATCTGGTATTTGTTTTATTTACATGGTCTTGACTTTCAATGACTGCATTTTCTCTAAAGGCCTGGTTAAGTATCTGCAAGCCAGGTACCATCGCTCATAGCATGCATGGTCACAGTGACGTCACAATGACTTATTGTTTATCGTATTAATGTTTACAGAGGATTTCTCTTTCACAAATAATATTTGACTGATTATAAGTTTATATTACTCAGATATGCTTATAAATAAAATTTTGGAATGGAATAAAAATTCGGAATGTTCTACATACACTGTAAAAAAAATTCTGTAAAGGTACTAAACATTTTCTAGGAAACTGAGATTCCAAGAACTTTTCATGTAAAGGTAACAGGAAAAACCCATGTAACCGATTCTAAAACTTGAATTTTTGCTGTTACCGTTACAGGAAAAGTTCTAGGAATCCCAGTTTCCAGGAAAAAGTTTAGTACCTTTACAGATTTTTTTTTTTTACAGTGTACCAATGAAAACAAAAGTAATAAACTTCAATGTGTAAATTCCAAGTGTTTTAATAATATTAACTGTCACTTCGAATCTTAATATATTGAATGCATGAGAATTACATTTTAACCTCTTTAGTCCTGAGCCAAATAAATCAAGAAACCACAAAAACTGGTTTAGAATTGCTATACAACTTCTCCAAATTTGTATCAGTCTATATATCGATTCTTATTACATACACACATCCAATAAAAAGATCTAGAAGTAATTTTAATAATTCTAGAAGTACTTATATAAATTAAAAGGATGATATTTAGTGTCTCCTACAGGCAACATCAGGGCTGAGGAGGTAAAGTAACGTCACTGCTTATTTTCTAAAGAGTTTGATAAATCTAAACCCAAAGTCATCCCAATAGTTAAGATGCTAATTTCTAATCTGCTTTTATGAACATGGTTACTTGTTTCCTAAACGACATATATTCAAGCGAATAGACAACCTTACACGAAATTCCCAGGCTTTATATTCCCAAATACATTTGGAATACATTTTATCGACCTTAAAGGAATGGAAATTTAAGTGAAACTTTACCAAAGTCTTTAAAATTTTAAGAATTTTATTTCTAGAAATATATAGATAATCTAATTTACATTTTACTCTGGCATTTGTATTAAATAAGTAACTTTAATAGAAGAAAAAATGCTAAATTTCGTAGTTTTAGTTAGTTTAGATACACTTCTTGATGACTATATCAACAGCATTATATATACTCAGTTACACAAAATTATTATAAAATATTAATTTTTATAGGTCGTTATAATTTTAAATGCTTTTCTATGCAGTTATACATTTTTTTCACTAAACAATTTTTTATTTTTCATAAAAAAAACGCCAAAGAATTCGTTACGGAACTCCAATTATCAATGGTAAAAGATAATATTAGAGACATTTGTGTAATGCGCGAAGATATAATAAATTTACTGGTTGTGTGGGGAGATGGTGAGTTGACACTGTCAATTTTGATGATCGTGTAGAGATTTTGAAACAAATTTGCTCGCAAAGGTGTATTTGAAGTTATGAAGATATAATAACTTGATCTTGCGCATTTTTCAAATTGAAAAGCATCCAAAACTGTATTGTTTGTAATGCATTCCCAACTATTTTTCGTTAAATAATATGCAATTATACTTTTTGAATGATGATACTTATAGAATCATGGAGCTACGTCCAAAACGGTCATCCGCACCAAGATAGTTCAGCTGCATATCCGCTTCTTTATAACTTAAAATATAAGCATGCACACACCGAAAAAAAACACGTCAAAATACTAGAAATGAAAGTTGCTTCGCGAGTGCAGGACTAACTTCGTTCCTAAATTTTTTTTGTTTTCCACCATTATTTCAATCAACGAATCTGCTTGAAAGATTCATTTAAAATCGGAAAAATAAAATTTAATACAAATAATACCCTTTAAAAACAGCGAGAGTAAACTGCGAAAATTCAGGAATGCTGCGAACTCTGCGAGTGATGCGAAAATCTTCATAGTTTATTTATTTTATTTTTTCTTTTGAACAAATATATACAGAGTTATTACAAAAGAATCATCGGGCTTCCGAAACGCTTATTTCGTAACATAATTAGATTACAACAATGAGTTATAAATGAAAATAAACCAAAAATATACAAGATTGACGTCCACACTGCAAAAAAAAAATATACCGCCTTCGTATAGAATGAATAGTTAGTCACTTTCTGAATACCCAAACCAGAATTAGAGATGAGCGAACTATTCGAATAGGGTAAACAACTATGTTGAATGGATGAAATGACCTACCATTTCTAGTCTTTTGTTTTCTAGGTGACGAAATGATATCGAATCGTTTCAGTAACGAGAAATTATCGAATGATTTTGGAAATGGTTTCATAAACTAGAATTGTACTGACTAAAACTAACCTCTTGTGTTCGAATCTATTTTCAGAGATTTTTAAATAACTTTTTCAACCAGAATATAGGAAAACGTTCTTGAATTCTAATAGAAAACTCTGGAACTCTCTAGCATAGCGAACTAGAATTTATAAGGATGATATGGAATTATTTTTTCAAGTACTAAAATTTAGATTCTAGATGCTAGAACAGTATTTTTTGTCTCAGTGCATGGTCGCGAATGCAGTCTATCAATTTTAATTCGTCGTCCGTTCAATTTCTTGGGACTACGCCCAGGTCGAAATTCATGCTGGTATTTGTTTGCTAGAAAAGCACCAAGTGCTATAACCCAACAAGTAAAATAGCATAAACTAGCATAAACTAGCATTACATATTTGCTGGTTCCATCAGACTTTCCAGCAATTCATGGTGTATATTGGCCCACTTTGCTGGAAATAAGCATGAAATGCTTGCATATAGCTTGCCATGCTTTTGTTGTGCAAGCTAGCGATATAGCATGTGATGCTAGCTAGCATATAACAGCATGAAAATCTAGCAGACATAGCAATACCTAGCAATAGCTAGCATATTTTTGTTGCTGGTACAAGCATGAATTTTGACCTGGGCGGAGAAACTTTCTATAACTCGGTTCATCGTTTCTTCAGTAACGCTTGATCTGCCGGAATATTTGGCTTTACATCCCAGGTCAAAATTTATGCTTCTACCAGCAACAAAAGCATGCTAGTTATTGCTATGGCTGCTAGATTTCCAGCAAAGTGGGCCAATACGCACCATGAATTGCTGGAAATTCTATGCTATTATATGCTACCTAGCATCACATGCTATATCGCTAGCTTGCACAACAAAAGCATGACAAGCTATATGCAAGCATCTCATGCTTATTTCCAGCAAAGTGGGCCAATACACACCATGAATTGCTGGAAATTCTGCTGGAACCAGCAATGTGTAACACTAGTTTATGCTATTTTACTTGTTGAGTTATAGCACTTGGTGCTTGTCTAGCAAACAAATACCAGCATGAATTTCGACTTGGGATAAATAACCGGTTTCTTTGAACTGTCGATACCAACGCAAAATGCTTTCTTGGGTTGCATTAGTAAGTCTTTCGGAATGCTTCCAGTACGGTTAAGAGTGATTTATACACTGTAAAAAAATCTGTAAAGGTACTAAACATTTTCTAGGAAACTGGGATTCCAAGAACTTTTCCTGTAACGGTAGCAACAAAAACTCAAGTTTTAGAATCGGTTACATGGATTTTTCCTGTTATCGTTACATGAAAAGTTCTTGGAATCGCAGTTTCCTAGAAAATGTTTAGTACCTTTACAGATTTTTTTTACAGTGTACTTTGAAAAAACTAGTACAGAAAACGCTTTCTCCTGTCCAGTCACCATTTTGAATATAGCGTCTGCGCAGCAATCATGGCAACCAGACACACATGACACATACGCAGCGCGAAATTGTAGTTAATGCCCTCTCGTTTGAATTCTCAGAGAAACATACAGTGGCAGTCAAAAGTTTCCGGCCAGCAAAAATTTTTTAGTTAATTTGTAAGTATATCCATATTAAGACGAATCTCGAAGTGATAATTATACATTTTATTAACATAATAGTTAGGCACTTATTTATGGAATAACATTTAAATATCAATAAATTTAACTGAGAAAATTAAGTATAAAGCAAAACGTATGTTCTAAAAACCTTCCGGCTATCTTCTCAAGTTTGTGAAAAAATGGCATTGCAATAGAAAATTACAGTGCTTAAGATCATTTACAATTAGTATTTTATCACCATACATTTAGTAATAAATACTGCGACGCAGCAATGTGATATCCATACAGTTAACGGTTTAACGGTTAAAAATCATCTATGGTACAGTTTTTACTTATTTCTTGCATTTTTTTGGAAATTTTGTCTGAATTGGAATATTTATAGTTCTGCACAAATTTGTCAACTTCTTTCGAAAGATTTTCCATTGGATTCATGTTAGGCGTTTGGGCTGGCCGTTTCAAAAGGGAAACTTTTTTGTGCGAAAGTTATTTCTTGTTGAGTTTTGCATACATTCTTTAAGTCGTTATCATGTTAAAACAAATAGTTACGACCACAATTTTTCCTCTAATGAGGCAGCAAATAATCTTGCAAGATATCTTAATAGATTGCCTCATACATCTTGCCGTGGATTTCAAATAACGGACCGACACTTTTTGAAGAAAATACTCCCCGCAGCATAACGTGTCCTCGGCCTGCTCCGTTGTAGGAATAACATTGGTCGAATCATATCTTTTGTTCATATACCATCAGACATAGTGTCTGCCATAACTCTCAAAAAGCTTGAAATTCAGTTGATTGTAAAATACCGTAAAATGGGGTGAATCGGAACACTTTTCAACTTTAACGTTAAAAACAGGAAACAACTGATTTTTTGATTCTTTTATTTTTTTACTAGAAACTTCGGTCTTGTTTTGTTCTTTACTTTTTAAACAAAATAGTGACATTTGTTACTGTTTATCTATGTATATTTTGTATTTTTAATGGCGTTCCGATTCAACCCGCAGATTGGGGTGAATCGGAACAAATGATATAATCTTTATTTATTTTGATTAAAACTTTAAAAGGGTTAAGAAAAATAAGTAATAATGATAAGCGAGGAATAGGAACACGTAGTTACTATGAAACCAAGCCTTTATTTTAAATACAAATAAATATATGTCTTTTAAAAAATAGAAAACAACTTTGAACTCAAGAAAAATTATAATTTATTCTAAGATATTGTATTTGAATTGCAGAAGTTGGAATCCAATATAAATTCAGTCTTGTTCTGTGTTATCCTTTACTAGAAGTCATTGGGTAAGTGAATCTATTGAGTAGATCCAATCGCTGCATGTATTAATACGATCTACTATTATGCCCTCATCCCCAGCCCTTAGTACTGTTTGCACCCCTTTCTTTTTTAATTGGTCTTAAATTTTGAAATGTTTGTGTAACGTTGTGGATATCAGAGAATAATTCTGTGCAATTTTTCTTAGTAATGTGCTACTTTAAAATTCTTTTGTTGTGTGTACCATGTATCTTGGATTGGTCGTTGATATTTTTGTTTAGCTAAGTAATTTCTTGGCACCTTTAAACTCTTAAAGTAATTAGAACCAACAAAATATTGTTACAATATCGATTCATATATATGTTTTCAGATATTACATGAAACTATTACTGTATTGAAAACTAAACCATGAGAGAAAACATGTTCTGATTCACCCGTAAATCTTCAAACTCTGATGTTACAAGCCATTTTTCACTTTTTAGTTTAGAAATTAGTAGAATTTAAAACATCATACTGTTTACAGGTCTATCATTAATTAAAAATTCCTACCCTTAGATTAAAAATACGAAAAATATTGCAGTTACAGACAAAGTTTTGAAGACGTTGAAAAATAAGGTGTTTGAGGATCCACTTGCAGTTTTTTATATACCGCAGTAGTTGTGCCAACATGGTAAACTGAATTTTCCAACTTTTAATGTTATTACCTTCTTATAAAAAATTGGCAACTAAAAATATCATCACACATATTTATAATGAATTTATTTGTATGATTGGGAAGTTTCGTTCCTATTCACCCCACTGTACATATTCACCCCATTTTACGGTAGCGCTTTTCTCCAGTTTTCACTTGACAGACTTTGTGGTTTTTGGAAAACGCCAATCAAGTACGTTTACATTTTTTTAACCTATGAAAAATTTTTGAAATTCGACTCTTCCATAAAGTTCTTCACCACGTCAGCATGTTGACACGGCAGACCGACTTATTTCAGCAATATTTTCAGTCCGTAATTTGCGAGATATTGCAACGGAATTTTAAAGGAAGTCAATAATTGTTTTTTTTTCTGACAATTCTGACTACAATAATAGTAATTTTCCGGATCCTTTCGGACCACAGAAAGTCCAGAAGGTCATGGCGAGATTTATATAATTTTTAAATATCGTTCACCATCGTTTTTACCGATCGATAACTTTGCCGCAATATTTTGAGACGTTTGGCCCTTTAACGACAAACTAATCACTAATTTACGAACAATATTGTCGAGCTTTTCAATTTTGAATTTAAACTATGCTATTCACATTGATTCATTCACAAACACGACCAAAAAACACTTTACTGATAGGGAAAAAAAAACTAAGGAACGATGAGTGGCCGGAAACTTTTGCACATGCGAACTTCGAATTTTACCTCTTTGAATGAAGCGTCTTCAGTATCCAATCAAAATGATCATATGGTTAGAGGTCATTTACATATTCCTAACTTTTGAAGCATTTGTGCTTCTTCTTTGCTGATTCCTTCTGGTAAATAAATTAAAGAAACTAACTGACCGGAAACTTTTGACCGCCACTATATATGCTTCCTAATTCACACGTAATAATGTATCAAAACCCGATACTTATTTATAACAACCCTGTATTATAAATTAATTGTTAATCAGCATACTTTTTATTCGAAAATTAGCAATTCATTTTAGTGATTACTGCTATAATGTTTAGTATTTTCTAAGAAATTATTATTATGTTGATTAAATTAAACAATATGTCATTTCTAGTCACATTGTTTTCCCAAAATTACTTTTAAATACTTTTTTTGATCAGTAATACTATTTCATTCTAAATATTACTATTAGTAGTAAACAGCTCTAAGAACAACATTTGGGTATATTTATTTACTTATAGTTATGAAGAGAAATTATATTTGACAAAACACTTTTAAATAATAAAATGATTCTGTGTCAGATAAAATAAAACAGTACAAAAAAATGGATTGTGACTTTAAGTAGTAAATTGTTATCAAAAATTCTATAAAATGCAAGTAAATTTTGTCTTAAATCAAGTGACATAAAATAGCATGATTATTCCGAAAAGAAATAAATCGTAAATAGTAACTCGTAAAAGTGTGAAACGTTTTTGGAGTATTAAGTAAGTAAAACATTGGAAAGAAGTTACTGCAATTATAACGAAATTTTATTTAAAATATCTGACTGAAATTAGCTTTTCCAAACTCTGAATGAAAGTTGGTATTTGTGAAAAAGTATTTGAGAACAAATGATATTAAAAATAATTTACATGCTGTTTGTTTAACCTCTTCAGACCTGAGGTACACAAATGTGTACCTCCATTCTTTTAATCATAAAAAATAAACTTTTCGAATTTTTTACATTTTTACTTTATTTCTATGCAGCTGAATGTTTTTTGCTTTAAAACAAAACCAATAAATGTCAGCACTGATGAACATTACCTCATAAAATAAATATTATTTTCACCAGAGTTTCGAAAATACCTTTAAAACATTGTGGCCAAGAAAATTATAAATATTCTTGATTATTTAACTTAAATGCTTTACAATAAAAAATTTTGAGAATTTGCTGTCCATTTACTTGTTTAAAGATCTTAATTTTGTTATTGCGTAAATTTATAATTCTGATAGTTAAACCGATGTTTTAGGGGGATTAGTACTTTTATATCCATACTTGTAAACCTAAATTACCAGTCCCTTAAAGTGCTGATTTCGTAAAAATGACTCTTTCTGTCATCTATGGTGTCATTTTGATTATGCAAAAGCAATAAATATATATATGAAGAGTGCTCAAGTCTGAATTTTTCTCAAGTCTGAAGAGGATAAGAGGTACGAAAGTGGTTCAGTCATAATTGTCTCTAGTGTACATAAATAAATGTGCAGCGCTGGTTGTTGTGGTATATTATCGCATAACGTGCCAATAATCTCAGTTTTAGAATCCTAGCTAATATATTAGCATATTTTTGAAATATGCATGGGGATTTTAAGACGTATTTTAAAATGGCTTTTAATGGGCGTTATGTGAAGGAGAAAGGCTGGTTTAGAAGCAGTGTATGAGACGTGCCAACATCCCTCTGAACACGAGTCCGAACAATAGTAGTTCTCATCCACTATTACAAATCTAATCCCATATGTTTCAAACCACCCGTTTACCAACAATTTACCTGTTTTATCCCTGCCTCCAAAAATGTATTAAAAAATCAGCTAAGATTCTGAAATTAAGCATATAAGCATCTAAGACATACGGCTTCGCAATTCCACGTAAACCATCGAAGTACAAATATTTTATATACACTAGGGACAATATTTTTGAACCAACTTTGTATAAAGAGGAAATTGTGATTTTGGGTTCTTGTCACAAATAATTATATATATAAAACTCCTCCGTGTATAACAGTTCTGGGGTCAACTCATCCACGAGAAAAAAAGAACTTATTGCGACTGCGACCACGTTAGGCTTAAATATTCCGAGTCGTTCACAAACATTCTAATTGTTCAACTTATGAAAATATACATGTAAAAGATTTATTTATTACTTATTTTCTTTAAAACCTACAAAAACTATTTAATTATATTGTTTAAGTTCAAAATAAAACAACCAGCAATTACGGAAAAAACAAACGATAAATTACGAAAAAAAGAAAAAAAACGATGTAAGCAAATTAATGCTGTTGCCACTCGAAAATGAGAAATTCCAAATCTTTGAAAAATAATGTGAAAAGTTACTTCTAATTTTAAAGGATATCTATTTTCTGACGAATGAAAACGTTCTTTAGTCGTAATGGAGTGTTCTCTTTGGTCAGATATATGGTGGAAGCTGTAAATGACGTCACTACATTTTACTCACGTTTAAAATCTTTTCACGATTTAAAAACAATATTTAATTAAATCTTTTTATTTAAGGAAAGCGAAGGTGCGTTTTAAATACAATATTGTCAGAATTTTTATATTCGGGTTGCTGTAATTTCATTTATAGCTGTGAATGACTGTTTAGAATGACTCCATTATCACATCACGATTCACGAGTGAGTGGGCGTGATCGGGACTACGCGCGCTGAGCGCGCGTGTCTTGGAGACAGGTACATTGAGAGGATCTTATTGCGGATATTCAGTACCGTTCAGTCTCAGTACTGTGAGTTCAGGAGCAGATTAAGAACGGACCATGGATTTGAATATTTACGGTGCTAATTATAAAGATAATCTGTTACAAACAAAGGTGAGCTTTATGGTCGAATGGATAGAACGTTGAACTCGAAATCAGAGATTGTGGGTTCGAATCTTTCGCTCTTAAAAACTGTGTCTATGATTTTTTTTTAAATTTATTATTAGTTTCTTTATATTAATAAAACGAAAGCCATGTTTTGCAAGTATAATGAAATATAGTAACTTATTTTACCTGTTTTGAACCATAAAATTAATGCAGTAATAGAAGTACTTTAAAATTCCTTTCTTAGATAAAGCCTACTCCAAGCAAAATCCCCTGAGCTCGCCGGCGTAGCGCGCGTGTCTTCTGAACGTGTCCATCGTTTATTCTTTATTGTTAACATTTGTTTTCGATCTTATAAAGTTTTTTCTGTTAAATGTTAGCTAAGAAATGGGTAAAAATGAGAAATTTTTTTTTTATACATTTTGGATATTTTTATTCTTTTCTGTCAGTATTTTAACATATTTTTTGGCTGTAGTTTCACAATATATTCTTCCTTAATTGATTTTTTGCCTTACTTTATTATTTTAAAATTTGTGTATTTACGTTTTGTTCATTACTATCCCCCCATCCACCAGATAGTTTTGTTATAGTTTTAAATGCAGATTTCTATTGAAATTTTCTTTCTTTTTCTTTTTTTTTAGATTTTTTTTTCTTTCATGTTTAATCACTGTATTTTTTAAAAAAATGTAAGCCTAAAGTGGCTATGATTGACCTCAGTTGTAAATTTTTATCATTCTTTTAAAAATGCAAACACGTCAATTCGACGGGCTATCTTCTAGTTTGTTATATTTGATGCAGTTGTGTGTTTGTATAATTTAGGAAATTTCCCAACTGCATACTGATAAAAATTTACTTTCCACAAATCAAACGTCAAAATATGATTTTGTTAATTAATTATTTTTTTAATTATTTATGCAGTATACCAAAGCACTAAATTCAATTTTGTATATCATTGGTACCAATTTAAACTATTCAATATAAAAACAGATAATTCCCCATTTGATGATGTAATAATCAATTACGGAATGATAATGATACTAACTCATTTTAAGCATGTAATATTCAACGTTTTTCATAAGCACTTCACATATGGTACTGGATAAAAAAGAGGACCTTGCTTATCAAGTAAAAACAATTGATAGAACATTTATTATTAAAAAATAATAAATAGAATATGTCCTTATAAAAATGATAAAAATATAATGAAACATAGCATTAATGATATAACAAACTTGAAAAATAATCACAATTAATAATAATAATAATAATAAACAGAAAACAGAAAACAGTGCGATTCTCTGGAAGTTTACAGTAGTTATCAGTTAAATGCATTTGATTGAATTTCTCGGTCATCATTTTACAGATATTTCCTTAATCTTATGTCTGATTCACTCTAGGGGTTTCCATGTCTTTATTTAAAATGTTTGTATTTATGTTAAAAGTTTTAAATCAAACCACACCCTTTTACAAATCTTTTGCTATTTTATAAGACATATTACAGAAGAAAATTTATTTACTTTATTTTTTTTTATTCCAAATAATTCAGAAAGAGAAAATTATCCCCTCAGAGTTAGCGGAAATTTTTCTCGACAATCATATCATTGTGCGCGCGGCAGCGCGCTACAATAATATGATTGAGCGATAGTGCACACGGATTTTTCAATTTTTCTTTTTGCAATAACTAACTAAATACTTATCCAATTTTGATGATTTTTTTTAAATGTTCGTCTGACCAAGAAGCACAACATAGCACAAAAATTATTATTTTCTTTATGGCATACTGTAGGTGTACTGTAGAGTATTCTGAAAATCGGACAACAATTTTATGTCACAGCACTTTTCTCGAAAACTACTAAAGATAAAAACTTAATTTTTTTTTTTAACAAAAGACAAACTTTTTATCCCGAGGTAGTCATCGAGAAAACGTTATTTCGCTGGGCGGTTTTTCTGAAATTGCGTATTTTCCAAACTTGGTCATAAATGGGTATATCTAACGTTCTATTGCAGATAGAATGTTGCGGTAAAGTTTATTTTAAAGATTTTGCGATGCTAATTAATCCTGCAAAAATTCATAGCTTTACGTTAAACAGTTTTTTTACAAGATGAAATAAAAGAATAGCAGTCATCAATCTAAGGTACTTGTGATCATCGGAAAGAAAAACCAGTTACACCATTCGATTAAGCATAAAAAAATACAGAATGCTTTTTTTTCTCTTATTTTTAACTTAATTTTTTAACGAATTATGAATTTTTTTGAAATTTTTGACATGCTGATTTTTGTCATTTTTTAACACTAGAACGCCCGGATGGAGTCGATTCGACTCCAATCATGTAACTAAATTTCAATTCGAACCAGAAAAATTTTCTTGAAATAATTTAAATCTAATCCACGCAAATTTACGTTAAATAAATCAATTAAATAATTTTGAATAAAAATTCTGGTGAGAAATATTATTTTCAAACTTGAGTAGAATTTCCGGGCGTTCTAGTGTTAATGAATCATTTACTGAATAATTATGCACGGTGTCTAGCCCTGGTGGCTGTCAAATTTGATTTTTAATTTTAAATTAGGCAATTTTTTGCACCATGCCAGATGTATATTTTATCCATTTTTTTCATTTATTTATATTTTGTTTTTAGCACAATGGCATCAATGGCAAAAATGCCTGGCATACCTGTCAAATATTGGGGCCCTGTACTTTAACAAAGTGTATTTATTATAAGTATATACCGTATTTATTTTAATAGAATGCGCCGTCTAATAGAGCGCGTCTTCTAATAAAGTGCGCACCTTGGTGCTGATTGAAAAAATAAATATACGGAAACGATATATTAGATAAGTAGAAAACGATTACTTAAATGCATTATCGAGGATTCTCATCGATCAAAATAGAGATATTCTATCAAAGCGATGGATTGGCGATGCAGCAAAAGTTTCAAATTTTGAACAATGTACCACTCCTGTAAACTACAGCGCCAAGGATATGCACACTGTTAAAAATCTGCTGCATTTTGCTGCAACGCACTCCCCTGCTTGTATAGAAAACGGTTACTTGGCCGTGAAATGGCGCTTTCTCATTGGTTGAAATAGAGATATTATATACAAGTGGTAGAGGGCGTTGCAGCAAAATGCAGCAGATTTTTAACAGTGCACTGTTAAAAATTTGACCCATTTGTTGCAGAGTCACTCCACAGCTTTTATAGAATGTCTCTTTATGGCCAATGAGAATGCTCCATAACACAGTAAAGCAATCGTTTCCTATAAAAGCGGTGGAGTACGTTTTTAATAAGTCCGTAATAAATACGGATTAAGAAAAAAAAGAAGCATGGTTTTTGTATCAAACTTTACTCTTGCATAAAAAAAGTTCATGTTTTTGGCAAATATAATGGATATTTGAATGAAAAATCTATTCTTTGAAAGGATCTATTATTTTATTCACTTTAATAAAAAACTGATTTTTTTTTTTTTTTTTTTTTTTTTTTTTTTTTTTTTTTTTTTGAAAACCACCGTAGAATTTTGGTATAGAAAAACCTGTTTAAATTTTTTTTTAATTTGTAACACCAGAGTATTAGAGTATGTAGCATTTTTTAATTTCAATACAAATAAGATTTTGTTTTCTATATATAAAATACAATTGTGCAGTATCCCTATGGAATATGGAAAAATAGAAAGACTAGTGAAAAATGCTCCAAGGAGCAGTGGAAAAGCAGAATATGATTTTAATTGAACATTAAAAAGTAATGGACAAGTGCTTCTGTTAATTACTGAGCATGAGGAAGGATAAGGGATCCCTTCTTGGCTACAACTCACTTCAATGCCAACTTTGAAAAAATCATATTTGCGCTTTTTCCGTGAAAACAAATCAGTCGCAGTTACTATAAAAATGTATAGTGTAAAGACGTAACCAGTAAAGATGCAGCTTAATTAGACATAATGCCAGATACCTAGTTCCTGCACGTATCACATTCATGCACTGCCACCAAGCATACCCTAAGTGTATAATTGCACAGAAAATTGATTTGTAGTATAGTGCAGAGTGAACAGTGCAGTTAACATCAGAGATGTAGTACAGGCTATACGCCGTACACCTTCTGGACTTTTTAATAGAACACCATATACCCTCTGTTTTTAAAGAAAGCTTATAGTATACACATTATAGAATATCCCTCTGCTTAGAGCATATATCTTATGTTATTTTTATGACTACACCCCTGGTTAACATCTAAAGCACGGTGGAAAATTCTACTAAAGAACCGCAAATTTCTTTTACATGGAAAAAGCGCAAATTTGATTTTTTCAAAGTTGGCATTGAAGTGAGTTGTAGCCAAGAAGGGATCCCTTATCCTTCCTCATGCTCAGTAATTAACAGAAGCACTTGTCCATTACTTTTTAATGCTCAATTAAAATCATATTCTGCTTTTGCACTGCTCCTTGGAGCATTTTTCACTAGTAATTATAATAATTCATTCAGTCTTTCCGCTGCCAAGACGTCTCGGGTTTAAGCTCTAAGACGAATAGGTAAAAAATTATGTGAAAGCTTAAATTTACTTAAAAAATTAAAATTCTTTCAGGCCACTAAATAATGAGTTACTCTTTAATTTTCAAAATTAGTTAAATTATTATGATAAAAGATAAATATACAGAGTCTTTTCTATATTTATTTTTGTTAATTTACATAATCCATTGTAAATTTGCCGAATGACTTCTCCGTTATTTAATAGAACCTGGGTTTTTTTAATCTCTGCTATTTTACATAAGACAAAAGTCCTGAGATAAATATGACGTTGGACTACAAGAACCTGTTTAAAATTACTATAAAGCATCTCCATTCATGTATGAGTCTATAAATCAATGCTCATAGATAAACACATATTAATTAAATTTAAAAAGTACAGAAGTAATTTTAACGATTTTAGAAGCATTTAAATTAATTTAAAGGATGTTTTTTAATGTGTCCTACAAGCAAAATCTGGACTGAGGAGGTTCAGATCATGGATTGCAGATTCTCTGTATGTTCGCAGAATAAGTAATTAACACTGTATATAAAAAAACTTAAATATAAAATTGTTTTTCTCTAATAAAGAGGAAAAAAAGATTAAAATTATACAACGGATTCCCTGAAAATTATCCAATATTTTAGACGAATTATTTGGCATTGCTTCGTTTAATGTGAGAGTGGGAGAACGATCAAAATACATTGATACATAAAATGTATTGTAGAGAGTTCTTTATATATTATTTTATACTTCGTTAAATATTCTTAGATAGAGCGTGCATTTAAATTAGAACTAATGCATCAAACTACAAAATTTTCTTTAAAGCAAGGAAATGACAACTAGAATTTCATTTTTGAATTAACTTTAATATGACAAACATCGTTTTCTCCATTTTAATCGAAAACTGCTGCATCTAATAAATATGTTTTGAAGTATGGATTAAACTATGAAAATCAGACTCTCAAAAATTTAATTAGATTTTGCTTATAAAAAATGTCCTAATTTAAAATATTACTCAAGATTTCTTGAATACGAAAAATTATATTGGTGAAAATCTAATTTCAAAATGGCTTTTCAAAACTCAATTGAATACTTAATTAAAAGAAATTTTCATCTAATTATACATAATATATGAAATAAAAATATCCACTAATGGACGAAAATAATTCATCTGACTATGAGAAAAGTTCCATTTCTACAAACAAATTTAAATTACGGATATAATAACTGTAACATAATAATAAATGATTAAAAAATGAAATAATAAAAATCTGAAAGTGTAATTATAGGAAAAAAATGTATTTGATTATTTTTTTAATTCTTTTTTTAATTTTTAAATAATATTTTATTAATAGTTAGGTTTTTTTTCAAAGTATACAGTTATATACTGATACAGAATCTCTATAAATAAAATACAAATAAAAATAAAAATAAAAATTACATTGTGCGTACATAAAAATATTGTAACAAGAATATGTTTTTTTTTTCTCTAACTATTTTTAGCAATATGAATTAAGTCCAATTTCCAGTAGTACATTTTAGTTTAAATCAAGTATCTATTAAATTTATGTATTCGAAAAAATTCAAAGAAATCTTATAGTTTCTGGAGATTTTGCTCATTCGTACTCTTTTTTTTTCCAGTAATAGAAGTTTAGGATTTTGAACCAAAACTTATTGAATTCATTTAGCGTAATAATTTCGTTTCTAAACCTAACTTGGTTTGATAAAAAATGTGTAAATATTTGGTGACCCATGATAATCTATTTTTTACAGTTCAAACAGGCAGATTTAATTATATTTAAAATAAAATTTAACCTTCCACCACACTTAAATGTTATGTGTTAGAAAATGGCATAAATGCTGAGATTCTTTACTTATACAAAACTACATTCGTATATAACCAGGTTGTCTAATATCCGTAAATAATGACATTGTCTGTCAAAATTCAACACATATGAAAATAGTTCTGAAAGGAAAAAAATAGTAACGGATACAGATTATCTTGATTAATGCAAATAACAAAACCGATTGGGTACATTGCCGCGCCATCTTGAACACGTATAATATGATTTACCATGTCAAAATGATGAGTATTAAAAAACATAAAATAGTTGAAATTTTGTGGTCGACGTTCGAGTGACGGTACAGAGTGAGAAGTAGTGAAAACTTCCATCGGTAAAAATTAAATGATAAAATGATGATGACTAAAAGTACCCTACTACAATAGCATCATGGTTCTAAACTCAAATTCTTTGAAAATTATAATCTTTACCGACAATGATGTCTTACTCTATAGATGTGCAAAAAAGTCAAAAATACACCTTTAGCATAAAATCCAGTGTTAGAGTCTCAAATGGACTTGAATACAGTTTGTCTAATTTCTCTTAGAATTTCTAGAGTTTAATAGTAAGTATTCCGATACTTTTTATTCTTAAATATAAAAATATCCAAATATTTTTGGAGACTGTAGACATTGAAGTAGTTTGGCAGGTTTTGCGTAACTAGCCACAGCTTTTCTTAGGTAAATGTATCTCTACCAGATATTTTATTAACACTTTCCAACAAAGTTGAAAAGTGTGTATGATTTCGGTTTGTGTATCCATCTGATCGTCTCTCCGCGCACTAACTCTAATAAATATATTCCGATTGAAATAGTTTTGGAAATTGGTGATGTTTAACCTGGTATGGCTGAACCAAACCATACTTAATATTTTATAATCAAATGCTATCAAATGAAGTTTCTAACTTGATTAGTTTGTTTACAGAAAACTGTATGTTACATAAGTGCATATACACATGTAAATTAGTAGCTGCTGATTTTAATGCTTTTTTATGTAGTTTTCATTACGAAAGTAAGATGCTACCTATTGAAGTCGTCCGGAGAAACCCTTCCTCCACACCTTCATCCCCAAACTAACCTCCGACCAAATGCCTATATATATATATACAGGGTGAGTCATAAATATTGAAACAATAGACTATCTCCCTATACTTTCAATTGCAAAAATTCATAAAAAAGGTGAAATTTCTGATAAGATAAGTTGCAAATCCATGGGGGGGGGGGGGTCTATTTGAAAAAATATGAAAATTAAATTTTTATACGGCCCCCGTAGACCAAAATTCCCAATTCGGAAATTATTCCTTATACATCTCTAAATTTAACAACAAAAAAAAAATCTCCGTGTCTGAAAACGTGACATAGATATTAAAATATAAAATTCTCCATAATTCGTGACTTACACCACTTTACCATGCCTGTAAATGAAGAGTTTTTGACTCATTTTCAAAGCAAATGAGAGATCGTCCACAAATTGTCCGTTATTAAATGTCGATTTAAGACCGTTCCTCTTATTTGGACATAATAAAGCAGCATATTGATTTAAATCAAAACTTGTTTTCAAAATATGTTGATCGTAAGCACTGGAGTTCTGCATGGATCGGAATATCTAGGTCCGGTCCCAAACCTATGCTTAGGGAAAAATTTTCTGCCCAGCATTGGAAAATTTTTAAATCATAAACTATACTAGCCTTGAAAAAAGTTTTAAACATAGCCCGGCTCAGTCGTGAATTTCTACATAGTTTTATACTTCAGTGTATTTAAAAATTGTTTTGGGTGGAGGAGTTCTAACCAAAAAAACTTATTATAGCTTTTCGTCTTTTATATTTATAATTTTTATTATTAAAGTAGCGCCAAAGGCTGTGATATATTTATTTTATCAATGAATCTCTGTTTATATGTAAATGTTTCATTTAAATTTTAATATCGCTAATCCATATCCGGTGTGTTGTAGACTTTGAAAAATGTTATAAAGTAAAAGCTTTTAAAACGGAAGCACCTACGAAAGAAAAAATACCTAATAGACAAATGCCCTAATAATAGAGTAATTAAATAGAGTTTATTTTTTGAAGCAAAAAGATGAGGGGCCATTGGTACCCATTGATTAGTGTCAATGTAGCATACACAATATTGCACGAACTACTATATTTGGATACAATTCATACACTGTTAAAAAACTTGCAGCATTTTGTACAGTCATTTCACCGTTTTCTGAAAACTCAGTAACATAACCGCAATTTAACTCTATTCTGACCATAAAATTGGTAATTATATGGTCAGAATAACGTAAAAAGACGGTTGTTTTACTTTTTTTTGTAGAAAACGGTCAAATGCCTGGATAAAATGCTGCAAATTTTTAACAGTGTACTTCATTATCATTAATCCATTTTCCATGTGTTGGAGACTTTAAAAAATGCTATAGTACAATAAAAACTTTTAAGACGGAATCGAACAGGAAATAAAAAATACATTGTAAACGACTTCTCTTTTTAAGAGATGTAAAAATAGCTTATTCTTTTATCAGGTATTTTATTCATTTAGCATGGATGAAACATTTTCCATTTACGCTGGATTCCGTCTTAAGTAATTTTTCCGCTGGTCTTCTTGTATTTCGTTATTTTTTTTATTTATTTGTTTGCCTTTGAATTTATTATTCTTAAAAAAAAAAAAAAAACAATTTAAAAGGTTTTTTTTCTTTTTTGTTATTAAAGGCGATTTTAAAATTTATGCATTTTTCGTAAAAAAAGAAAAACTGATTGAGCCAAATTTTATTTATTTTATGCACGGATTGGGTCTGTCATAGACAATTACATTAAAATACAGGTTGTGTCTATTCCGGGATTGAAAATTTCACCTCGCGCAGACTTACGAAGAAACTGAAAAGTATAATATTTTTGAGTATGTTGTTGCACATAATGCAGTGAATGGTTAAAAAATGCAATCCACTAAATTTCTGAAGTCTCATTTCCAAAGGTTTGATGTAATTTTGTTCAAAATAACGTTTTTGTGGTACAACGCACAAAACATCTAAAAAAAAATTTCAATATTTTATCGCGAATTTTCAAAATACACGTTTAATTTTTGTGTGTATAAAACGGAAACTAAAATTTCCTGTTTATTGTTCACATATTTTTTAAGTGACTGCATTGTTGAAATTTTCAAAATTTTGCATTTACTAAATACAACTTTTTATTAAAAATGTAAGAATACCTTAAAAACAAATATTTTTTAGTTTCAGGGTAACAATTACAACCTGACGTATAATTTAACATAAAAATTTTCAATATAGAAGCAAAATTTCTTTTGTAATGCTATATGTAAGCTCTCATACCAATTTTATACGAAATAAATGACTGACAGTTTGAAGTCTTCTATAAGTATTATTTCTTCACCTTAAAATTTTTTGAACATATAGATTGAAATAAAAATCTTATTCCTTTATAAATATGCATGTTAAATTAAGATATATTGTTAGATCATGAATGTTAAATACGATTATTTTATATTTTATATTTTATATTTTAGAATTTTAAGAGTTCTGGGAATTCCTAAATCATGACTACAAAATATGACGCAAGTGGTTTCGAAACTACTCCTTTTGCAACAAGGGAAACTTTTATTACAAAAAACATGAAGTTGCTCAACCAATAAATATAATTTTACTAAACCTTCTTAATCTTAATGCATGGATAATATTGAATTATTTTCTAAAAGTGCTTTGCGAGCATCTTTTTGTTTTAATCTATTAAAGCATCAAATTAAAAGTATTGTGTTACGTGCAAATTCTTAATATCTGAATCTTTGATGTTTTATTTAGGTATCTGCAAACATTTACTCGCAATCCCTTCCTCTGCATAAGACGGCAAAAATAAGACGATTGATGACCAAAAGATTTATTTATAGAATTGCAACACCGGAAAACTTTTTAGATAATAATCAGTATTTTAATTAATCTTTAAAATATTAAAATTTCTCTTGATTAAACAAAGCCTTTTCAATGTAATTTCTTATAATATTGTTCTTTATCAATTTAAGAAATGGATTAATCATTTATACACTAATTAATCTCCCTAATACTACAACCCATATGTTATCTTGTAATGCTGAGATTTTTTTCTTTTTATTTTAGGCAAATTAATTTTTTCCATTTTTACTTTATTCTATCTATACAAGAATGTATTGGATTCGTAAAAAATCGAGATTTTTTGTTTTCCGAGGATTTAATCCAGTTACAAGACGACTTGACGTTTTTTAGAAAATGTCTTTCTGTGATCCATCTCTACGTATGTGATTTAATTTTGCTGTTGCTCGTTATCAAGCTCTAAGATACGGTATTTTAGAAACCTTTAGATTCAGTGAATCCTTCATTAAATTCGCTATTGATTATATTTTAGTGTAAATCGCCCGGGAGATGGCACAAAATTTTTGCATTTACAAACCGGAGGTAAAAGATAAAAAATTCTGAAAAAAAGTTCACCCTGAAGGGGTTAAAAATGTGAGAATGTTTAAAAAATAAATATTTTTAGATTTTGGATTACTATTACAGTCCGAGGTGTAATTTGGCATTGTTATTTTCATTCCAGTTTCAAAATTATTTTGTAATGCTGTTCGTAAGTTGTTATACCAATTTTATATTTAAATAACAAATGACAGTTTGAAGCCTTCTATAAATGTTATTTCTGCATCTTCAAATGTTTTAAACATATGGGATGAAAGAATATTTTATATTTTCTAAAAATTTTATCTTAAATAAGATAAAGGTTAAGATCGTAAATGTGAAATGCAATATTTTTTTTTTATTTTTTCTAATTTTAAGAATTCTGAAACTGCTTAAAGAAACTTACTTAAATCCTACAATCTATTAAGTAATTTCTTTTGAAACTATTCTTTTTGCAATGAGGGAAACATTTATTACAAAACGTACATTTTGTTAAAGGTGTTCTCAACCGTTCCGCCCAATAAGAGCAAAATGTTTTGACACATTTACAAATTCCTTCTTTAACGGAAAGGTATGAAACTGGAATGCCTGACTATGAAAGCGATTTCGAATCAAATTTAATTTTCCATTTTATGATACTTAAATTACTTATCCAGCACTAAGCTATTTCGATCACGTGGTCACCGGTTTTTCTCCTCCTTGGATTTTCTGCTTTCGTCGGGAAATGTTCTCAAAAACATCAACTTTGAAGGCTTATTATGAAAAATTTATTGTGTCTTTTGAAAGACGTAAAATTGAGTGCAATTAGACAGTTTCTGAATAACAACACCTGCTATTTTCATGTATTTCCGAACAAAAATAAATTAAAGTATATGTTACAAAATTGTTCTTTTTGTTTTAAAAACATCCTTAACCAATAAATAAAATATTGCTAAATCTTTTTCATCTGAATACATGGATAATATTGAATTATATTCGCAAATTGCTTTGTAGACAACTTTTCGTTTTAATCTATTAAAGCATTAAGTTATAAGAATTGTGTTATGTGTGAATTCTTAATATCTGAAACTTTGATGTCTTATTTAAGAGTCAGCAAATATTCGCTCACAATCTTCATATAATTCTTTCTTGTGCATAAGGCAGCATGAATAAGACGGCTGATGATCAAATGATTTATTTATTAAATTTCAACACCGGAAAATTGTTTAGCTAATAATCACTGTTTTATTTAATATTTAAAACATTAAAATTTCTCTCGATTCAATAGAGCGCTTTCAAAGCAATTTATTATAATATTACTTATGGTATTAATTAAACTAAGAACTTTAAGAGCTATTAATATTATTTAATAGTTCTTAAATTAATTTCATGAAATTAATTTAAGAACTGGATTAAGCATTTATACACAAAATAATCTCTCTGACATTGTAATCCATTTATGCATAATGTCCAAAAATGGAAACGCTGAATTTTTAAGGCATTAATTATTTTTTTATGTAAGTTAATTTTAATTTTTACTTTATTCTGTCTTTAAAAAAAGGATATATCGGATTCGTAAAAGTTTTTGACTTCTGGTTTTCGATAGATTTATACATGTCAGTAGGTCCTGAATACGATTTGATGGTTTTTAACCCTTTATCTACTGAATTATGAATTAGTGAAAATTTTATATACTAATTCATTTTGCGTAAAGTGTTTAAACTAAATTAAAAGTTTTAAGTAATCATTTAATAAATTTTTGAAGGGTTTTACAAGGATTGAAAGATTTAGAGGAATTACTTAAATTTGAATTAACGAGGATTTTGTCCAATATATATAACCCCATTCAAATCTTTTATTTTAAATTGTTTTCTTAGTATTTTGTAGAATTATAAAATGTACAAATATGATGTACTTATAATATAAATACAGAAATACGTCCGAATTGAAAAGCCCCTTCCCTCCGCACCAAGAAAGCTGAAAAAGATAGAGTAAAATTTTAAATCATCCTTTTAAAAATATTTTTGTTTTGTGTAACCAATAAGGCTTTTGGAACAAAATAAAGCTATGTATCTGTAACTCATTCTAAACTGTATTACAACTAATTGACGTATTAAATGAATTTTATAATAAGTAATTTTAATGGTACTTTTAAGTACCATCGCTAGATAAAGGGTTAAGAAATGTCTTTTTGTGAGTCCATCTCTATGTATGTAACAAAATTTTGTGGGAGTTCGATCTCAAAAAGTAAAGCTTGGAATTTCACAAAACTTTTTATTCAGTTATTCCTTGATTAATTTTGGTGCGGATTGCGTTAGTGTTAAAATCGCACAACAGGTGACGCTTTTATGCTGCATTATTCATGATGATTGCAATAGCTTTAACTAAAGACTTGATGCATGATTTTTATCTTTGTACTCAGTTTCTGCATGATACAAATTAGTGATATTTAGGTTTTTTTGCATAATTTTTATAAAGTTGTACGTAAGCAGTCATTTCATTTTTAAGAATAACTGATAATTAGAAGCTCCCTATAAATATTATTTCTGCATCTTTTATTTTTTTAAACATATAGAATGAAAGAAGATATAATACCCTCTAAAACTGGTGTCTTAAAATAAGTAAATAATAATATACGATCTTTTTTTCCTTCATTTTTTTTCTAATTTAAAAAGTCATGAGATTCTTTAATGCAAGACCACAAAATATGAAGCACATTTGTTTCGGAACTATTATTTTTGCCAGATTTATTACAAAACACACAATTGTTCAAACAATAAATAAAATTTTACAAAATTCTCTTAATCTGAATGCATGCATAATATTAAATTATTTTCTCAAAATCCTCTGTGAACTTCTTTTTGTTTTAATCTATTAAAGCATTATGTTAAAAGCATTGTGCTGCGTGTAAATGTTTAATATCTGAAACTTTGACGTGTTTATTAAGAGTCAGCAAATACTGACTCACAATCTCCTTATAATCCTTTCCTGCGCAAAAGACTGGATGAATGAATCAACTGGTGATCAAAAGATTTATTTATAAAATTGCAACACCAGAAAACTATTTAGATATTAGTCAGTATTTATTTAATATTTGAAATATTAAAATTTCTCTCGATTCAACAGAGCGTCTTCAAAGCAATTTATCATAATATTACTCACAAAATACATTTAAGAAGTAGATTAAGCATTTATACATTAAATAATCTTCCTGACTCTGAAACTTATTTATGGCTTGTGTCCCAAAATTGGGAAACTGTACTTTTTAGGAAATTAATTAAAATACTTTTAGAAAAATTAGTTTTACCATTTTTAAATTATTCTATCTTAAAATAAAATATATGTTGCACTCATGCAAAAATTCTACTTTTGATTTTCGACGGATTTATACATTTTAGAAAATCCTTTATACGTTTTGATGGGTTTTAGAAGTATCTTTTTGTGAGTCTATCTCGCTGTAGTGTGAAAATTTTGCGGATACTCTATCTCAAGAATTAAAGCACAGATTTTCCCTAAACTTTAGATTCAGTTAGCCCTTGATTACATTTGGTGTTGATTTTGTTATGGTGAAAATCGCCCAACAGTTGGCTCTGCTGTGCTGCATTATTCATGATAATCAAAATAGCTCTAACTCAAGACTTGGTGCACATTTTTTTATTTAAATTCCAGATTCAGTTTCTGCCTGATAAAATTAGTGATGAATAAGTTTTAGTGGAAGTCTCTCACTAAGTGGCGCTGTTAAGCTCAATCATTCCCATTTACTACAATAGCTGCATTTCAAGATTTAATGCATGAATTTTATTTAAGATTCCAATTCCGTTTGCCCTTTATATAATTTTTTCTGATTAGTTTGGGATTTTGAATCGTCCAACAGGTGACGCTGCTAATCACAATAATTTACGATTTCCACAATAGGGCTAACTCAAAAACTAATGCACAGATTTTCATCAAACCATAGATTCAGTTAAAAATTGGAATTAATTGTTGATAACTAGTTTTTTGTGTAAATCACCTTGTTAGGGAGTGTCCTTTGTGATAAAGGCATTCTAGCATTTCAGTGAGATCGTGACGTCAACGTTTTAACATGTGTGACGCGGAAGCGACATCTATCCTTTATTGAACTTTAACTTTACAGAGTGTATGTGGCGCCCTCGGGTTTACAGTTAGCTGCGGTTAGGAGTATTATGCAAATTTATAGCTCCGTCTTCAGTTTGCAATGTATAAAAGATATGAGTTGGAGTGATGTGTGTGTGTGCGGTGAGGCGGCAGTAGTCCGCAAGGTAAAATAGATTGTGGTGGTGAGGCGGCGGAAGCCAGCCAAGCGAGATAGATGGTGATGGTGAAGCGGCAATAGTCCGCAAATCGAGATAGATTGTGTTCTGGAGTGAGATAGCTAGCTTTGTGAGCCGAGTTAGCTTCTGGTTAGTTACCCAAGAGGAAAGCCTGAGGGTAAGAGGTTATTTAATACGTTGAGTGTTTTTGGAAATAAAGATTGTTTGCAGCCACGGGCTGTTTTATTATGGATTTAAAATCGCTTTTAGACGCAATCTGGACATAGAGCAGGAGTGAGTGCCCCGAACTGAGCTTTAGCCGTGGTCGTAAGTATAGTTTAAGATCTAATCTCTTAGTACTGTGTTTAGTAACTGGAACTTTTGAACTTAGCTCCACTCTCCCATGTTCCAGAGGTTTAAATAAACTGTTTGATTTTATCTTACACATAAGATTATGTCTTCATTTAAACAACATACCCCCTGACACGTCACAATCTAACCAGTGACGCTACTATGGTTCTGTAGTAGGCTAATGTACTGTGATTAACTACATTCGAATACTTATTATAATTTTTTGCAATTCATTCATATTATTTGCAGAGCTGCCAAAATGTCGGCTTTTTCCGATGTCGATATTTCAATGCTAAACATGTTCTTTTTTTAATTGGATTATTTTGGTTATTCTTTTAGAAAAAGTAATTCTTTAAGATAACAGTGATGTGCTTAAAAATGGAAGCTTGGCAACTTAGTACTTTTATTATTGTAGTGTTTATAATTATAATATATATGTGTGCGTGTGTTTATCAATTATGACGAAACACGATATTGGAAACAAAAAACAGGCACAATTGTGGAAAGATTAAAAAAAAAAAACCTGTCATATGCAGTAGAGCTGTGGGTCTTCTGAAATACAATATTCGTTTATCATGAAAGAAATTTTAACGCAATTTTATTCGATACCAGAGAAAAGAATGTATTTTAGATATAAGTAATTAAGTATACAAATTAATTTAGAGGCAAAGAAAGCCTGTTGTACACTGTAAAAAAAAAATTCAAGAAGTTACTAAAAATCTTTTAGTAAATTTGTATTCCACAGAATTTTTTAGTAACCCTTACAAACTTTTTTTTTTTTTTTTTTTGCAAGTGAAACAAGCATTTCTTTTGTAAACTGAACAAAAGAATGTTTTGTATAACTTAATTTTTTTTAGTATGAGCCAGCAAGCAAATTTTAGTAATAGCTCCAAACTTATTTTTAATAACAATTACGTGCTTCCGAAGGGCAGGGGCAGGAACTTCCTTCGAGCTGCATCCAGACTTCTGAAGCGACAGATTTTCGGCAAAAACGCAATAGATGGCAGCTCCAAACATTGCTACCAGCTCCAACAAGAAATTCATAACCCCTTTATTATAGAGTATTTACACTACATACATTCGTGGCGTATTTGGCGCTGTCCAGTATTGAACCCGGGACCTTTTAGCCTGGAGTCCGTTACTATAACCACTATGCTATCGAGGCCAGGCCAAGTGAGTTTTAGTAAGAGCTATTAAAAGTATAAAACTATTAACTATTCGTTGCTAACTTTTTTCTAGTAATTCTTACAGATTTTCTAGTAACCGACAAAGATTACTAAACATTTTTTAGTAATTACAAGGATTACTAGAGTTTTTTTAGTAGATCGACCCTTTTTTTTTACAGTGTGGCAATATGGAAATGACTGGATGTCACCAAAGTTTACGACCTATCTTATTTGGAATCAAATGAATCATTTTTTAGGTACGTTATAAAAACAAAATTATGTATAGTGTGAAACTTCCATTTAACGAAGATTTGTCATTGACCTAAAATTTTCCGCTATGACGGAAATTCATTATAACAGAAATCAACTCAAATTTATGAAATATGTACTATAAAATACATATCCACGAAATTAAAAGTACGCATAAAATGGAAATATTGGGAAAGTGTATTTGAATTCGGGTAATACATTTTTTTCTGCAATGTACACATATGATAAAATTTTAGTTAGTATGATGTCTAAGGTAACACATACATATTAAAGATAAGTTTAAAAAGCTGAAGCGTAGCGCACTTTTTCTGTTATACTTTATATTCGAAATCCTTGCATTAAAAAATAATAAAACTATCCCTTTATACAGGGATACTATAAAAATATATTGTTCATAAAAGTTTTCGCACTTTTGTAAGTATCCATTTTTTCAGAGTATAGATCAATAATGCATTTATAACAAAATATTCGTAAAACATGAATCCCGCTTTATTTTTGTATCGAAAACTCTTTTTTTTTTGTTTTTAATACAAATGATTTAATAAAAAAAATAATTTCTTTTTCATACGATAAATACATACATCCATATTAAAAGCAATCTATCCGTTTGAATGCTGTACACACACAAAAAGTTGAATAAACTTTGCTTAATATAATGCGATTTCCGTAATATGGATATAAAATTACATGTTAACGACTTTCAAAATCATGTTTCATCAGAAATTTTTAGGTAGATTTCGTATGAAATACACTGGTTTCCAAAAATTAAGGAAAAATCATAAAAATAACGATAACTCGTTCAAAAAGAAAGCAATCCGTATGAAATTTACATATATTGTTAAATAAAAGATGCTGAATAAAAATACAAAATGCAAATTAGTGGCGCTGCAATCGCATTGTGTCATCCGTGAGGCACATAAAAATGCACGTTAGAAATGCTGTTTTTTGAAACAGCATAATTGTCTGGTAATTTCTTTTAATGTTATTTTACACCTTAGTATGCTTTGTATATTGCGGCTGAGTTTCATTAAAATCTACATGTAATATTTTGAATTATCGCTATTTTTGTGATTTTTCCTTAATTTTTGGAAACCAGTGTACTACCTATTGCAATCGCACCAATTTATATATATATATCTATATATATATCTCACTTTTTTATGGACACGATAACTTCTATAATTCTTCTCCAATCTCCACCAAACTGGTACATAAAATCAAAGGGGTTAAAATCTCGGCTAAGTTCGTTAATGGGCAAAATCGGACCACGGGGGTCGGAATAGGGGGCGTTTATGTGAAAACCGAAAAAACGCCATAACTTCTTAAATAAAGTAGGTATCGAATCGGTTTAAAGTTTATATTACTTCTCAAAAATGGGCCAAAAGTTAATGCATGACAGATTTTTGATAAATTTAGAAGTGGGCTCAAGGGGCGAAAAAAACAGGGGTTTTGAGAGAAAAAATTTCATAACTTCATCAATTTTCAAGATATCAAGTCAGACTAATTTTTTTGTAAATGTTCCTAAAACTACATAAAACTTTTGTATTTACAGGTTTTTGATAGGACCAACATTTACCGATGAAAAAAATTAAAAACGAAAAGAAAAAGGGCGGTGAAAAAAGAGAAAAATCCATAACTCCGTCAATTTTTAAGATATCAAATCTAATTAAATTTATTTTGCATCTTCTCAAAAATATCTACAACTTTTATATTGACAAGTTTTTCATAGGACCAATTCGTATAGCAAAAAGAAATTAAACAAAAATAGGAGTGGGAAAAAAAAACCTCAAATCCAAACTGCTTATATTCTGACTCATTTTTAAATTCATTTTTGATTTTAAACGCATCCAAATGGTAGATCCTCTTATTTAGAAACTGTATAAAGTGACGCATTGGTCAATTTTCTGATAAAGATAGACTATATTTTAAAAAGACTACCAAAAAGGGTATTTTGAACAGAATTTCCCAAAGTCATCGGTACTGAAAATTTAAGGAAGTATTCAAATAACAAATTGCGTTTTTTTCTGACTCGTTTTTAGATCCATTTTTGTTCTCAAACGCATCCAATTTACAGATCCTCTTATTTAGGAACTATATAATGTGATGCATTGGTCAGTTTTTTTTATAAAGACGGAATATATTTTTAAAAAGGCTACCAAAAAGGGTATTTTGAACAGAATTTTCCGAAATCATCATGACTGAAATTTTCAGGAAATGTTCAAATATGAAATTGCGTTTTTTCTGACTCGTTTTTAAATCCATTTTTGCTCTCAAACGCATCCAATTTACAGATCCTCTTATTCAGGAACTATATAATGTGATGCATTGATCGATTTTTTTTATAAAGACAGAATAAATTTTGAAAAAGGCTACCATAAAGGGTATTTTGAACAGAATTTCCCGAAGTCTTCGCGATTTGACATAGTAAATTGCGTTTTTTGTGACTCGTTTTAAAATCCATTTTCGCTCTCAAACGCATCCAATTTACAGATCCTCTTATTTAGGAACTATATACTGTGACTCATTGGCCAGTTTTTTGATAACGATAGAATATATTTTTAAAAATGCTGTCAAAGTGAGTATTTCGCACAAAATTTTCTGAAGCAATCATGATTAAAAAATTAAGAATGTATTCAAACAATAAATCGGTTATTTTATGACTCATTTTTGAATTCAATTTTTTTCTCAAATGCATTCAACTGACAGTTTTTTGTTATTTAGGAACTGTATAATGTACTGTTTTGGTCGATTTTTTAATAAATTCAGAATTTATTTCAAAATATGTTGTCAAAATGGGCATATGAGCTGAATTTTTCTTAAGATGATTCTGATAAAACCAGTTTTTGGAGAAAAATGAAATTAAACATTTTTCATAAACGGCCAAAAGAAGTTATTAAACTGGGTTTATCTCTAATCATATATATATATATATATGTGTGTGTATTTTTTTTAAACACTTCGAACACTTTCACTTATATATATATATATTTTAAACACTTCGAACACTCTTCGAAATCTACCTCCACCTATAGGCCCAGACGACAGGGATTTTTTTAAAAAGGACTTCATTAAATGGAACTTACACTGTATATATAATAAAACTGCGTACCATTCCGCAGTCCTGAAATCTACTAGTATATATAATAATGCCACCGCCACGTAAATGAATGATACTCAAAAAATTGCAAACATTTTACCGAAGTTAATGTAAATAGGAAAACGGTTTGTAAAATATGAGAAAAGGTCTAATAAAAGTTCGTGTTTCTAAATTTGAAATAGAGATAATTTTTAATTCTTTAAGAGGATGCAAGTTTCTTAACACTTTGAGTGCCACGTCACTCACAAGTGACCGTCTGAAACTTGATATAAATCTAAAAATATGTATGTTGTTTTAAGTAAATATGAATTATTTTTTATTCACTTAACTTTTATTTATTACAGGATTATACATTTTTAATAATTATTTAAAACAATATGTATATTTATTTATATATTAAAAGTTTTATATTATATTTTACACTGTCAGCCGCCGGTGATTGACTCATGAATATTCGTTATCAGTAACCGTGGAACTCATCCTGTTAATGGATGTTATTTTCTATTAGTAAGCGAAGCCTCTAAGCACATCGGCTGTAGTGAAGGTTTATAATAATATGGAAGTTTTTATATAAATATAAAAACAATATATTATAAAAAAATATATAGGTACTACTAGGTTATCCCGTCGACCAAAAAATTATCTCCAAACTATAAGATTAAATGCCAATAAAGGATGATCGTGAATGTCACATTCAATGACATTAAATACGATTCACGTGTTTAAAATGTCATTAAGTGATTTTTATTTCGTCTTTTTATTTGTATTTTTATCAATATTCCATTAATTATTTTTTTTTCGTTATTTAAAATAAAAATTATGTCAATATGTATAATTTGGCTACTAGTTTGGCGGTTTGTATAATTTGGCGAAATTGGTCGACGGGATAACACTGAAGTAACAAAATATATAACATTTAACGAAATACGAAGGCTTCTGTAACAGAAAATCTTAAATATTGAATATTTGTATAAAAAAATACCATGTAAAACAGAAACTAACGAGCTTTTGTTAATGAATATCTATTTATATATTACGGTAATGTAACGACACCGTGTTTCATTCATCTTCGAGAAAAGCAACTTACAGCTTCCATGTTAGGCGTAAGTATTCAAATGCCATAATTATACCGACTGTTGATACAGAAATACGCTCATAATATGCACTGCGTCTCGTTCTTTTTCTTCAAAATATTTTAAAAATCCAATTATAAAGTTGTAAATTTAAAATAAAAAAATAACGTATAACAATCTATTATAAACAAAGGATAACCAGATATAAAATAAAACAACTATGTTTTGGTGCTATCTGTTAGCAATCAATTTAAATAAAAGAACTTAACACGTTCCCTGGCGCTCACGCGAACGCGCATGATATGGCACCAACGTTAAGGGGGCACAGATGCGCCAGCGCGGTATGTGGGGTGATGTCCAATAGCCAGTCAAGCACTGGGCGCGGGAAAATCTTTCATTGATTCTTTATTATAAAAAGTAAATCGACTTCTGGGAAAACCCTACTTCTACAGTGCGGCGTTATCTAGCATCACATGTTTACGTAAGCGGAAGCGAACGTGTTAAGAAAAAGGCAAGATGAAGTGATAATGATTGATATCTATTTTTAAAACTTCGGTTATAAAATTTTAGAATTTGTTAAATATAAAAAAAAGTGGAAGTTATAATTTAAATAAAGTTTTATTAGTTTTTGAGAGCTTAACATTTTTGCTTATTATTAAAAATGTTGTTTGAAGTATAAATAGATCTTTTAATACTTAATTTATTTAATTTATTTAATTTATTTATTTAATTTTATATATTTTAATTATGAGATCGTTTTTGTATAAGTGATTTTTTCCCCATTCTTTTATTAAATTACAACATTATTTTTATTTCAAAGTTATGTTCGAATGTTACGACGTTAAAAATTAAAATTTTATCTGCATTGATATAATTAATTTATGTTGTATATGGTGTTATACATTTCTTACGTTTTAGTTACATTTTGTAAGAAGCATAAATATTAGTTATAATGTAATTAAATTTAATGCGGACGTTAGCTAATCTCTTAAGAATTGATAAAATTAAATTAAAACTTTATTTAAAAAATAGTTAAATTAATCATTTTGATTTTATGTATACCCAATACAATTTTGAAGTTATATAGCTAGAGCTTCGGTTATAATTTTAACATTTGGTTCAATATGACCAGAAATTATTTTCTCACGTCTTCTTATTAAACTACAATTTTAATTTCACGCCAAAATTATGTTCGAATAATACTACGTTAAAAATCGAATTTCTTTCTGTCTATATTGATATAATTAATATATGTAGTACAAGATGTTATATGTAGTTTATGTTTCAATTATATATTTTTTTATGAAATGTAAAATTTATTCACAATACAATCCAGTTTCAAGTTGACGTAAGCTTTGTTGAATTATTTCACAATTATTTGGGAAATGATTAAAAAAGTTTTATTTTTTATTTGTAATTGTAGAACGGATTTCCCATTGTTAAAAATGCATTATTCCACGGTACAAACTCTTCAATAAGAAAATATTAATTTATGTATAATTTGTATATAAATAACTTCTTAATAAGTGTTGTGCAAATTAAACGCAGATCAACTTCGCGTTATTTTTAACGGAGTGAGTAATCGCTCTAGTAAAACAATAGCTCTTGTCTAAAAAAGAAAAAAATTACCAACGCAGTTACCACCGCTGACACTGAATATTTTGCGACCTAGTGTGTTTCTTCACAAATATTAAGAAAACTACTGCACACACTGTAAAAAAAAATTCAAGAGGTTACTAAAAATTTCTTAGTAAATTTGTATTCCACAGAATTTTTTAGTAACCATTACAAACTTTTTTTTTTTTTGCAAGTGAAACAAGCATTTCTTTTGTAAACTGAACAAAAGAATTTTTTGTATAACTAACTTAAAAATTTTTAGTATGAGCCACCAAGCAAATTTTAGTAATAGCTCCAAAATTATTTTTAATAGCCATTACGTGCGCCCGAAGGGCAGGAGCTTCCTTCGAGCTCCATCCAGGCTTCTGAAGCGGAAGGTTTTCGGCAAAACCGCAACAGATGGCAGCACCAAACATTCCTACCTGCTCCGACAGGATTTTCATAATCCCTTTATTAACGAGACACTACATACATTCGGGGCGTATTTGGCGGTGACAATTTTCGTCCCCTTGACCTTTTAGCCTGGAGTCCGTTACTATAACCACTATGCTATGAAGGCCTCACCAACTGAGTTTTAGTAAGAGCTATTAAAAATATAAAACTATTAATCTTATTCGTTGCTAACTTTTTTCTAGTAATTCTTACAGATTTTTTTGTAACCGACTAAGATTACCAAAAATTTTTTAGTAATTACAAGGATCACTAAAGTTTTTTTAGTAGATCGACCCTTTTTTTTTTTTTTACATTGCACTAAATTATGAAAACTGATAATATTATAGAGAAATGTTTTATAAATACGCTGGTGCAGATTTTTTATAATCGAATAATTATTTTAAGATATACTTTATGTCAAAGTCAGTCATAATCATCCGACTAAAAACGTTTTTTTTTTTAGAAAAAACTATAAATAGGAATTTAAATATTTTTAGAGTATTTTTTTACATTAGATGTTCCTGGTGTGCAGACTGCACATAATATTTTTTTTTAATTTGAATTATTTTTTTTTATTTATTACCATTTTAAATTTAAATTGTAAACATTTTGAGAGGCATTTTTAACATATTTGAGAAAAGGTTATTATTTTGAATTTTTGCTATACATATATACATAAACATATATACATATATATATATATATATATATATACTTGCGACTATCACAAACAGAAAACAACTCTCATGTGAGAAAAAATAACTAAGAGTTAAACATAAAAAATTACTAAAAATTATATGATAAAATTATATTTACGTGCGAACAATAAAAGAGGAAGAAAACATCAAAATAATAAATGCATTAAAATGCGTTAACTGCCGTAAATGGAAAAAATGTCATATTTAAAATACCCAAACAGTAACATTGCAGACAGTTTTAATGTGAGACGTTTCACATTTCAAAATGATTTTTTAAACTATTGTTGGCAATTCTTAGGCAGCAAAGAAAAAAATCCTTTATAGGAATAAAATTAGCTTCATTTCACATGAAGCTAATTTTATTGCTATAAAGGAAATAAAAAAGAGAAAAACTTTTAAATAATAAAAAAGAAATCATTAATGAGCGTTAAAAGCATAAGTAAAACAATTTATGTCATATTTCAAATAATCTAGTAATATTGCAAAATAGTCAAATTTATCGTAAATTATACTTAGACGATATACTTACTTCACAATGATATTTCCTTTCAAACAACAAAAGTATTTTAAAGTGAATATTAAAAACAGAAAGAAACATTAGGGAAAATCACACCAGATTTAAACGATACATTTAAAATGCCTTACTTATTTATTTTATGAATGGAAACTCGTTTAAACTAAGATTGCCAATTAATATATATATAAAGAGAAAGATGAAAGTTTAACAATTTTTTAGAAGTGAATGAAAATATCATGTTGAAGAGTTTGTGGTGTCTTGGAGGTTCACGAGCGTAACTCGTATGGGGGGAGAGCCCCCTAAAAAGGAATAATGTATAAAATAATTCAATTTTAATCAGAAGTCAAGATTCCGACCGTAGGAAATCTATGTGGAATATATTCCTGCCATGACAAAAATCTGCTTACGACAAAATAAATAAATAAATAAATAAATAAATCTGGTTACAAATGTTAGTAATTTACAAGTTTCATTAAAAAATTGATGAAGAGCGATAAAAAAATATTGTAATAATAAATTGAATTTAACCAGAAAAACATGAAAGCTATATGGAATTAATTCCTGTTTTGGTGAAAATCGGTTTAAATCAGAACGTCAATGGATGAATAACTAAATTTATAACAGCGTCAAATTTTCAATAGCTTCAAATATCGTACATTTATCTATTCTTATGACAGAACTTCAACATCCAAAAAATTTAAATTCTATAGAATCATACTTAAATTCTTCAGATATGAAAAATAAATTCAAAAATGAATTGTTATGGATTTATATATTACCCTTTTAAAAAAATTTCAAACTTTGGATGATGTGTTTTAAAAAATATATGCGTAAAGATATTTATCTGCAAGAACAAATAAATAAATATAAGTTCGACTTCACATCTTATTGATATAAAAACTACTGTATTATTTTTATTCCAAAATAACCAAATATTTTTTTTTGTAAACAAACTTTGATGCACGCAATAAAGTATTTTTTTTTTTTTTATTCAACAAAGAATTCCAAAAGAGATGAAAAAATATTTTGAAGATATTTCGAGAAATAAAAGTACAGTTTTAAGCATTATGTAGAATGTTTCCCTAAACCAAGCTCACGTTGTACTTCTAGACCATAAATCTCTATTAAGATATTCTCCTAGAGAGAAAACACAAATGTTGGTGTGTAAACGTGTTTTTAAAACAACTGTTGCATTTATCTTACAGAAAGTTTATTTTTAAATCCACATGATGAGAATGTACTAAACTAAATTTTTGTGGTATTTTATATTTTTGAATTTATGTTAAGAATTTTCCAAAAACGTAATTTCATATGAAGCCTTTTTATTTAAATCTGGAGGAACAAGAGATTATTTTAATCAGTATGTTTATACATATAAAAATAATTTATCACGCTAGCCTGTTGTTATTTAATAAAGTCAGTGATATATTAAAAAGTTATTTCACATAAATTAATTTAATTTCATATTTTCTCTTAACTACCCGTACAAGAATTAATTAACAATTTTTTCTTTTCTAATCAATAAGCATAACGTAGACACTTAAGTTTTACTAAGTAAGGAATTGATGAATTTTAGCTGCTTTAAATTTAATCACTTTCCTCATATACCTTATATCACTGAGTATTTAAAAAGCAAAAAGCAAACCAACTATTCTTGGTGTTGAACACTGTTCAACAACAAATTCAGATTTTTATTTTATTTTTCATGTTACGTTTACTTTATTATAACAGGATATTTTGTAATTCAATGACAATTCTACTGCTGGAAGAAATTGTAGCTCTTTGTGCTGCTGTAATATTAATATTCTTCGGCTATTTCGGATTTGAATATCTAAAAATTAAATTTATTTTATTGAAATATCATTATAATAATTTATTGTCATCATTTTGAAACATCCGACTATTATTTAATAAAAATTAAATAAATTTTAATATTCCACTTCACCGTCTGCCCCGAGATAAGTCGGGGGTAAAAGCACTGTTTCCCCATACCCTACGCCGGTTAAGTGGTTAAGTACAGTAAGTAAATTTGAAAAAAAAATTAAACTATATCTTACACGAACCACGTACGGTATATACATTTCAAAAATATTTCTGAAAAAGATTTATTTACTTATTTTAAAAAAAGGAGAAGTGACAACTCTAATCACTAAAATATGCTTCCTTTTTCCCAATTCTTTAAGCGTCAAAAATTCTGTGTTAAAATTGGACACATCCAGATGACTGGCAAAAATAATCGTCACATGGTACAAACCGAAAACAGCTGAATATTTATGAAGCAAATGCATGTGTATAATATACTGTTATTTACAGCATGATATCGTAGAAAAGAGATTTATAATATATACCTCTACCTGATATTCCTCCAATATCAGATTTGCTTTTAAACACATTATGTTGTATAGTGAAAGTGTTGACAAAAAGCTTTATGTATTTATTGCACTTTTAAAATTCCTTTTATTTTCAAGATAATATGTAAATATGGAGCATCGTCACCAAATATGTAATATACCTCATGAAAGCATTGACCATATTGTCTAATAATTCATCTCGCTGTAAAGGCATTTCTAATGAGCCTATAAACAATGACATGCACTGTAAAAAAAAAGGGGTCGATCTACTAAAAAAACTTTAGTGATCCTTGTAATTACTAAAAAAATTTTAGTAATCTTAGTCGGTTACTAGAAAATCTGTAACAATTACTAGAAAAAAGTTAGCAACGAATAGAGTTAATAGTTCTATATTTTTAATAGCTCTTACTAAAACGCAGTTGGTGTGGCCTTGATAGCATAGTGGTTATAGTAACGGACTCCAGGCTAAAAGGTCCCGGGTTCGAAACTTGCCACCGCCAAATACGCCCCGAATGTATGTAGTGTCTCGTTAATAAAGGGATTATGAAAATCCATTCGGAGCTGGTAGGAATGTTTGGTGCTGCTATCTATTGCAGTTTTGCCGAAAATCTTCCGCTTCAGAAGTCTGGATGCAGCTCGAAGAAAGCTCCAGCCCTTCGGGCGCACGTAATGGTTATTAAAAATAATTTTAGAGCTATTACTAAAATTTGCTTGGTGGCTCATACTAAAAATTTTTAAGTTAGTTATACAAAAAATTGTTTTGTTGAGTTTACAAAAGAAATGCTTGTTTCACTTGCAAAAAAAAACTTTGTAATGGTTACTAAAAAAGTCTGTGGAATACAAATTTACTAAGAAATTTTTAGTAACCTCTTGAATTTTTTTTTTACAGTGTGGCAGCGAAAGAGGCTAAACAGCAGCAAAAAGCTGCAGCAAAACACTAAACTGTTTTGTCAATACACTGTAAAAAATGAAGACACAAATTGGGTTGAAAGATTTCTGGGTACAGAATTGTTCCAATTTGGAAAGTTAAGTTTGTAGCACAAAATCGTTTTAAATAAGTCTGATTTTTAATGACATTAAAACAATTAAAATATCTTAGATAGTATATACATTATACCTCAGAAATTTTGATTAATTCAATGCTAATAAAGATCTGCTCTGTTTTGAACCATTTTGGGTTATCTATTTTGGGAACAATACTCTACCATTTTGGAATCCTTACTGCACCATTTTAGGAAAATTACTATACTCAGAAATCGTTCAACTCAATTTGGGTCTTCATTTTTTACTGTGTAGCAATTATTCATATCCAAAGCATTACACGTTATCTTTTCACTTGTGAGTGCGTAATATAACTTTTAATTTATATATATATATATATATATATATATATATATATATATATAAATTACAAAATGAAAGTAATTGGATGTGCCAATCTCAACCTTTCTTCTATCTCATGCGTACATTTAATATTTAAGATGTAGTTACACATTTTAATATTATTAATTCAATGCTATTCCAACTTTGATTTTCATCTTAAATTTATGTTTCAGTCAATTAATCGGAGTAAAAAGAGTTAATGTGGATCATGATAATTATTAAAATCAATAGTTTATCCTTATTGTGTTATCATCACATGTTTACAAACAGCCGGCGCAGCAGGACGCCAGTTCCCGTCTCTGCACGAGCCGATGGACTATAGAGCGACAGAGAATAGAGAAAATGATGCAAAAAGATTTAAGTTATCACAATGATCTTTTCCCACGGAATACTTTTATTTTCAAGGAAGATCTGCCGGCTGTAGCGAAAGAATACATAAAAATTATGGTACATAATTTTATACACATTTTAATGGTACAATAATCATAAATAGCACGGAAAGGGCTTTTACAGAGACCACTTCCGGTAGTTTTTTTTTTTTTTCAAATTCAGAGAGAGCTAGCTTGCTATGCCCAAAAATAATCATACACAACAAATTTTGTTCAGTTCTATGCATAACTTCATTCATTTTTTAATGGCAAAATAATGAAAATGTCATATTCTTAGTGATTATAGCGCATTCTTACAGCGGATTTTTTTCAATATCAGGGGGGGGGGATGATCTCTTGACCAATTATACACACAAACAATTTGGTGAAATTCGATGCATAACTTCATACACATTTTAGGTGGTACAGTATTAAAAATAACAAAAAATGGTTATCGCAGCATCCCCTTCTGTGGATTTTTTTTCAAATCTAGGGAGGACTATCTAGACATATCTAAACACTTACCGAAAATAAATGGTTGAATTTTATGCATAACTTCACACATTTCTAGTTTACACAATATTGAAAATGCTATAAAAATTGCTATTGTGTCCTCTTTCAGTGGAATATTTCAAAATTGAAGGAGGACCTGCTTGCCACGGGCAAAAACATGCACAAAAAATTTGGTTCAATTCTATGCATATCTTCATACACTTTTTGATGATAGAATGGCAACATGCGGGCACACAGAAACATGGACAGACAGATATTTTGTAAAAACATGTTTTTTGGAATCTCTTATCCCTAAAACGTGTAAATTTGTGAAAAACCGGAAGTCGAAAAAAATTCGATTACAATGCTTTCTTCTATTGAAGACAGAAGAAAAGAAATGATCTCTTAAATTAGTTAATTCTGATTGAAAATAAAAGCATAACAACAAAACTTTTCTTTAAGACTATTAACACCATGTCCAGAATTTGAGTAAAATATAAAATACTATGACGCAAATGAAAAATCCCCGACATTAATTGTCACTGTGTGATGCTCAGAATGAGTTTCTGTCAAGTGACTAAAAAGTCGTTATTTCCTATTTTGTGATCTTGTAGGTATGACTGCTAAATTTGTCAGAATGCCTTTCAGTTAAATCACCAAGTAGATTTCACGTGTTATTTAAGATATAAGGAATAAAATATGATTTATATCACGAACTCTATTAAAAGTGTGGCATATGATTATTAATTCCTTCTATGTGACTTAACATGAATGTATTATGGTATTCGGGGAATAAGAGAAAAACAAGAGATCGTGTTATACATATTTTTGGATGTATCAAAAATAAATTTAGTGTTTTGGAATATTTTTATTTATGTTACTGGAAAAAACTCGCTATTTGACTTTGATGCGTTTATTCCTTAACAGTCGAAATTCCTTAACATTTATGGAGATTCGTATATGGAATTTTGTATAACAAAAAAAATTAATTATTCTCACACTTTTTTTTTTTTTTTTTTTTTTTTTTAAGAAGCAATTCAAATTACAGAAACAATATTTTGTAACTTACGCAACTAAGTGAAATCATGCTTTAATTTGTAAACTTTCATATGTTATTCGCTTTTGTTTAAAAACATAATGTTCGTAACGTAATTCGACTCTTTTAACACGTCAGATGAATTTATGATTTTTAAGACGATCTGAGACACATTTTAAAATAATTTATTTTAATTGAATTAAAATTTTACATTATTTGTAATGATTAACCACTTATTTGTAAAATTTCCCATACATATTTATAATAAAATTTTAAAATTAATGAAAAAAGTGGGTTTAATTAATATCGTTATAACTCAAAATATCACATGTAGAATTTCAATATTTTTACATTTAAATAAATAAAAATAGCTATATTTTAATTGACAATTTTAAAAATATTATTTAAAAAAATTAAAAAAAATTAAATAAATATTTTTTAAAAGTATGTACATTTTATGAAAAAAATCATATTTTCAAAGGTAAATACTTTTTTTTAATTTTTTAAAACAAAATTAAACAATCAAATAATATATATTCCTAGTTTGAAACATTTATCTTTAACAGTTCTTGAGTTGTAACAATTTAAATCTGAAAAATTGTGCTAAAATCCATCTTGTAAAAAGAAAGCATTTTCAAAAGACGTTATTTCATTAAAATCATTACATTTTGAAAAGAAACCAAAAGGAAAATAAAATATATTCCCTCTTTTTATGAAGTCAGAATCATGATTTAAACGTCATTTTAAGCTTTTAAAAAACAGAGATATTTTAATGCAATTAAAATTTTTTTTATGTATTTTTTTTATTTTTTTTCTGTTTCAGGCACCTTTAAATAAATAATAAAAAAAAAACTTAATTAGTTACGATTAAAAATCTTAAAATAAATACTACACAAAAAACTTTATGTATACATATATTTTTAAATACCTTTAACTTTATTCAAAAAATCGTATTATAAAAAAACTTATAAATAATTTATCTTATTTCAACCACATTAGTCACGGGAACTGAAGAATTTAATTTAACAATTTTAAGTTTAGTCACTTTTTTGTTTAGAATGTTTTACGAAGTACACATTCAATTTCACAGAAATGCGGAACAGTTGGTTTTTTAGAATGAAATCGCTTTGTTTTAAATTGAAATCCTAGAATATATAAATCAAATGTATATTTCAAAAGGAATTTTTGTGAATTTCATGATATTAATTTTCTATCTTATTTAAAAATTCAATCCAATGTTTGACATCAAAGTATATTACTTTCGCCCAACGTTATGAGTAAAAATGAATTGATTAACGCATAGTTTATATATTTTTTAATTTAAATAATTATTTAAAATTAAAGTATATAAATGAAGAGGTTTCATTATTTAACTAAATTAATAAACTTTAGAGAATCACTATTTAATGAATGATATGCATTTACGTGTGTGCGTGTAAAGTTACTCAAAAACATTCTAATTATTATATGTATTAAGAAAATTAAGCCAATAATACGAAATTTATAGGAAATAAATATGACATCTAGGAAAAGTATGCAATGAATTCTTTTATAAATTATTATGTTCAGATGAAATATCTTTACATTTTTCAAATGCGATTTGTAGTAATTATATAATTATGTTATTTCGTTTTATATACTAGTGATTTGTTATACAGGGTGTCCACTCCCAACGGTGGCCAATGGCTAATTTCTAAACCGTTAGTTATAGACATATAATTCCAATCGCAAAAAAATATTTTTAGAAAAGGTAAAGAATTATTTTTCAAGTGATTAGAGGTCTGCACGGGCCCGGGCCTGGCCCGTGGCCCGTACCCGGCCCGGCGAAATCGTTTCGAATTATATAACGGGCCGGGCCGGCAGATTTAGAATAGTTTTTTCAACGGGCCGGGCCAGCAAAAAAATTGAACGGGCCAGACGGGCCGGGCCGATAAAAAAAAAATTTCGGGCCTGCCGGCCCGTTCTGAAGATTTCAGCAGAAACGATAAAATATGAGCTATTTTCAACGAAAATGGTTTTAACGAGAATAAGTATAATTGTGGCCATACTAGTTTGACAGCATCAATATAAAAATGCACAGTGTATCGGCATCGGAGAATTACATCATGTGTAACCCTTTTTAATATTTTTTTAGCTAACTCATGCTGGTCCGAGATTACGCTTGCATTATTTTTCTACATATAGACTGGCCGGACCGGTACTAGACTTAATTATTGGCAGAAAACGTGATTTGTAAAATTATTAACAGCGATAAAGAACTTATGTTAGCTTAGTCTTCGGATATATACTTCTTGATGATTTTTAAATTAATTCTAAATAATGCGAAAGTTTGACATATTTTCTGATTAATTTTAAATTGTAAAAGTATAAAAGTGATAAGCCTAACTATTGAAGGGATTTGGAATCGAATAGCGTTTTTCATTTTTGGTAAATAAAATACTTCTATAACCTTGTTGAGATATAATAGTTTCTCAAATGATTGCAGGTTTCTCCCTTCCCTTGCTATATGCTTCCGGAAATTCTATTCAAAACGCTAATTATGACAGTATTTTATTTGTTTGCAATATTCTTAAATTGCTTGTATCAAAAAATGGATAACGTCATTCGATTATATAATTTCTGAATAAAGATATCTGCTAATATTATACGTTTCTGAGAAAAAAAATGAATTTAGAAATGTATCAGAAAGGAGCTTCGTTAAATTTAAGAATGAACTTGGATTTGAAATCTATAATAAAATGATATAGGAATATATTTATAAATCTTCTTTTATTAAACAGCTTCAAAATTAACGATGTTTTTAGCTTTCTTTCTTTTTTCTTTTATTCTAAGCCATATTAATTTTTTAATGAGTCTTTATTTGAATGTTGAAAGCCTAAGAATCTAAGTAATCATTAATGTTGTTAATGTGTATTTGCTGTAAAATATACTGTAAAATCATTCCATAGATATGTATGCAGTATTCTTTAAAGGAATCTTAGTTATATGATAAAAATCTGAATTTTTTAGAAATCGTAGAAATTGTAACGGGCCAAAACGGGCTGGGCCGGGCCTGCTTTCGCTGATTTTTGTACGGGCCGGGCCGGGCCTAAAATATAAAAATCTAAACGGGCCGACCCGGTCCCGGGCCGAACCTTTGAGTCTTGTAACGAGCCGGGCCGGGCCTGGGCCTGGAAATTCCGGCCCATGCAGACCTCTACGAGTGATTTAGGTCAAAAAGAAATTTTATACAAAAAATACGAAAATTAACTTTTTATACGATGCCCCAGTCCTATTAGAGATATTTAGTAAAAATTTTCCATCACCGTATCAAACAATACAAAAAAGGTTCCATTCATTTAACATTTAAATCGACCTAATTATGAAACTTTAAATTCCATGACCACTTTTCTGTAGCTCTAAACGAATGAGTTGTCCTAAGTTTTCGGGGATCATATACTAAGTGCTTAAATTGTTATAAAGGGCGTTCATTTCCAATACTGTCCAACAGCTAATTCCTAAACCATTTGTCACAGATATGCATTTCCAATTACAAAAATGTTTTAAATGAGATAAAGAAATATTTTTAAAGCAATTTAACTGAAAGTGCTACCACCGTATAAGATTTACAGGAGTGTTAATTTTTATTAATTAACTTCTAGATAGGTTAAAATAGTTGAAGACGTGAATTTTGAAATTCTCTTTATCGAGAAAATAAAATGTTGATAAATCGCGATTTTATTTTTAAAAAGAGTGTTATTTTGACAAGCTTTTATTTTTCGTAAACATTCGTAAATATATTTCCCTACATCAAAATTTCTCTTTAAATTTTAACTCACTTCCAAATATTCGATCGAGGTTCAATTTGCGCACTTATTTATATCCAATGACAATAATAACACAATTTTAGGTGCGTACCATTTATTTATTTTATAGGATTACACCAAATTCTGTTACGTTAAGTAATCTAATAGAATGTTAAATATATGTCATTTTGTAACAAATTGTGACTGTTCCTTTTCATAATTTAAACATTTTTCATAACAAACTTCCTGATAACTTTTTACTTATATTTTTAGTACAAATTTTAATTTAAAATGTAATCATCAACATAAATTTAAAAATAATATTGTAAAAAATATTTTACTCTCAATGTCTAATGTTAAATTTTATATCTTGTGTTTATTTTTATTTTCAGTAAATTTGTGTCTGACCCCTAATTTTCATCCAAAAAGATGCTTCAACTTTAAACAGCTATTACTCGGTTAGTTTTAATCGCAGAGGAATGGGACTTTTTTGCATTACTTGCTAGAGTAGTGATAAAAATTTACTAAATATCACTTATAGGACGGGGGTGTGATATACGCTCTTCCTATTTTCTTCATAAATTTTACGGAACACCTGTTTATGTTGAAATAATCCAAAGAATCCGGCTTGACAAAAAAAAACACAAAAGTTTATTTGACAGATGGAACACACAAGATGGACTAACACAGCAAGACTTGAAACACAACAATTAAATATATATATAACTTCTAACTACGCTTCTTTCTACAACAGATCCGCGCCGTGCCCGTAGCACATACATATTCCGCTTTTCCCGGATAATGTTTTTAAAAAAAATAAATTCCTTTTAACCTGCCTTCAACATTCGCAGGTCTCCCTCTTACCTCCGCACACACACCTCTCTCTCTCTGCGTTCGTAATCCCTTCCTCTCCACACACACTCGTCCGCTGGTCACGTGACTCAAAAGCGGGCGCCGATGAATAAAACAAAAAAACACATCATCAGTCATTACACCCCCCACGCAAGATTGAAAATATGGTACACACTTATTTTAAATCTGAAATTCGACTGATGATGTTACACTATTTAACAATGATTTCCCAAATTATAATATGTATATATAAAAAATAACACCACAAATACAACCGTATCCGGAGAAGGCACATCTTCCGGGGTTCTTCCTATCTGCTAATATAAAATAGAATTAAATTAATACTTCATATACACAATATAACATACAATTAACAAAAGGCAATACACAAAACTTAGTAAACATTAAACAGGACATTAAGAGTTGCTGAAAGAAAAAAAAATGTATATTGTTCCACACTCTTCAAGGAATGTTCAAACACTGGGTGCTTCAAAAGTTGTTGAATGTCTTACACAGTGTCCAAGCGTGATAATGCATCAGCATTAATTAGTTTGGCACCCGGGCGGTGCGAAATCTTAATGTCATACTTTTGTAAGGCTAATGCCCATCGCTGCAGCTTTGAAGATTGAGGGGCATTTTTGGTGATAAAAGTTAATGGATTATGGTCCGTAATAAGTTCCACAGGTGAGCCGAAAATCCACGTTTCAAATTTTTTCAAACTCCAGATCACTGCATAGTCCTCCCTTTCAATTGTTGGCCATGCCTGTTGAGTTTTGGTGAGTTTTTGACTGGCGTAACTTACTGGATACACTACTCCATCTCTTCTCTGCGATAAACAGGCTCCGATGCCGATTGCAGATGCATCACACTCTATGATGAAAGGTAACCCGATAATAGGAGTATGCAGACTGGGCGCTTCGATGAGACCTCTTTTTAACGCGTTGAACGCCTGGTCATGCTCTACTGACCAGCACAAATTCTCTGGACTGTCCTTCTTTGTCAGTTCCGTGAGGGGATATGCTGTTTCAGCATATTTTGGTATATAATCTCTATAGTAATTGCACAAACCTAAGACACTTTTTAGTTGCTTCTTAGTTTGGGGCACAGCTAACTTACGAATGGCCTCCACTTTTTCCGGATCGGTCCGATGGCTGCCGGACCCAATGATATGGCCTAAGTACTTTATTCGGGGTTTTGCAAATTCACATTTTTTCAAATTGACGGAGAATTGTAACTGTGATAGTTTGGAAAATATCTTCTCTAAATGCACCAGGTGTTCCGCGAACGTTTCGGAAAATACTGCTATGTCATCGATATATGCCCTAGAGAAGTCCTGGTATTCAGAAAGCGCTCTGTTGATTTCTCGTTGAAACGTCGCAGCAGCATTCCTCAGCCCAAAAGCCATGACCTTGAAGCGATATTGAGCTCTATGAGTCTTAAAACATGCTAATTTTTGACTCTCTTCTTCTAGTGGTATGGCCCAGTAGCCTTTGAGTAAGTCCAAAGTGGAAATGACGTTGGCCCTGCCAATATTAAATAATAGATCAGTAGAGTTTTCCATAGGAAAATCGTCAACCTTGGTGATTGCGTTCAGTGCCCGAAAATCTACGCAAAGTCGCAGCGTTCCGTCTTTCTTCATCACGCACACTACCGGATGCGGTGCTTCTTCATCACTTTCTTCAATCAAACCTAATTCTAGTAATTCTTGAATTTGTTTGTCTACTTGAGGTTTTAGGGCCTCTGGAATTCGATAAACATAGGGTTTCTTCTTCTCATTATCATTTAGTCTTATTTTGTGTGCACCAACTTTTGCTATTTGTATTTTCTTTGAAAATAATTCTTTATATCTAAGCAATAAATCTAACATCTTTTCTCTTTCTACGTTTTCCAAATGATTTAAATTTACTTCTTCGATTTTAAAATAGTTCGAGTTATCCTTTGTACTAGGGGTGGGATGGACTTCCCCTAATTCTTCTTCATTCTCAAAAATTACCCCCACTGCTTGTACCCTAGGAGTAAATTTCCTTATCTTATTCACGTGAACATTTTTAATGTTTCCGTTCGTTAACCTGACTTTGTAAGAGTCGGGATTACACTGTGCCACTATTTCGGCTGGCCCTGTCCACCTAGCGTAAAGTTTATTACTAGAGTCTGGGATTAATAAATATACCTGCTCCCCCGGTATAAATTCCTTATAAATTGCCCTTCGATTCGCATACTTCGCATACGCGCCCTGTTTAACCTCCGCTACTAGTGAAGCTTGTTCCGCCGCCTTTTCTAAGTTAATTTTTAAATCCTGAAGGTATTCGGTTGCACTTTTCCCGAGATTTATAGGTAGTGGAATTTCGCCCGACCATGTAGACTTTAATACCGCCAATGGCCCCCTGGCCTCCCTTCCATACATCAACTTAAATGGCGACACCCCCGTCGTACAGTTAGGAATCTCCCTATACGCAAATAATAAATAAGGGATGTGTTTATCCCAATTTTTAGGATCGCTCCGAATAATATGGTGCAACATGCGTTTCAATACCTGATTATACCGTTCAACCAATCCCGAACTTTGTGGATGTCCCGGTGTTGCAAATCTAGGAGCCGCCCCTAGCCTAGCCTGAAATTCCTGCATTAAACCTGATACAAAATTTCCCCCCTGATCACTTGCTATTACGCGGGGTATCCCTGTCCGCATAAATATTTCTAACAGCGCATCACAAGTAGCCTTAGCCGAAATTGTTCTTAACGGAACCGCTTCGGGCCACCTACTGTGTTGGTCAACCAAAGTAAGTACATATTGATGTCTACGCGCCGAAGGTGGTTCAATTTTCCCAATTATATCAATATTTACAACGTCAAATGGGAGCTCCGGTCTTTCAATTGGAAGAATCGGTATCTGATCACTGGCCCTCTCCCGGCTTCGCAACTGGCAGTCCTTGCACGATTTACAATACTCCTCTACATCCCGTGACACGCCTGGCCAAAAAAATGAATACCGAATTCTTTCTTTCGTTTTCCTTATTCCGAGATGGTTCGCAAAAATTGATTCATGTGCAATCCTTAAAATTTCCTCCCTCCTAATTTTAGGCACTACTAATTGCATGACTTGATCTCCCGAAACCTTTTCCCTATGATAAAGTAAATTATCCACCATAACAAACCCATTTTTCCCTTGTTTAGCATCTTTAAATGCCCCCTGTAAAGATTCGCAATTCTTTTGTTGATCCCTGTAAATGGTCGTTTCCGAACGCTGATTCGAATTTAAATCCTCGCAATCATTTTTCGTTCCAATACAATTAATAATCAAATTCTCTTCAAAAGATTCATTTTCAACCTGCAAACATAAATTTTTATCACTCGTATTTTGTTCTTTTTCCTTTTCCAACGATAAATTTTCATCCCCCCTTTTCGTCTCATTTGTTGGTGCCAGACTGTCGGCTAATCTTTTCCCTTCTCCAATTTGCACCGATTGTAATAATTCATAAACCTTCGGAGTAATAATACATGAACTACATAATTTATCTGTCACTGCAAATAACACATCCACACTGTTAAATAAACAATTTGATTCACTCATGTTTAGAGAAACCGGTAACGTTACAAGATCAGCAGTAATTTGCTCGCCAAAAGCTGAAATCAACTGAATTGATGAATTTTCATTATTTTTAAATGGTTCTGGTACTTCATTCAAATTTATAACGAGACCCAGGTCAAAATTCATGCTAGTACCAGCAACAAAAATATGCTAGTTATTGCTATGTATTGCTTTGTCTGCTAGATTTTCCTGCTATTTTATGCTTTAAATTGCTAGCCAGCATCAAATGCTATGTAGCTAGCTTACAGAGCAATAGCATGACAAGCTATGTACAAGCATCTTATGCTTATTTGCTGTTTAAGCTGCTTTCAAAGCATACAGAGGTAAGTGCCTTAACATGCTATAATATGCTTTTTTATGGTAGCCAGCATAATATGCTAGGCAGCCAGTCTAAAGAGAAATAGCATGACATGCTATGTACAAGCATCTTATGCTTATTTGCTGTTTAAGCTGCTTTCAAAGCATACAGAGGTAGGTACCTTAACATGCTATAATATGCTTTTTTATGGTAGCCAGCATAATATGCTATGCAGCCAGTCTAAAGAGAAATAGCATGACAAGCTATGTACAAGCATCTTATGCTTATTTGCTGTCAAAGCTACTTCATAGCAAGCAGAATTAGGTACCTGAACATGCTATAATGTGCTTTTTTATGCTTGCCAGCATAATATGCTATGCAGTAAATTTAGGGAGAAATAGCATGACACACTATGTACAAGCATTTTATGATCAGTATCTATTAAGGTTTTTTTCCAATGCACGGGGAGGTAAGAACATTAAACTGATATTATATGCTTTTTAATGCTTGCTAGCATGATATGCTATGCAGGCAGCTTAAGTAGAAAGCAGCAAGACACACTATGTGCCAATAAAATATTCTAATTCGCTAAACAAGAATTGAAAAAAAAAAAAAATTGCTAATTATGGATTTTTGCTAGAATAGCAGAACCCAACTTTTTAAGCAATATTTTGTAAAAAATGATTATTGTATAGAATTAATGCATAAAGAGTAAATATTTTTGAATATTGCAAAAGTAAACCCTTTTTTAACTATCTGTATTTTTTATGATTTCATATCACTGCATATTTTATATTTCAAAACTGTACACATTCTTTGCAACAAATAAGTACATATTCGATGTTTGCAAACTATGCGCACACATTTTTGAATAAAATAAGTGTATTTTCAATGTTTGCAAAAAAAGTGAATTGTTATAAAATAAATAAATAAATAAATTGTACAGTAAAAACACTGAATAACGCAAAATAAAAATATTTTACTGAATTTAGAAAGCCGGGCAAGGAGGAAAATTACTGTGGCACGACAAAGTGAATGAAATTCTGCCTCTTGAACTGTTTGAGCTAATGTTTTAACACACAAACTTAAAAAAAAATAATAACAATTAAAATGGGAAATATGCGTCTTCCCCATCATAAAATTCTAAGCTGTCGATTTTGCTAGTGCTTACGTTGTTAAAAAATAATAAAAAGTATTTTTCAAAATCAGTAAAAAATAAAATTTAGTTATTTAAATTTCTATATTCAAGAAGTACTTTTTCATTTGAAAAATATATTTATAACAATCGATTTAAAAATATGTATAACTGAGTATCCCTCCCCCCTTACCAATAAACATTACAGTTTTAAAATCCCCCACCTTAAACAGAATTTACCTTAAATTTATTCTATCAAAAATACACTTTAAAGTGGTTTATTTCTCTGTAAAAAATAATTCAGAACATGTTCAATCTATCTATTAAGCAAAGAAATTCTTTTATTAATAATGATGAATTATATTAATATAATCATATTCTAATTGTCCATTAACTATTTAAAAAAATCTAAAAATAAATTTATATTATTAATTGTAACTTTGAGGATTTGTAACTGCATCGATAAATTGAACCTTTACCATATAAAAAATAATAACGCACAGTGGAATCAACTTCGTCAACCACCACTTGCAATTACAAGCATCCGAAGACAAGTCATCACTGGCTAGGTGAGTAAAACGCGCGTCTCCCAAACCTAAGATAACGAGTTCTAACCTCGGGAGGGGGAAAAAGAAAATCCGATACAGCATTTCCCGACAGTATGTAAGGTCTCATTCGGTATTGTCAATAGATGGCAGCACTAGCGTTTTTTTAACTAGCAACTGATGCTGGAATAGCAAAAACTAAAAGCAAATGATGGTATAAAAAATAATGCTAGACTAGCAGAAAATACAAGCAAGTGATGGTCTTAATTGCTGCTAGACCAGCAACATATTCAAGCAGAAGAGGCTGGATTATGTATGCTAGCCGAGCAATAAAGTGGGCCAAAACACACCATGACTTGCTGGTAATTCTGATAAAACCAGCAAATATGGTATGGTAGTTTATGCTAGTTTACTTGCTGGGATACAGCAATTAATGCTTGTCTAGCAAACAAATACCAGCAGGAATTTTGACCTGGGGAATCTCATCAGCGCTGTCAATCAATGTCTTTATTTTTTGTTTCCCCACCCAAATTTCATCGTATTGCAATGGTTGAGTACTTATTGCGTCATTTTCAAAGCATAAAGCTGTCACTTTCGCTATCAACCTTTCGTCTTTATTTTTTCCGGTAGAATCTTTTTTCATTTGATAATGAGAATTTCCCGACCTCTCTTTTTCTTTATTATTATTATTAGGACAAAAACGTAAATGAACGATTTGACGGCACAATTTACACACAGACTTTTTCCTATCATTACGCGAATTAAAATTATTTCTTAGATGCGGTGGAATATATTTGCCAGATCCGAAATCATCAGAACCGCGACAATTTGTCGATTTATCATATAACTCAGAAAAGGTTCTACCTTTTGATGTAAACCAATTATCGCATAATTCCGCAATTTCCCGCGCTTTTAACCAATTATCTAATTGTTTTATTTTGACATAGCTTCGCGCCTCTGAGTCTAACGCATCCATTAATCTATCACTAACTATTAATTCATTAAGTGCATCAAAATCATTTACCTTTCTAAGTTCGCAATAAAAATCCCAATTCGCTCTTAACCTAGATGCAAATTGCATATGATTTTCATTTTTCGCTCTCTTTGCCGAAAGAAAATTTTGAAGACAAGCTTCAGGAGTGGGTTGAAATTCTTTTAAAATTAAAGCTTTAACCTTTTGATAATCCTTCATTTCATCTGAATTTGCATATACTAATAAATGCGCAGCTTTTTCCCCTACTAAATTAAACAGTATTTCAACTTTCAAATCTTCCGCGACATTCTTTAATTCAAACGCCCTTTCGAGCGAAGAAAAAAATAAATTCCACGATTCAGGTTTGGTAGGAATCGCAATAGTTAAAGTCTTAACGCTTTTAATTAGGGCTTCTAACGAATTAGTTTTGGGATTTTGTCCATCCCCCCCACTATCAGAATTTTTGTTTTCAGACTGCAGTTTAGCCATTTCTAATTGGTGTTTGATAACTTCTAATTTCGTTTTTTCTAATTCTAACGCTGTTTTCTGCTCAGAATTAACATATTCTTTTTCATTTTTAAGGGCCTCTGCCTCTTGTTTCTCTTTTGAAATGCGGTCTGATACCGTTGTAACAAGGAATTCTTTTACAAAATCGAAATCCTTCTCGTATTGTTCGCTTCCTTCGATTAATGCCTTTAAATCCACTATTCTATGATCTGGCTCTACGTTTAAGCCTAATTCTGTGGCTACTATGACCAGGTCTTCTTTTCTTAACCCTTTAATTGTAAACATGTTCTTTTTCTTAACTATTACTATCTTTATCAATAATTATAATCATTAAATAATATAATCATTCATTATAATCATACACTAGAACATACTGAGAACAATACTTGTTTTCAATTCTAATCCGATTATCTCTTTAGAATCATTGTAACATTCATTAATCTAATATTTATGTTTCTTCAAATAATGCATAAAAGTTATATCTTTCAATTTTATTTCCAAAACTATAAAAAGTGGTTTCACTTACCACTGGTTCTTGCGAAGAGAGCGTGTGATATACGCTCTTCCTATTTTCTTCATAAATTTTACGGAACACCTGTTTATGTTGAAATAATCCAAAGAATCCGGCTTGACAAAAAAACACAAAAGTTTATTTGACAGATGGAACACACAAGATGGACTAACACAGCAAGACTTGAAACACAACAATTAAATATATATATAACTTCTAACTACGCTTCTTTCTACAACAGATCCGCGCCGTGCCCGTAGCACATACATATTCCGCTTTTCCCGGATAATGTTTTTTAAAAAAATAAATTCCTTTTAACCTGCCTTCAACATTCGCAGGTCTCCCTCTTACCTCCGCACACACACCTCTCTCTCTCTGCGTTCGTAACCCCTTCCTCTCCACACACACTCGTCCGCTGGTCACGTGACTCAAAAGCGGGCGCCGATGAATAAAACAAAAAAACACATCATCAGTCATTACAGGGGGACCGTATAAAAATTTAATTTTCGTAATTTTTTAATAAAAGAAATTTTTGACCTAAATCTCTTAAAAACAAATCTTTGCTTTTTAAAGCATTTTTGCAATTGGAACTATATGTCTATGACTAACGGTTTAGAAATTAGCCATTGGCCACCGTTGAGAGTGGACATCCTGTATATTTACCAATCTAGAATGAATATATGTTAATAAAGTTTTGCAATGATGGCAATTTATTAATATATTTAGAGTTGTTAAATAGTAAAAAGAAACATTTATAAATAGTTAAGAGTAGAATTTAGACTGTGTTTACTATATGAGTATTGAGACATGCTCAAAATTTTTATTTATAAATTTGCTAAATAGTGTACAATGGGATAAAATATAACAGTTTAAGATCTACATACAATTTGAATGACGTTTAAACATTAGAAACAATGATAAAACTATACCAAAGGATTCAACCGAACTCGGCCCTTTTTCAAGGGGAAAAAAGATTTCAACTGAAAAAGACATGTTATTTAGCTCGATGAGAGATTAGAGTAAAACACGAGGGACAAAAAGGAATGTGAAAACATGGGGAAAAAACTTATCAAAAATCGCCACATAGGGTAAAAACATGGATCGGGAAAGAAAAACATTAAGAGTACAAAAAATTTGAAAAAATATTAAGACTTAAAAAAGAAGGGGTATGCTATATAAGCTTAAGTAAATTAAATCAAATACTAGGGATAGTCAAAGATATATTATCATTACATACTTCAAGTTGACGCGTAAAAATATCAATAGACTCTCTAATTAAAGAAATGTAGGATTATGTCGACGGGAGATAATAATAGCTCCATTAAAGTCAATGCTATTGATTTTATCATCAGCATATAGCTTAGAGAGAGCAGTAGTTAAATTATTGAATTCAATATCCCTTTAGTGCTCTTTTTAATCTTTTTAAAAATTTTCTTTTAGTCATACCTATATAATACAATTTCTGGTTGTTGTTTAAAAGCATAGGAATTTCATAAACAGTGGCAAACTGATCAGGGTGGATAGATACTAATTTAGCAGAAAGTAAAATAGAAAGGTTGGAAGGTGGGGAAGCTATGAGATGAATGTTAAATTTAAGCAGGGACTTCTTTACATGCTCAAAAACAATGGAAATATAAGGAAATTTTCCATAAACTGGCTGGGTTAGGAGGTACCTTGACGAGTAGCATTATGCTTAGGAATAATGCGGTGGATATAATTAAGAGGGAACTATGATATTTAGCTATCCTAATAATAATATCAAGTTAATCTTGTAAGTACTCTTCTGAACATATTAAATATGCTCTATTAACAAATGAATGAAAAGCAGCTAGTTTATAATTTAGGGGTCAGAGCATTAAAAGGCATAATGCAGTCATCTTTAACAGGTTTCTGATAGACTTTACGTTTGAGCGTATTTGAAACATTTATATCTATTAGGCGACAGTAGGCAACCGTATGTGTTTTATGTAAATGTAGATATAGAAGATATTTAGTGGTTGTATGCAGGAAAGCGTAAAGTACTACCTAAACCAAAAACTTTACGGTGAATATACGTACTTAAATTTATTCTATGTTCTGTAAGATAAGAAATTTAAAATATGGAAAATACCTTGATGTAATTATATCCTGGTCTGCCTCGTTGCAACAAATGCCAAACGTATGTCAGGCGTGCTATTTTGATATTTTACATGTACTGTTGAATGCAAAAATACTTGGTTTTCTATAATGAAATTGAAATTATATTACTTTTGAAAATCAAGAGATGCCAACGTTTGCACCATCTAATTTTAACAATTACCATCAAACTTAAAACGTGTTTATGACTTCTTCTTGTCCATGCACCTGTCCGCATTCTAACTCGCGTAAATATACTAACATTGTCCTGAAAGTTTGGATGATATGGTGTTCCAAAATGTCTTTTTAAAGACTAAGTCTGTGGGCGCCCTCGAAAACTTGAAAGGTGAACGGGTACCAGATGACTGTAACTCAAAATTATTGAGCTGTGTGGCAAACTTTTTATGTTTTTAGAGTTAGCTGACGGGCTCAGCGGCCTTTTGCTATGTCTTTTCTGTGCTCCTTGGTACCATACTATCCTTACATTCTCCGATTTTTCCTCACGAGAGTTAGTAAAATGATATCGAAGTGTGGGACATCCGAGCTTATTTGGATGCCCTTTTGCGCCCCCTTTTGGAAGTTATACTAACCTCGTGCTTCCAACTTTGGAATGATGTTAAGATCTCAGCCAGAGTTTCCAAATTATACCATTTTGACGTGCATTGTTTCGGAATTTATTTTTTATCTTCATTTCTCAATTTAGATGGAGGTTACGCGTAGTGGCTTCACGTTGCGTTAGCACGCCTTGAGCATCGCGATGTCATAACATTCATTTTCTTCTTTCGTTTGATTTCAAATTTTATACCTTGACGTCCAATGCAATTTTTTAGGTGAGTTCGTAGTTATGTAAATACGTAGCACCTATAGATGTCTTTCAGTAAGTCCGTTAGTCTGTCCGTCAGTCCGCATATAACAACGCAAAAACACTACCCAACCGAATCTTTTGAAATTAAAAATATATAATTATTACATAATTTTGTCGAGTCATTTAAAATTTTATGAAAATTGTATGCATAGATCAATTACAGGGACAATCAAATTATTCCGCCACATAACACTTAATGGGGAAAAAAGTTTCAATTGCATTTTAATCGTTTGAAATTTCAAATAGATAATTATTACATAATTTTGTCGAGTTATTTCAAATTTAATCAAAACCGTACGCATAGTTCAATTAAAAGTATTCCGTTACATTACGGTCAATAGGGAAAAATGTTTCAATGCATTTTAAGGATGTTACATTCATTCGAACATAATAAAAATATATGCATCTATAAAGTGCATATTATAATATACATTTTGTATAATATCTGTGGTGCAAAGAACATTTGTTATTCATTTACAAGGCCACACAAAATGTATTCCATTGTTTGGTGCACATTTTAATTGTAATTAACTATTTACAATTTTATGAGATTGATATATGAGAGTGATTTTTTAAAAACTTCGTTATCGTACGAACGCACCTCATTTTCTACGCTTCACGTGCAATTTCCAACTCGTTTTTCTTAGATTCTATTTATAAACTGGCAAACTTGCGATTCTCTACATTTTCGGTAATCTGTTTTGCGTTAGCATGACTTATGTAAAATAACGTATATATATATATATTTGCTACGCATTCTTTGATTATCTTGATCTTTCGTATTATTTCTTTTTCTATTTACCATTAAACCTACTTATTTTCCTTATAATTTTTTAATTATTTTTAAAGATATGTGCTAAAAATTTAAGAATGAAGTATCACTGATTGAAAAGCTTTTTAGTAGGTACATTGAAAGTACATGAAATTAGCAGGTACACGCAGCTTTTAAATATTATTATTTAAAATTTAATTATACATTTTTTTATAGCAGCTACTAAAAAGTTATCAGTAATGGAAATAAAATATATAATTATCACTTATGCTTTTGATTAAAATTCCTCATTTTTATGTAAATCGTTGAACTTGTATAATCTCGAGGGACCTCTTAATTTTTTTTTCCAAATGAATTCTAACTTCATATATTTTAATAATAAGAGGAAAAGTATTTTTTTTTAAGAGTGAGGCTCAACCTTTTTTTTTTCATTAAATTTTAAGACACCTTAATATGCATGTTATATTAGGATACGTATGTCCATTTAAATTTTTTTATGTTTATGGGTTGCATATTATTTCCTTATTTTTGAACAATTTTTACTATTTATTCCTATCTATTTTCTTAAGCTTAAGTTTAAAATGCTTACATTAATAATTATCTTAATTATCGAAAACTTATATTAAAACTTTTAATCTTTTTATAAATATTTATCAAATCTAAAAGCTATAATAGTCTCAAAGAAGCTACATTTTATTTTCGAAGTTTTTACAATTTTCTTTTTATTACACAAATCAACTTCCCGCGCATTTTCCTGAAATAGGCCGCATTACCAGGAAATCATAACATTGGAAAGTATGAAACTCTCTCATACTCTTTTTTTTTTGAGTAATTGATCGCTTCCAAATGTGTTGTTTATTAATGAATCACAATGGTTTGTCTTAAGTTTTCATTCTGACTTGTGTTTCTAAGCATTACTAATAAAATCGGAATGTTTGAGGTTAGATTATGCTAAAGAGTTTAAGCAGACAGATTGTTTATGAGATTAGATCTTTTTATATATGAGCAATGGCAATTTTTTTTAGAAATTTACCACTTTTCCTTTTTTCTGAAGCCATTTTTTTAAACTGCCATCCATATGTGATTTTATGTTTATGCTCTAGTAATGATTTTTGCCGAGGACTGTAGATACATAAAAAACTAAAAAACTATTTCTATTATCAGTATCACGTATTTTTATTCAAAGTAATTTTTTTTTATAGAATTTCATTTTCATTCTGTTGTTTCAGCTTTATAAAATCTTGCAGTTAAATTCATTCATGTAGTATTGTATATTTGAGACAGAATAACACACATAATGATGTTCAGAAGCCACATTTAATGCAATATCAAATTAGATTAAAATAACATCATACGTCATATTCTCTCTGAATGCATCATGTTCTTTGTCTGACCTTTGGAATCTCTATAACACAAAAGTTAGTAAAAAATAAAATTTACAACAAAAAATTTCTTTATCAGGTCTATGAATATTTATATTAAGAATGGAAAGTTAATAAGTTCATTAATTATAAATAGAAGTTTTCATATATGTCCATTAAAAACATTTCAAAATATCCATTAAAATATTTAATTGCTATAAAGGACGTTAAATACTAATAAAAACATTAAAAGATCTTAATAATTTTTACATGTTTCGATTGAATTTACTCAATCATCATCAGAAAAAGAAAATACAAATAAACACAAAGATGGAAAATGACAAACTTTGTATAGTGTATATGTATATGTATATGTATATGTATATGTATAGTATATACATATGCATATACATATATATAGTATATACATATATATGTATATATATGTATATGTATAGTGTATATGTATAGTGTATATGTATACTTACTTTGTTAGAGTTTGTCATTTTCCATCTTTGTGTTTATTTGTATTTTTTTTTCTGATGATGATTGAGTAAATTCAATCAAAACATGTAAAAATTATTAAGATCTTTTAATGTTTTTATTAGTATTTAACGTCCTTTATAGCAATTAAATATTTTAATGCATATTTTGAAATGTTAATAAGTTCTACAATAAGTGCTTGTGATTGTCTTGTAGGCTTATCACTCTCTCTCTCTCTCTCTCTCTCTCTCTCTCTCTCTCTTTTTATACACAACTGTTTAAAAATATGGAGCAGTAAAACTACTGAAAGCAGGAATATATAATGATAAAATTACGAAACAGCCACCAAATTCGAGTTTTTAAATGTTTCCTACGAAGATATGACTTCGCAGACCGACTATGCTTTAAAATTTGTTTTAATATGCAAATAGATTTTAAATAAATTTTGAAATTTCAGCCGTGAACTTGATGAGGTGATTGTGTGTGCTGAAGCTTCTCGCTCTATGATGTCTTTGTTCAGTTTGCAGTACATTTTCTTGAAGCAATCTCTTCCCTTCGTTTTTCTGTCATGGCGAATATTCCTACGGCAGTTTCACCCTCTATCTCATTAACTCACCGATCGCTTTTCATACTGCATTCTTCATAGCTCTCTCTTTTCGAAAGGAACTGCTAGTTTAGTTACTTTTTTAGTTTAGGCATGTTATTTTGAAAACTTCAAATTCCAATGTAATGATTAAATATTAAAAAATATATAAATAATATTTAAAGAAATTAGTAATAGTCCGTGAGCTGTTTGTTACTGTTTTCAAAACTAAAAATATATATAGAGAGAAAAGATTAAGAACTTTTTAACTATGTTTTTGAAATTAAAATCTGCAGTAAAATTTGGTAGTAGATAAAAAGAAAAATTTCATCAAAATAGTCATAATTATAATCGAATATGATACAAAAGTTAGCAAAAGCAAAATAACAACAAAAAGTTTTAAAATGTCCAAATAAGAAATAAGAATCCCAATTTTAATATGTTGAGTCGTTTAATAACTATTCGATTTAGAAAAATATTGTTCCACTACTGTGCATTTTTTAAATGAAATTAATTTTATCATGTTGCTGTAGCAGTAGACGATAAAAAATATATTTAGAAAAATGGAAAAAATAGAATTAAAAGTTTTATTGATGTTTGCGAAAAAAATAAACATTATTTTTTTAAAGTTCTACCTAAGCACAATTAATAAATAATCTTTAATTATTTGCATGCAAGGCAAAAGACAAATCGTAATACGCGCTACAGTTTCTTATTACTGCATTGTGGAGTACGTGATATGCATATCTCACATTGCAGTAAAGTTTTAGAACTGATTACAACTTGCACGATTATGGGTTGAAGTTAATAAAGACCAAAATTTATAAGGAAAATAAAAAATCTATTTAAAATTTTCGAATTTTGGACCCTACTCGGTCGTGGACCCCTTACCAGCAACACAGGTACCAAATGTTGGTGAACGGTTCATCTTCATCTGCGACCCCTACCTACGTCCCGACCCTAATAGCATGCATGGTCACAATGACGTCATTGTGAGTCACTTTGATCACATCACATCTGTGAAAAAATGCCACCACTCAGTGACGTCACGTTGTGACTGAGATGTGACTTTCTTAAAAATCTTTAGAAATTTATAAATATCCTTCAAAACATGTTATTTACTTTAAAATACATGTTTCTAACATGTTTCTGGCAATTTAAATATCGTCGCTTTTTTCACAGTTTCGTCACGATGTTAATGTCAAATTAGTCACAAATGACACACTTTTCACAAATTTGTCACATTGTGACCACTTTATGAAACGTCACAAAAGAGCTCTAAAACGGCCATAACGACTTCACATTTTAGTCACTGTGACTTCACATCGACGTCACGTGACGTCACATCGACAATCGATGGTCACAAAGTCGCAATGTGACTTAACAATTGTGAGCAACGACGTTGCAGTGACGTCACCATGGTTTACGGAGAAATGTCCTACTCTCTTGCGTTAAGCGATGTCGCTTCTAAGCGATCAAGAGCTCCGTCAAACATCTTTACTTATTACCTGTAAGCCTTGTACTCTAAATAGAAAATGATAAAAAAAGGTTCGGAAAGGAAGGCGGGAAACAAAAAAAAAAAAAAATAGTTTTCCATGATGACATTGGGAGACATCTTTTCTAAAGCTTGATCCAGCAGATTCGTAAGATTTACAAACTACAATGAATAATACACTGATGTTCTTTGCTACTTTGTAGAATATTTGTAGTGGGATTCGGTTTTAATAATAAACATACAACTCGCTTCATTTTCATTTTTAGTTCATTTACTAGGGAACGTACCCAGGTGTAGGTTGTGGATTTGGACGGGTGTGGTTTGAAAATAAAGATCTCGTCATGTACGCTAAAAAGTGCAATGGGTCTACTGTTGTGAAATGAATCTATTAATCTGTTATTTAGATTCTTTCACAACACTCCTATTTGAATGTTTCTCCATTTTTGCATATCTCCATGGTTCATTTCGTTCATTGTCATTCAAAATAATTCATTTCATTTTATTTACTCTCCTAAATATCAGTTATTTATTTCAATCTTTTTAAGTTATTATTATTCAATATCCTTATTGCAGTCTAACTCCATTTTTTGATATCTCCTTTTTTTAAAAAAAAAGAAAAAAAGTATCTTTTCATTTATTCTTTCAAGAATAGCTACTTTCACTTTAACTTTCAAGCTTACATTTTACCGCCTATTTGCTCATTGGCTAGTTGAATAACCTGCGCGCATTATTATAATATGATCTGGAAATTTCCAGTGTATGGTTTACCAGTTTTGGCAACATTTCGTATTACAATTTGTTGTTGCCTTTATTATATTGTACTGTTTTGGCGATTAATATACCATTTGGCGTCGGGCTAATATGGCAACCCTCTCCCAGGTACTTCCCGCCAATCGTTCAGTAACTTTCCTATGCTATTCTATTCGATTGCCTTTTTGCAAGTGAGTTGGTAGCGAAGATGAAGATGCATTCTGCCTTTTTATGAAAAGAACACGAGGTTGTGTATATGGATTTTCAAGATGTTTCTTGCCGTTAAAATCTACATTCCGCACGCATGGATGGCGTATGCAAAGGAAATACAGATAAGCTATTTTTCTCCCCTTTTCTCATTCATCAAAAGATAACATGTTTGTTTTAAGATTCTTAATTTTTTTGATAGATTAGTTCCTCTATAATAACTTGATATAACATTATCTATCATTGATATCATGCATAAATGACGAAACTTACTAAGTGTTGTAAATGGTCAAAGTATCTCAATAAGTCTATATTATATATGCCTTAATGTTAACCATAAAATAAAGCTATGGCATGAAAAAAAAATAGCCTATTCATTTAGTGTTTGGAACTTTTTTTTTACGAATTTTGATGGTCACGTGGTAGGCTTCTGGTCGAAGTAAAACCAGTTTTTTTTGTGACCTCATTATAATGAACCAAACCTTTTTCCTACTAATTCAGTCTAATCAGCTTTCCCAAATCAACAACTAATGTATATATATATGATGATTTATCATCATCACAAAAAAATCAATGTGTTTCAACACCACATGGTGATGAAGAATATTAATAAAATTTTTTATTACAACATGTGGTACCGAAACCCTCACCTGAAGCCTAATTTTTTTTTCTTCATGAATATTAGAAGAGTAAACTTGAGAATTAATACAAGACATATAGTTTCTCATGAAACAATTGCCTAATATAAATAACTTGGAATTTGAAAAAAAAAATGTGTAAAACTAAAATAAGAGTTAAAAATTGAAGTAATAATATGAACTATAGTAATCATTACAATCACTTATTATTTTTTACATGTGGTCTAAAAATTCCAATATGAAATTCATACACGTTGAAATGACATACCAATAAATGGTGAAAATATTCAGTGTATATGTTTATGATAATTATTTATTACGTTTGAAGTGTGGTTGATATTTAAGGAAATTCAGTATACATTTGAAATAATTTATGTGTGTGACATAAAATGAAAAGTTGATACTGAAGAATAAATATTAATAGTATTCTCATAATATTTTGATAAAAAATATATACATATATAATAATGAAGATCTACATTTTGTAATAATATGAATAACTTTTCACATGGTATTTATTTTCTTTTTCAATATGTGTACATTTTATGTTGAAATTGATTTAAAATATTTGAATTATTTAATATTGAGTGTGTATAAATATACTTGAAGAGTATTATGCAAGTCAGTAAATTTCAATTATTTTTATAAAAAAAAAAAAAAAAAAAAAAAAAAAAGGAAAATTTCTTTTGAAATTGTTTTTGATCTTTACAATGGCTAAACATATTAATATTAAAATTCAACCATTTAGTGGGGATCCTACACTTGTCACATTTTTTTTTGAACAAATTAAAGAAGTAAGATCAATTTATAAATTAACTGATAAAGAAACACTCGCACTGTTCAAAAGCAAATTGGTAGGTCCAGCTTTGCAATTTTTTTTGGACTGTTGTTCCACTAAATGCAAAGATGATTTGGACGCATGTCAAAAAGAATTTGAAAAATTCTTCAAACCCAAAAATGTGTCAACAAATATCAATGAAATTCAAATTGAAGAAAGTGAATCGTTAAATAATTTTTCACTCAGGCTTGACAAAGCCTTATGCCAGAAATATCCAAAATTGGATCAATTGGCAATTTGTGAACTAAAAAAAGATCTATTTGTCAACGCCTTACCAAAAAATATAAAAATCAAAATCTTAGAACATGAATTTTCATCATTTGATGAAATTCTTGAAAAGGCTGAACAGCTAAAAAAAATATTTGATGACAATAAGTCACCAGTAGTTAAAATAGAAGAAAATTTTCATGTAAAATATGAAAACACTCCTAAAACATCAAAATTCAAAAGACAAAAGAACTTCTATCACAAAAAAGACTCCCAAAAATTTCAACATAAAAATAGAGGCGACTCGTATGAAAACTTTAAGAATAATAAGCAAAATTCTCAAAGACCAAATCGTTATACAAAAACTTGTAATTTTTGTTCCAGACGTGGTCACTTAATGCCTCAATGTTATGATTTTTTGGAATTAGTTGGGAAAAGAGTCCCCAGACATAAACGTAATTATAATCAATCAGACGAAAGTCAGAAAAAAAATCCAAATTCTAAAGAAAATTTAAACGAGCAACGAGGTTGAATGTTTCTGGCGATTTGGCCTCCTCTTCTCAACCAAAGCCAGAAATCTCAAATTCTCCTCGGCAGAAAACAAGAATCTTTATGAATAAAAGTGTAAATACATCATTATCGTACACACCAAGTAAACTTCCTTCTAAATCTACAGTGGACCCCAATAATGAAAGTTTTGTACAAAAACAAGATGACTTTAATCATAGAATTTTTTCTGCCTTTGAAAAATCTGTCCAGTTACCTTGCATTAGTATAAATTTTCATCAAATTTTGCAAAATGCTTTGCTTGACACAGGTTCTAGTTTATCATTTATAGATGAAGACTTTTTCCACTTCTTAAAACAACAAATCCCATACAAATATCTTTCAAGAAAAGTGTCAATTAAAACTATAAATTCTGTAGTTAAATTTTCTGGATGTATTCAAATTAATATGAGAATACATGGTATCCATTTCTCCCATAATCTTTACATTACTCAAATAAATAATAATAAATTTGCAGTTATTCTGGGATTTGACTTTCTTTCAAAATTTTCTATCACAATAGCTCCTAGTTTTAATGCCATCCTTGTCAAAGAAAAAAAAAAATTCCATTTGTTAATGATGAAGTCAATCTCATAAATACAATGAATTCTTGTGATAAACTAACAAATTGGTTTGATTTGGACATAACAGATTGTCATAACATAATCTCTAATAACAATGAAGCATGTCAGTCTGATGTGCCATATAATCAAATGTATTGTAATAATGTTGAGAAGCAAAATGAAACATGTGTAAATGAATCTAATGATAGTCCTATGGTAAATACAAATGAAGTTCAGGAACAACAAACTGTTGTGAATTCAATAAAACCATCTAACTCAAATGGTATAAATTATGAAAAGGATAATCAAATTCTGAATGCATGTACTACTACAATTAATCCAAAAGAATGTGTATATGTTAGAGTAAAATACAAAAAAATTCCTAATGAATTTTTTCTGTTTACACCTACTTATAATGACCATAACTTACATTTTGTTGATTCAATTCATTCGTTAGAACATATTCAACAAAACATGTTCCTTATTATAATTGAAAATAACTCTAATGAGGTTGTACACATCAACAAAAACAAAATTCTTGGTTATTATACTAATTTAACACAAGACGACATCCAAGAATACAAATTTGATTCTGAATCTTATGAACAGTGTAATTTAATTGTACCATCAGAAGAAGTTATAAAACTTAGGAAAGAACAATTGAATAAAGAGGACTTTAAACTTAATCACCTTCCTTCTGATCAGAGAAACAATTTATTAAAGACACTTCTCCAAAATTCACAAATATTTTCGAAGAATTTGAAAACTCTAGGTCATACAGATTTAGTGACCCCTGAAATAAAATTTTTAAATTCTCACCCCATTAAGGCTTTACCTTTTCCTGTCCCACAAGCATTAGAGGCGGAAGCAAAATCTCAGTTATCAGAAATGATAAATGCAAACATCATTAATCGTAGCAACTCTTCCTGGGCGTGTCCAATGTTACTTGTTAAGAAAAAAAGGACAGACCCCAACAAAAAACAACAATACAGGCTTGCCCTAGATTTAAGGTTACTTAATGCAATCATCATCCCTGCTTCTTACCCTTTGCCTAAAATTAATAATTTGATTTCACAACTGTCAAAATGTAAATTCTTCTCGACTTTGGATATGCCAAATGCATACTGGCAAGTAGCCCTACCTAAGGAATTTCAAGACAAACTGTCATTTATCACACCGTGGGGTACCTTCACATATAACAGGCTCGTTTTTGGCTTAAAGACGGCGGCTTCCACGTTTCAACAACTAGTGGACCAAATTATACAATTAACTGAGTGTGAAAATATTTTCTCTTACCAAGATGACATGGTTATTGGTGCAAATTCATTTGAACAAATGCTAGAGACTCTAAAAAAACTATTCGCTGTTCTCTCTAAGCACAACATAACTCTGTCTCCTGAAAAATGCCAATTTCACACTAAATCTATCAATTTCTTAGGATTTCTTATTCAAAAAGGAACCATTTCACCAATTGAGTCCAATATAAAAAAAATAACAGGTTTCCCTATCCCAAAAACAAAGAAACAAGTGAAGTCTTTCTTAGGACTAGCATCATTTTATAGGAGCCTAATACCTCAGTTTGCTGAAATAGCAGCTCCCTTAATTGCACTAACTTCACCTAAAATTAAATTCAAATGGTCTGATATACATGACCAGTCTTTCACAAAGTTGCAAAAGATATTTTTTAATCAACCTTTCTTGCATTTACCAAATTGGAGCAAAACATTCTACATAAACACAGATGCATCTGCTAATGCCATATCAGCAATTTTAATGCAATTTGATGGTGATAAGTTATATCCCATTTCATATTTTTCAAAATCACTCACACAATCCGAAAAAAGATATCCAGCATTAAAATTAGAATTGTATGCTATTTTTAAAGGCATAACTGCATTTAAGCACCATGTTTACAACAGAGAGTTTTTCGTATTATCAGACTCTAAGCCTCTTGAAAAGTACAAAAAGTCAACATCACCCACTGACATTATCACAAGATGGCTTATGGAATTGTCAGAGTACCAATATAAATTCGAACATCTCCCTGGTAAACTAAACATATTAGCTGATTACCTTAGCAGATTACAAGAAGATCCACCACATCAAGACTTATCCACGAACCCTGAACTGGTAGAATCTGAAGACATTCTTCCAATTTCTAACAACAAACTTGACTTGGATAAAAATTTACCACCTATGTTACAATCAGAAATGGTAGAAGAAAACCCGTTAAAATCTGGTGTTGTAAATTCAGAAATCAATAACTACCAATGCGAAGAAATTAACAACATTAATAGTGATGATTACAATGAAATTTCTGATCAAATGTTAAGAGAAGAGCAAAATAAAGATAAAATGTTAAAAGAAATTATTATGGAAATAAAACAAAATAGAATCCAAAACAAAAACAAAGCTTACTATATAAATCCTAAAAATAATTTGCTATGTTTCAATAGAGCCTCTTATAATTTAGAAAATGCTTTACATAGAGCTGTAGTTCCTACATCATTAATTCCTAAAGTGATGAAGATTACACATATCACTCATACAGGTCATAACAAAACCTTGCATAACATTCGAAAAAGATTCACGTGGAAAAACATGATTGCAGATGTTATAAATTATGTAAACAGCTGTGAGACATGCAAGAAGTTAAAAAATCAAAATCCTCCTAAAACTCCATATTTACCTGCTCCTGTACCTACTGAACCATCACAGAAAGTCTCCATGGATTTACTTGGTCCGTTAAAAAATCATTCTTTTTGTATTAACAGTTATCGACCATTTCTCTCGACATCTTGAATTATATAATTTAAATCAAATTACTGCATCTGCCATAACAAAATATTTTCTTTCGTACATCTCTACTCATGGAAAACCACACATTGTCCTCACTGACAAAGGTTCCCAATTCACAAGTGACTTATTCCATACTGTTTGCAAACGTATAAAGATTTATGTCAAGCATACCACTATTTGTAATCCACAAGCTAATGGATTGAGTGAACGAATAAATACCCAAATCAAAACTGCCATAAATACAATGTCAACTGAAGGTTATGATATTTATACAGCTATGAAAATTCATCAATCAATTTATAACTCAACTACCCACCCTGCAACTCAGTTCACTCCAAACTTTGTCCACTTTGCCAGAGAACTCAATGATATCTACTCCAACTATAAGAATCAACCTGAATGGAAGATTTTAGATACTGCACATGACATCTTCGAACTGACTAAAATATTAGATAAGATATATACCACAACATTTATAAATAATGAAAGAAAAAGACAACAATGTTACAAAAAAGGTCGCGAAACAAGGTCCTTTCAAAAATTACAAGTAAATGACAAAGTATTGGTGAAATTTCCAAAAGTTTTCAAACAAGAAAATCAAGGTCCTTTCATTGTTCAAAAAATTATTTCACCTGCTATAGTACAGATCAAATCAATAGAGAATGAGGATGCTTCACCGTTCTACATCCATCAAAATAAACTCATTCGTTTAGATGAGAGAAAAGAACACTTAGTCCAATCTCCCACCATTGTACCTACTACAAGTACAGAGAATGCCAATGATTCTGTAGACAACACAATCTCCGAAAATTGTCCTCAAAGAACCAGAAGTGTCAGAACAACTCGCAATAAAAAAAAGTTTGATCCACATTTCGAATATTACTAATGTCTTCTTCTCCATTGTCAGCTACTCCTTCTTCATCAGCTCTGTTGTTTCCCGATCCAGATGGATGGCGCCCCACCTGAGTTTGGATTTGACAAGAGTTCTCCCCATGAGATTCCCTGGTGTTGGCGTTCTGCTGGCGGAATGACTTTCTACTCCTGTTGACCTCTTGTGGAATGATGGATTTGCTGTAGAAGACAATCATGCAACTCATAAATTCTGTTTAAGATAAGTTACCTTTACCCTAATGTTCACATAAGTTAAATTATTGTAAATAATCTAAAAGTTTGCTTTGTCTATTACTCTCAAATTATTCATTTTAAATATGTTATGGAATTAATCATCATGTCTCTTATCAATCTTTATTATTGTCAGCTATATCAAGCATTTAAAGTATTTCTGCTATGTTGTTTAAAAAAAAAAAAAAAAAAAGTGTTCTGTGAAAAGATTTTGACCTTTTTATATACCAATTCATGACCTCTTTAGTTTCTGTGTACTTTAGATTTTGACTTTTCTAAATATTTTTGTGATGCTGTGTAAAAACCATCACCTATTTTTTTTTTTACGGCTATACAGTTTCTTCCCTTCGACATTGTGATGCAGTTCTAAATTATTGCCCTGTATGCATCACATGTCACTGTACCAGAAACTCCCCTTCCTGTTGGCCTTTACCAACAATTCTATTCAAAATATTTTTTACTAGAAGTCGACTCGACTCCTCGCACTGGCTAATAAACCAATGTGGAGGAGTAGGGCTTGTTTAGTTCATTCTGAACAAGTCCTTTCACTGCCCTTTTCCCCCTATAGGACTGAGACCGTAAGTCAAAGTCAGCCCTCTTCCTTTTTTTTTCATTATGGAAGTTTCGGGTATCTGAGAGTGTCTGTGACCGGATGGGCAGACAATACTCCTTATTCCCGTGCGAATGCACAAAACCATTTTTTCAAAAAAAAATTTTCATGTGTGTTTAATCGCACATTCAGTTTGTACTATATGTGATTGAATGGCAGACAAAAATGGTATCTATCTAAAAAAAAACTGCTTAAAATATCACTTTGTATATACTTAATGTTTAAAATAATTGTTCATTTTAGTGTAAAAATTAAATATGTATTTTTGTTTCATTAAATATAAAGTTCTCAATCTTTATACCTAGTAGGGAAAATGAATTGTAAGGTATAAATAAATGAAATAGAATTTTACAGCATATACTAGTGAAACAATCTGTTACTTTCTCTTAAAAAAAAAAAAAAAAAAAAAAAAAAAAAAAAAAAAGGTATTGCATATTTAATCAACATTTTGACAAATCTTAATTCTTTTATGTAGAACCAAGTGATTTTCTACATGGATTATGTTGATACTAAATTATTCTTGTCACAAACAAGTGTCTAAAAAAATAATAATAATTTTGTCAGTAATTTTAAATTAATCTTTTTACATGACACACAATGATATTAGTGTCAGTGTTTGTCTTTCTTATGTTTTTCCAAAGAATTCTTATGTTTTTCCAAGTATACTTGAGTTAATCACTTGAAATATTATAGTGATAAAAGATAAGTGTTAATAATCATTTAAGTTAATGATTTTGTTTCAAATAAGTACTCACGTATAAAATAGTGATTAAGTAACTAGTTACTCTTTTTGTTGAAATAATGAGACACCACTCTTATGTATTCATCCTTTTGGAAGTAACCAAAAGTAGTTAGCTGTTGTATATTGATTACAAACTAAGTAATCATTTTGTTAAAATATTAATAATAATAATATAAAAGAAAATAAAGTCAACAAAATTTTTTTTTTCTGTAAATTTGCTGATTTGATTCAGTTACTTATACTGTCTTTATATTTCAGTTAATCTGACATGTATTGGACTGAATGCTGATATATGCTCCAGAATTGTAACTCACCAAGATATCTCTTTGTAACTCATTGTATATAATGAGAGGAGCTCCAGAGATCAAATTGTTGACAGCTATATTTTTTCTTTGTTTTGTAACTGTATATTTATTTTTGTAATGACCATAGTATTTCAACGAAATTGTATGTAAATCATTGTGCATGATTTTCTGCTCTTCAATTGGTTACATATTTTTTTTTTCTTGTTTTTATGTTCTCATCCACATCTCTTAGATATTATGGTATGGATTTGTCTGTTTTGTTTAAAAAAAAAAAAAAAAAAAAAAAAAAAATTCTCTTTTACTCAGTTTGAAATTTAGCAATTAATGCTCCCTTTCATTCAATTCGTGCAATCAATTTTTTTTTTTCTCTGACAGCAAGGAATATGTTGTGAAATGAATCTATTAATCTGTTATTTAGATTCTTTCACAACACTCCTATTTGAATGTTTCTCCATTTTTGCATATCTCCATGGTTCATTTCGTTCATTGTCATTCAAAATAATTCATTTCATTTTATTTACTCTCCTAAATATCAGTTATTTATTTCAATCTTTTTAAGTTATTATTATTCAATATCCTTATTGCAGTCTAACTCCATTTTTTGATATCTCCTTTTTTTAAAAAAAAAGAAAAAAAGTATCTTTTCATTTATTCTTTCAAGAATAGCTACTTTCACTTTAACTTTCAAGCATACATTTTACCGCCTATTTGCTCATTGGCTAGTTGAATAACCTGCGCGCATTATTATAATATGATCTGGAAATTTCCAGTGTATGGTTTACCAGTTTTGGCAACATTTCGTATTACAATTTGTTGTTGCCTTTATTATATTGTACTGTTTTGGCGATTAATATACCTTTTGGCGTCGGGCTAATATGGCAACCCTCTCCCAGGTACTTCTCGCCAATCGTTCAGTAACTTTCCTATGCTATTCTATTCGATTGCCTTTTTGCAAGTGAGTTGGTAGCGAAGATGAAGATGCATTCTGCCTTTTTATGAAAAGAACACGAGGTTGTGTATATGGATTTTCAAGATGTTTCTTGCCGTTAAAATCTACATTCCGCACGCATGGATGGCGTATGCAAAGGAAATACAGATAAGCTATTTTTCTCCCCTTTTCTCATTCATCAAAAGATAACATGTTTGTTTTAAGATTCTTAATTTTTTTGATAGATTAGTTCCTCTATAATAACTTGATATAACATTATCTATCATTGATATCATGCATAAATGACGAAACTTACTAAGTGTTGTAAATGGTCAAAGTATCTCAATAAGTCTATATTATATATGCCTTAATGTTAACCATAAAATAAAGCTATGGCATGAAAAAAAAATAGCCTATTCATTTAGTGTTTGGAACTTTTTTTTTACGAATTTTGATGGTCACGTGGTAGGCTTCTGGTCGAAGTAAAACCAGTTTTTTTTGTGACCTCATTATAATGAACCAAACCTTTTTCCTACTAATTCAGTCTAATCAGCTTTCCCAAATCAACAACTAATGTATATATATATGATGATTTATCATCATCACAAAAAAATCAATGTGTTTCAACACCACATGGTGATGAAGAACAATATTAATAAATTTTTTTTTAATTACAACAGTCTACCAGTCCAAATCCAACCGTTTCAGCACTTGAAGTGTGAATGAATTAATAAGTAAATTAAGAAGAACGTTTATAAATTGTTCGCAAGTTAAGCCAGACTAAAAAAAAAACATTTTATTTTACACTACATACACATTAGGGCGTACTGAAAAATCAAAATTTTTGAAATCATTTAGCGGCAGTGCGGAAAAATTGTGAACATCCTTCATTAAAAAAAGTGCAGATGCTTAAGACTGTGGTTTAACATCTTTTGTCGCCTCAATGACCTGAAAATAGCGAAAATTGGACAAAAAATTATAAAAATACAGATATTAATAAATGACTACAGATTTCGTTGACCTATATTGCGTAATGGTTAAAAGTTAGTATGTTTTAGTAACAAAAAGCAAAAAAAAAAAATATATATATATATATATAGGTTAATATTTTCTACCGCCTCATCGACATAAAATTATCAAAATGAAGGAAATATTATTAGTAATTACACATCAAACTTTCCTCATTTTAATTGTAACAAAAACTTTATTTTACCTTTAGAACATAAACATGACAATAACATTATTGCTTGTAATCATTTTGTTGGTCTAAAATTTTGACATATGCTTTTTGGAATCAAGTATCCCTCTAATAAATCTGTTTCTGTTTTGCCAACCCAACAGTTTTTCAAGAAAAATACAAACTTTTACAAAAAATTACTTCCAAGGGCAACTGAAAATCGTTTCTCTTTATCTAGCCTTTATTTTGATCTACGACATGATGAAATTTTAATATCATAAACATTCCCGAACAAATAGTTTCAAGGAACTATTGTAGAAACGCATTACTATATTTTATCTTAACCTGGTTCTACATGCATGGGATATATTACACATCCCTCATAGCATGCATGGTCACATCACATCTGTGACGAAAATGCCACCATTCAGTGACGTCACATTGTGACTAAGATGTGACTTTCTAAAAACCTTTTCACAGTTCGTCACAATGTTAATGTCAAAGTAGTCACAAATGACACACTTTTCACAAATTGGTCACATTGTGACGTCGCAAAAAAGCTCTAAAACGGCCATAACGACTTCACATTTTAGTCAATGTGACTTCACATCGACAATCGATGGTCACAAAGTCACAATGTGACATCACAACGACATTGTAGTGACGTCACCATGTCTTACGGACTGGAAGTGTGATCTAGTCTTGATTTATGTAATAGCATTTACGAAAATGTTACAAGCGCTTTATTGGGTTATTTTTAAAACCTTACTGTTATCGAGTTCAACAGCACTGCAGTGAACACAGGTGTATAATGGTGCAATTCGCTGCCTTCAATTGAAACTTCTGAGACCATTCCAATGGATTATCTGTTTGTTGCATTTCAATGAGTTGCTATTACGACACCTATTTGCCCCGATAGACGGCAAGTCAAGTGGACAAACATCTTATACCGAAGACATTGGTCGAAACCTCAAACAATGCGAAAAACATCCATATTGTTGCTTTTGATGGCATTAATTGTTAATTGCATAGATCCATTCCACCCTTTAATCCAGACATTGATCCTTCCATCCTCAGTTTAACCAGAAATAATTATTAGGCATTTGCCCCGCGATTAATTATGGTTTTTGTAGTTTAGATATGGCTAAATGGGAACCGGGAACGTTGAATTTAGTTCGCTGGCTATTAACTGCCAATCAATTATTACGATTATATATATCTACATCAGATCCATCAAATTAGTTGCTAACTTTAGTTGCACTCATTTTACGGGAATATGCACCCTCATGGTTTCGAAATAAGATTCATTACGCCATAAAAAACGGTGTAAGACACCTATGGCATATCATCAACTCTTCACGGTACTTGTCTAAAACGTATCGTGATGTATCTGATTTAGTTATTTCTGGAAACGCTAATTTTGCGGCTCTGGAATACATGCTATTGGCCATGTTAAATGATGAAAGATGCAAATTTACACTGAGAAAAAAAATATACCTCCTTCACCTAGAATGAATAGTTAGTCACTTTCTGAATACCTAAATCAGAACTATAGATGCCAGAACTAGTAGCGAGTAGGTTAAACAACAAAGCTGAATAGTCGAAATGACCTGCCATTTCTAGTTTCTTGTTTTCTAAGTGATGAAACGATATTGAATTGCTTCAGTAATAAGAAATTATCGCTTGATTTTAGGAATGGTTTCATAAACTGGAATTATAGTAATTAAATCAAACCTCCTGTGTTCGCATCTGTTTGCAGAGATTTTTAAATAAATTTGACAATTAGAATACAGGAAAACACTCTTGAATTCTCGTAAGATATTCTAGAACTCTCGAGCAAAAGGAGCTAGAATTTATGAGGATGACATGGAACTATTTTTTCTAGTTGCACTATTTAGATTCTATATGCCAGAACCATATTTTTTTCTCAGTGTACGATTCTTGGAGCTCGACAGATTATCAAGACAAGGGAAATTAACCCGATGGAAATTGTGTTCACAGATTCGTTATTCCTGCTGTTAAATTTGGAGTTACAGACTATATAAATCTTATTGACAGGCAATCCTGTCATGTGACATCGCCCCCAGTTCTCAGAGAGTTCAGTTCACAAGAACATCGGAGGATGATACAGGAGAGTATGCTAAGGGATTACTGGGATTTTTTTTTCCTTCACAGACACAAGCAGCTGAGCAGATTGTGAAACTGGTTACTGCAGCCTCCGGAAAAACAGTTGAGTCGCAAAACAATGACTGATTTATTAGAGCCACACTAGAATTTAGAAAGCATATATAAAAATTTCAGAACAAGAATGATTACAAACAATAATTTTATTGTCATGTTTATGTTCTAAAGGTAAAATAAAGATTTTGCTCGCATTAGAATGAGGGGAGTGTGACATGTATTTATTAATACCTTTTCCTTCATTTTGCAAAATTTGGTATCAAAGAGGCAGCAAAAGTTATTAATCTATAATTGTATTTTTTGTTTGTTGTTGCTAAAACATAGAAACTTTAAACACTATCTTATATATCAACGGAATCTGCGGTAATTTATTAATTTTCTTCTTGTCCAATTTTTTGTCATTTTTTTTATTTTTTGGGCCCACTAAGGCGACAGAAGATATCAACACACTGTCATAACATTCTGCACTCATTTTTAATGAAGAGGGTTCGCAATCTTTCCACACTATCGTTAAATAATTTTTAAATTTTCGATTTTTTATATGCCTAATACACATACAGTATATCCATTACGACATTCCATACATTTGCCGAAAAATTTGCATAAAATAAGATACTAGAAATAACAAAAAACAGATGGAACACTATCCTATATATCAACGGAATCTGTGGTAATTTATTACTTTTTGTGCTTATCTCATTTGTTGTCAATTTTCGGATTTTTTGGCCCACTAAGATGACAGAAGATATCAACACACTGTAATAACATTCCGTAGTCATTTTTAATGAAGAGTGTTCGCAATTCTTCCACACTATCGTTAAAGAATTTTTAAATTTTCGATTTTTTTATATGCCCTAATACACATACAGTATACCCATTACGTCATTCCATACATTTGCCGAAAAATTTGCATAAAATAAGATACTAGAAGTAACAAAAAACAGATGGAAAAACTCTTCGAATGTAGCGCATGCAAAACCTTCGTAGAAAGCGAAGTGCTTGCCTAAAAGAGGGGAAAATCTGGCAATAAAGGATTTTGCATGTTGCTCGGGAAAAGGTATTGGCAGAGGGATTAAAAACAATGCGGAGAAATTTTTAACTTGCGAACAATTTATATATCTGCCTGTCAATTTATTTATTAATTCAGACTTCAAATCCTGATATCTCGAAAACGATTAAATTCGGATGGGTAGTTGCATTGCACTTTTTAACGTACATGAGACATCTTTTTTCTGATACCACACTCGTCCAAATCCACAACTTACATCTGGGAAGGTTCCCTAGTCTGTTTTATTCCACATAGATATTGTGTTATGATATCAAAGATATTTATTTAGTTTTCATCGTATTACTCTACATGGAATAGAAAAACAGAAATTCCCTTTTTATAAAAATAAGTTGCTTATTCTTTGTTTTTTTTTAAACATAAAAAAAAATATTTTTTTCCTCAAAAGAAATATTTACAGATTATCTGAACAGATAAAAATGAAAATCCTTTGGTGATGTTTTAATAATGCTTGAACTTCATGTAAAATCCATTGCTTTTTAAAAAGTATATCTTTCTAAATCCTATGGGATGCTACAAAGTTGCAAGTGAAAATTTCCTATGGTACAGAATATTTTTATTAAGTCGAAAATGCTCAGTATTAATTATTTTCTGGAAATTTTAAAATTCGAAATATTTAGTGATATTTATATTATTGTATAAAAATTCAGTAAATATATTTGTAAATATAAAATAGTTATTTTTTCACACATAATAAAATGATTTTTTTTAAATTAACATTCTGATGTCCTTGTTGTATATCCGAATTAAAATTTTGTCGTTTCGTAGAGAAACCAATGAACGTTAAAGGGTTAAACTTAGCATTTCTGGCTGTAATAACGGTACTTACAAAGCTGCCATCATATTCTTAATTGCCACCTATATTTCTTAAAACAGAGAATGAGTGCCTATTCCGACAAGCAAGGAGAGTGCTTTCATCAGGACTTGCAACATCTGAAACGTCGCTATCACGGAATCTACAATGAACGCAAAAATGATGACTATATTTGGGGTCTTATTCCTGAAAGTGATATGACATACACATGCAAAAATACACATTTCTAGGCTTCTTGTCATTAACTTGTAGAATTTTGGTTAAAATATACTATTGATTTCAAATATAATATCCCCTTGTTATATTAAAATAAACCTACATCCGCAAACTTATACGTTTCTTTAATGGCAATACGCAAATTTCAGCTGTTGATTGTATTGGCCAAAAAAGCTAAGTTTTCGCAGAAAAGTAAAGATTTTTTTTTTAAAGCTTTTACGATATAAACAACTAGCAAATGATATTGATTATCAAATAAAAGTTGTATTACATGCTGTAATCAGTTATTGTATAGGTTTGTCTGCGTGCAAAAGACGAACTGAGGACAGACATAGGATTGATACATGGATGGAATGTTTCTTCATAGTGTCATTTAGAAGTGCTATGCTTATACTTTGTACCAAACTTCGACCATTTAACAGTAATACATACCTGGCAGCATCGATAGTACAGATGTCAACTAGATTCAAAAATGCCAGGTGGCTACTTAATTATATTTTGCTGCTGCTAAATATAATCAAATGACGAGAACGTCAACAGTGTCATCTGAAGTTGCTTAAACAAGACTTTGCAATAACAATAAATCGAGAGTCGATAAGTTGGCAGATTGATATGATCAAGGGATTCATACAATATGCAAAAGCAGACAATTGTTATCTTAATTTTAAAGAAGTTTTATCAAACCTACTTCAAGATGTTTCTATCACCATTCGGAAGCCGGTATTGTTTCAGATTTATGGAGTATCAACCCATTTTAGAACTATTGTGCTCAATTATTTGAGTACACTAGGAGAGCAATGGATTTGGAGTGCGTGTTTATATGACACGCACTCCGAATCCATATGAAGGATTTCATCACTCGGATATCCTTCTGTTGCTGCGCCTGTACGTGAAGTACTTGACATCTATCTTGACATGAATATGTATACTGATCACTCCTTTCAGGATGACAGTATATATATATATATATATATATATATATATATATATATATATATATATATATATATATATATATATATACAAGGTGATTCTAATTTTTTTTTTACAATAAAAGAGGGGTGATAGCACACATCAAGACAAACAATATTAAATCGGAGACCAAGGGTCCAAAGCGTTTTCCAAAGGAGATAGCCGCCATTAAAGTTTAGGGACCAAAATTTCAAATAAACATAAAAAACAGAAAAATCGGTCGATTCATTTGCGGTTTTCACTAAAATTATTCTTTATGCCGGCATTTTCTTGAAATTAAATTATGAAGATAAATTTCAAAATATGCCGATAGAGGGCGCTTTAGACATTGGAGTAAAGAATAACTATTTTTTCCGGTACTTTTTGCATCTCATTAAATGTTTTCTTAAGCATAAACTCAAACTTTAATTTTGAGCTCAAAATGTGAAAGTTGGGAGTAGTTAGATAGCACAAATTGAACTGTGTTCAGAGGGTTTAAATTTCAGATGATTTTAAAAAACGTTCATTCATTTGCGGTTTTCACTAAAACTATTCTTTATGTTGTTATTTTCTTAAAAATATATTATAAAGATAAATTTCAAAAAATGTCGATAGAGTTCGCTTTAGACTTTGGAGTAACGAACAACTATTTTTTGCCGTTATTTTTTGCATCTCATTAAATGTTTTCGGAAGTTTAGACTTAAACTTAAATTTTGAGCTCAAAATCTGAATAGTAGGGAGTGAATGAGTAGCACAAACTGAACTATGTTTTAGGGGGAGGTTCAAATTTAAAATAATTATAGAAAATTTAAAAATTGGTCGATTCGTTTGGGTTTTAAAATAAAACTATTCCTTAAGTCAGTATTTTCTTAAAAATAAATTTTTAAGATAAATTTCAAAAAATTCCGTTAGAGAGCGCCTTAAACTGCAGAATAACCAACAATTCATTTTAACCTTTATTTTTTGGTTCTAATTAAATGCTTGCAAAAGCTTTTTAAATGTTTTCAGATGCTCAGATTTAAACTTAAATTTTGAGCTCAAATTCTGGATCGTTATGATGGGTTAAGAAGCGCAAATGAAATGTGTTCAGGAGTTGAAATTAAATCGTTCTCCCTCCTCGAAAAAAATTTAATTTTTTGCTACTTAAACACTCCCAACGATTCAGAGTTTGAGCCCAAAATATAAGTCTATGCATTTTAAAGCATTTAAGGAGATTAAAAAAATAACAGTTAAAAATAGTTGCAGGCTACTCCAAACTCCAAGGCGCCCTCTATCGGTATTTTATGAAATTTATCTTTAAAATTTATTTTCAAGAAATTGCTGATTTAAAAATTAGTTTTAGCGAAAACTGCAAACGAATCGACCGATTTTTCCGTTTTTTACAATCATTTGAAATTTGAACCCCCCTGAACACAGCTCAGTTTGTCTACTTAACCACTCCCAGCTATTCCGATTTTGAGCTCCAAATTTAAGATCAAGTCTAAGCTTGCGAAAGCATTTAATAATATGCAAAAAATAATGCCAAAAAAGAGTTTGTTACTCCAAAGTCTAAAGCGCCCTCTATCGGCATTTTTTGAAATTTATCTTTATAAATTATTTTTACGAAATACCTAAATAAAGAATAGTTTAAGTGAAAACCTCCAATCAATCGACCAATTTTTCCGTTTTTTATAATCATTTGAAATATGAACCTCTGAACACAGCCCAGTTTGTGTTACTTAACCACTCCCAACTATTCAGATTATGAGCTCAAAATTTAAGTTTGAGTTTAAGCTTACTAAAACATTCAATGAGATGCAAAAAATACCGGCAAAAAATAGTTGTTTGTTACTCCTAAGTCTAAAGCGACCTCTATCGGCATTTTTTGAAATTTATCTTTATAATTTAATTTCAAGAAAATGCCGACATAAAGAATAATTTTAGTGAAAACCGCAAATCAATCGACCGATTTTTCCGTTTTTTATGTTTATTTGAAATTTTGGTCCCTAAATTTTAATTGCGGCTATCTCCTTTCGAAAACGTTTTGGACCCTTGGTCTCCCATTTATAATTGTTTGTCTTGATGTGTACTACACCCCTTTTTTATCGTAAAAAGAAAAAAAAAAAAGTATCACCTTGTATATAGAGTGCAGAAATTTTTTCTTAAATTTTTATTGTGCTCAAAATATTATAAATAACCTTCCGTCTGTTTGGATACATTATAAATACTGTGTTATATATACATATGTATATTTGAAGACATCATATTTCAGTAAATTTCAATGTGTCGTTCCTTGGAAGCTTGAAGAATTTCTAAGCGTTATTGTAGTTCCCACCGAGTGTTTTCATTATGTCTTTTGTAAAACGCACACGGCGGGTTGTACCTTAGTTTTCGGTTATTCGACATCTGCAATTGGTGTGACAAACATTGTCTGACAAGGTGTGTCTATTCCTGATGTATACCCAAACAAAAACATCCCAGGGGAGTAATATTTGGAAAGCGCTGAAGTCAGGGATTTAGTCTATCCCTTCCAATCCACCGGTACGAAAATATTTCGTTTAACCCGGGAGAACTCGCTGGAAATCTTGTCACATCAGAACTCGCTAGTGAAATTTTCTCTCACGGTGTCAAATGTCCTTTTTTTACTTTACAGTTCTTTAATACCAACATTTATTTGTTTGCGTTAATATTTTTATTCCAAATAGAGGTATAAAACGATTCAAATATATTTCTGAAGTTTTAATTAACCTGAAAAAAATTAATTACATCAGAGTGTTATTGCAACAGTTCCTAAAATAAAATAAAAATTCAAGTGTAATGCTAAAAACGGATTAATAAATTTATAATAAATAATTCTATTGAAATATAAAAATATATATATGCTTACATAAAAATAAAAATACTCGTATTTATTTTGTATATAGCAAGCAAAAAATAAAAAACCTTATCAATGAGAACGATACTTTAAGGGTTAGGAAGAATTATATTATAGTACTATAATAATAGTAAAAACAAATTTATATTTTACACAGGAAAAGAAAAAAAAAATAAATAAGAGAAAAAAGTCAATTAAAACTATACAGAATACAAAATGAAGGAAAAAACAAATGGAAAACATTAAAATTTCACTTGTAAATTTTGACAGTAAGCCACAGTCACTGCAGTAATTTATAACTTTTTCCACACTCCATACAACTGTACAGGGTATGTGATGGACAAATTGGGACTTTACAGTTCTGGCATACTTTATTTGTCTTCTTCTTCTTCCTTCTCGGGTAAAAAACACAAAATCCTTCTACCTTTTGCTTTTTATTTGTCTGGATAGACATATTAATCCCTACAATCTTTCGATCAACAATACAATCAACTCGATCTCGAGGACATACATTCTGGATAGCCGATCTTATAATGAACTGTAGTTTCATCAAACTAAATACCACTTCTTTCAAAAAAGTCCGCCTCTCAACAACATTATTAGTGTTTCCTTTATAGATGGTTTGGCTGTTGATACCTTCTGTATTCATAATACCAAAAAATACAGTTAGTGGGCATCTTCATGATACTATAGCAACTGCAGTAAATGCACAAGCGTGTAATAAGCATTTTTTCTCGACTGGTCATTCTTAGGCTGAAAGACAATAAAAGACTTTATCTGAACAACTTTCAAAAAGGACGGTCACGCGAAGACTCGCTGTGAGAAAAACCTCAAATTTAGTGAAAATATGTTACGTCCGAACTCGCTGTTAGAGTAACACTCACTGCTTCCCGCTTTGAAGCAAAACACCTTTCCCCAACGATTTCCTGAAGGACACCGAATCTGCGCAAACTCTTCATCCCCTGTCTTACAGTCCTAACTTTAGCTAGAGAAGAGATCAGCATCGCTCTTATAACATTAGCATGCTGCTAAAAAAAAGTACGAATGTAAGAGAAAATCTCACGTAGCGAGTTCTCCCGGGTTAAGAAATCGTGTACTAGGAGGAACTTCTGTGTGAGTTGGAAAGTAGTAAAACTGAACTATCTAACGTTACAACAAGTTTCTTTATCATACAAACGGATTATTCGTAATGAGTTATTATAATCAAGGCAATATTTTTGGTTCACCGTATATTACTGTTGGTTGACATAATTTTGAAAATTTACTGAAAAAAACATTTGTTAACGATACTGTAAATAAACATTTCTTTCACGTCTCTTCCGTGTTTGTTTCTCATCTTATTACTTGTGCCCATACATTCCTATACATTAATTGATCATTTCAATGTCGCCTATAATCCCTTATTTTTTTTCTCGTAAAATCGGGGACACCTTGAGTTTTTTAAACGAAACAACTTGCAAAAGTTACTTTGTTCATATAATTTAGTTATTCAATCATCTTTGTTTAAAGAAAGTATACAATAATAATAAGTACAGGAACAGCAAAATAAATAAATATTTTATTAAGCTCTGGAAACTATTTATTACAAGTTTTGAATATCCAGTGTAAAGTCCAAGAATTCTTAAAGTTTTCCAACAACAAATACTTTATTTAACGGCAATTACAGTCTGAAAAAAAAACTTTATCAAACATGTCGAGTTCAGTTTATTTCATTAAGCTATATAAAATATTTTTTTAGGTCTTATGTTTTGTTTTCTTCAAGATAAATAATGTCCAAATTTGTGAAGAAAGAATAATTATTTTGCTCATTTTAGATTATAGAAATTAATTCGTATTAAATATCTATAAAAATACTGCAGCATTTGTAAGATTTTTTTGACACTTCATTTAAAAACTTAATTTTATTAAATTTGATATGTTTTTTATCACACAATGGCAGTATAATTGAAGATTTATTTGCAAATATTAATTCTAACACATTTATGTGTTTCCTTTAAATTTAAACATTGATTTCAGGGCAATGGAAAAAGAAATATACTATATTATATTCAATGAAAAAAAAATGCAAATTATAAGTTATCTAAACATTGTAAGTAATTTTGAGATTAAAAAAAATACCTATAAATTAATATATTGCCTTAAAGTTTATTATAAATCTTTAAATTATCATTTTATACTAAGCAGTATTAATAGCACCTTACAAAAACACACAACATTTTTGAACTGTAACATTTTTAAAGCTTATAATATAACATTAATAATACTAAAATGCATTTTTATTCTAAAAAAATTGCATTTACAGATAGAAATCATTTTTTTTAATAAATTTTTTTATCATGTTCCAAATGTTATCTTTAAAACATATAGAACAATCAGAAGTACAAATTTTGAAATCCATACAGTTTATTACAATTATATAGACATAAAAAAAAGCATATTGAAATATTTTATTAATGCATTTTCTAACGGCTAAATATAGTTTTTGCAACATTTTTAACAAAAATGCATAGAATTTTTTAAAACAGAATTGAGACAATTATTCAAGACCATATGATGATAAAATTTACACAAAGGAGACTCTTTACCCTTTTAATGTTTTTTTTTTCATTTGTTTTCTTTTTTATGATACTTTTTATGCTATATTTTAATGATTTTAGATAGAAAAGTTCCAATCCGAAAGAATGTCTGTTCTTATGGTAGAATTTGGAAAATTTAATTATAAAATTTTAAGAAAATTTTAAAAACTCCATTATTTGACAATTTTAAAATTTTTGAAAAAAAATGTCTTTTTTATTGAAAAAATGGGCTCTATAATCTTAAATATCAGATATCCTAATATGCAATTAATTGAAGAAAAAATACATAAAATGTTGTGAAATATAACAGGAAATAAAAATAACTGCTATTTAAAAATAAAATAATGTTTTAAGTATTAAAACGTCTCAAAATATTTTATACTAGATTGGTAGCATTTGTGTACTATCATCGGTGTAAGAAATGTGGTATCTTGCTCTTTTAATGAGAAGTAGTAAATTGTTTCAATTTAGGTTTATTGAACAATAAAATTACACGGAGTTGATGGCAACAGTCGATAAGAATTTCTATGGACAAAGAAACTGATAATATACAAAAAGCCTAAATTCAGAAAAGGAAGTTTTCATATAATAATTCTAAGAATATAACAATGGAGGAATTATGGTGACAAACAGATTTTTGAATGATCTTTGTTTTGATATGAAATTATTTATAAAAATATAGGTTCAAGTATAGAAATAAATAGGTATAATTAAAACTCAGTATGAAGTTCATCTATTCGCAATGATTTATAATGATTAATTTGTTAATTTCATGTTTTTGAATATTTTGATTGTGTGACATTATTCGATATTTTGATCTACATTTGGTTTGACCAATACAAGAATGCGAAATACACAACAAGTTAGTTTGAAGTTTAATGTTTGTCCACTGTACGGAATTAATCAAAAAACGTTAAGAGGTTTAAATTTTTTAATAAAATAAAAAAAGCCATATATTCAAAACAAGAAACTGAAAAATGGGCAGTATAAACAGAACTGGGAGATAAACAAAACATTTGACTTTAAATCCGGTGAAATTTTGGACAAAGTAATAAATTTCTATCAATCGGTAAAAATCATGAGTGTATTAGTACATTATAAAAGTTTAGAAAATTATTTTTAATCAATAAAAATCTTAATGCTTCTGACACGGAAGTTTTGTAGTAATATGCATGATAATTTACATCATATAATGGATTTTTTTCGCTAAATGTCGTATTATTAGTAAACGTGCTAAATTGCAGGTGGTCTTTTTTTTCTTTCTTTTGTAATAGCTGTGTTTTTTAACATTACCTTTATCGATTTTTTGTCTGTTTTGGACAAAAAGTTAAATATCTGGGTGTTTCTAGGAATGTACTCTCACTCAAAGCACATTTGGCATATGGCGGTGAAATTTCGTATAATTTAAAAGTGATCTTACTCGTCATCTGAGTAGTAACAAGGTTAGTATGAAAATTAAACTATTTTTTGAGAACAAATCGTAGGCAGTGAGAATATAATCGGTCTCTAAAAGACTCAAATAGTTCAGAAGAAGAATTAGATACCTTATCTATTCGAATCCATTATCTAATATAGTAGAAATACCACAGTATAGATATATTTAAAAATCAATCTGATTGGTAGTGCCTAAGGTTTTAACACCAAAATGATAAATTCTCTGATAACATCCTTACCACATGAAACCGCGTTCTTCAGAATGTAATTAACAACATTGCGTTCGTACCCAGTATATTTTCCAATTAATTTTATTCAATTGATATGAAGCCTCTGCCTGCACGCATTTTTCTTTTCTTTACATAGTTTTTAATATCTGAAAATAATTGTTCTCATATTATTATTATTATTTTGATTTAAATTTCTTAATCTGTATTTTTTTAATAAAGGGAACTTTTATGGATTTGACCTTACCTTTTTACGCATTTTAAGAACTAAGCCTCTGTCTTTGGCGCTAATGTATTGAATTAATATATTATACAGCTCTCTATTGTAACTTTAGGTTGTCACCGAATCCTGCAATTCAAATCAAATGTTCGCACTGATGGCTACGGAATGAAACGGATAATTAATGCTACGGAAACTAGTCGGGAATTACTTACAATGTTCTGATACATAAAAACGCTGTTTTGTCTAACCTATATCTTGCGGTTTATGTTTTATCTTAAGTGTAAAAAATAACTTATATTTGGCTTTTTTTATGACACAATATTTCAATGAAAATCTTATACCGGGTGTCCCAAAAATGACTGATGGATTTTAAAATTCAGTAACTTGCAAACGACGGCTATTGAAACAATTTTTGCAGGAGGGTTACGTATAATGTCAGGAGTTTTTTACCGTAATTTTTTATTTTAGTTCGCTTCTTACGGCTATTGAAAGCCAGGTCGACGCCTCACCCAACACTGATTATCTGGCCTACGATCGCCGTCAGCGCCACCTATTGTTTGAGATGCGAACTAAAATAAAAAAATTACAGTAAAAAAACTCCTGACATAATACATAACCCTCCTGCAAAAAAAATTTAAATAGCTGTCACCGTTTGCAAGTTATTCAATTTTAAAATCCATCAGTCATTTTTGGGACACCTGGTAGGTATATAAGTTAAAACATACATATAATTTCTTAAATGTGTTAAAAATTAACAAAGATAATAGTTAATAACTGAATGCTTCATATAATTCATTTCACTTCTAATATAGCCCTTTCGGATCTGTCGGGTTTTTTTCAGTATTTAGAAAAAATTACTTTTGCGTTTATAACATTAACACAAACTATACAAATAGATAAATTAGTATTTAACGAATATTTCACAGTCTTAAGGATAACGAATGTTTCTGTTTTGTATACTATTCAATTCATATTTATGTGACAATAGGCTAAGGAAAAATTTTTGGAGACATTTAGAAAATATGGTATTACAATAAGATTTAACTTACATTATAAAATTCATAATACTTTTAGTGCTTTATTACACACGATTCTTTCAGGAAAATAACTTTAATTTTAATTTAAAGCGTGAAATGTATGTTAACCCCTTCGCGACGGGAGCATTTTACGAAATTTTTAATGTTTTGTCACCGGTTTTAAAATACAGAAATTTGTTCCTTTTTAAATCAAGAACATGCTCCGATAGAATAAGAAAAAATTTACAGTATAATTTTACCGGTGGGAATAAACAGGACTTCTTAAGCCTTTTTGCGGCACGTATACGTGTCGCTCCTCCTCAAGGGGTTAAAATCAAAGAACCGAAAACGGCGTGAAGTGAAATAAACAAATATTTATTTTTTTTTTTATTATTAAATACCTAAACATAAATGAAGTTATGTAGTAAATGAATAGATATAATACTATCATTATTATTTTTAAATAGTAGCGAAAGTATTTCTTAAAACAAAATTATATTTTTATAAAAATACATGTACTATTAACAGTACACAAAACCCGAAACGGTTATATGAAATATTTGTAAGGGTTGATGTGAAATCTTGGAGACTTAGATGCTTACATACTCTATTTCAGAACCGTAGCTGCTATATTAATATTTTTTGAAGTGAAAGTTGAAGTTATAAAGACCAATTTTTAAAGATATTTTAAAGGAAAAGGGGATGAGAAGGAATAATTATTCAACCACCTCGACATAATCCAGAGATCTTTCAAATGCCAGCGCGTTAATTTAACACTAGAACCGCCAGGTACTTTACTCAAGTTTTACAAAAAGTGTTTCTCACCAGAATTTTGATTTTAAACTATTTAGCTTATTTAATTAGTCTATTTTTCTGCTGCATATATTAAACATATCTTATGAAAAAAAAATTAATTCGAACCGACTATTAGCAATCTGGCCGGGGTCATTTTGATCCCAAATGGCGGTTCTAGTGTTAAAAAAGGAAACTTTTCTTCCCTTTTCCCCGTTTAAAATAAACGTAAGCGTGAGGAAAATCTTAGGATTATATTAACTAATATCTTTTTAGGTTTATAGTACATTTTAAGAAATTTTGTGTACGTTTTAACGTTTATATTAATAGTATTTTGAAAATTCCTTCACGACACTTGTATAGTGTTTTGAACGTATGTAATAGGTAATTTTATGAAAATGAATTAAACGGAAGGTTGTAAATAAAAGTGCCTTTAAAATAAAAATGAATACAAAATATAACATATTTTAATCATGGTGATCTATATAATAAAACACAAATTCGTAAAAAGGAATTCAAAGATATCAACTCTGCAAGACTTAAAGGGAACTGAATGCAGTAAAGGCCTATTTTATGATTTTTTCATAATTATTGGATCTTTACAAAATATCGATAGAAAAGCTAATATGGCACTTTAGACTGAATTGATTTCTTCGTCATTTTATCGAAGTATAAGGGTATCGAGTCTCCTTTAGGATAAAAAAACAATAGGCATTAACAATTTTATTTTCACTAATATCATTATTAATACTTTCACTATGCTTTGCATTATAGCATAGATGCCAATATCTCTTAATTATTCTGGAGTCTGATAGAAAATTTTCATATTCTAACCAGAAAATATATGTATGAAAATGCGTCTTGTTTCTACGAGTTTCATTTTCTATTTCATTTTGAAATTTTTGGTTAAATAAAATGTCCGTTTGAAAACAATTTATATCAAGCTCTGGAATAATTAAGAGATGTTGGAATCTGTTATTATAACCATTATTTAAAGTGATACAATTCTATTATTAATTTTTAACACATTGAACAATGAAGTTATTTATTAGGGTCATTCAAGTGCTACGTAAGCAGCAAGGAGGGAGGGAGGGGTCCATTGTCTGCTTAATTTTGCTGACAAGGGGAAGAAGGGCTTACGAGATTACGTATGCAAGTATTAGACATCGAAGCAACTATAGTTTTACGACAAAAAACAATAGAGCATGATTTGGATGAGCGTTCAAAGGAAGTTGAACGACTTGAGAAAAAATATATGGAGCAAACAAGGACTGGAAACAGTGAACGTTCCAGCTCGTCACTAAATTGAAGACGAAATAATAGACAATGCAGAAATATGGGTTCAGACGAGAAATGTGAACAGTATCCTAACACATGATATTCCTAAGACATCTGTTAAAATTTCTAGTTATGTTCCTAAATAAGTTCACGTTTGTTGTATTTCTTTATTTTTGTTGTTGTTATTGTTAAGTGCGATAAATAATACTGTATGAGATACTGTATCAAAATACTGTATCAATGGCATGAATTGTGTAATGCAATGAGTGAGTAATAATGTATTAAACCACTTTTTTATACAACAACCCTTGTATATTTATGTAAATTTGCTGTATTAATAATGTAATTTATGGCTGATTGTATTTTTTTATGGCAATGTTTGTGTTTGAATGTCACACAGTCTTACATAAGCAAGGCAAGGAGGGTCTAGTATTGGCTTATTTTTCCTTATAAGGGGGGAAAGAGGGGTACAAAATGACTAAAAATATGCTTACGCAATACTTGAACGATCCTTTACATTGGCATTAGTAATTCGGTTTCTCTAATCAGTGTTCAAAGTATGCTTTTTCTTTATCATTTAAAACAAAATACATTAAAAATAACATTGCAATATTCCAATTTGCCAGACTGCGTTCAAAAATGTTTTTCCTTTAGAAAATGGCGTATGCGACATTTATGTTTTTGCGACTGTATAATAATACAGAGTAATATAATTTAAAAATATTTTAGCATCCAATGTAAGATAGAAATACAAAAACAAAATCATGTTTGTAATTATATTTTGATTTCCTTAACTTAAAAATGAACATAAATATTTACAGCTGTAGTTTTTTTATTATAATCTTGTAGCTTTTTATACCAATATATAAAACTGAAAAGAAAAACAATAAACACAGGTGACTTAATTTTTATATCTTGCAACTTTACTTTTAGCCTTCTGCATCGTATTTCAATATTATTAGGTATAATTCATTAGGTATGAAATCATCAATATATAAATATGTATTATGCGGACGTGGTATATGCGGACTTTTTCTAAAATGTGCTGTTTTTATTCAAAAGATAACACTTCTAACAATATTTTCTAACTATACACAAACACGAAACTAATTTTATTTCATCAACTTTTCAAAATCTTTCGAAAATCGTCTTTCAGTTTTGGCACTATTTAATATTTCCATGAAGAAACATACAATCATTATGCTGTCCTTCATGCTTGAAAAATGCTTACTTCTTTCAAAATATTTTCTCATTTCAGATTTAAAAAAAAAAAAAACTATTATTTTAAGTTGAAATTAAAATTGAAGCTTTTCGGTGACACGAACCAATATCTTGTTATTATTACTTAAGTGTCGTTTGTCAAAATTGCGCATAAATTATGATATGTTAGGGGTATGTAAATATATCATTATCATTTTAAGGGGTGGGGGCTGGCACATGATATCTCAAACTATCTCTAGGGGGGGGGAGCTCTCTATTGATATCCATATTATTTTTGATCTAATTAAAACTATCTTTTTTATTTGTAATATGGTCTTTACATCAAAATATCATGCTATTATTTTTTTAGTGTTATCTTTTTTATGAAAATATAGAGTTAATATTAAAATCTCTAAATTATCATAGTAATATTTAATTCCAAAATGTAAAATATCTCAACATTTGACATTCTTATTCTTCTCCATATGTGTATGCATATATCAGCCATGTTGCAAAAACCATATGCAAAGTATGTTTGAAATGAAACTTGTGTTTTCTAATAAATAAAAAGAGAAAGAGAAAGAATGTTGTTCACCTGTTTTATTGATAAAAAGTCTCCCTCACACTCCCTTCTCCGTTCGGGAAAAAAGCAAGGAGACATTACTCATGCAGAATGCATTAAGTAGCAAAAAGCTATTTAAAAACACTTTTAAATAGCGTTTATTTTGATTACTTATGATTTGATATAAAGCTATTTAAAATATAAACTGATATTTTACTGACAATTAACTGATAATTAGGTATGCAAAAAACAAGTGTAACCACTTTCGTATAGCACTTTAAACAAAAGAAATAAATTAAAAAAATAGTCAACACGGGGGGAGGGGGGGCAGATGTTAAGGTATATACTATCGGAAAGGGAGGAGGGGGGGGGTACAAAATTACCAAAAACTTGATAACGTTATACATGCACATCCCCGTTTATGTGTTTCATGAAATGCGAATAATGAGAAAATATATATATAAGGATAATTGTGTTTTAAATGTGATTGGAAACTAGCAAATATTGGAAAAAGCAATTGGAAAAAGCAATATATAGCTGGTGCTTGTCTTCACATTTTCTTTCCTTCACTGTGTTAGATTTGTATTAATTATTAAACATGCTGCCACAGGGAAGCAAACTCACCCGTATCTTATTAGATAATTGCAACAAAACTCTAAGCTGTTAACTGTGAATTGTCTTGGGGGTTCTTATTATTAGTAGTACTTTCGAGAATTCTAAATTAATCTTTCTCTTGTTGATTTTATTTCAGCTACAAATTGTCGATATTTTATTACGATCAATTAATAATAAAATAAATGCTATTACTTATTGTTCATATTCTGGTAATATTAATTTTTTAGAAAATAATAATTGTTTAATGTGCTGAAAATATATAAAATTCTAAAGAGAGATTTACGATTATTAGTAATCTTTTATATTCATTTTAATGAGTTGTCTTAGGGTTTATAGAAGGTAATTCTTTAAAATAATAATAAGTATAAACATAAAAAAGTTTTAGAACAGTTTCATTTCTTAAAGATGAAGGAAAACAAACTAATAAAAGAAAAATAATAACAATAAATACCTTTTATCAGTATTATTTTTTATGATCGTCTTATATTTAAAAAGATATTTTTGATAGTTATACATTTTTATAGCATAGTATAGCATTTATTATAAATAAAAATTATAAATATATTAAAAAGTTAAATCATGAGATACACAGATTATCATGATTACTTAAATGTTCACACATTACAACTGAATTTTAAGTAATTTAAATATAAATAATACGCTTCTTTTCTCAATCTCAATCAATTTCTCACCTTATTATCCAATGATTTACTTTTTCTAATGAGAAATTGATTGTTGCATTAGGTGTTTCTAGAAATTTAATTTGATTTTAATATTTGTTTTCTTTCCAATTAAAAATCATGCATCTGTCGATAGCATGTACTCTCTATGTGTCAAACTCCGTTAATACGATGTTCAGCTGATACTGGGACACGATTAAAACGTTTGGAAAGTGACATAGTTACCGTTTAACAAAAGGTTAGTATTTTAAAAGTGCATGTCCCTCTTTATTACGAACTATAAAATTAGGATCATAGGTCAAACGATCTGAACATGATTCACTTTAATTTCAATTTCATCGAAAGGTAGGATAATATCGATGAAAGAATCACGATAGGAAATTACTATAAAGGAATCAAGAAAGTAATCACCGTATTCTAAGATTCATAGTATTAATTTGAATTTCGTTGAAAGGTAGGGTAGAATCTATGAAAGAATCACGGTTGAAAAGTACGATAAAGAAATCACGAAAGGAATCATTTCAGAGTAAGATTCATAGCGCACCACGCGAGTTACATGATTTCTGTTTCGTAATTCTAAACTGACAGTTTATTATAACAAGAATGAAAACAGAAAGTTTTTAATAAAGGAATCACCTAAACATTGTGGGGTAATTCCACGGTAACTTGAATTAAATTTAGAAGAATTTATTTCAGTAATTTTAGTAATATATCTGTAAAAAATATTTAAATGTAAAATTAACATAATTTGTGAATGAAGTCTGTCTAATTGTCAATTCGGATGAAAATTGCGTAAAAAATGTCACTGAAAATCATACTTTATATGATAACTTACATTCTTTTTTCAATAATGGCAGTTACCATAGTGAATATAATTACCAAATTTTAAGATATTTCACTAAAATTAGTTAATTTTCACCTTCATTGGGCTTCGAATAAATTTAATTAGCATATCATGTCCAATTTGCATTTTGAATAATTTTTTGTGCGTGTTATATTACTAAAAGTACTTTAAATAGTTCTAAATGTAACATAAGTTATCATGGAGTGACACTGTGGTTCACATCCCTAAATGGAGTCGCGCGGAAAAAAATCATAGGTCACTAAATTCCATTAAGTTCCACAAGTTATTAAGGCGCAGTTTGAAAATATAATCATTCTTAAAAATGAACCACATTGACGATTAAAACGTCTACTGTCAAATAAGGATCCATGATAAAATTTTATGCGAAATGTGGGATCTCGAACAAAAATATTTTACGTACCATTGACGTAAAACGAACGTTCTTTTGCATAATCAGGTTGATACCGTTTTAATATTTTCTAAACTATAAAATCAGCCTTTTACACTTATTATTTATACTTTATAATTCTATTATTGTCTTTTATTCATATCCTAACAGACGTTGGTATTCCGAAGCTTCACTCGCAATAAAATAATCAGATACTACCAACGGTAGCGACCAACGGTTCACCAACATACACTGGTGTGCAAAATTTAAGGACGAGTCCAAAAATGCTAATTTTCAAGGGGTTTTCAAGCGATAATTTTCACGTGAATATTCAAAAGGACGTAATGTAATTCGAATAATTACTATCCCTGCATAACAGCTAGTCCATATAACATCTCTTTCGGGTCACACATGGTCACAAGAGTCACAGTCACTACGGCGAAACAAAAAATAGGAAAATCCATACGTCTCTTTTATGAGTCTCAAATGACTACTGTATGTGACACTACTGACAGGTTACTGCGATTACTGCTTTCTGCCGAGTCACCGGTGACTTTACAATGTCGTTTCATTGAGACTCTCATGTGACTGTCATTTGGAGACTGAATTTCAAAGTCATTGTGAATGTTGCATTATGATAAATCTAATGTCACATTAAAGCCACACGGTGACTTTCTGTCACAAGACTTTGTCAAATGGGCACAAAGACCCTACTGTGAAGTAACCACTGTGAAAAGTGGCGAAAAAACATCATGTGACTTTAATGGGACATTATTTGGTAATTTATCATAATGCTACGTTCACAATGACTTTGAAATGGAGCCTCCATATGAGAGGTCACACGAGAGTCTCAATGAAACAACATTCTAAAGTCACCCGGTGACTCATTACAAAGCATCAGTCACAATGACTTGTCAGTGGAGTCACATATAGTAGTCATTTGAGACTCATAAAAGAGACGTATGGAATTTCCTATTTTTTTCGCCTTTGTGACTGCAACTCTTGTGAACATGTGTGACCGGAATGAGATGTTATATGGACCAGCTGTAATAGTAATTATTTGAATTACATTACTTTCTTTTGAATATTCGAGTGAAAATTTTCGCTTTAAAATCCCTTGAAAATTGGCATTTTGGGACTCCTCCTTAAATTTCGCACACCAGTGTATACATTAGTTTTAATTTTTCAGTACGTTTAAATTAGAGTTGATCTTTATAGAATGAAATTAATTATAGCATTTAATTACTTAGATAAATTAATATTTGTTATTGGTTTAATTATGTTCTTTATTTAATTGTTTGCTTCATTTAATTATGTGCTTTATTATCGATTTTATTATTTTTCCGGTTATCACCAATAATAGCTAATACAAATATTTGTAATTCTCTTGATTCTTGTATTAACAGAGTTTAACTGTATATGTACAAAATTTTTAATATATTACTAAATCAGTGTCATTTTAGTCACTACTTATGTAACTAACATATAAGTAAAGTTACTATTATAAGTGTAAAGAAAATTTCTAAACATTTTAATAGAGTTTATTTTTGAAAAAAAATAATAAAAATAACATTTGAAATATTTTAATTTTTTTTTCAAGTAGTGTGCATGTTTTTAGAAATATAAAAAATATTCTAAAATTAAAAATTGGTAGTATAACATGGAAGTTACTTTTTTTGGTATTTGTAAGTAATATGCTCATTTCAATGTACGCAAATTAGACAATTGGCTAAAATCATAGAGAATATTGGAGAAGGTTGATCATAGGGAAGGCTTGACCCATTTTTCGCTTTTCTAATTTCACAGAATCTCATAGTTTTGCCCATAGGTGTCAACCAAAGCTATTGAAAGGCTTAAATAATAAAATTTTTTGTAACATAGATATTTTAAATAGTTTTTTTTTTCAGAAATCCGATGTGAAGAGTATTCAACAAAAAATATGTATGTTCTAAAAAAAAAGAAATTGTAAGATTTTTCTAGATAAAATATATCATAGAAATTTCAGTAAGAAGCTTATAACTAATCCAGAAATGTTGTACTTTCTTTCTAGTAATAAAGATTGAACACCAAATTAGGCTAAATGTAAACATATGCTACATTTTAAAACTATACATGTGGGAAGGCTTATGACCCCACACTAGGGACTGAAAAAGACCCGGATGATAATGTAAAGTCCATAGGGGCACTCTTTTCAAATATCTCGCTCAAATTTTAATAATTTTACCTGATTTTTTTGCAAAAGGTAGCTGAAGACAACCTACAACCGGTCTAGTTTTTACTTTTTCGATTTTGCTCATATATTTTTTATATTATGATAGTTTCAATTTCAGAACCGGTTTAAACCGGCTTTAAAATTTAAAGTAATTAAAAAAAAATCTGAAACCAAAATTGAAAAAGTAAAAACTAGACCGGTTGCCGAACGTCCTCAGCTATCCTAAGTAATGTAAAAATATTAAAATTTGAGCGAGAAATTTGAAAAGAACGCCCCCATGGTCTTTACATTATCATCCGGGTCTCTTTCTGTACCTAGTGTGGGGCCTTAACCGTTTAAGAAGAATGGGTCAGATGTCAAAGCTTCTTTAATTACATGATTTTGGGAAAGAAAAATTATTATATATTGTAAATAATGAAGGGTTTATTTTTCTGAAATAATGTAAATTTATCTTTAAAAACTGTAGTAAATTGGGGCGTTAAAAGAACAAATAATTAAAATTTATTAAAGGAAGAAGTGAAAAACTGCTGTAGAAACATGCAAAGAATTCATATTATATAAACTGGATAGCTTATAGCAAGTTTGTACTAGGTTAATAGAAAGAATAAAAAAAGGGAAAAGATGATAGCAGCAGCTTTAAAAAATGTTTATTGATCACGCCTCTGAATAAGAGTATAGCATTGGTCAAACATTTTTTGAATGAATCTGCAAATTTCACTGAGATAAACCCGATATCATGTAACCAAGCTATGTGGCAAAGGATGTTGCCACATCGAGGCTGAGAAAATGTGCTCTTAAAACTGAATTTTTATCCTGTGTCTTTAATTCACTCTCAATAATTTTGCACATAATATATCCCCAAATAATATTTAATAATAAAAAAGACCGTGAAGCATAAAGTTATTCTACCTTTTTAAAAATCTGAATTTATTGCTCTTTACAAAATTTCAACATAAAATAAAGTGGTCAAGCCTCTCATATATGACTCATGCACATTAAAGTACAAAGCCCCCATGTATAATGCCTTGACGCAATATTTTCTTAAGATTAAAATTAACCCTTTGTCAAATTTTGTTACACGCTTTTGTAATTTCATTTTGATAACTGATAATATCACAAATGAAATCAAAAATTAAATATTATTCTAGGTTCAATATAAAAAATGATAAATCATTCTCTAAAAAATAGGTCAGCATTCCCCAATCTCCACTATAGTGTTATGTTTTTAACCTTTCCATTTCTATTTTGAGAACAATAAAATTATAACCTGGTGCGCTATGACTAAAATTGTAATTAAAGGAGTAAGATTTTTTATGCATATCATTTTAATAATTTTACTAAAATAATGTCATTTTAATCCTGACAAATATAATAACATATGAGTAAAGCCAATAGTATAAGCAAGGTTAAAAGAAATTAAATTTTTTAGTCATGTTTGTTTTGAAAAAAAATCACATTTGAAACGCTTTAGATATTTTTTCAAATACTGTGCATACTTTAAAAAGGAAATATAAGTTTAAAATTGATAATACAACTTAAATTTACAAATCAATTTTCATACGTGTAAATGATATGCTCTTGTTTTCATAAGAAATTTTGGTTTAAAGTAATATAGTGGTATTTTGTTTATTTGTTTTCATATTTTTCATTGATATTTGAAGTACAAGGAAATTATAAGCTGGTGCATTATGATCAAAACAACTAGTGGCTGAATTTGGTTGTATATGTATTTAATTTTGTATATCTCGCTAAAATAATGCATTTTTAATCCTGATAGATTTACCAAGATTTGAAAAAAAAATTACTGGTACAAGCGTAAAGAAATCTTATAACTTTTTAAAGTAGTTCATGTAAAAAAACTAACAAAAGTAACAAAAATCATATATGAAATATGTAAGATTTCCTTTTTTCTAATCATGTGCATTTTTTAAAAAATATTATAAAATATAAATTGAAAGTTGTTATTATAATATATAAATTTATAAATCTCTTTTCATATTTGTAAATGATATGCTCATGTTTTCATAAGCAACTTAGAGAATTGTATAAAGAAGTACAATATTATGTTTTGTTTTTAATTTGTCTGAGCTCTCGTTTGTACTTTGAGTACAAGAAAGTATAACCTGGTGCACTATGGGTAAAATAACATTTTTCTTACAGCACCAATATAGGGAGAAGGGGGAGGGGTTAAACACTACCTCATTACGCTTTCTATATCGATGTAGGTACTACTTATAATTTCTCTACAATAAAAGCCAGGTAACGCTTCGGATTTGATTTTGTCTATGTTGAGTATATATCTTCTAAAATCACGCAACAAGGTGCGGAGCCGAAAAGAGACATATACAAGTCGACAGCACCGTAAAAAGAGTAAATACAATCAAACACACTCTGTCAACAACCATTGCTGCATATTTCCATTCTGCAATTATATCGTTTGTTTTGTCCTCTCGGCGCATGCGTCCCGTAATGTAACGCATTTCGCGAAGTATTGCAGTTAGCTCCCTTTGGTATGTAAAGCAACCTCGGACGGTAGCTGGCTCGTCAGATAAGCTGTACTCTTCATCTATGTCTATGACATTGGCTATTAAGCTCCTAGAAGAACGTTGACGCATCTCAAGTTCTTTTTTCGAACCATAAAAGCTTTTCCTCTGCAATGTTTCTGGAGGGCGTTGCATACGAAGAATCCAGGGTAACCATTCAAGAAACACTGACCGTATCTAAAAAAGGCACAACATACTTATGAATCTTATATAGTTATTATTTTGGTATCAAACAATATAATTTAACTTTTTTTAGCATTAAGATTTATGACTAAAATTACATATATTTCTATTTTCCCTCATAATTGTTTCTGATTAGTTTATTAGAATGTTTAATATAAGTTTATTTCATCTCAAAAGTTTTTGTTTATTTACTTATTTATTTATTTATTGAGAATTTGAATGACCAAGGCTTTTGAGGTCTATAGCTACAGTGGCTGTTACCTCGAATGATCCATAATACACAGAAACTAATACAGAACACTTTATTATTACAGGAAATACAGTACATACATTTTTAATACACATCACAGGGACAACACAGACACCCATGCCGCTAGCTAAATTCGAGCCAGGGTCCAGCGGTGTGGAAGGAGCTGACGCTACCGACCACGCCACTGGATCGGCATTTATTGAGAAATATCTTTTTATACAAAGTATTATTAAATTGCTTTGTGACAAATACTTTTGAAAATGCAATATTTAGTAATCACCCATTCCGAATTTTCATATTTATGAGAAAGTTAAATAAAAAAGCCACATCTATAAAAAAAAAAATTCATGCTACCTCTGGTGTTGGAATTTATGTATGCCTACACAAAATGAAAAATTTTAGGAAAGAGCGTCTTTAATATCTAACGGGACAATAGAGATTTTGTTCTGCACTACTTTTTTATTTCTTCCTTACACAACTTCCATTAGTTGAGACATTTTAACTTATTTTGTTAACCATGTTCATATATTTATGAAATCTTATATAACGTTTTAAATGAAGATTCAAGCAAGATTTAAACCGACAAGGAAGTAATGAATATCCGGCAATAATGATCCTTTATAAGGATTTTGCTTATATGTTTATATATTTTTTTATTTAATTAAAATTCATGTACACGAGAGTACATTAGTCCTTTAAGGGTAATTTTAGCCCAACAGAAAAAAAAATAAATCTGATAAATTTTCGACAACACTTAAGGTATCAACAAAATGTTGATCTTACAATATAGTCTTGAGACTGATATAAGCTTGAGATTGGCGAATTAGCTTATGGTAACTAATTCGCCAAATTTCTTCCGCGGCCGCACCAATTAAACAAGAAGATGTGAAAACAATCAGAATATAGCTCTTACAACTCTTGTCTACCAAGCTGTAAATTAATTCAATTGGATTTTTATAAGTATATGTTATTATAACCTCTTTATGTAAATTAAGGCCTAATATAGAATTATGCTCTGTCTTTAATGAGATAAAAAAAAGTAAAAGAAAATCGATTTCTTAATAGTTTTCCAGTATTATCTCAAATTTTGGGGTAACATTTCCTCAACATTTGAGACAACATTGGGCCAACCAATTATTTAAATTTTTGTGTATACTTCCAGTCAATGTATAAAAATGTTATACAGGAAGGGCAGTTTTTATTATTTTATTCTATTTTAACATTGATGTTTAGAATTTTTTTTGGCATACCCATGAAAATAAATAAGTGTGCTTATAAAAAGAGTAATTTTTTCAGAATATTCATTAAATGTATAGTTTTCAATGGAACCAATAAAAATTTATATACACAAGGGTGAATGTAATGGTGGAAATTTTGTACTGGGGTTGTTTAATGGCAATATGTATCTCAGAAACATTAATTTGAAATCAAAGTCGTGTTTTTGCCTGCATGGAATAGAAGTTGGTGTTGTCCACAGAGAACGGACTCGATATTGTATGCCTGAACAATTCTATTACAAGAATTAATCCACTAAAAGTTTGCCTAAGAAAATCGTTATTCTATCCCAGACCTGGACAATACACGGTAAACAATATTAATGAACTTGGTTTGATGTTTATTATTAACATATATGTTAATTCATTCTCCTTTACTTTTTTTAGCTTCTTATCCTCTCTCCCTCCACTCTTTTTCAATAGGGTAACATTGATCCGCATCATATTGTAGCTCTCATAACATTCGTTTTAATATTTGAGACAATGTTCCCCGAATTCAGAGTAACATTTTCCCCAAAATTAAAAAAAAAAAACAATTTTTGGTAAAACAAATTTGTGAGTTTTAATATTGTTTCGAATGTATTTTTATTTTCTTTTATCTTAAAAAGAAGAAAGTATTGCATATGTGAAAATTTTCAAAATCTGGTTTTTGACGGACTTACACATTCTAGGGGTCTAAAACATGTTTTCACTAAATGTCTGTATGTGATTCTGATTAACTGTCAGTATGTGACAAAAATTTTGTGGCGCTCTATCTCCGGAACTACTGCACATAATTTCACAAAAAGTCTGTTAGACCTTGATATGAAATAGATCCCATTAGTTTTTGAGTATATCGCTCAACAGGCGGCGCCGCTATGATGAATTATTCGTAATTTCTGCAAAAGCCATATCGCAAGAACAAGTGCATGGATTTTCATAAGACTTTATTTTTTATTAGTTCTTGATATAACATGGTTCTGATTACGTTTTGGTGCATGTCGCTTAACAGGTGACGCTTCCATAATGCATTAGTCGTTGTTATTGCAACAGATCTATGTCAATAACTAATACATTAAACTTTCTAAAACTTCAGATTCAGTTATTCCCCGATACAGATTAGGGTTTTTTTGGTTTTCGGAGTATATCGCCTTACAAATTGCTCTGCTATGTTGCGTTTTTCGCGATTTCTCAATAAATGTATCTCAGGAACTAATGCATAGATTTTCATCAAACTTCAGATTTATCTAGTACCTGATAAAACCTGATAAACAAAACCAATTTTTTACTTTAACTAAAAAATTCGCTTATAACAACCAAAATGTACTCAACAGAATATATTTTGTAGTTTTAATCAATTCCTTTTTCTGGGTATAATTTTTTACAGTGATCGCTTTGAGTAAAACAAAAGGATTCAATGAGCACAGTGAAGTTAGTATAAATTATTAGTCATCAGCCGTTTTGAATCTGTGTAATAAGTATTTTTTAACGAATTTTTGCATGTATAATCAGTAAATGCTATTCTGAAATTTTCCATGACCTAATGCTTTTGCACATTTGTAGCATTTACTTTTTTAAATACACGGTAAGTTACGTGGGCGGAATGTAAATGATAATTTACATTTTGTGCGCAAATAGGAAGAAAACGAATTAATAAGTTGACAAAATCTGTATTTTAATGCATTTTGCTGTAAATTAACTATCAATCTATAAACACTATCATCAAGAAGTACATCATCCTCTTTTAAAAAAACATTATTATTATTATTAGCATTAAAGACTTATACAACTTTTTCATGCTCATAATATTTCATATTTTGTATAAAGTAATGAAGAAAATCTCTTTTGATGAATTTGATGTTTTGTGTCTATTTTAAACGTACAAATTTGCATACCCCACTAAAAAAAAATCTGTAGAAAATCTATAGCTTTTTGGCCCAAAATCCGTGTGAAATCCGAAGGTATTTGGCCCATTATGCAGATATTTTTAAGACTATCTTTTAAAAATTCTACAGATATTTTAAAGATAAAGCTAAGTGTGTAGATTTTCTTCAAATTTCTGTAGAATTTCTGTAGAAAGTGACAATTTCTTCAGATAATCTAAAGATTATTTTTAGTGGGGTATATTTCACTTTTGAATGTATATGATCTGTATCTAATATTTGTAAGATAGTTGAGAGAATATCATTATTCCATTGAATTCCTCTCTTTAAAATTAGTTAAATATACCATTTACAGACCAGAAAAGATTCCAAAAACAAGTATTGTCATTTGATAACTCAATAATATGAGTCCCAAATGAAAAAAAAAAAAAAGAAAAAGAAATCCTGCTGTGAAATACATAACAGGATCTGAGAAGTATAATACAGGGTGTTTCAGTTAGGAGTTTCAGAACTCCTAAGAGGAGTAGAGTGCATCCTAACGACTCGAAATCATATAGCACTGCTAGGTCAGAAATGCTTTCCTAACGAGCTAGATGGCAAGTTTCGAGCTTTCATGCAGGGAATCGTTACCCAACCTATCATACCTTGATTTTTATTTCTGGGGACATATGAAAACATGGTTTATGGTTGGGGTTTATGACACCCCTGTTGACAATGCTGAGGAGCTGGTAGCATGAATTGCAGTAGCTGCCGGAGAAATTTGACATATACCTGGAGTATTCGAGAATGTTCGGATTTCCATACGCCGGAGATGTGAGGTGTGCGTGCATTGTAGTCGGTGGCAGAAATTTCGAACATTTACTTTGACCCATGTACCTTTTGATTTTTTACATGTATTAATAAAAAGATTTTTCATTTACGGTGTCTTTTCTTTATGGTGCTTCTGTGTACATCACCGCTTCAGGAAAACATTTCCGACCTCATATTGCTATATGATTTCGAGTCGTCAGGATGCACTCTACCTCTCTTAAGAGTTATGAAACGTTTAACTGAAACAGCCTGTATATGGGTCATACTGAAGTAAGACGATTAATATGTATATTTATGACAGTATTATGATGAAAAATTAGTTGTATAAAATAAGAACAATTTGACCGACAATTGTTTCAAATCCGACAATCGGAATACAATTTATTAGTTAAGTAACTTATTTATTAAAATAAGTATTTAATCTCGCTGTGAAATATTGGACAGTATTTAAAATTTTTCATATATAGGTCATACTGCAGTAAGACGATTAATATGTATATTAATGACAGTTTTATGGTGAAAAATTGTTTGCATAAACTAACAAAAACTTTACCGACAATCGCAATGCCAGTTATTGGTTTAAGCATTTATTTATTAAATTAGCATTAAATCGTGCTGTGAAATATATGTATATAAGTATTTAAAAAAGTATCATATATGGGTCAAACTGTATTAAGATTTTTATATGTATATTTATGAAAGTTTTTTGCTGAAAAACTGGTTGTATGAAATAATACAATTTTACTTACAATTAGCTAAAATCAGACAATTGGAATACAACTTGTTATTTACTTATACAGTCGAGTCTCTCTATAACGAAACTACATACATCGAATTTCTCTATATCACGAATTTTTTGTAGGAACGGTCCCCTTTTCGCATTATTACATTATAAACAGTCTCTATACAGCGAAATATCTATCTCCATATAACGAATTTTTTCCTAAATTGGTCTTAATTTATTCAGTTTTAAAAAAGCTTCGAAATCATTTGGAATCAATTTTTCATCACTTATTTTTAATTTATCGTTCGGTAATGATTTTTTTTAAATTACTCCTCTCCTTGTTCTTTAAATCCAACGAATTCATCCCATCTCCCACACACCTTTCAACATCCTTCTCAAAACAGAGTCAATTAGATTGTCACACATATGAGAGAGGAATCAATGAGAGGCACATAACAGAGGCCTTCAAATGGAGGAAAATGTTAACTACAATTTTTCATTCCTTGCTAAAATTTGAGCAAGATTTTTTTTTTTTTTTTTTTTTTTTTTTTTTTTGAGAGCGTAACAATTTTAAAATCAAACCAACAAAAAATTACAGATTTCTTCGTCTGAAATTAATGCAAGTCTTCCTTATTTGATTTTCATTAAACAATCAAATAAATGTCTGTTCTCTTTTTTGAAACTGCTTAAATAATTAAAAAATAAAATATTAGGTTAATATTTACATTTAAACATTTCAAATTCTTAATTAAAAGCATCAAAAATAATATTTGTTCAAAACTTCCACATTTAATAAGAATTTTAACACCATTTTCTATACATCGAATTTCTCTATATAACGAATTTTTTACTGGAACGATGGATTTCGTTATATAGAGACTCGACTTTATATTAAAATTAGCATTTAATTTCCTACTTACAAAATGAGGCATTTCATGCGTATCGGAGCTTCTATGATGGTAGTTCAAAACAACGACAGTCATGACAACAGAAAATGCAACCATAATCATGATACAAGCAAAATAAGTACCTAAACAAAAATAACATCAATAGTTAGATTTTCATAAACATGAAGTTATCATTTTAATTATTATTGTGCTAGTGAAACCGTTATCCTCTTCAGACCTGAGCATAAATTAACCCTACAAATATATATTTATTGCTTTTGCATAATCGAAATGACACTACAGATGACAGAAAGAGTCATTTTTATGAAATAAGTACTTTAGGGGACTGGTGATTTAGGTTTTAAAATATGTATGTAAAAGTATTAATTCCCTTAAAACATCAGTTTAACTATCAGTAGTATAAATTTAAGCACTAACAATATTAAGGTCTTTAAACAAGTAAATGATCAGCAAATCCTTAAAATTTTCTATTGTAAAACATTTAAGTTAAATAATCTTGAATATTTCGTACTTTCTTGGCAATAATGTCTTGAAGGTATTTTCGAAACTCGGATGAAAATAAAATTAATTTTATGAGATAATATTCATCATTGGGTATTTATTGGTTTTGTTTTAAAGTAAAACACATTCAGCTGTATAGAAGTAAAGTAAAAATTCAAAAAAATCGAACAATTTAGTTTTTATGAGAGAAAAAGTGGAGGTACACATTTGTGTACCTCAGGTCTGAAGAGGATAAAGGCATATCTACATAACTAAATAGTAATTGCTAATTTAGTAATGGTAACACAAAGAATTTTACAAACAATATTAATAATTCAAAGAATTCGTATAGAAATTTTTAGTCATTCAGAATTTAAATTTTGTTTGATAGTAAAATATAATTTACAGTAAGGGTTATTCTAGAGCGTTTTCGTGCAAATTTTAAAATTATGTCACATTTAATATTTTGCAATTCCATAAAGTTAAGTTTACATAAAAGTATGATAAGTCCAATTTCTACATGAAATTAATCTATGATATTCACAATAATTATCACAATTTATCTAATGTTCCATACTGCATAGCTAACATTTTACACATCGGGACAAGACCTGCAAAATAGCATTTACGGAATTCAAGTAATCAAGTTTTATATTTCTTATAATTTCTATATTGATTTAAACCTAATAATATGTAATTAAACAAAAACATAATTTGCAGAACAAATTAAAAAAACAAAATTTATTTCCTACACTATTTAAACCCGAGAAGGGACAGATATTAACATAATTGATTTAGTTTTTTCGACATTTAATATTAAATTTTGGTAACAAATAAATTAAACCAAGTGATCATTAAAAAATAAAAATGGAATTCAAACAATGTGATACTTAACCATCCTAAATCTTAGATACCGTTCAAATGAAATCGAACTTTTTCTGAACAATTGCTTTTTAGACTGCCTATTCATTTTGTTTACACCTACCGTAAACATAATACAAAATCTGCAATACAAATATTTGCAAATTAAGTTCGAAAAAAAATCTTAGATTTATTTCGATCATCAAAAAATTATGCTTCATTAAACAATTAATAAAATTAAGGCAATTTAAAATTTGCAGTGAAATAATTGGTTCACTTTACACAGCAAATATTAAAAATTCCAATTGGAATTCTCGAACAAATATTTTTTAATTTAACACCAGGGTTCGCACAGTTTTAGCACTAAATTTTAAGAATATTTTCGAAGTGTTTCACTGCAGAAAAGTATCGTAAAATCTGTGAATGAAGGCGGGGCTTATGAATGTTGTGATTTAAAAATTAAATGTAAAATTTCTTATTTTATAATAGTGGTGCCCGAGTCCTTGGAAATTCCAAGGAGTGTGTGAACCTTGTTTAACAAGCAAAATAAATGAAGAGCCTAAAATGTGATTTTTTTCGCTACACTTGCAAATAAATTCCCTCATAGAGTTCAAAATATCAATATAAGAATTGATAAAATTGGAAAATCCGATATTAATATATTGATAATTGGTTTGAAGAGGCTGTTTAATACATATTATTATTGTTATTATTATTATTATTACTGTAATTTAACTAAAATTTACGATCAACAAAACTGTTTTGTTTCTGAAATGCGTCTTTAGATTTCGCAAACCGTTTCATTTACTTGGTTTCAAAAAATAAAGAAACATAAAAAAAATCCCCAAAAATCATTAGTGGCTCTGAGTTGATCATTCTGCTTTTCGGAAAACCTTTTGGTAGATCAACGGTTTTTTTTCACTCATTTTTACATTCAACTATTTACAAGTTAAAATTGCAATTTTTTGTTATTCTTCCAGCAGTGACCACTAAAATTACACAACTCGTTCTAGCCAGTTCAAGCACTGGACAGAAAACGTTTTATTATCAAAATAATAATAATTTCTAAAATTATAAATCTTAACCCGTCAGTAGTCGCGTGTCGGTCTTTTCGCCGCCCGTATAACTTATCTGCTCCTAACTTGCATCAGATTAGAAATACAACGGAGATCTACCATGCAGCTGACTTTGAAGGTTTCTCGAACACCTTAGTGAAGTAACAGGACACCTCTGTTTTTCTTTCAGGTACATTTTTAGAAACAAAGTTGAAATTGGCGAAAAAGTCAACGTAACAATCACTAATGTCAGTTCATTTTTACTTTTTCGAATTACTCCATATTTCAGGAATAAAATGCATAATTTAAGAAAACTGCAAATTTATATATTCATTGAAATGTTATCTTCATATATTATTTGAAAAATATTTCTTATTTTACATATTTGGTATGCAGGGGGCCAGCGGCGAAAAGACCGAGCGCGACTAATGACGTTGTGGAAAAAGTCGCGACTACTTGCGGGTTAAATATGATGAAATCTGAATAACACAGTGAATTATTTATTTTACACTGAGCTTTGATAAGATGGTTGACCATATCTGTATAGTTATTAAAATATTAAATAAAATTTGCACGTGAAAACACTTTTTAATTTAAAAATGTTTTAAATTAGTTTCAAAATCTTTTGAAATTCCCAAATGAAGACTTATCTCTATAAAGTGTTTAAATAATATTCTATAATTATTTATTCAGAGGGAAATACTTTTATGATATTCGCGTTATTTAACCCTAGGGAAAATTCTGCAACATTATTTTCTGAAATTCTCCAAGAAGAATGCTGATGGTCTATCATAAATGGGCTTTAAAAATGAGGAAAATTTTCTAAACTTTTGCTATTTCTTGTGATGATAGTCGCATGAAGCTGTTAGGAAAACTTGATACTGTTAATTTCAAAAACAATTTAAAATAATTGGCATATTAAATTTGCTTTCATATTCAGTTAAGATCCAGTTTATATTAAAACATTTTTCATCTTTTTTCTAATATTCATTATTATTTATATAAATGAAATTTTGATCGTAAATTTCTACTTTAACATAGTCCCTTAAAAATGTTATCATTCATTGTAATTTTTTTTTGTATCTCGTCGTTTGAAAAATATATATGTAGCAATTAACTTAGAATAAGATTTACTACTTAACACTAATTGCACAAATTCTTCTTCCGAAAATATCTGCATGTTGATATTTGCTTTAACCTTGTTTTTTTTTCAATTTATAAAACCTACTTTTGTCATATTACATAAGCTTTTAGCCTCTTGGGAATATTAAAGATCTTCAAATTTCATTCTTTATTTTTTTATCTTCATTAAATAATAAGAGATCCAACATTCATGATTCTAAAACTCAAAATATAATTCATTTATTCCTTTTACTATCTTCAGATTGAGAAGGCTTTTTTAGTTATAAAAAGAATTTTTATGTAGGGATACAATAAATAAATAAAAATACTATCATGCACTTTTAGAATTTAAACAAACCTATACAATTAAGGGAAAATGTTGAGCTTATTTATTAAATTAAGAAGATTTTTTACATAAAACGAATAAGTGTCTCCTATAATATACAGTAGATGACCATTGATGACCGTCCACTTGCTATTTTAGACATTTTGTTAAATATCTAAAAAGTTACACGAGGAATTATCCTGAAACTCTAAGTGTATATACATAATGGTACAGGTCATGTATTTCCGTGAAGATTTTTTCCCGAAACTTTCTAAGGGACTGTCAACAAATTTAAAAAGAATGAATATCTTTTGGATAACCATGTTAACATTCATTTAGCAAAAGCTCTCAAACTGTAGATTATGATTAAGTGATTTATTGTAATAAACTTGTTCATTTTTATGGCGATAACATGTATACTTGTAGAAAAATTAAGGTTTTTTTTTATAAAAACATTACCACATTTTTCCAAATTTTTTGCTTATAATTTGCAGAGTTCTTAATATAAAATAATATTCTTTTCTGAAAGTATGACAAACAACATTGCACTTAATACCCTATAAATATATTTAAAAAATAATAAAAATTGTCTGAAAATGAGTAGGTTTACTAAATAATTTTTCACTGCGCATGCATCAATTCTATCCCAATTTTTTTGCATATTTTGTTAGCTAAATATATAGAACAACTTCTGTGAAAATCTCAAAATCATAGCTTGAAAATTCTGAAAATAATCGTCAGTAGTATTAGTTGAAAATCCATTATTCCCAAAATGAAGCAAAAACAAGACGGGTTGCATCCAAATATTCATTGATTAGTGTCACTATAGAATACACAATATGAGACATACTAATACATTTGGATAAAATCCCTCGTTTTATTGCTTCATTTTGGGAACAACCGATTTTGTGCTTATTCTATAAAAGAATACTTTCAGAATTTTCAACCTATGATTTCGAGTCTTTCACAAAAGTTACTCTAAACATTTAGCTATTATTATAACCTATATAACCTATTTTAATAAATAATAAATTGATAATAAGAATTCAGTTTATACTACAAAGTAGAAAATAGTTTAAAGTAGTAGTATTTTAAACATAGTTTTAATGATTATGTTGCAATATATTGTTTTTACTCATCAACATTTTTTAATTTAAAATAAAAATACAAACATTAATTTATAGATATATTTCTTTTGATAAAAAATTTTTAAATGGGAGATATTTCTGAATGTTTGTTATAAATTTATGAATGATTAAATATTTAATAAATTAAGTGTATTTTAGATGAGTCTTTTTTGGTTAAAACAATTTTCCTTTTGGGAAGTACAATGTAATTAAATGTATAAATTTAAGAAACACATACTTGTAACATAGAAAAACTAATTTTAATACAAATACATACTGGTAATTAATCTCTTTTAACCAGAATAAAAATTCCTTTTATGTCATTTTGATGATTTATTTTTAATAATTTTGTATCAATGTTACTTTGTTTATTTATCAACATTTTCTTATCTTAAAATGAAATAGAAATATTAATTTATGTTCATTTTTTCGTTTGGCAAGTATTTTTTTAGAAGGGGGAATTTTATGATTCTTTCTTTTAAATTTTTATACTACAGTGAAACCTCCAAAAAAGGGACACTCCGAATAAGGGACACCTCTATTTAAGGGACAGAGTTGAGGTCCCATAGGTGTCCCTTATTTGGAGGTTTCACTATAAAAAGCTAAGTAGATACATTGATGTATTTATACCTCTTAAAATAATTCTAAGCACGTCTTAATAATTTGATTTTTAAACAAAGTAACAAAAATAGCTATTACGTTTAAAATATATTTATAATAAGAAAGTAATTTCAATTAATTTATGAAGTATTTTCTTTTATTTCTTCAATTAAGTTTATGAAGAACTATAATTTTAAGTAGGTTTAAAAAAAAAATCTTTTATAGATTCAAAGAATTATAATTTCTTTTAAAATGAATTTAAAAACATTTTCTTTAATAAATAAATTTTATCTATATTAATATCTTTTCCATTTATCATGCTTAAAAATATATCTGAAAAGCATAAACTGTAAATTGCTCATCAAAACTTTAACTGAAACAAAATGAAGAAAAAACAAAAAATATATTTCTTAAGACAAAGAATTTCGAATTCGGACTCATGTTATCAAATCAAATAGGGCCACAATCAGAAATCATATATCGGTCCTGAAACACTTGCCAATGTAAGTCGCATGCCGATATATAATTATAAGGGGACTTGAGGGGTTACTAAGGGGTTTACTGATTATTATAACACTAACCAGCTGTTAAAAAAGCAGATTCTGAAGTTCCTGTTGCTGACATGCTGCCGACACTTCACCGAAATCACTTTGCTGAAGCCAACACTTAAACGACACTGCCAGCTGTGATCCGAATGTGTGCCGAAAGGTGCGTTTTATCGGAGTCGCTGTTGTTAATCTCAGAATATCCTCAGTTAAATTAGTCTTTAATTTACAATTTGTAATTACTGATACAAAATTCTTAAAAAATTCACATTGAAAACCCTTCACAAAGGAGGTAATAATTTATATATATATATATATATATATATATATATATATATGAACACTTAACACATCTTCTTTTATCTTTGTAAGATTTATTATAGTCTAGTTAGAAAATTTCGAATATCATTCTATTTGAAAGATTATTGCTATTTCGCAGCTGTGATGAAACAGAAATATAAAAAGTAAAGTAAAAATTAGATGTTTTCAATTTTAATAAAAATGAAGCAAACTTTAATATCTATACAGCCCACTTATCATACTTTATGCATAGTTTTAAATTCAAGATATATCTCTTTTTTAATTAATAAGCATTTTATATTTATACAATTATTTACCGAATAAATAGATAAGCACCATCCATTTTATCAGTGTTTCAAATGTGTTGTCATCAAACAATACATTTTATTGAAATGCAAAATTTCTTGGTTTTCATAAACTGAACAAAATCAAAAGTACCGAAGACGTAAGAACAATTTAACAGGAACAAAATGTATCGACTCCTGTCGAAAAATGTTTCTAGTGACAATAATTTACAAATACTTGCGATATATTTTTAAATATGTACATCAAAATGTGTCCTAACACGCTTAAAGTGAAGTAGTTCCGTGTTCGATACTAAGATGAATGCTTATATAATTTTCACATTGTTTAATCTTAGATAACATTCTTGGGGATCCTTGTAAAGAGTATCTATGCAAAGAATGTAATATGGAGTATCTTAACTGTGAATGTAAGAAACAGCATTACTTTCCAAACTTTTGTGATTTGTTACCGTGATAATTTGTTCAAGATATTGAAAGAGCTTCATATATTTGAGAAAATTTCCGTAATACTTAAAAGTATTTAGTATGTTAAAGATGCTGATTATGTTCATTAAATTAGATATTCCTATGAAACACTTATTCGTTATGGAATCATCATTTCTATTGAGATTTTACATCTCAATTCTTGAAATATTTTGATTCAAGAAACTTTTATATGATAGCACTTCATTTTCTGCATTGCAAGAAGTATGAAATATTATACTATATCCTATGAATATGAATTTAAATTTTTAATAATATTTGTATTGTATTTACTCATCACGCTTTCCTTATTATTAAACAAAAATGAATCAAAAAGGCAATCTTTAATTACATTTTGAAGTCCACAAATGGTTTTTAGCTCTATATTAACTTCAGATTATTAAAATTTGTTGAAGCTAATAATTTTGTAAATGGTATAAGAAAAAAAAACATATTTATTGAAGGCAAAAATAACTTTTAAACAAGTCCTTAGGTAGTGTATCCATCACAGATAATTAAACATTATGAAAACTTTTTAATCCTGAGAACAAAATAGAATCAATTAAACGATAAATTATTTAAAGCTCAACATAAAAACAACAAAAATATTAAAATTCGGGTGAATCTATACATGTTTTGACAACACAAAATATTTTAGATTAAAATTTTCGAATCTGGCGTACTATTAATAGTACATGTCTTTTAATGGAATATTATTTTGTTTTAAGAAATATTTTTTCTACTATTTATATGGAGTGATGTTAGTGAATGTCTATGCAATCACTATATGACTTTATTTATGTTTAGGTAATTAGCAATAATAATAATTATTATTACTTGCTTAATTCTCTATGCACCGTTTGCGATTATTTTTAAACATATATTTCACTCTTTAAATTTAAAATAAACGAGGTAGAACCCGTCGAATTTCGACGAAAGAAAATATTTAAAGAAGAGCTGTTTTATTGATTTATAATAAATATACAAAATTAGTTACAATAAAAAAATACACCTTACACTGGTAAGTCTAGTTCTTAAACAAATGATATTTAACCTAAAGTTACCGAAATACTATTTCTATAAAACTCAGTTTTAGAAATTGTCAAAATTAAACTTTAATCGTACATGTAAGTATTAAAAAAAAAAAAAGATCCGTTATTATGATAAAGTTATCAATTAAAGCTCTTATGACAGGATTCCAAAATGAAAAAAAAGCAAAATTCTTTCCACTTGGACTCAGTCATAGAATTTTTTCCCCATGAAATTTAACCCGACATCATTTTCACCGTATCCAAATTTACATATGTACCTTTCAAATCTTTAATGATTTTTTTAAAAAAAATGGTATTTTAATTTAATCATTTGGTTTTAAAACTTGAAGTATCTATGCTATTAACCGAAACAAATTCTAAACTATTTATATTATTTTAAGAGTAAATGAAATCAAAATCAATCGGGTTTTATAACAGAAAATAGACGCAACATGTATTTAAATTATAATTTTTTCACTTTTAATGAAAAAATGGCAACATAAAGATACAGTATATATTTTTTTTCCTTTTCCTTTTTTCCTTCTTACTCCGTGCCTTTTTTTTTTTTTTTTTTTTTTTTTTTTGGATAGAAACGGAGTACTTTTGTTGCCACAATTAAAAAAAAGTATTAAAAACTACAAAAAAATTAATGTCTCAAAAACAAATTAAGATACAATTTTCAGAGACATTGCATTTAAAAGAACATTTTTTCCCTATACGACGGTATAAAAATTGAAAATGTGGGATGTGTATAGGTTGCAGTAATAAAAATTGAAAAACTGAAATTTCATTTCAAAGTGTTGCCAGTCGCAAAATGACGTATGCGTTACGCACAGATACGTTTGGCCTTTATAATATAGATATTACTTTACTGAAAAAATCATGTGCAATAAAGCGAAAGTGTATTTCAAAATTTTAATATCTGTTAAATCTTATTGTAATACAGTCACCGCAAAAAAAATCTTGACATTTGAGATTTTAGACGTTTTGTTGAATATCTAGAAATATACATGAGGAATTATTCTGAAACTTCAGGTGTGTAAACAATATAGCACAGGTCATATATTTTCGTGAAATTGTTTTGCCGAAGTCCCATAGGGGACCGTCAAAAAATTGAAAAAGAATGAATATCTTTTGGATGACCCTGTCAAAACTAATGTAGCAAAAGCATTCCAACTGCAGATTATCATTAAGTGACTTATTGTAATTATGTGTGTTCATTTTTATGCGGATAGCATGTATACTCGTAGAGAAATTAAGGTTTTTATAAAAACAGTCCCAATTTTTTTCAAGATTTTTGCTTATTATTTGCAGAGTTCTTAATATAAAATAAAGTTTTTTCCTGAACATATGACAAACAATATTATAAATAATACCCTGCAACCAGAATTTAAAAATAATAATAATTGTATGAATAATGAACAGGTTTACTAAATAAATTTTCATTGCGCATGCGTAAAATTTATGCAAATTTTGATTGCATATTGTGTTAGCTAAAGGTATGGAGCAACTTTTGTAAAAGTCTCAGAATCGCAGCTTAAAAATGCTGAAAATTATCGCGGATGGAATCGGATGAAAATCCGTTATTTCCAAAAAGACGCAAAAAGATAAGGGGTTGTATCCAAATACAGTAGTGAGTGCAATAGTATGTACTACATAATATTGCGCGCACTACTATATTTGGATACAACCCCTTATCTTTTTGCGTCTTTTTGGAAATAACGGATTTTCATCCGATTCCATCCGCGATAATTTTCAGCATTTTTAAGCTGCGATTCTGAGACTTTTACAAAAGTTGCTCCATACCTTTAGCTAACACAATATGCAATCAAAATTTGCATAACTTTTACGCATGCGCAATGAAAATTTATTTAGTAAACCTGTTCATTATTCATACAATTATTATTATTTTTAAATTCTGGTTGCAGGGTATTATTTATAATATTGTTTGTCATATGTTCAGGAAAAAACTTTATTTTATATTAAGAACTCTGCAAATAATAAGCAAAAATCTTGAAAAAAATTGGGACTGTTTTTATAAAAACCTTAATTTCTCTACGAGTATACATGCTATCCGCATAAAAATGAACACACATAATTACAATAAGTCACTTAATGATAATCTGCAGTTGGAATGCTTTTGCTACATTAGTTTTGACAGGGTCATCCAAAAGATATTCATTCTTTTTCAATTTTTTGACGGTCCCCTATGGGACTTCGGCAAAAAAATTTCACGAAAATATATGACCTGTGCTATATTGTTTACACACCTGAAGTTTCAGAATAATTCCTCATGTATATTTCTAGATATTCAACAAAACGTCTAAAATCTCAAATGTCAAGATTTTTTTTGCGGTGACTGTACAATATATTCTGAACATATCCAACAATTATCCCTTAATCTATTGTGGTATGGATATGAAATGGATTTTACGCACAAAAACAACATTCGTTATGTTTTAGACAATGAAATATTTGCTAAACACTAATTAATCTACTTAAATAACTAGTATTAAAGTTATTAACGTAAAATATTTTTTTTTCTAAAAATTGAAATAACATTTCGACCTGAAAAGGTTAAAAGTTCATCGATCGAATTTCATTATAGAAAAAGATTTCAATTCAGACATGGAAACTTGTTTTAAAAAATAAATATTTTTCGAATAATGTCAAAATAATTTTATTATATCAACTATGTATTTCAAAATTATAAGCTTTTGGTGGTTTCATCACATGTGTCATGTGAATCGGGTCCATAGCTTCTCCAGGCACCTCTAGTTTAAAGCATTTTTTTTCTCCTTATGTAATGGCAGAATTAGCTACAATTAACCCCTTGGGGACGAGCAACCACTATAGATGCCGGCACCGATTGTACTCAGATCCCGCAAGACAACCATTGATGCCGGCGCTGTTTGTACTCACATCCCGCGAGACTACCATTGATGCCGATCAAACGGAACGTTTTGTTTTTCACAGTTTAGCATATAAAAAATTTATCCTAATTCTATTTGAATGTATATTAAGGAAGAAGACTTTTCCTTAAAACTTGGAAAGCTAATGAAAACTTTTTTTTTTTTTAATCCACGCGAATTTAATTTTTTATGGAAATACTACAATGGGAAAAAGATTATTTTTTCATCACGTCTTTGTGTTTCATAAATCTTTTTACGCGTCTAGTAAAACTTTATTTTTATTTATTAGAAATAATGCTACTGAACTTCAGAAGGAAAAATTTGCGGTTCACGTAAGTAAGTGTATTATTAAGCATATTTAAGGTTACGAATGATAACATGAACATCTGATTCATTACTTTTTTCCCGCTCTTGTATCTCGATCAGATCGTAGTGGCATAAACCGACGTCATTAATGTAATCATTCTTGTAGAAGGAAAGATTTATCTTTTTTGTATTTTTATTTTATTTCAGGAGTGCTTCGCAATTAAAAAATAAAAAATAATAAGAAAGAAAAAAAGGGTTACACACTGATTGTGGGAGCTGATACGCTGATAACGTTCTTTCTCAGTGCAGCTAAATTAAGAATATTTTTCTGCGTTACTGACCAGTTTTTTTTTCTATAATTCTATATATTTATCTAATATGTTTTAGATTACATGCTTGCATATATATACATTTCATTTTAAAAATTACAAGTAACATGAACAAAAGTTTTTAAAGAGTGTTTTAAGTTTTAAAGAGTATTTTAAAGTATTATTGTGCTTTATTCATTATTATTCAAGATTTTTTTCTTACTTATATATTAGATTATATGTTAACATAGATTTTAAAAGATAATTTTAACATCAACGAAAGTTTTGAAAGTTTCAAATCATTATTAAATTTTATTCATAATTATCCAATAATTTTTATTTGAGATACCTTATTATACGATATACCATATGGAAATATATTTTCTTTTTCTGAAATAATTTTAACATAAACATATTTTGGAAAGGTACATTTTTAATTTTTACTCTGATTTGCACATCATTAATAATTATTATTCAAGACTGTTTGTTTGTTTTTAATTATGTGTTATATATATTTTTTTTATTTCAAAAATATTATAAAATTAAACTAAGTTTTTTTTTTTTAATCCAATCTTACACACACACACACATATATATATATATATATATAAGTGTTACAAAGCAACAGTAGCAGGTTGTTTGTATGTTTTATTTAATATTTTTCATTTCTAAATAAATCGTTTTTTGTAAAACATTTATTTTATTTACTGAAAGTGTTAAAAATTATTAAATATCAAGATGGTTAGGCTTGTTCTTCTATTATATCAAAATGTTTCATAGGTTGATATTTAACAGCCTGGTAAGTATTTTTCTGTCATGTTATATCATTTTAAAAGCTAAAAACAGGATTTAACTATTCATTATTTACATTTAAACATTTTTTTCCAATTAAAATATCACACAATATACATCATTTTTTGAATAAATATGTAAAATAACATCAAATTCCATGGATGTGAATTTCATGTATGTTTCATGCGAAAGTTATTTTTTTTATTAATTTTTAAAGAATTTTTGACATGCGTTAGGCTTAACTGCGCGAAATCCTCCGCCCCAGAAGGTGAAATCGAATTTCCCCGCTCCGTCCTCAGATGCGCACTTCAAAATGCGCTCGCCCGCCGTCGCGAACGGGTTAAAGATAGCGAAATAAAACTGTACGATATTCGTGGTATGCGGAGAATTAGTATCCCTGATTTTTTCTAAACAGATAGGAACGCTAGCGTTTAGGCATCACAAGGTTTCGCGGCATTTGTAGTAGAAAAATCTATAAACTACATTCAATTTAACTAGGCAGATGTAGCGTTGCAAAGGTTAGAAAAAATCCGGTTTAAACCCGGGAATAAACCGGGTTTATAGGCATAAACCTGGAAAAAACCCGGGATTTTTTGGAATAATTCGGTTTTTTGGGAATAAACCTGGGAATAAACCTGGTCTATTGGAAATAAACCCGGGAATCAACCGACTTTTTGCAACTCTAGGCAGATGTGGCAATCTCAAAACTTTCGTCTATCTTATACATCTTAATACTTCCTGAAAATGCAGCATAGCAGAGCCCAACGGTTAGTGGTTTATATCCTAATACTCAGTTTATACCAGTCAGTTTATACGTTATAATAATAGTTTGTACCTCTATAGTCAGCAGCAACTAGTGTCAAGTTATAACTGAATCTGAAGTTTGATGAAAATCCGTCCATTATTTTTTTAGATAGACCTATTGTAAAACCTTTAAATAAAATCTGAGTAACACCACCACATTTTGGATGATGAATATCAAAAACTTATCAGGAGTAAACTGAATATGAAGTTTGCTGGAAATCCATGCTTTAGATTTTAAGATGCATTTATTGAGAAATCGTGGAAAATGCAGCATATTAGCGGCATCTGTAGGGACGTTTACACCAAAATCTAAACAACACTAATTTATATGAAGCTCAATTTATATCGATTTATAATTTATTTCAATTTGAAGTTTTAGAAAATTTCGTGCATTAGTTCTTGAGATAGAGCTATTAAAATAATCAAGAAAAATGCACCATGGCAGGGCCACCTGTTGAGAGATTTGCACCAAAACTTAATAAGCACCATGTTTTATTTAGAACAAACTAATTCTAAAGTTTTATGAAAATCCATGCATCAGCTCTTGAGATATGGCTATTGTGAAAATCGTAAATACTGCAACAGAGCAGCACCACCTGTTGAAAGATAAACACCAAAAAGTAATAAAATCTAGTTTATATCAAGGTTTCACAAAATCTAAATTTTTTTGAAATTCTGTGCATTAGTTCTTGAGATTTGTAATAGAGCTTTTTCTGAATATTTGCTTTTTAGATTGCCTTTACATTTTGTTAACACCTAGCTTAAACATAATACAAAATCTGCAATACAAATATTTGCAAGTTGAGTTTGGAAAAAAGTCTGAGATTTATTACGATTTCATTTGAACGGAATCTAAGAGTTAGGGTGGTTCAGCATCACATTGTTTGAATTTCATTTTTGTTTTTTAATATTCTCTTGGTTTAACTTATTTGTTACCAAAATTTAATTATAAATGTCGAAATAACTAAATCAATTATCTTAATATCTGTCCCTTCTCGAGCTTAAATAGTGTAGGAAATATTTTTTTTATTATTTGTTCTGCAAATTATAATTTTGTTTAATTGTTATACTTATTGTTTTATAAAACAAGAATAACAAATTAACTAAGAAACTCTAAATAAACTGATCTTTGATTCGGGACATTAATCTCAAATTTTATCAAGATATTTTAAATCCTTTCTAGAATATTTTCAAAAAACTTACTCTTAACGGAAGCCTATAAAACACACTGCATTTGAATGTAATTAACAGTATGATATTTTTAATATCAAATTCTCAATAATTTAAAAATCAAAAATACAAAAGATACCAATATATTAAATAATGCAATACTCTTTTGAAAATACATAATTATCTAAATTACTGTAAATACAGTATGAAAGCAAAGAACGTAAAATAAAGATATAAAAACTTCTCATAATCCATAAAAGACCTATCAAAGGCACTGCATCCGATGTTGGAGGCATCGTCTCAGCAACCAGAAGTAAAAAGACCGTCAATGAAAGCAAAATCGTTACACCTGAAACAAAATCATTAAAAAAAAATTACAAGTTCTATAATTCTATTATTATAAAGCATACTATGCGAAAACTTACACTCACATGTGCGAGGAAATGTCTCAGAACCGATTTAATATACATATGTTTTTTAATTAGTTATGTCTGATTCACAAACTCATATTAGTAAAATGAATATAGAAAGGCTGTGTCAAAAATTTGAAATCACATGTTATGGGTGAAATATCACACTGTATATCATTGTTACATTTTTTTTTACTGTTACAGTTAAGCATGTCAGAATTTATTTAGAATAATTGATTGTAATGATTTTATTTAGACATACTTAATAAATCGAGAAACATGCTGCCATTCTGATTTAGAGATTTCCATATGCTTGAAATTTGCCGGTTGTCCGTCATTATTTTAAGAAGAGAATTGAAAATTTGTTGGTTACATGTGGCAAACAGTTTGTGCAGAAAACTACATTGTTAGCAATATGAAATCATTAATATACCGGAATTCGTCAATCAAATCAATTGAAATCTTACAGTCTTACAAACTCTATCAAAGCTCTCGCTAAGTAGAAACAATTTGATTGGGTTATAATCAGATTTGTGATTCATGAGGACATTTGTTAGAGATCGTACGTTATGAGGGGTAGTGCAATTCTTGCCTGAGAAAACCAGGGGTTACCACTTGACTAGAGACAATAGTCACCTTAAAAAAGCTGAATCATTAAGAGGGGCCTGGAATTGTCTTGTTTCTTCAATGTGTAAAATCGTTGACATCGTCAGTGAACCGTAAAAAGATTGCACATGATGTAAAATAACCGAAGAGTTTCTGACAGATATGTGCAAAAATATTCCATCCTCACTGATGGGTCCTGAGAAACGAAGAGGATATGATGTAATCACATTTATTTTTCATTAAGGTGTCATATTGAACGCGGTTGCTTATAACGAGTTATTAGAGTTCTAAATTTTTTAGGTAACACATAGGAAACAGAAAGTTTTTTAGCAAAATTTTGCACTATCCTATGCAGTCAATAGAAACCGAAAATTGATGGCAATAGCATTCAATGAAGATGTCATATTTAATTTTCTTCCCTCACCCCTCAGTTGCCCAAATGTTAATCGAATGGACTATTGTGAATGAGGTGGAGTTGAAAAGAACTCCAATAATCATCCACACAACAACTTTGTGGCTCTCGAATCAGCCGTTTTCAATACAGTGTTAAATAATCTCAATACCTAAACTTATGAGAATGTGCAATGAATCTTGGGAGCCTTAATAGGTTTTTATTGTTCTTAGCAGAAATTTCAATAAATATTTTCATCTAGTGTGTAAGTGATCACCTCTACAGAATGTTAGAATAATAATAAAGTGCTCTACCTGTAGCATAAATTCCTGTTTGAAAACAGCCGTTTATTTGTTCTTAAACACCTTTGGCCACCTACACTGATTTTCATTTCAAAACAAACAGTCACTTTTCAACACAAACCACTTAAGCAACATGAAGTATTAGCGTTACGCCTTGAAATCACTATTACATTTCCATGGCGTAGGTGCGTATATCTTCATTTTACATCCATATTGCAATTATCGAAGTATCTCGTTTTTTTTTGTGTGGCTAATTGCTATTACAATTGTTTTTCTAATGTCATTTTGGCATAAAAATACATAGTTTGTTTCTACATTTTTGTGCTTTATTGTTATATAAGAATATTTCGAAAAACTTACAAACTTTACACATGCAACAGTTGTTTATTTCAGTTTATATAATATAAATTAATCTTTATTTTATCTCCTCACATTACATATAGTTAAATAATTCTCGTATAAATAAAAATAATGGCATAATCTACTTTTTAACGAAAATGAATTTATCTGTCATTCTGTATTCTATCAATAAAATGAATTAGGTGATTAAAGGGTTGATGTTTTATGATGTTAGGAAAATGCTTATAAAAATGGTACTTAATTACAATATGTAATAAAAAAATGGATGAATTTAAATTTAAATTAGGAATGCTTTTGTGCACTACTATGCATATTTACAGAACGTTGCATTAGATCGATTTTATGAAAACATATTAAAGTTATGGATAGAGATGAAATTTAAAATTAGACATTATATATCATATTATTCCAGTTAATATAATAAGTTCTTGCTTAAATTTCTATGCATGAGAGTCTAATAATTTTACACATACCAGGAATAATTTGTTCCGAAACAGGATCGCCTGGAGTTATCTTATGTACATTATTATTGTAAAAAAGATCCAAGGAAAATCCATTTTATGAATCATGTATATAAAGTAATCATGCACCAGTAATAATTGAGAAGTAACGCAGTTAAAGCACAATGTTAATATCGCATTTCTGGGTGGAAAGTGTTTCTGAATAAATCTGTTGAGTAAAGAGCATTTGGTTCACAATAAATATTACTTTATCGTTCACTTGTTTAAATGTCTTTAATAAAAAAATATCTACCTATATTTTGTAGTCAGTCGCTTTGTTGATCAGATTAAAAGGAATCGTTGCATACATGTTCAGGCATGCACAAAGCAAATATTGTACTCTTATTCATAACGGAATTAAATATAGTCATCTATATTATAAAGGACTAACATATACACCGCTCAGCAAAAGTTTAGACAATGATCGATTATGCTTCTATTTTCTGAAGTATGTACCGAATGTTTGTAATTCCTCTGTCAAATATTAGTTGTGACTTATCCTTTATTCACACACAATAAATTTTGAAATTTACCTTTTACATAAAATATAATGGAAAAAAAATAAAATTAACACTGTGGCAAAAGTATAGACAGTTTGTGTATTTACAGAAAAAATAACTACAAATTAAAATCGAGTTGCATCCGCATTGTCTGCAGTTAGTGCAAGAATGTGACTTTTCGTCGAAAAAACTAAATGCTGCGTCACTTAAGGGTCTATTTCGTACCAAACATGTTCAACAGCAGCTCAAAACTCAGCAAAAGAAAAATATAACAAAAATTTGCATAAACATTACGATGTATGATGTTACAAAAGTTTTCGATTGGGTCAGGATCAGAACTACACGTCAGCCAGTTGAGATCAATAGTATTTTCAGAGTTAGACGAAGTTCTTCTTTTGTATGCAACATGAATAGATGCTAAAATCCATACTTTAGATCAGCAAAAGTTCCCCAAATGACTAAAAATTAATCTCCAACGTATATACGTATTCTTGTGTTGCTTGGCAACCAATGAATAACTCTAATGAATAACAACTAACTAATAATGAATAACAGATGCACGAGTATTAAAGCTAAGTGAGGACCAAATTATTTAAAATTCACCTTCTTTTTGTCGACTTAATAAAGTCCCAGGATCTTTGCTTAAGTCATTTCAATATTATGCCCACGTGTTTGGGCCATTCAAATTCCACTTTTTTCTCGTTACTGAATATCATAGCGTACGATTTGTGTCCATATGACGTATGTTTGCAAGTTAATTAAATTCTGGACAATTTATAGCGAGATTTTAAAGCTGGCTGTTTTATTATTGTTATGTAAATTGATTTACCTGTTTCTTTAATCATCTAAGCATCATGTCCGTCGACACAGAAATTCCTCACTTGCTTTTAATGTAATTAACCATCATTATTTGTGTAAATGTCACTTTCTGGATCCTTTTGTCATCGGTTTTTATTGTAACACAAGGTCTTTCAGATTATGTTTTTTTTTTTGGAGGAGTCATCCTTAGACTATACTTCATAGACAAACCACTTTGGATGATTCAGTGCTGCTGAAATTTCTGCAACTGTCTTTCCATTTCAACTTCCCTACTTCAATTACCTCATTTAAGTGAAAATTTTTAGCTCGCGGCATCTTCACTAACTGATGCTATATCGAGGTAGAATTAAATACTTCAGACATGTGACATCATAACTTGGAAATTTGCATTTATCCAGGAACAGTTGGCTAAAAATCAAAAAAGTGTCTAAACTTTTGCAATATGCAAATTTTACTTTTTTCAGTTAAATTATATGTTATCTTACATTATAACCATTATTTTTATTGTACATTGTTTAAAATATTTGAAAATAAGTATAACCATTTCTAAACCTCACGTGTTCGTATTTTTTATTTAAAGGTTAAAAAACACCAGTGTCTAAACTTTTGCTGAGCACTATATGTGCGTAACAATAGTTATTACATATCAGATACATTTTATGTAAATTATCATTATAAAGTAGATCTAAGGAAAATCCATTTTAAGAATTATATATCTAAAGAAATCATGCATCAGCAATAATTAAGAGCTAATGCCGTTACAGCAGAATATAGCATTTCTGGTTAATATGGCATTTCTGGGTGGAAAATGTTTCTCAATAAACCTGCCAAGTAAAGAGAGTTTGATTCATGATAAATACACTTGCTTAATTTCCCTTAATTAAAAACAGTTTTCCCTATTTTTATAGTCCGTCACTTTGTTGATCATCTTGAAGCACATTGTTGCATATATTCACAGACATGCACGAACCAAGTATTGCACGTTTGAACGCAATAAAATTTGGCCATAAATATTGTAAAGGACTATCATTATTAAGTTATTAAGCTATTAAGTTATATTAAGTTATTCCTATTATAGTCGGAATCAAAAAATATTTCAAGCAATGTGATATGATATTAATTTTATGTCATACATAAACTGAATACCTGTCTCTTTGGTTAGCAGATTTCATTTTTTCAGTTTAGTGACAAAATGCTGTATTTTGTTCCTAATCAAATCTGGTAATTTATCGTTTTTTTCCCTTTGTTATTTAAGTTGGTTGAAATAGATAAATAGACTTGCAAAATAATTCATGCTTCGAAATAACTTAAGATATCGTTAATTTGAGAGTCAGTTTTCAAATAAATTTCATCCTTAAATTAATTTTATTCCTCTTTTATCATGTCACAACTGGAATTGTAACTGGACTGGTAATACAAGTACGGTAAAAGTGAAAAGAATAACGGCGTTGGTTCTCACCATCGTTATACAACTAAAAAAAAACGTAACTGGATTTTGGCTGCTGTTAAAAATTATACTACTAATTTTTTGACGACCACAAAGAATCCCATAATGAAATAAATAAGGTTTTGTAAACAATAAGGAACTATTAAAAGGATTGACATTAAGCATACAAAAATATTCCTATAAAATATAAGTCTCACATAGAATCTTTTTTTTTTTTTTTTTTTTTTTTTTTTTTTTTTTTTTGTAAAACTGTTTTTTTATTAATTTTAATTTTCACGAAACTCTTTACATTTTTCAATTTTTAAAAATTTATTATATTTTGCCTAAAAATTTTTTTAACGCGAGAGAAAAAATTTCATCATGAAATAATCAATTAAGCCTCCAATTATAATCTTTACAACCCAGAAATAAAACAAATTACTGTAATATCATTTTGACACCTCAAAATCAAGGCTAACTTATCATAATATAAAGGCTTGTCATTCACCAAGTTTCCTTTGACCGCAGTACAGGGGGCGCTGAACTACATGATTTTCACGTTGGTAGCGCCATCTAATGTTAGAAACTGAAATGTTTTCCGTTATTTCCTATGGGATTATTAGCAGTAGTATGCACCAGGTGGCGTTACATACGAGACAAAGTCATATAATAAGTTGGCAATTATAGGGACAATTTCAACAATAGTTTTTATCCTGAATGCGAGGCCTTGATATTATGATAAGGGGGCCTTGTTCAAAATAATTTTTTTTGTTACATGTTTCAAAGTAAAAATACATTTTAAATTAAGCATTTACACACGTTCATCGGAAAAATCTTTTCATAGGTACATTTATGTACGTATTTTTATGCTTAAAGTACATGCACAAAATAAAAACATATTTTCTATTTTATTTTAATGAAAAAAAATGGCATCAAAGAAATTAAAGTGCATCAAGATAAAAATATTCTTGTGAATAAGAAATATTCTTGTGATGTCAGAGTAAATATGAATTTTTATTTGCATATTTAAATAAAGTACACGTGGATAGATATTTTTTACCCAAATTTAACTTGCAAATTAAAAAATACATCAAAAAACCCACGTGTATGATCATTTAATTGTGATTTGTAAGGTTTTTTAATGTGTATAACAGTCACGTGTAAATAATATTTTAATTGAAAGAAATCGTTGTTTTGTACAAATTGACAACAACTTAAAATAATATTTTTTCTAAAATGCGTAAAAAAACATCGCTTAAAATGCAGAAAATATGAATTTAAAATGAAAATAAAACATCAAAGAATTAATGAACTTAAAAAAAATTGCAGCCTGCACACCGCGATGGTATAATGTATTAAATGACCTAAAGTTGACTAAATTCCTATGTATAGTTTTTGCGCTCCCATAAAACATGCTTAATTTAACGATTTTGACCAAGTTTAACATTAAATATCTCTTAAAAAAATTATACAATTTACAAACTGTCTACATCGACGTATTTATTAAACATTTTTCTGTAATACTACTCATTTTCTTGTTTTTGTGTGCAGTAGTTTTCTTCATATTAACGAAGAAAGACCCCTCCCTGGTCACAAAAATTTCAATCTCAGCGTCGGTGACAATGGTAGTTATTTTTTTTGGAATAGAGAGATCTTGCTTAAATTTCAATGCACTAGATTCTAATAATTTTACATTTACTGGAAGTAATTTATTACGAAATAGGATCGACCGGAGTTATCTTATTTACATTATTATTGCACATTAGATGTAAAGAAAATGGGTTTTTTGAATCATATATATAAATTAATCATGCAACAGCAATAATTAAGAGGTAGTTCAGTTAAAGCAGAGTGATAATATTAGATTTTGGGGTGGGAAGTGTATCTAAATATATCTGCCGAGTAAACAGTATTTAATTCACGATAAATATTATTGTATTGTTCACTTGCTTAAATCTCTTAATGAAATTATATGGTACTATGTGTTGTTTATTACAATCATTATTTATTGCTCTCCTCAGTAAATGTTTATTATAAATTTTGCATTATTTCATCCGAGCATTCTCCTGCTTCATTTAGGTATTTCTCTTTGGAAAAACCGGTGATAAAATACTGTAAAAGACATAAAAGAAGTAGGCATTATTTATTTATTTATTTTAAATAATGATTAAGTGATTAAAAGCTATCCATGAATGTACTCCATTATGCTTGTTTATACGTTACCTAGGGTGAGCTTCTCCCCTGAGTCTGGCGGAAGAGTGAATCCCAGCAGTGCCATGGACGAAATGAGAACGCAGGGTATAATGAGGTTGAAGCCGTAGTACAGTGTTCTCCTACGAATATGTATGTAAAATGTAATATCTACATAGGGCTCGGGGCAGCAAGTATAAGTGATTTCATTTCTTTGTCCTGGAAGTTCTGTGGGTGAGAAAAACAGAAGTATTATACTTAAAAACAAATATGTAATCACAAATAAAAGAGTTTCCAAAGTTTTAATGAATTATCTCTAAGACTCTTCTTTAAAAAAGTTTATGAGAATATTTAATTTAAATATATTTATTAATTTTCATCATAAGAAATGTATTATCATAATATTCTATTGTTCAATTTCTTATACACAGGTTGCCTACCAAGTTTGTTCCAAACGTCTTAACTACTGAACGATTGCATCTAATGTCATAAAACTGGTATCTAGATATAATAAAAATCCTCTGCATTATTAGATGTGAATACTTGCACTGCTACCTTGTGCAAAACAAAGAAATTATCTCGACGACGGTCCGACATATGGGGAGAAAGTTAGTTACAAAATTATAAAGCATCCTCGATTTCGTATGAAAATACACATTCTGATCATAAATGCTTAAAAAATAATTGTTGGGGATTTTCTTTTTCTTGATCTCTAAAACTGTAACGTCACAATAATTGTAAGAAAGAAAAAAAATAATTCTGTGAGAATAACTGAATTAATAAATCAATCTGCTCCTTCATTGTCAACATTGCAGCAACAGGATTTCCAACTACGCATTGTCAATACTTATATTAATGTGCAAACCACTATGCTACAAAGAGTTCACCGTGAAATTCTGACAAGGATCCAGATATGAATTGTGTCTGACGGAGAGAATTTTGAATATAGAAAATAAAGTTATTTTGCGATAACTAGGTATTGTTTATTTCTAAAATCGTTTCGTCACGTAACAGCAAAATTTAAAACTTATTAATTATTTATGAGTGTATATTCTTAGTAACATGTAACAAATCAACAATCGCAAATACGATGGAAACTAACCTTTTAATTCTATCGAATCACTTGAAGAATGTAACATATTTCCCTAAAATTATACTTTTAATAAAGATACATTTCTAAAATAAATTGTTAAAATGTGCTTAAGAATTAATTAATTAATTGTGTTTATTATCATCATATTAATCAGTCATTTAACATATATTGCAAACTCTTATTATTTATACACTTATTATTAATTTGAAAAGCAATATCTTTATTTAGAGGAAAATAGTCAACAATTCCATACATACATGCAGAAGGCAAAGTTGCGTTATGAAGTAATCGTATTACTCTTTTAATAGGAAATGAGGTTATTAGAATGTAACTTAATATATTTCGATTTCTAATAACGTTATAATTTTGAAAGCGTGTTTATGTGTGTTCAAATAAACAACTGAATCAAGCACACTAAAGCATTATGTATAGATAAATTATAACTAAAACTAAACTTACATTTCAACATTAATTTATGGAATAAATAACTGTTTGATATATTTTAAATTTTAAAACACCTTAAAATAATGTACATTTAATAATAAAATCGGTTAAAACTTTAAAAATCGATCTTTCTTCACTTACCATGTTAGTTCATAATAATAATATTTATTATATTATAATTATGATAAATAATAATAATTAGATATTATTTATTAGAATATAATATAAAAACATATAATATAAAAACATAATATTTATTAGAAAATGGTGCATCATCTTAAAACATCACTTTATAACTTACTGGTTACCTGACGTACTTGTATTTTCTACTCTATTTATAAATTTTCTGGGATTGTGCAGCTCTCTAAAACAAGAAAGTTTTTGGCAAATTTAAATCGCAATCGGCCTATTCATTCATAAATACAGAATATGTTAACAAAGGTCGATTCCGTGTTAGATTGATAATGTAGGGGATAACCTCAAATGTACTTTTTGAAAATGCCTACTGTTGCATCCCCACAATACTAATTTAAACGGTTCGTAATATGAAATGCAGCATATGGATCATTGACTGAAGTGAATATCTGGCGACTTCAGCTATGTTTCGCACAATGTAATGTAAGGTTGATAAAATATATAGATAAATAGACAAATTACCTTTAAAAAAAATGAACAAAAATTTAATCTTAACTTAAAGTGTATTTTCTTGAAGCTATCATCGAAAACGTTATTTTAGGATACAGCTTTTCTCTTCAAATGATGTTTATATGTTTTTTCAATGACGTGTACTACACCGTAAATTGTATACTTGATAACAAATTACTTGCATTTAGGGCAACCCCGCTAGTAATTGATCAAATTTTGAAATATTGAATTTTATAATTGGCTCTAGATACAATGTGTTTTCTTTGAATGCTGGTGCACCTACTGTCTTATTGCTGTCAGCTCACTGTTGAAAGAGAAACCATTTTATGATTTATTTTATTAGAAACTGTAAACATTTTTTTTATGATTAGTTGGATACAATGTTAAAACTGTTGTTAGCTTTCGTTTTTTCAAAAACTAAAACAAAATCACTTCACCTTTTTTCATTCACGTATAAAAACATTTCATATTTATTTACTTAGAAGGTGTCACAAATAAAAATTAAATTAAAGAGTTGACATGTTTCGGTTCATTAATAATCAGCGTCATTTAATTTTCTACTGATTTTATATGTTATGAATACGGTTCTTATTAATGAACCGAAACATGTCAACTCTTTAATTTAATTTTTATTTGTGACACCTTCTAAGTAAATAAATATGAAATGTTTTTATACGTAGTTGGATACAATTATGATAAGTCAGTTATGATTTAAATCTGACTCTATTTAATTAATATTTTTTATCAGAATTATTGCTAATCACAGTCCGAGATTATATTTTAAAGAATAACTTTTAGATTTTAAATTGAATACTTTCACCTGATCAACCACTGGAAAAACAGCAATTAAAAAAAATGTTTTTTAATTTGTTGCCATTTTATTTCCGCGGATTTTATTTTTATCGAGTATGGCACATTTGGTAAAGTGTTTGGGTCATTTCACGATGTCTCAGCAGCCTCATTAGGTTGTAAAATGAAATTCAAGATAAAAACAAGGACCGCACTTATTTTGACATCTATCAAAAATTAAATATAGACCCGAAATGTCTTGGTGGTAATATAACGTTACATTGAAAAGAAGCAACAAAAAATAATAAATTCCGTTCTTTACCGATAAGTTCCCACTCTCCATTCGTTATGTACGTAGACAGATCACCACCTTCTTCAGACGACAGTCGTAGATCAATCTGATTCCCGTCATATGTCCAAGAACCGAATTTCATCTGACACTTTTGATCGTCGAAAGGGAACCACGTTATATCAATCTTGCACGTGCTCTTGAATATTCCCGGAGGTATGTAGGTGCAACTACCGTTGTTTCTGACAACTACGTTAGTATGATAGGTACCGTCGAACTTCTCGTCTGCGCTGCAACAAACAGTACTCATTTATTCATGAATTACAGGGATCTAGTTTTTTACTGTAATCATTAAAAAAGGAAATTCGAATGAAAAAAAAAAGTAAATGGACATGAAATACAACACAAATGAGCTTAAAAATTCATAAATGATTTATACAAAATTTAAATAAATTGTATTATTATCCATCCTTATAATTGTATTAAATTAATATAGGGATAGCTTTCTGGTGTTTCCGCCTATCAACGCTTTGCATATTATTATATGAAGATATCAATCCCCAGTTACTATACACTAAAAGTGATATGGATACTTTTAAAAGCATATAAATATCTTTATTTCCGATTTATATGTTTCATGTAATTTTTTCGAAGAATTTTTCCGTCTTTTTTCTATTTCACTCTGATAAACTCATAAAATTTCAACTTTAAATTTCTATTCTCGTGTGCGCTTCATATACGCTTTTTTCTTTACATTTTTCATTTCATTTTGTTAGTTATTGTTTATAACGTATTTCTTTTATTACTTACCGTATTTTCCGGTCCCCTCGAAATACGTTACAACAGTATAGTTATCGACTATATTTTTGATTTATCAGCTTTTATGATATGAGTACACACTGTTTCACATTTCGAAAGCTAAAAATTCATAAAATCAACGTATGCCTACTCGGTTATTTTTGACTGGAGATTAATTATTATGAAAATTTAAAACCCTCATATAATATCCAATGACAACTTGTCGTTAAGTAATTGCCAAGCAAAGACGATGAAAATTTGATTCATCTATACAACTCTAACGATAACTCCATAACGATTATTTTAGTAATAAGTTATTGTGCACGAAAAGAAATGACATCCTGCATCACTTTAAGACTTGACCTATACAATTCTGCAAGCTAACAAAAAAAATCTACTTACACTGTTTCTGTGGCTTAAAGCCAAGCATTCACACTTTTGCATGGATCCACCCTTGATGTAGCCTGGTATCGATTTATTATTAATTTTTTTTAAATATTTTCTTTCAATAAAATATGATTCTATGGCTTCTAAAAACCGAGACTTTTAATTTTTCACCAAGAATCTTCAGGTCTTATAAAGTTCTCTATGTTTAATATAATAATAATAAAGAAATGCCCCGCTTCATATAACGTTTTTTTATAAGAAAGCGCGAAACTTCAGTTACAAAAATAACGAGTACTGCATACAAATGAGGGTATTAAAATCGGTATAATACTTAAGTATTCGAATTGCTTCATGAATCGTTAATTTTAGGGTTATTTTAAGAACTTTAATTAACCATGGAATTTGTACAAGTTATTTTTATAATAGTCCCCTTTATACTTTGATATGTCTTTCAGAATTAATCTACTTTATAGAATTCCAAATACAAAATTTTATTTTAAGAAATGTTATGTCTGACCTGTTATACATGAGAACATCCGGTTTCCATATTCTCCAAGGGGGAATTCTTAGATCTTTTATACCTCCGTATTCACTGATATTCCACCGTAAGTTGACATCAACCCATTCCTAAAATAAATAAACAATAAATAAAAATACAATTACAATACAATACTCTAAAATACATTTATTTATTGAAAAAATAAGCTTTTTTCCGAGATAGAATAGGAATATTTTCTCCGAAATGGCTAAAAAAATAGTAACGATATGAAATGTAAAATACGGAGAATGACATGGGGTGAATGACAATTAGTCTTTCTCTTTTGGCCTTAGTTATGTAAATCATGTAGATATATAGATAAATCTATCACATATATATTAGATGGATACAAATATCACACATTTATATTTTTTTAATAAAACATGTACATGAGTTTTTTCATGCCTATATAAACACAAAGAAAAAGACAAATCGCATAATTCATTTGATTTATTCGAAATTTGATTTATTTTAAATCTTATAAATATTTTAAAATAGTCTGAAAAAGTGTTTGGTCTAATCTAAACATAATCTAAACACAAAACCAATAAGAATGTATTTTATGACGAAATAATAATTTAAAATAAATAGTACTTTTAAAAAAAGACATAGTAATTATAGTTCATTGTAATAAAATAAATAAATAAATAAATAAAAATAATATACAAAATAACATATACTTTAAAATAATATTTGGTGCGGTGCGTTGAAACATTTTAAATATTTATTATTGATAAAATTTACTAGCTCGCATATCTTATTAAATCATTAATGAGCTCTCAGTGTAGTTCAACTGATAATTCTGAATTGAATGGCTCTTACACGCTAGCAAATTTTATGCTTACCTTGTTCTTTTGGAAACCATTGCAAATTACTTGTATGTGGAGTTGTAATTTATAATAACGGAAAATCAATGGGAATGATTGCTACTTATAAACATTTTGAGACAGATATAATAGCCTTTGACAAATTTTATCAGAATTGTGTAGAAATGGAATATTTGAATTTTTTTAAAACACAATAAGCATTAATAATAAGTAAATATCAACAGTTTAAAAAAATTCATTTAATGACCAAAATATTTTATTTAATTTTTTAATAAAAAATTCTGTCAATAACAATATGAATCGAAACTTACAATCCTTAATAATGCATTTGAATCGTAGATTGCACTGAATAAATGAATGCCAATATTGGGAAAACAATGCTGTTATTCACTCTGTCAAAATAGTAAATAGAAGATACACCTATGAATTTAAAAAAATAAATCCACTAAATTTGTATTTGTATTTATTTGCTTTGAGGTAGGCGCTTTGAGTTCGCCGGCATAACCTCCAATGATCACAAGAAACAATATAGAACACTTTATTACAGAATATTAAGTACATACATTTTTACAGGTACAACACAGAGACCCATGCCGCTAGCTGGATTCGAACAAGGGACCAGCGGTGTGGAAGCAGCCTCCGCTACCATCCACGCCACTGGGTCGGCCTCCACTAAATTCACGCAAAAACTGCTGGCCAGTAGTTTTTGCCGTAAAAATCGCTGTAAAATTAGATGCCAGTTTTTTTTTTTTAATTTGCCACTAGTTTTTGCCGTAAATTTAACTTATTTCTTTTACAGTGTAATGCAGCCTGATTAAACAGCCTAGAAACATATCAAAGATGGAAATAGCGAAACTGAACATGTGCATCAGAAAACATTAATTCCTCAAGCATATCATTCTCCATTCGATGGTTACGGAAAAAGAGGATTTTAAAAACACTTACACAATGAGACTTATTACAATGTACAGAAAGTGTTAAAAAGAAAACGTAAAAAACTTAAAATATATTAGAGGATGAAGAACAAATAGGCTTGAAATATTTTAATGCTTATAATGCTAATGTAAAAAAAGCCTTTAAATGAGTGTACCTTGGAAAAAGGAAACTACATATTCTTTGACAACAATTACGTATCTCCAGAATTATTGCCGAAACGTCATTGAAGGCTTATTATTGAGACATGAAAAAGTTTTTTGTTTTCGCCTGTCTGCTAGTAAGTTTGTTTACCAATCCCTTTCAGAGATAACTGTCGAAAAAGCATCCGATCAGTCCGTAATTAAGTAGATATGTAGGATAGGCACCCGGATTTTACTGTATAGCTTTTGACACAATTTGATTCAATCGTTCAGAAAATAATTTAGCGCTATAGTGTTTGTATATGGAAATTCTGATTGATATTTAAAATTTCAGTTATTAAAATACAATGTCGTCTAAATACAAAATCGTCTACTGCAAAATCATTGCAAAAAAGGTCGATTTCTGTGGTATAATAGTACAAAAACATTTTTTTCTTAGTAAAATATCATTTAAGAAGTAAATAAGGTTTTAAAAAGTAAATAATAAAGGTAAATGTATTTATATACATTAAACATGTTTTTCTCAAAACTAATTTTTCAGCGTTTTTAGATTTTTGAAATGCTCTTGCTACGTAATTTTTGATCAATATTTATGAAATTGATAAGGAAGTATCCTGATATTGTTTAGAAAGAAATTGTGTAATCTTTTTAAAATTCGTCTTCATTACGATAGTTTTTACATATTAATCTGCAAAATTTTGATCAAAGTGGATGTGGAATTTAGGAAAAAATCAATAAAATATTAAGTATTCAAGAGATTTAAAAAATATTACAGAAATTTGTTTTAAGTGATAAAATTGCAAAAGTAAGATAATTTCTCAAAAATTAAAACACGAGGAAATTTTTAAATTTTCATTTAAAAATTTAAAAAATTTAAAAGTTTGGAAATTTTTTGAAGGTGTTCTACATGCTTTTGGTGAAATGTATATGCGCACAAAATTTTATATTGCTATGATGAAAAAAAAATAACGTCCACCATCCCCTTAAGAGATTTAAATGGTAAATCATCAATGCTGAAATTTTCCAACATGGATTTTTAACTATTATTTTGACATGTTGTCAGTAGATTTGCAATTTTTTCAAATTAAAAGAATAACCTTTGATGAAATATTATACACATTTTACAATAATATGAAACGTTTTGTTTTATCAGTATATTTATATAAGTTTACTTATTTACTTAATTACATAGTTAATTATTATTACTATTTGTTATCATGTGTGAATTTCGTGGCCAATAAAAAATCATTGGAACAACCCCGTCTCTGAAAGATTAAACAGGGATTCTTTAAGATTTAAATAAATAATAATCTTTTGTATTCTGGTCTTCAATTATAAGTTGTCGTCAGATTTGAACGATGTTAGTAATATTAAATTCTAATTTTTAAATATATATATAAGATATAATAAAATGAAACCTAGTCGCTAGTGTAAAGTAACGACTTTATTACCACATATACATGTAGTTATACAAAGTACACAAACTCAAAAATAGTCTCCAAAACTGTTGGCACATTTATCCCATTTTGACACTAGCCGTTCAATTCCATCTTTGAAGAAGGTAGTAGACTGCTGTCGGATACAGGACTGGGCTCAGCCACACACTTCATTGTCCGTTGTGAATCCATGTCAATGAATAGCTTGTTTTAGATGTCCAAAAACATTAGAGTCACAAGGTGAATGGTCCATAACAAATATTAACGCTGGTTGTTGCAGCGTTTCCCACTCAAACTGCTGCAATGTCGTGTTCACTGCATTTGCTGTGTTTGGGTGGGCATTATCCTGCGGGAAACAACGTCATTGAACAACGTGCCTGGCCATTGCGACTTGATGACTCGTTTAAGGTTCTGTAAAGTGGCTTGGAAACGCTGGGTATTGATGGCGGTTTCCTGTTCTAGGAACTTGACAAGCAGTGGGCACTTGTGGTCAAAAAAGAAGAATATCATGGCCTTACCACGACTGTTGTGTACGGTCTCTGATTTCTTAAAAGATACTGAAGTCTTATGTTTCCACTGCTTGTTCTGACGCTTGCTTTCCGATTCAAAGTGGTGACACCATGTTTCATCACCAGTGATAATAAGCGGCAGTAATCCGTATTCCTCCTCATATTAAAGTTGCAGATGACCCAAATACAGAGCCATTCGATTGTTGCGCTGTTCGGTGGTCAGTTGATAGGAATCCGAAAGAACACAAATTTTTCGAAATTTCAAGTGTTCATGCACTACGGTGTGAGTGGTGCCTACGCTAATACAGGGTAACCGATAGATTTCGTCCACAGTTATTCTGTAATTAGCCACAACTAAATCATTCACTTCCGCAATCATTTCCAGTGTGATAATACAACGAGCCTGTCCAGTACGAGCATTGTCTTCCGTTAACTCGTTCTTGTCAAAAAATCTTTTGCGCCATTCCACAACATATGAACGACTCAGATTGTACTCACCGTATACAGCTTTTATCCGTCAATACAGTTTACGGCCTTCAACTGCCTCCGCAGCTAAAAATCGAATAATTCTCGTTGTTTTTTAATACTCGCCTGCACGATCAGTAGTGGACGATAGTTTATGTGACTACCTTTTCTTCGGCGTGCAACCACACTGTCACTATGCAATGTGAAAAGTTGTGCATGCGTCAGTATATCTTCTAATAGATGGTGCCGCCATATACGCAGTTACATGGCGCCCCTTACGTCTAATGCAAAGTTACACGCACTGATGGTTTCAGTTGAATGCCCCTTATATATGTATATATATATATATATATATATATATATAATACACTGATGTCCAAAAGTTAAGCATAATTGTTAATTAAGAAATTATTTTTAAATAATGAAAGAAATATAAATCGAAATGTGGTGAAACTCCAGGTTTGTAAACAAAATAGTACGCATCATATATTTTCACGAAGAGTTTTCCCCGAAATCAAACAGGGGACCGTCAACAAATTGAAAAAGAACGAAGATCTTTTGGATAACCCTGTCAAAACTAATATAGCAAAAGTGTTCAAATTGCACATTATGATTAATTGGCTTATTGTAATGTAATGTGTTTATTTTTATAAGGATAGCATGTACACTCGTAGAGAAATTAAGGTTTTTATAAAATAATGTTCTTTTCTGAAAATATGACAAACATCATTGTACACAATACCCTATCATCAGAATTTAAAAATAATAAAAATTGTATGAAAAATAAGTATGTTTAGTAAATAATTTTTGATTGCGCATGCGTCAACGATATCAAAATGTCATTTGCATATTGTGTTAGCTAAATGTATAGAGCAACTTCTGTAAAAGTTTCAAAAACATAGCTTGAAAATTCTGAAAATGGGAGCCTATATAATCAACTCAAAATCCGTTAACTCTAAAGAAAGCAAAAAAAAAAAAATCAGGGGTTTTACCTAAATATAGTTGTACGTGCAATATTGTGTAGGCACTAAACAATGGAATATGGATACAGCCCCTCATCTTTTTGCTTCATTTAGGAAATAAAGGATTTTGATCTCATTCTATCAACGATAATTTTCAGAATTTCTAAGCTATGTTTTTGAGACTTTTACAAAAGTTGCTCTATACATTTAACTAACATAATATGCAAATGAAATTTTAATAGCGTTCACCTATGCGCAGTAAAAAATTATTTAGTAAACCTGCTCATTTGTCATACAATTTTTATTATTTTTTAATTCTGATGACAGGGTATTGTGTACAATGATGTTTGTCATTTTTTCAAAAAAGAACATTATTTTATATTAAGAACTCTGCAAATTATAAGCAAAAAACTTAGGACTGTTTTTATAAAAACCTTAATTCGTCTACGAGTATACATGCTATCCTTGTAAAAATTAACACAGTACATTACAATAAGCCAATTAATCATAATGTGCAGTTTGAACGCTTTTGCTACATTGGTTTTGATAGGGTTATCCAGAAGATCTTCGTTCTTTTTCAATTTTTTGACGGTCCCCTGTTCGATTTCGGGGAAAACTCTTCGCGAAAATATGTGACGCGTACTATTTTGTTTACTCACCTGGAGTTTCAGCACATTCCGATTAATATTTCTTTCATTACTTAAAAATAATTACTTAATTACCAATTATGCTTAACTTTTGGACACCAGTGTATATATATATATAATGTTCTTGTCCACAGATAATGTGGAAGAACAATCAGTATTTGAGAAATGTTAATTAGTCAGATTGTTTTCTGGAAAAATACAAATCGAAATTAAAAATGATACCTCAAAATATTTTATTATCTCCTTGTAATTATTATCATAAATTGTGTGTAGTTATTAAGAAGAATTTAAAAACTAGAACAAAATATAACCACCAGTAAAAATGTAAGTCAGACCACCAGTAAAAATGTAAGTCTTCAATTTGAATGTGGTAAAAGCCTCTCTACGTGGTTCACCAATATATATGTAGTTATGTAGACCATTTTCAGTATTCTATAAACAGATTGAAACTAAACTTAAAAGGACCAATGTGACCGTTCTTCCTCCTAATGGTCTAAAATATGTCATGAAATGCCATTTTCGCAAAATTCGTGATTGCTAAAACGGAATTTAAAATTTTACGAATAAGTACATCAATTCTATCAAATAATTTCCTCGGTGAATTAAGTAATGTTACAGATTTTATTTATTCTATTCTGACTATGTTTCGTTGTATCATAACTCTTTCATTTTAACATCCTGTTCAGATTCTAAAGATTCAAACTCTATACAGACCAAGAAACTAACAATTTTCTCTTCATATCATCAATTGCGATATCAGAATGTAATAATAATCATTTTTTACTTTATTATTCTGGCATGAAAAAATAGTTGCTCTTAGGATATAAATTTTTTTATTTTATTTTATTTTATTTATTTATTTATTTTTTGTTTGTTTACAACAACTACAATAATATGCACAAATTAAAAATTAACCTTATTCGGATGTAGTTCCTGCACTAAAAAGAATAAACAAGTGTAATATTAACAGTGCATGGCTTCATTTTCCAGGTAGACTTTTTTGCAGTATTTTTAAATTGATAACTGCATAGCAAATGCATCCAAAATTTTCCTCACTATTTTGAAAATACATAAAATACACTGCCATTTTATGTGATAAGCAAAGTATTTCCTAATACAGTCTTCAGATAACAACACCTCGAACTTTCATGTTTCAGAACGAGCATGGATTTATTTCGTGATTATTCCAGTGATGAGGTTTACAAATAGAACAAATTAACTTTTAGTGGTAGTTTGTGATTACGGCTAAGAGTCTTTCTGAACAGAGTCTCCCATGTCGTCTCCCAGATCCCTTCATAGTTACATACCATATTAGCACTTGGCGATTTTACCCACACTGAGGTTATTACCCTCGGACTTATTATATTATTTCTACGGTATCATTTCTATTTAATATAATTATTTACATGCATTTTTTTATTAAACAGATATGATAATTCTTAGTGCACCAGTTATGAAACGTAATTAAGAATTTTATTTTTATTAAAATTCCTATGTTTGATGATTTTATTCCTGATAGAGCGTAAGCATAACTCTATATATATATATATATACATATTGTGAGAATAAAATCGTTTATTGCAGTTTGTGCGATGAAAGATTTGTGCATAATATGTATAACAAATAATTACTCTTTAGTACGTGAACATGCGTGCGATTTTTAAAATAGACGTTAATTAAGAATTAAAGATAAAATTAGTTTATGAAAACGATCTAAGACAAACATTAGTAACACAGTGGTTAATGATAATTTCTATCTTAGGTATATATTAATAGTAATTGCTGATTTAAAATAAACGTAATTAAAAAGCATATTTAAGAATTTTTCCTTTTTTATATTATTCTTATAAAATGAGATATTTCATCTTTGGGGCAACTAGAAGTTAAACAACACCATGGAAGGAGGAAAATAATGTTCTACGTCCATATATATGCAGATAACACTTGTTTTGAAAATGCAAAACTTTTAAATTAATGTTTGCTTAGAAAATAATTAGAATTATAGTAAATATTTTGAAGAAACATTTCAAGCACCAAATCTTAGACACATTTAATATTTCTTAAGATGTTTTTGAAATAAATTATTTCAAAAGCATTAATTTTTATTTAGAATAAAGTAACTAATTGCTATTCATTTATAATAGTGCATGTTTGTTTACAGTATATTAAAAATATAATATATAAGAATATATTATTTCACAAAGAATATATTAAAATAATATTTAATAATAATAATTAAATAATTAAATAATTAATATTATTATATAATATTATAATATTAATATTATTATTATTATTATATTATTATATTATATTACTATTATATTATAATATTATTATTATTATTTATTATTATTTTAATAATATTATTATATAATAATAATATTAAATAATTAATATTTCTCAAAGAATATATTATTTCACATATTCTATAAAATCATTAATATATTTTGAATGTAGTACTAAAGATAGTAATGAAGTAAATGACATATGTAGACTACCAAATTTCATGCTTACGTTGTTCTTTTGAAAAGTATTGGAAATTATCTGGATATGAACTTGGTGGCTGATAATAAGAGCGAATTATTTTGAATGATTGGTATTCATGGCAATTAGGAAAGAGATTCAATAGAATAATGCCTTTGAGAAATTTAGGTCAAATTTTCAAGCAAAAAATAATTTTGAAACAGTTTTAATGCAATAAACATTAATAGTAAGTAAATATCGCGCAATCAAATTATCTCTCCACATTAGATGGATTTTTGGTAAAAATATTCGCTTTTTTTGCTTGTTTGTTTGTTATTTTATTTTAAAAATGTATTTTACTATTCTGAATCTGTTTTTTTTAATTCATACAATTACCAAAATAGGATTTACAGTCAATTAATAAATAGAAAGTAATGAGTGGAGTATTGGAAGTGGGCTTAAGACTACCAGGAGAACTGCAAACAACATGTCTATGTATTTTTTGAGGGTTTTTTTCGTAAAAACACTAGTAAGAATCAATTAACAGTTCTAGATTAATTATATATACAAGAAATCTGTAAATGAAATTTCAGGAAAAAAATTACTTTTACTCCCAAATTCGATAAATTTTACCGCAAAATTTTTTTTAAATATATTTCAGGGAAATATTCTCAGAATGCGTTCCATATTATGTACTGTGTTCTGCACTATAATAAAAAAATAGCTGTATGATAATGCAATATTTTTAGTTATCCGAATACAAAAAATATTAATTTTTAATGAAAAGTATGTTTTGATCCACACACTTTGAATATAAACTTAAGTAAAATTCATTTTATTTCGATTAAATTCCCAATCACATAATTCATCACACGGGTAAGTAAATAGTCATGTGTACAACAAGGGGATGTTATGTAAATTAGCTTTATTGTGAATAATTAATCTGTTGGCAGAATGAAAACTCGTGAAAAAAATTGGTACTTAACCTATTTTTGTGAAAAATAAAATAAAAATAAAAATAAATATATAATTAAAGTCTAAAAATATTGCTAAGATTTTATGTTTTTTCGTATTCCATTTTTTAATTCAACGGAAAATATGTGTAATTATTCAAATGTAAAATTTTAATAAAACACTCAGAATATAGACAAGTACCATAGAAATCTTTCTATTATTTTCTTTATTTTTTAATGTAGATCTTTTTAATGAAAACTAATTAGTTTTATGTTTATAAATTTATTCTCGTTCTGTACAGTACATGAGAACCATTGAAATGTTTATTACTAACGTAATTCATTTTATCACATATCCCATTATTTATTTACTATGGTCTGAATATAGCTCTAAAGACTGAATTGAATGATGCTCGCAGACAATCAAATTTCATATTCAGATTGTTCTTTTGAGAAGTATTGGAAATTACTTATGCAAGAACTGGATACCTTTTAATAGCAACGATTATTGGCACGCATTTCAATTTTGAGACTTCTACAATAGAATAAAGTCGCTGAGAAATTTAATTGGATCTATGAAGGAAATTTTTTTTAAGATAATAAGTGTAACAAGCATTATAGAAGGTAAATATCAAGTGCGTAACGAAATATTATGAATACACTGATCAAAAAATCAGGGAAACAAGCAAAGAAATTAAGAAAAGTGTGCAGGAAAGCCAGGTATTTGCATAAAATAAATAGTACATGCGTATCAATGCGCAGTTAAGAAAAAAAGAAACACACACAAAGAAAAACGTAGCTAAGCTTTAATTCTCTGAAATGATGGAAAAAACATGAAAAGATGATTTAGGGCAACAATTTAGTTACAGATAAATAATAAAAAAAGTAGTGTTAATTAATGATGAAAGATTTTTAATATGGTGCGTGGTTTCTTCGAATAGCTAAGACTGCTGCACTCTTTTTATCAATGGATTCAGTGTTTTCGATAAGACTTGATAAGACTGTTCCACTCCTCAAAAAGTGCAATCTCCAAGTCTCAGACAGTAAAAGGAGGCCTTGGTTTCACATAAATTCGTCTTCCGAGCATATTCCAAACATGCTCGATCGCATTAAGGTCAGGGGTGTACGCTGACTATTCCATACACTATATTGTCTCAATTTCAGGCATGTTTATTTTGAACAGAATTTCCCGGAGCGATCGTGATTGAAAAATTGAGGGATTTAACTAGCAAACTGCGTTCTTTCTAACTAATTTTTATGTTCAGTTTTGCTCTCAAACGCATCCAATTTACAGGTTCTCTTATTTAGGAGCTATATAATGTGCTGTATTGGTCAGTTGCTTGATAAAGGCTGAATATTTTTTTTTTCAAAAAATGCTGTCAGAGTGGATACTTCGCTCAAAATTTCCTGAAGCGGTCATGATTAAAGAATTGAGGTTGTATTTAAATAACCAATTGGTTATTTTGTAACACATTTTTAAATTCAGTTTTGCTCTCAATCGCATTCAATTGACAGTTTACTTTAGTTAAGAACTAAATAACGTGCCGTATTGGTTGATTTTTTAATTAAGACCGAATATACTTCAAAATATGTTGTCAAAATGGGGATTTGAGCTGAATTTTGCTGAAGATGATTCTGATAAAAGCAGTTCTTACAGAAAAATGAAATTAATTTTTTTCCCAAAAGCGGCCAAATAAAGTTGTTGAAAAGGATATATATGTAATCAAATTTTATTTTTTGTTGTTGAAATGAGCAGTCTTCGAAATCTATCTCCGCCTATACTCCAAGCCGATAGGGATTTTTTTATACGCTCCAGCGCGAATGAAAACAACAGTCTCTTTACATAAATAATTAATCAAAACTTTGATGAAAATCTTTAAAAAAAATCCAGCCAAATTTCGTAAAATGTCAGAAAGTTACTGGTGATATAAACGAACTGTTTTTTAGATGCTATCTAAAAGCAGATGAATGGTAAGGGATGTTTTTCAAATTAACATTTTGTATTAACTGAGTTTTAAGAAAATGTTAGTATTTAATGAATATCAATGCGAAGTTTTTAGACAAAATACTTCGATTTTGAGATTTTTCTTTTTTTTTATCATGGAATATTTTTGTTCTGGTAGTTATCCAAGAAAAACTAAAGCATCAATATAAAATGAAAATTTTAAAATTAAAATCAAAATTGACAATTTGTGGAAAATCTCTATCATTTACTTTGATTTAGAGAGAACTAAATATCAAATCGCTCCTATCACCGATATCTTTCTGAATTTTCAGATGTTTAACTGGATATTTTTAATGAGTTGGTCCATAGTGTTGAATAATTATTTATGAAAAATGTTTGTTGTTATCGTTCACAGATAAAAAATATATATATATACCACAACTATTCATATTTCTTGAAATATTTAATATATTTATATTTCACTTACATCAAACTGTATTTGGTACACTTTGCCATTTTTTTTTTAACTGGCGTTAAATTTAGTTGAAAACCCTGCATGATATAAGCAAAAAACATGAAAAAAAGATTTCACCTGTTGAAAGTAATACTGTTGTTTACAAAGTCAGACTTTTTATTACCTTAGTGCCCCTATCATACTATACATGTAAAAGTATTAATGCATTCAAATTGTAATTAACCAGACATGACAGTTAATTTATGTTATTAGCGAGTATTTCTCCTGAAATTTAACCTGATTTTAAAGCACTTTTTATTTGTATCTTATTTTCGATCCTAATACAACACATTCACATTTCTTTAAGGGCAGTTGGAATCTCGATACCTGCCATGTTAATTTAATTTACCTTTTTCCATAAAATACTAAAAGTATGGACTTGAAATTTTTATGTATAAAATAAACATTTCATAATAATCTCAAGTTACATTTACAATTAAATAAAGCTTAGATATTTTTAAAAATATCTGAATTAAAAACCATATTTAAGTAAAAAAAAAAGATAATGATAAGATTATGATTTCAAAGATAAGAATAATGATTTCAAAGATAATGATAATAATAAAAAAATTCTTTTTATGAGTTTAAACAATTCAGCTCAGATTAAACAGGAATAAACAACAACATTTTCAGAAAATCAAGTTTTAAGTAAATAAACGCATTCACTTAAAACATTCCTGCTCCATAGTACATAGTTTTTGCATTTTTCTTTTCTTTTCTTTTCTTTTGTTCAAAATTATCCTCTTCGTGTTTTTTTCAATCTTTTAAACATTCTTTTTTCTTTAGTTTTCTGCAAATCGTAAAATTTTTCTCTTAGCAATCACTCGCTACAAAGAGTTTTAAATGTGTCTTGGCAGCATAGTGCTGGTTCTATGCCTAATTTACAAAGCACATTAATTTTTTGTAGAATGCCTATTATTGTAGTAGGCTATCGCACCATATAAAGATAACTCAAAGCATTATAATTGCAAAAAAAGTATTTTTCGGTACTCGAGACGTAGTGTACATTTTCATTTGGATTTTGAGACATTTTGAAACTAAATCTGAAGGAGAAAGATTTCGAAAAATTGGTCTCAAGACTTCAACAACTGGCTCAGGAAGGGAGTTACTATCTTTGAATTCGTGTAAATTAAATTAGTGTTTTCTTCTCACCTCTTTAAATGGGAGTAGTCTAGAAGTATGTGGAGATAAACAAACAAAATTACTAAAAATTTTCCAACTTCTGGTTGACGTAGAAACAAAAGTAATTTATCAGTAGAAAGAGGGGAAATGTTAGTTTCAAAATATTAAAAAAATCGAAAAGTATGCCAGGTTCAAGACCCGTTCCCTCGAAAAAACCCGAGCCATTCTGATGCAATTTGAAATCAATATTAATAGATTATGTTCAATACTTATGGGAGACAGTTAACTTTTTATTTTAAAAAACTTGGCAATTTTTCACAAATTTTCGTTTTTTGAAAAAAATTTTCTGAAACTTTAGAAATTATTTTTTTACTGCCTGCCACATATTACCTCATAGTTTTACTGTATTTCTAAAAAATATTTCTACCAAAATCGTTCAACTACTTGAGGAGTTAAGAGCCCACACTAGTCACACAAAATGTTATGATAACATTTTGTTTATTGTGGCGTTATTTTGAAATATCTCATTTAAATTTCAATACTTTTACACGATTTTTTTTTGCATAGGATAGATGGGGAGAATCTATAACCGGGTTACTTTTTACTTTTACAAGTTTAGTGTCCGATTTTTCTTTAAAAATTACTTTAACTTTCGTTGCCAGTTAGAACTAGTTCTGAAATTTACATTATCATAGTATAAAAAATATATAACCAAATTCGAAAAGGTAAAAACAATCCCGGTTGTAGATCTTCATAAGCAACTGGGGATAGGTGGGTCTCATATAGATAGGGATCCTATCCTATATAGTGGAGATAGTACACTTTTTGCGACAGTTGTGCTCAAATAATTATTTAAAGTGTTAGGAAACTGATGGTAACTGAACATATTGCTAGGTTCGGTACAAAATTTCGAAAAACCCAACAAATGATACAAAGACAACTATTTATTCAAGATCCATTGATGATGTCTCTTTTTCTAGAGAAAAGAAAATCGCACAAACACACACATAACGCCCGCTGGCTGGTAAACGCTAGTAGACGAGCACTTGCTGTTGAAAACCATTCTTGGGATGGTGGGGGGGGGGTGAGTTCCAGTATCACGATGACGTTAGCCCGCACTGCGGACCTTAAAAGGGGGCGGGTGGCTTCACGCTCCCTCACCAACCGACGATTTCACTATCGGTGTCACGGTGAAAACACAAAACATCTATAGTCGATGCATGAAACAAACTGAAGACGAACCGCACATGATCAGAACAGCAAGAGTAGAAAAGTTAGTAATTTCTCCCATATATATATATATATATATATATATATATTTTAACGTGGGGAAAACGAAAGGATGGTGTGGCATCATAGACTTATAGTGGAGATAATACACTTTTTGCAATAGTTGTTCTCAAATAATTATTTAAAGTGTAAGGAAACTGATCGTAACTGGATATATTGCCAGGTTCGATACAAAATTTCGAAAAAATCCACACGTGCTATAAAGACAACTATTTATTCAAGATCCATGAAAACAGGGAGAGGTACAGCATAATGACAGAGAAACTGGCTCCGGGAACGAAAATCAAAACCTTTTCGGTTCGTTGCCAGAGGCGAAGTCAGAGAAGTCGTTCAGAGAAAACACACGCAGAGTTGGCGTAGATATTATGTCACCAATATGCAAGAATTCGGGCCATGCACAATGGACTTAACGTACATATTGGCTACAAAAACACAGCCCGCATACTGCGGTGAGCAGTATTATTTTTGAATACGCACTTGTAATAAAGGGTTGCGAAATTCTTGTGGTTACAACCGATTTTAGCTAAACGTGGACAGAAAAAGTGCCTAGCAACAGAACAAATAAGAATGTTGACACCATCGAAATTGATATCGTTGTGTCTGTACGGGAGACCCAGAAAAAGGAGTGGTTAGCATTTACATTTACTTGCATTCAACGATGGGAAAGATAAAATGAAAGTGAGGCGCCAGTTCTTGTGAGAAGACTGAAATTTAAGTGCTATTTTTAACCACTTTACCGGCGATGGGTATGGGGAAACAGTGCTTTTAACCCCGAGTTATCTCGAGGCAGACGACGTGCGAACTAGGAAACGTATATGTTTCTATGACAACTCAAATGAGAGGGCATTAACTATAATTTTACGCAGCGTATATGTCATTTGTATCTGGTTACCATGGTTGTTGCGTGAACGTCATATTCAAAATGATGACTGGAGAGCAGAAAGCGTTTTGTGTACTAGAATTTTCAAAGTGTGAATTATTTATATCGTGCCTCATAGTCAATTTCCAAATAAGGAAAAAAGGAAAACTACATTACATCTGTATTTACTGACAGCTACAAATGAATTCTAACGGTTAGAATGCAGGAACTTTTATCACAATCAATTTCGGAAACTGAGACTTTAAAGTAAGGTGTTAAGGTATAATAACGCCAGGCGGGGTAATAATGTCAAGTGCTAATATTATGCATAATTATGAAATAATCCGGTAAATGACACCCATTTGCTCTGCGCAGAAGTGTTTTGAGTCATATAAATCACAAAAACAGCATAAAATTAATTTCTTTCATTTGTAGGTCTCTTTGCTTTTACAAGCAACCAAAATTAACACTTGATCTAAAATTTCCGAAATAGGTTTTGTGATGTGAAGACTTAATTTTTTATCCGGAGATACTTTGTTTATTACATGAATTTGTAGTGCATTTCATGCATCTTCAAAATGTTGTAGAAGATTTTGGATATCTTTTCGAGATAACTTGTAACTTAAAATGTATTGCGCAATAAGTATACCAGGTAATAACGCCAATCCTTGGCGTTATTACCCCGGTTCAGTCCCAACAGTGGCCGAAGTACATACGAAGGGGGTTTATTTAGCAACATGGGACAGCATTATTATCATTGTTGAAATGGTAAGATTAAGGAGGGGGGTCCAATACCCAAAACTAATCTCTCTATTTTTTAATACTAATTAAAAAAATGAACTCTTATAAATAAAACTATATCAAAATATTTTCGATATTCTAATTCGAATATCTTCTGATTCAGTTTTCTATTAGATTTCCTCTAGATTGTTCAACTCAGTTCTCAATTTTCACTGCTCTTTTAACTTTAACTTCTCCGCGTTCGGTTTTTCAAAATTTTCAAAATTTAACTTTTAACCGATGTGACAGAAATTGTAACGTAACTAATGTGAAGCGGTTTGTGAGACCACAAGATTGAAAGATGAATAAAAGGCGGGAATAGCTCATAGGATTGTGTTTTTGTACTAAACTTTTTATACAAGACTATTATACTTAATATTCACCTATTTAAAAGTCTCTGGCGATAGCACTAAAGTTCCAAATGAAAAAAAAATTCGGTAAGGTTTGTAGTTAAACTGGAAATTACAAGTTAAACTATAAAAACTAAAAGAAAAACAGTGGTCTGTGAGACCGGTAAAATTAGATAAAGGTTAAAAGGCGAACAATGATTAAAAATCATAGAATACTTTTCTGCACTAAATTTTTGTACAGAATTAATTCTATTTAAATTTAACCTATTCAAATATTTCTAATAATAGTATGAGGACTCCAAATGAAAGAGAATTTCAGCTAAAGCTATAGTTAAACTGGAAAATACAAGTTAAACTCTAAAATTTGGGTGTGAGGCAGCAGCAGTGAGATTGCTAACAGCAGTTAAAGGTTATTTTTGTTGCTAATATAGAGATAATGATATATAACCACATGAATCATGCATAAAATTTAATAAGAGATCTCTTTGAGATAATATTTTTTTTATCAAAAATCTGATTTTATTAATTAAAAATTTATTAAAGCATGTTTTGTATAACGCCTACAATTTAAATTTAGGTTTGGAGAATCCGCATTAGTGTGGAATTATGGCTTAAAAGCTATTTACAAGACTACTATAATAATATTAACAAAATATAACTCTAGTTATTACATAATTTCACATGATTGAAATATTATATTATAAATGGTTAAAATCATGCAATGTTTCTTATAATTATATTTAAGCGGGATTTTTAAGCAAAGAGAGGCACAGGGTGTTATATTCTTTTGAAGTTCCCCCTCATTTCTTTTTCTGTCCCTTTAACAAAAAATTGAATATTTTCTATCGCATAAAATGAATATGGGAATATAAATACCGATAAACACAATTAAAACCGTGCAATTTTTCTACTAAATCTATTTTAACGGTCCTTTTTAAGCAAAATGTAGCTTAGAATCTGATATACTTTTGACTGCCCCCCCCCCCCATCACCAATACACCTTTATTTTTCTTACTCTTTCACAAAAAAATGAACATTTTCAATAGCTTAGAATGCAATTTGTCAATTTCTAGATCTGTAGAGTTTGTATTTTTAGGATTGGGTAATCTACATGCCATTATTCCATCTTATTTAATAGTTTTGTTTGCATGGCGTTATTAATCATATAGGTGCGCAATAACGCCAAATAGCATTGGTCAAGAAATCACGCAAATACATTTTATGAATACATATCTGTTAAATTATTTTTTATATAGATAGTCAATGAATTGCTGTATCAAATCCTATATTTGTTTGAAAAATACAATCTAAAACTGAGCCGTGAAAATTGGTAAAACCTTAATGTGGCATTATTATTCCAGGGTACCTTACTTGAATGCGCCCTAATGTGTGATGGCAAGGAGAGAATGAATAAGAGAAACCAAAAACAAATTAAGAAAATGTTTGAATTGAAATGGGAGAGGGGGCGCAAGAAAAAAAGAATATATAACGAAATAACCGTTATATCCTATGTTAAAATAAATAAATAAATAAATAAATCATGCAAAAATATTAAAATTTGAGCGAGAAATTTGAAAATAAGGCCACATTTACATATCATTATCATCTGAGACTTTTTGAGTGACTCGAGATTCATCTTAAAATGGGTTTAAGCTGAAAAGTACAACTTTGCCTAGAGATGAAAAAACTAGATGTTTCTAACTTATATGAATATCTTTCACTGTTTTCTCAAACACAGGAATTAAATTATATATAAACACTACCATAATTAGTTACATATAATAAATGCGCATAGAATGTTAGAGTAATGCGTGGTGTCTGAATCTTCTTATCCCTAGCTAGAGAAAAAATATTTTTCAACTATGTATCTAAAATTACAATGTATTTGACAACTATAATCTGAAGGCTAGCTTCAGAATTATTTTTATGACAATGCATTGCATTATTTAATTTTTAATATACAGTCATCCTCACTTAATCGCGTCATGGGTAATCGACACCAGCTTATTCGAATAAAATCCTTCGGAACCGAATTTATTCGCATTCGGATATTTTTTTTTTCCGATTAACAGAATTGAATAACAACAGAGAGAAGCAATTTAGAAAATGGTTGTAAAAAAAAGACCTTTCAACTCGAATTTCCCCCACCTTTTGTCATTTTCGTTTCTTATACTAAAGACAAATTTTCAGTATTTCCGGCATGGATTTATGCAGACACGTGTACAATGGAGAAATCATGTGAGCTCCCCCACCCTTTTTCTTGTGGATTGGCGATAAATTGAAGAAAAAATGGTGAAATAAATTGGACAGTTTTTAATTAATTCTGTATTTTATTTGATTTTTTTAAAGGAGTTTCTTTACTTTTTCGATTTTGTTAAGAGATATTTTTATTACGGACATTTTCATTTTCGAAAGCGATTGTGAAAGTGAAACCATGTGCATTAAAAAAATCAGCAATCAAAATGGGAAAATAAAAAACGGCCTTTGTACAAATTGATCTGAGACATCCAAAGCATAAAAGATCATTTCAAAATATTGAAATGCGGCCGAGATATCTCTATAAAGATCTTCCGTAGGATTAGCTTTAGCGAGCTAGTTTTTTCGCATAATTGAATTAGTCGTTAATGGTAATCTGCGCCTTCACTTACATTGTCTACACGGTAATTGTGATACTATTCGAATAATAACTCATCATTTGTTCTTTTAAAATTTCACATAAACCACTTTAACTGATTTATAAATGCTTGTTTAAATATCATAAATTCTAGCAAGAATAAAAAATTGGACTAAATTCTGCATTAAATGTAATGATAACCAAAAATTCATGGGTTTATTGTTTTTAAATCATTACGTTTTTAATTTACATTATTTTGTTTTAGTTTAGTTTATATTATTCTATTATAGTTATTTTGCGATTTTCTTACCCTGTTAATTAATTATAATATATTTAACAGTTTTGCCATTTTATTACACACTAAATACTTCCTTTATATGTCCCATTTAATCATACCCGCTTAGTCGAATATTACTCCTGGAACCCTCAATAATACGCCTGGATGTCATAAAAATATACATTTGCAATTTTTATAATGCATATAAATTAAAGGAATATTTTCTAGTAAATTTACTTTCTACAGCAAAAATAAGTTTATCAGAATCACATTATAAATAAACAAAAAAAAGTTAAAAAAATGGAATTCAATTTTTTCCACTGTTGTAATTAATGTTCCTACGTATATATACCTGCATAGTATGGATGATGATTTCAGCCCTAATCACAAATATCTTTGCCTTTTTGGTATTCCTTTATTAAATAATATATATCAATGTATCTTTTAATTAAAATCGTTTCTGATCATACCTTAAATTCTTTAAGGATAACCGTTTTTAGATTATTACTCGAATTATATATTTATTGCAAAAACAAAAGCAATTATGTCTTTCTCTCTCCGTCATTCTTTATCATTTTAATGATATTGCGTTTCTTTAAAAAGCAATCAGTTTGTATTGGTATGGGCAAATTGCAGCATTATTTTTTTCAGTTAAATTTCTATACGCAGTAAAAAATGAATGATTGAACAATTGATATTTTTTGCATTTTTAAGAAAATATGATCGTTAATATCATGCATTACATTACTGTTTTTTTTTAAAGTAATTTATAATATTCGTATGAAATGAGTTTCATTAAAATTGTGATATAGCCGGTATAGTTATAAGAAGAGTGTTGTCAGTTTGGAGACTTTTCAAATTCAGATTATTTTACTCGCACTACTTTTTTTAAATAAAGCAATTTGCTTATTTTTTTAGAATTTTTCTTCCATTTTGAAGTGGTCTCATTTATTTTTCAAAAACGTGTTCTCAATAAAACAATTTCGGCAGTTTTTCCCCCAATCTAGCACCGATGTATAAGCTTTATAACGATATATATATATATATACAGGGTGTCCAGTAAATGACTGACCCATTTTAATAGTAAATAGCATAAAAACGGTTTGAGATAAATATATGTGGTTTGCTGCATTGTTGTCAGAAAATCAGTAAATTTTTAGACATACACTTTCTAAAAATAGTTCTAATTTCGACCAACAGACGGCGCTGGTGGAGGCATCAGACTGTCGAAATTCAGACATTATTCTAATCATACAAATGAGAGTTTTGGCTCATTTCGCAGAATCGAATCTCAGTCGACATATTGAACTGACTATCCCCTCAGTTGGAAATGATTCGCATTCCCCGAAGACTGCAATAAATGGTGTTGAAACTTGAGAGAGTTATTTTTACCAAGAATGCAATAAGTATGTGAAAATACATTGAGTCTCCGCCTCCGAAGAAAATTCGACAAAATAGATGTGCTGGAAAAGTCATAATGGTTTGCTAGTTAAAATGTAATCATTCAGCATGCTGTGCCTCCAAAAACTACCATTAACGGTGAATTCATGTTTAATTTCTGAAAATTTTGCCACATCACATATCGAGAACGTGCCATGAACAGGTAGGTAATTGGACATTTTTTTCATGATAATCCCTCATGCGCTAATTTGATCAGAAATATTTTTGTAAATACAATATTAAAATCACGCACCATGCGATTTCTGGCTGTTTCCAACGTTGAAGAAGAAGCTTCGTGGCAAAAAATTTAATGCAGATTCATAAAATATTTCAGCAGTGAATATTGTTTTAATGTTTAAATACGCCTGAGAAATAACACATCTCAACTTATTTACTTGCAGTTTTATTTACGCGATTTTTTTTCCAAGCACCTTCGTCGTTCCAAGCCCAAACTCGCACTCTGATTGTTTGTTGCTCTCGGCACTGTTTTCAGGTAACTTGGCGATAACCATATTTGGCGAAAAATACTTCGCTCGTAAGTGAATGAGTAAACCTAAAACCTAACCTATTTATTCTTATTCTTCCTTCCTTTTGTGCCCTTGTGTATTATTATCTTGCGTTATTTTATAAAATGGCTAATGCTTTACTTATTAATAAACGGGAAAAGTTACTTTGTACTCGGTTCGGAAGGAAATCAAACTCCTCGACGGAAGCATCTATCGCTACGCCAAGTATCATTATCGCCAAGTTACATGAAAACAGTGCCGAGAGCAACAACCAATCAGAGTGCGAGCTTGGGCTTGGAACGACGAAGGTGCTTGGAAGAAAATTACGCTTTATTAACATAGCTAAAATGTGTAAAATAAACAGACTGAGATAGTATTCAGGATACTTTGATAAGTTTATCTTATAATTAAGATACGCATAAAATGATTATAAAAAACTATTTAAAAATTTACTTTTCTATTATTTATTTACAATAAGTGTTTAAATTGGTAACCTTTATAATTATTTAGATAAAACATATTGTACACTAGTCAAATTTATAAAGAAATTACTTACCAAATTTAACCAAACGTTTGTGGTGATGATTTGGCTTTTTTCTTCCTAAAATTGAAGAATTAAGATATATATATAAATATTTATTTATTACAATAAAAAAATAAAAATTTTGAAATTAAAGTCAAACTAGATATTACAATGTACTGATGGGGACGATGTATTATAAAAAATTAAGTATAATTTTAAAGAAAACATATATTTTCCCTCTTTATTTGTAAATAAGAATTGCGATTTTTTTCTAAAAAAATAAATATAAAAATCAGCAAATTCCTACTTTTAAAAATCATGATTTATTATTCATTTGTTTTACAAAATACTTAGAAAGTGAAAAGCTGGTGTAAAAATATCAAGGCTTTTAGAAAAAAATAAATCCTCACTAATGCTTTTTAGATCAAAGTGAATATTTAAAAAACTGATTGAGCTATCTAAGACTCGAAACAGGTAAATGTGTGTTATTGTGTTTTAATAAATTTTTATCACACTCCGGGAAAGCATCAAATTTATTTCAAAAATTTGTTGTAGATTTAAAATGTTTCATTTTTTGTATTGCACATAAAAATATCAATAAGGTTCTATTTCCATGTTCAAACAGTAAAATATTTGAGATTTTATGTTAATTATTTTTTAATTGTGATTTACACACAACATAAAGTTCTAAACAGTAAAAAAAAAGTATTTAAAATTAAATAAAAGTAAGATTTTTTGGATTTTTTTTTTATTTATACATTTAAAAAAAGTTATAATTTTTTAAAAATAAAATAATATAACGAGATCACTGTAAACTAATATATGCTTAAATTATCTTAAATTATATTTTATTACTTGTTTAAATTACTAGTTTATTACTTTATCGGTGAGCTGAAAAGGTTAATTAAAATAGTGTGTTATTTTAGTTGTTAAATATTAGTAGTTAGCAACCATTAAAATTTTTAGAAATTTATCAGAAAGCATGAAAAAAAAAAATAGTCCAAAAGATATAAAAATTGTTTTTCCATTATAATTATAATTTTATTCAAAATTTAGATATTTTTAAAAAATAATTTAGAAAAATGTTTCCGTGAAAAAGCTACAAAATTTTGTTTACTTTATAATGTTATTAGAATAATTTATATAATAAAAAGCCTAAGTCATGTGACTGTCATCAAGAAAATGCCACAGGAACAACATTTAGTAATTTATCACCTGCGTTTGGCTAAAATAAAAAATATATTACACAGTTTCTATTTCGGTGCAGGAGGGATCTTGTGAAGTCCACATTTTATTCTTTTTATGGTTTGTTCAAGTTTGACCCATTGTGTATCTAATATGTGATTGTTCGTGTTATTACGTAAGCCAATTTTTGATCATCATAAAACTTATGATTTTTAATATTATTATTTTTTTTTTTTTTACGAAATTCTTTACATTTTAAAGAATTTTTATTTCATAGAAACCTGAAATGTCGTTGTTAATAAAAAAGAAAATAAAAAAGTTACAAAATGGGTAAATGCACATTATCGGATATGAAAAAAACGAGTCCAAAAAAAGACGTCTTATAAAAAATCGTCCTAAAAAAAAAAAAAAAAAAAAAAAAAAAAAAAAAAAAAAAAAAAAAAAAAAACGATGTTTTATTATTGGGTCATTCCATGTCAAATTAGCAGAAATGTAAAAAAAGCCGTGGCTCCATAGAATCCGATTATAATAAAATTTGAGATACGTGTTCATTTCATATTCAAATGTATGTCTGCACAATATTTTGACGAAAAATAAATTATTTTATCAGTTTTGGACATTTAAAAAACTTATGATATAGAATGGCTTGCGGATAATCGTCGAAAATTGCAAGTTTCAAGTTCTATATTTTGAAAACTATATAACAAAAATGAAGTTTTTTTTTATAATATTGAAATCTCTGGATATCAATCTTTACATTTACTGAGAAACTTTAAAAAAATGACAAAATCATAATTATTCCTTTTATGTTACCTCAAAAAATAATTAAAGGAAAGCTCCTACATCAACAATATTACACATACATAAGAATCAATAAATCCATGACACACTAAAAAAGTTTCAATACTGCCTTTTTAATTTCTAAAATAACAAAAATGTGTTCAAAAAACTATTATTCGAGACATTCTAAAGTCAATCTTTCTTTGAAAACACGCACTTTTTTTGCAAGTTTAATGTAAAAAAAGATATATGCTGCCATCTATGTTTGCTACTTGGTATTAAGATTAAAATACAGTTATTTTATCCAGAAAATCGTTTTTCTTCTATACAAATTTAAAATATTCTGAAAGCAAGAATAAAACTCCGTATACTTAAAATATACACTTTTATCTGTAATATCAAAAAGTTTAAAATTTTTGAAAACTTTTATTCGTCTCCAAAAAAATTATAAAAATGTTGAAATTTTAATCAGCAGTTTTCACTAATTATTTTTTTTTTCTTATAAAGGAATGAAAAAGGCAAGAATTAAATTATAGATGTATTAAATATATTCAATTAGCTATAATGGCAAAACAATTTGAATTTGGAAAAAGTGTCCTTCATTTTAAAACATATAATTGAAATATTTTATTTTTTCCACGATTTTTTTTATTATTTATTTATTTTTAAATTATGAAATAAAAATACAATTACTAAATTATGCTAATCTGTTACTTATAGTTCATTCTTAAGTGTAAATAATTTTTTTTACAATCTTTCCATTCCTAAAGCTAATAATCAAACTTGAAATTTCAAGCATGTACACAAGAACTCGATTTCGTATCAACTTTAATGCAAATTTTTATACTGAAATAAATTAGTCTGGACTCTACTACTTTGCGTTTCCTCGTAAATGATTGTGATCTACTTATATGATGATTTTCAATAAAATCTGTGACATGTCAGCCACACTTGATCTGCTCATTTGGTGTGGAATGACCCTATTGTGTTATTGATTCCGGAATATAGGACGATCACGAAATTTGAAAAGAATGTATTGTTGAACCAATGAATTGTTAAAGACCATGGGTTTTTGTTTATTTAAATGTAAAATTTATTAAATAAGTCTTAAATTTTCGTTTAAAAAACATTTTTCAAATGGTTGTTATAATTTGTTAAATTACATTTTTTCTTTTAAATATTAGAAAATAAAAATTTACCTTTCTACCCCAATAATTACTTTCTACTTTTATTTGCGTTTAGGAAAAAATCCATGTTTTTGTTTATTTTAATAAAATCTTCATTTTATATTTAATTTTCATTGTACATTAATTTTTTTATTGTACAACACAAAGGAAAGCCATAAAAAGAAATCATTTGCTACACTGTTAAATTTTTTTCTGGGAAATACAGTGAATTTACATGTAATCTATTATCCTATACCTTATGTAAAATTACAAAAATAAGAACAACCGAGATTCTGTTAAATAATTGAGAAATAATTCCGTAAATTTAGAATAAACTCTATAAATTAAAAGTATTAAGAATATATACTACTGTAAATTTCTTATTAATGATAACAATTTAATTTAGTTTTTAAAATTTGCACAAATTTCAATTTCAACGAGTTTAAAGAACTGGAATTTTCAAGTAAATTTGTACCGGCGAATCATTAAAATTTAAAACAATTTGCCTCTTGCCATCTAGGGTTTTGAGGTCAAGACTTCATCACAGTGCAAGAACCCTTTCCTGGATGAGCTATAAGAGCTATTGTTCATTTGTAGAAAGTATGTCTTTTGTTATTCAGCGGAGAAAATTACCCACTTAAATCGGAGGAGATGATTTTCCCCTTTTAATATTATTCTATGTGTTAAAAAAAATCTTTAAATTAAACTTTCTTTTTTAATATTTCTAAGAAAATTTCAAAAGAATTTTAAAAGTGTGTATTTTGAATTGCAAAATTAAACAAAAATAAAAGTATCTTTAAATGAAATTCCTACAGGCAATTAAATAGAGGATTAAAGAATTGTGTGTAAAATAATGACCGAGAAACACAATTGAATGAATTTAACTGAGAATTAGTTTAAATTTAAGCAAAGTTTCATTTTTTTAACCTGTGTTTTTACAGAAATTTTATACAGTTTAGATTCTGATACAAAAAAAAGCTTTTTATTTAAATAGAAAAATAAATTAATCATCATAAAAAAGTAGCAATCAATTAAAAATATATTTTTTCTTAATGCTTTAACTATAAATCATTAAAAAAGAGGATACAGACAAGGTTTTCTTATTTTAAAATACACCATTATAAAAACAAATAAATCTTCTAATTGAGAATAACAATATCATAAGTTAACAGGCGAATCAGAAATATTATTATTATTACTATTTAGTAGGTAAAAACTATTTTACTCATGTTCCATTTAAAAGTTTTAATTAGCAGAAAATTAAGCATGCAAAATTTACAAACATTTCTGCGTACATTTTAAGTTCTAAAACTCCAATACATTTCTTTAGCAATAAATATTAATGATTTCCTTATTTTAAACATACATTAACAAAATATTTGAACAGAATATGACGCATTTATTTATCTGCATTTCAACATTATTTAATCGCTTTAATTATTATTATGCTACATAAATCTGAAAAAAAATGTAAAAAAAAATAGAATTGTTAAGTAATTAACTTAAACCACAAGAACCATTGATGCTTTTTTTTTAATGAAAAATAATAACGATTTGCATAATTCAACATAGCATTAACTAAATTATTGAATAATAAATAACTTTTTTCTTTATCCGCCACGACAGATTTTAAAATTATTTAAGTTTTTCATATATTTAATTTTTAAAGAATTTACTGATCCGAAAAAATTAAATTCTAATGTAAATTCATCGACATAACAGAATATTTTTTTCTTTTTTATATGAATAGAAAGTGTTTAATAATTAACTTATTTTTTATTTCTACTGTCGTTGATTTTTTTTTTCATATTTCTTGCAAAAAACCTATTATTACAATTGAAATATCATTAAATACAAATTTATGGACGCCATTTTTTTCTTAATAAAAATTATTTTTAATTTCTGGTTGCAATATAAAAAGAAATAATAACAAAATTATTTTGAACTGATGTTTAAATTCCTATAAAATATGATCTTTTATTAATTTAAATATCTACTTTCCTCTAATTGATGCATATCGTAAAATATTTGGGTTCATATTAATCGTGTTAACTGTCTAGCTTTTTAGTAATTTGTTTTTATTAAAGAAACAGTTAATAATTAAAGAATTTCACAGTATCTTTTGTCTAACGTTTTCAAATATTTTAGATTTTAAAGTCAAATGTTGATAATTTTTTCCAACGTGAAATTTATTTTATAAAATAGAAATTTAATAAATCTTTCAATGGAATGAGTGTAGATGAAACTGCTTTTAGGCGTATTCTAATTAGAGCTACCCTGTGTTGTAATTGGAACTAGTTAAAACTTAGTCTCCTTTTTGAATATAATTACAAGCACTGTTAATAGGGAAACTTCTAAAAAAAAATGCCTTATAAATCTGTTATTAAACTTGAAAAAAGTACCTGATTATCTTCATGATAATCAGAGAATCATTTGTTTACAATGTTATATGCTGGAGAGTATTGTTAAGCGAAAATATTCTATTCCTTGTATAAGTATTACAAACTGGAAATCTGGGCTTTTCTCGCGTACAAGTTGAAATATGCCAAATTATATAAAAATATTGAATAAGATAAACCAAGACAGACTTGATTACATTAAAAAAATTCAAGTTTATATACAACAAATAAAAATACTAAAAAACATTTTAAAAATACGAAAAGTAAATGTTTCGCCAAGATGCACGCAAGTCATCATCAGTACAAATAAATATCCATTGCATAAAAAACAGTGGAATCAGGAACAGTTACAAAAAGTTACTTTCTAAAAATAGATAATATTCACTAGGGATAGAACCAGCATCATTACAGAGTCGTCGATCGTAAATATGTGAACCAACATTCAAGGAGTAATCTACATTGATAAGTGTTACAACCTGATTTTAATATACTGACGTTCGTAAACTGCGGGATGATTTTCTTTTATAGACAATGCTGGACAATTAACACTTTTCAGAGCACTGATATGTTCTTCAGGCGATCTGCCTGTTTTATTAATATATGCACTTTCATATGAAATTCGCCGATTCTGAATATTGCTTGTTCTATCCCTAGTACAAAATTATCTATTTCTATAAAATAACTAACTGTAACTGTTCTTGATTTGTTCCACTGTTTATTATGCAAAGGATATTTGTTTGTACTGATGGTGCCTTGTCATTAGCTTGGCGAAGTGTTTAGATTTTTTTTTAATGCTTTTCATATTTTTTATTTTGGTACATAAATTTTAATTTTTTAATTGTATTCTAGTATGTTTTAGTTTATTTTATTCAATCTTTCAATATATATATTTTTTAATTCAGACGTTAAATGCATGTGTATCACTGAAATGTCCAACGATATCTGTGTGTGTAATTTTTATTAAAAGAAAATGTAATTTTAAAAATAATTTTAAATGTTACTGAGTAAGCTACAGTATGAATAAATATAGTGTTACTATAAAAGAATCGTTCACTTTTACTATACTTCGATAGCATAAAAGAATTGTGCCCTCTTGGTCACACGACACACGTCAATACACGAAAAATGCTGTGTTTATAGGACGGTTCTTTTGAGTATTGCTTTCTAAATGAACATTGCACTCATCTGACAGGCAAACATTTCACATATTCTTGAACGCAGAAACTCTGTTCTCGCTTTGCATCTACTGCGGGTGGGGTAGAACTAAACTCGTTACGGATACAGAGCTATTTCTGCCACGCCACCTGATGTACAAATTTAAATATTTGGTTACTTATTTTCATATATCAATCATATTCGGGCAATTTTATTTTGAAGTATGCCAAAGCATCACATAAATTTTAATTTTTTAATTGTATTTTAGAATGTTTTAGTTTATTTTATTCAATCTTTTAATATTTTTTTTTTAATTCAGACATTAAATGTATGTGTATTACTACAATGTCAAACGATATCTCTGTGTGTAATTTTTATTAAAAGAAATTGTAATTTTAAAAATAATTTTAAATGTTACTGAGTACAAATTTAAATATTTGGTGGTTATTTTCATATATGAATCATATTTGGGCAATTTTATTTTGAAGTATGCCAAAGCATCACTGTAATTTAAAAAAAAAAATCCATTAAATTCATGGCAAAAACTTCTGGCAGCAATGTTGCTAGCAGTTTTTGCTGTAAAAATTGCAGTAAAATTATATGAAAATTTTTGTATTACATCAAATTTTACTGCAAATTTTACAACAAAAAATGCCGGCAATACTGCTGTCAGCAGTCAGCTGGGATCACTGCGGTCAAAATGTGATTTACGTACCAGTTCACGGGAATTGTTAAGTATCAGTAAGCAGGGAGCTGAGCCCTCTCACTGTTAAAAATTTCGCTCTAGTTTGAACCAAATTTTGGTGCTCAATAGCTGCGAAAATTAGCCACCATAAGATGGTGAAATCTCGTACCAACATTTGGAGCTTCCTAGTTCAACCTCGTTCCAAGTATTGGAACTATGCTTCAACGGGAGCTCCACATTTTGGTTCAAGATTTCACCTTCTTACGGTGGCAGATATTGAGCACCAAAATTTGGTCCAAAATGGAACAAGATTTTTAACAGTGCTTGCTATACAAATTGATTAAATTTTTATTTTATATTACAAAAGGACAAATAAATTAGTAAATCATTAATAGAAATTCAAGTCAAATGTTGAACTAAAAAATCATTTAACGAGCTAAAAAGTAGGGGGAACTGGGGTACATTGATACAGTTTTTTTCTAAGATTTTTTTTGGTGTCAAGAAAGTAGAAAATTCAAGTTTTTTTTCCATGAGTTGACAGCAAAACTTGTGTAGTATGTTATAAAAATGTACAATCATTGTTTTATGTAGTATTTTTGCATGTAATTTTAAAAAAATCAAAAAAAGTCATTTGTATCAATGTGCCCCATCCCCGGGGCAGATTGATACGTTTAAGAAAAATGACGACAAAATAATACCAATGCATATTTTTCATAAAAAATGAGTTAGAAAACCATTTTATATTTATTTATAAAAATTCAAATCACCCACAATTTATTTTTAAGCAATATTAAAGCAATCAAAATTAAATATATTATGACTTGATGTTCTGTCTCTTTCTTGTCTGATTGTTGGCTGTGGTAACTTTGTCATATCTAGCACTTCAACCCCAGCATTATCTTCTTTCTTATGAAAGATGAAAAAATTACCAGTTTTTCTGTTTATAAATAGGTTCATAAACAGAAAATAAAGGATAATTATGTTAAAAATTCTGTTTATAATATAAGTATCATTTTCTGTTCTGCAGTTTGTTTCTCTTACTTAACATTTCTCATGTCGAAAATACTTTTTTCTCTGCAGAATCGATATAAATTCGAGATTTGCCAGAATGCCGTCCTTTTCTTTTAATAGTTCTACTAGCACTAGATGCTGGGTAAGTTCCTACGTCTTCTGTTTTCAAAAATACTATAAAATGCTCTAATATAAAGAAATTAGAACTATTTCACTTCAATAAAAACTAATATTAGAAATTTTTCGTAAAAAAAAGGTTGGATTAAGGAGTGTATGGTAAAAAAAATAATAAAAGATAATGAAAATATGAACTATTAAAGGATTTAGGCTGTATCAATGTGCCCCATCATAAACTGTATCAATGTGCCCCATACAGCGATTTTGAATAAAATGAGTCTCAAATCCAACACTTCACAATATATCTAACAATAAATAATGAGGAACTGATAAAGAGTAGCAGTACTTACCAGGGAGAGTATTCATTTTTGTTGAAAATACTGGAACAGTTGTATAATAGAATTTCAATTGTACAACTCAAATTTACTTTTGAACAACAAAAACAATAAATCACCCGTCCCATTTCATCAAACAGCTGAATCATTCCAAGATTTTCTGTATGTAGTTGAATACACTAGCATCACCTTTTGGAGCTGTTGTGAAACTTCCTGTAATGACCCTGTGAGCGGTAGAGGGGGTGTATCCATGTGCCCCATGTATCAATGTACCCCAGTTCCCCCTACGTGAATATTGTGTACGGTGTTTAGGTTAAATGAATGTGACATTAACAATCATTCATTATAGCACATAATTGTATAGTTTGGCGACAGCTGTTTGGTCGACGGGATAATGAAATAGTACTTTTATTTTTTTCTAGTCAATTAAAACGAATTTGACTGTTTTCAAGATCCAGCTGTTTTGTGCTCGATTTAATGCACATGACAAACTGATAATGCTGCATTTTATCGTGTTGATAATCAAAGAACAACAGTATTGGCAAGTATTCCAATTAAGAAAGATATTTTTTTGTTTGTTTTTTTTTCGATTTTTTAAAGTTTTCCATTCTTAAACTCTAATTTCTTACCAAATTTCAAGTTTCTAAGGCAATATCATATTTTTGATGATCGGCGAGTCAGTTAATGTAAAAAAGGAGAAAATTTGAATTCCTATATTTTCTGAACTAGAAAAGATAGAAAAGTGTAAATTTGAATGTTTGGTTTCGTTTGAAAAATACTTTTAGAAACTAAGATTTGAGTTCCTGTAAAACTGTAGCAAAAGATATGGGGATAGAAATAATGAGCTCCTTCAAGAAAGTAATGTTTACAGCTATGTGTTTACAGCAAGTAATGTTTACAGCTGTGTGTTTACAGCAAGTAATGTTTACAGCTTTTGCAGTGTGTTCTTGGCAAAGGCAATGTAATGCTCCGAAATATAAAATTGTATTCTCAGTACACTACCGACTGTTGTTTTAACTTGTTTCGAAAAAAATTATAATAAATGCAAATTTTTAAATTTCGATAGTATTATAATTCTGTGATTTTTTAATGATATATATATATATTTATATATAATATATATGTGTGTGCATATATACGTGTATATATATATATATTTATATATAATATATATGTGTGTGCATATATACGTGTATATATATATATAAGGTAAATTTATCTTTTTCACCTTTCATGCTGAATTTTAAAACATTACATTTGAAATTCTGCAAAATGTGTCATTATATTGCTTAGAATTTTATGTTATTTTATCCTAAAATTGCAGACAATTTGCAATGCATTTACAATTGTTTCATACTGAGTTGAGCAATTTAGTTAAAAAGAGCTCCAGTATTCTGAATTTCAGACAAAATATTCTTGTACTCAAACAAAATTTCTTTCATAAGAGCTCTAGATTTCGTTGAAAACATTATCTTCGTACATATATGTCAGTTGTTTCATATATTGAATTTTATTTTGTGATATCTCTAAAGATGTTAACACAAGCAATTTCTAAGTGCATCATTTATTAGAAATTGCATCTTCGTCTAGTTTTTTATAGAAAACTTAAAATGTCAATAAAAGGATTTTTCCATTTTGAAATTTACAATCAATATAAGACAAAAATTTTGAAGAAATGTATTCTTTTAAAAGCATAACAAAATGTAATATATTTCAATAAATTGCATCTGATACATTATATATAATTTTGATTAATTATTTAAGAAAAGGAAAAATCAGAGCTTGCTTCAAAAACATGTATTTTTGTAATATATACATTCAAGATCCAACAACTTATAACCACCTACCTAATACCATGTTGACCTACCTGTAAAAGAGCTGCAAACCATCTGGTAAGGATGGCAAAAGGGTAAGAAGGTAGGTAATCCGAGATAAATTGTAACAGTTGTTCTAGCATGCATATCTGGGATATTCAAAAATGGTTATTTTTGAGCTCTGCGCTGCCGTTGAATGACACCCGAAATGCACTCTGTCGGATTAAGATCCGTCCAGCTAAGCGACTATATCGTTCAATGAAATTTATTATTATTCTCCTGGAAACCAATCGAGCACAATTCTGTTCATATAGCATGAAGCGTTCGTTGTCTTGTACAAAGATTTTTTTTTTCATTTTGGAAGACAGATTACTTGTAATGGTGCAAATGAAACGCAATAAAACTTAGATGGTGCGTTGTGTTCATGGTCAGTTCTACAACAACCACAAGCGCATCCACGAGAAGGCTCCCCAAAGCTTATCGCCAAAACTGGACTGTGTATGACCTGTTTTATAAAAGGAAACAACTGTTGGCATGGAAGACGGCGTACCCAAACACGGCCATCGACACGTTATGTAGGCTGAATCTCATTTCATTCGATGAGGCAACTCACTCGCTATGTTCTATAGTCCATTCATGATGTTTCCCGGCCTAGTGTAGAAGTATTTGGCGATATGCTTCCTCAGAAGGGACACATGAGTGGGAGGTTAGCCTCATAGTTTCACATTCAACAGTGTCAGCTGAACTGTATACTCCGAAAGAATTCCTCTTGGACCTCAATTGTCTTGGGATATAAATTGATCCAGATTTTGCTCTACCAGTGGGGGAGTCTCTGACGTCCTTTTTGCTTGACAATGTCTTGATGTGCAACGCATAGGCATCTATTGATGGTTTCACCGTCATTCATCCACTTTTTATAAGTATAAAAAACAATATTTCCCGGCAAACCCCTGAGAAGCACAGTTTCGAAGTTACTCGTTCTGAATCGTCTGGCGACTGAATTTTTTTCCTCTACCAAAGTTGCTTAAATGAGCAGCCTTTACTCTTAAAGGCAGACGTAAGCATAAAAAATGATCCCTGAGATTCACTAACAGCGTTTAAATACGGTTACCGACGGATTTTGTGAATCCCGCGTCATCCACATAAATTATCTATATGTATATATATATGTCATGCTATTTTAGGGGTTCCCGCGAAGACACAATATGTTTCGAAACGAACAGGATGTTACAAACGAAATCTGAGTTCGAGCAGTCAACAAACGGCATTCCCATCAAATTATTTTGCAGTGGAAATCCTTTGGGCATATGGGGCGAAAGTACAGATGTGGTTATTTAAAAATAATGAAGATTTCTATGAAACTTCGAATCTTCGTTTATTAGCACTATAATTTAAGGCCACTCCATATTATACCATTAGTTTCCAGACTCTTCCAATTCCATGTGACTCAAACACAAAGAACAAGGGATTCCATGCAGAGGCATTTTCATGTAAAGGCATTACAATCACTACGGAAAAAGAATCCACATTCCGAGAAGCAGCAAGCAACCTTAGTAATTGATAGGTTAGTGAATTCTGATCGCTCCGTCAACTCCAAATGACACTCAAATTTCTCAGATAAATTAGCCCGCCTTCTCTGACGCATTAACTTCAAAACCCACAAATATTTATTCAAATGTAGTTGTAATTTACTTCGAGCCCTTTCATAGAATCAGGGGTGGAGTTAGATGTAAGGATTCTTTCATACCTCGGGCAAGAAGTTAAAGTAATCAATCCCAAAATGGGTATGAGTCAAACCAGCAAGCAAACGATTATTAAATAAATAAAACAAATTTACAGTTTTTGATAAATGGTTTTATTCTAAAAAGGGAAATAGATTTGTGGAAAGAAATTAAGATTTCGCAATAAGATACTGATATTTATGTAATACATTCTAATTCTTTTTAGGAAAATAATTAATAGCTTATGCTAAATTAAAGAAAATAAAAAGAAAATGAACTTTAGCCGTTAAAAATATAAATATATTACGGAAACTGAGAATGAAAGTATGTTCCTCTAAAACTTTAAAACGAATTCGAAACAGGAAAATGGAGAATTTTTTTATTTTATTTTTACACATATATATGCATGTGTGGTAGCTGTAGTGAATGATATTGTAGCAAATTTGGAATGTAAGCATTTAATCGAATGCATTGTAACTTTTTTCAGTCGTGCGTGAGCTCATTTTAATTCGATGAATAGCCCATATCTTGTTGAGGTTTGGGCACATTTGTAAAGTTAACTCCAATAGGCAGCGGAGTGAATAACTAAAGAATTTCTCCATGAAAAATAATGATCCATATCATACCTTCATAATTTTGTTAGTAGTATATCATCTTAAAATGTTCCCAACCTTCTTTACAAAGTTTTCATTTGAATTTTTTATATATGCATATATATAAAAAAATTGTAAAATATTGTAATTTTTATATAGAATAAAAAATGACTTTATACTTACTACGTCTATGATCTGCTGCAGAGTAAGACCAAAGCTCAGGAGTAAGGGTTCTGATTCGTTAGCTACTGGTCTTTCCAAATTATTATACGTAGTCAACAAATCGTGTAGCAAACGTTTTTCATGAGGGCCTTGAAAAGAATCTGGAAGAAAAAATAGAAAGAAATCATTCCAGTATGTTTCCCATGGCTTTTTATTTTTTATATTCAATTTTTTATCATGTTACGAAATGAAAGATTTTCATACAAAATATTCTTTAAACTGCTACTAAGAATTGCGCTGTAGAAAGACCTAAAATAAATAAAATTTAAAGAAGGAAATTAAAAGAATACTTTAATTATATTCTATATTTCTAGCATTTTTATTCAGCTAAGCCATGCCCAGTTTCTATAAAAAACCCCAAATAGTCCGTGTCCAATTCTAAATTAAACTAGTTGGATATGCCATTCCCATAACTTTCTAATATCTCATACGTACATTTTAATATTTTAAAAAATAGTTACGCATGTTAATGCAATACTATACCAACTTAGATTTTTATCTTAAATTTCTCCTTCAGTTAATTAATCGGAGCAAAATCGAGTTTCGGTCTTTGCAGCAACCCATGAACTATAGAATGATGAGCAGATTTTTTTCAAATTCAGGGAAGGCCTACTTTCCATACCCAAAAATATTCATACAAAATTTTCCGTTCATTTCTATGCATAATTTCATAAATTTTTTTATGGTAAAATAATCAAAACGGCACAGACATCCTTATTATAGTGTCCCCTTCCAGTGGATTTTTTTTTATAATTCAGAGTGGACGTACTAGCCACAGCCAAAGACTTGCACAAAAGATTTCGTTCAATTCTATGAATAACATCATACACTTTTAGATGGTACAATATTGAAAATGGCACAAAAATCACTATTGCACAGCCCCCATCCGGGGGAATATTTCAAAAATGAAGGAGGACCTGCTTGCTTCAGTGAAAAACATTCACAAAGAAATTGGTTCAATTCTATGCATATCTTTATACAATTTTGACGATAGAATGGCGACAAAACGGACACACATACAGACACACGAACATACAGACATTTTGTAGAAACAGGTTTTTTTTGGAATCTCTGACGCCTAAAACGTGGAAATCCGTCAAAACCAGAAGTCGATCAAATTTTCGATTATAATACTACAAAGTTAAAGAACAAAATCTTCTTATAATGAATCAGTGAATAAAGAAGTATATGATGCTGAACTGAGGAATACTGGCAGTGTTTCTCACTTCAAAATCATCTACTTCTCCAACTTAAAAAAAAAAATTAACAAAATAATATACAGTGAATTAGATGCTCTGTTCGGTTTCCTAGCCCAATCACTGTGTTTACGCTATTGGACGTGTGGTGAAGCTGTTGATGTTCTTTTTTGAAGAACCGTTATAGAAAAGCACAATACGCAGCGATTTATTTTTTCAAATCAAACTTTTATTCATCAAGAAAGATAAATTTATCCCTTTTTTGTATTTTGTCATGACGTATATTGTTAGATAGAGATAGTAGCAGATGAAATATGTATTTATCAGAGATTAAGCGATCCTACTCCGATAACCGATATCAATGTGTTCCTCTGGGGAGACCCAACAAGTATTATTCTGTTCATCTGTTAGAAAGAAAGATAATTTTCACTCCTATCAGTTCCTAAATACATTATATTGCCATTGATTATGGGACACTTGCGATTTTAGACATTTTACTAAATATCTAGAAAAATACATGAGGAATCATCTCGAAACTCTTAGTGTATAAATATAATAGTATACGTCATACATCTCCGTGAAGATTTTTTACCGAAACGCCATAGGGGACCGTCAACAAATTAAAAAATAATGAATATCTTTTGAATAACCCTGTCAAAACTAATGTAGCAAAAGCGCTCAAACTCTAGGTTATGATTGAATGCCTTATTGTAATACACTGTGTTCATTTTTATGCAAATAGCATGCACACTCGCAGAGTAATTGGGGTTTTTATAAAAATGGTCCCAAAATTTTCCAAGTTTTTCCATTATAATTTTCAGAGTTCTTAATATAAAATAATATTTTTTTCAGAAAATATGACAAACAACATTGCACACAGTACCCTGTAATCAGAATTAAAAAATAATAAAAAATTGTAGGAAAAATGAGTAGGTTTACTATATAATTTTTTACTGCGCATGCGTCAAAGATATCAAAATTTTATTTGCATATTATGTTAGCTAAATGTATAGAGCAACTTTTGTAAAAGTTTCAAAATCATAGCTTAAAAATTCTGAAAGTAATCGTCTATAGAAAAAGGACAAAATCCGTTGTTTCCAAAATGAAGCAAACAAATGAGGGATTTTATCCAAATGCAGTAGTACATCCCATATTGTGTATTCTATATTGACACTAATCAATGAATATATGGATACAACCCCTCTTGTTTTTGCTTCATTTTGAGAATAACGGATTTTCGACTTATTCAATTGACGATTATTGTCAGAATTTTCAAGTTATGATTTTGTGACTTTCACAAAAGTTTCTCTATACATTTAGCTAACATAATATGCAAATGAAATTTTGATATCGTTGACGCATTCACAGTAAAAAATTATTTAGTAAACCAACTCATTTTTTATACAATTTTCATTATTTTTTAATTCTGATTACAGGGTACTGTGTGCAATGTTGTTTGTCATATTTTCTGAAAAAAATAATATTTTATATTAAGAACTCTGAAAATTATAAGGAAAAAACTTGGAAAAATTTGGGATAATTTTTATAAAAACCTTAATTACTCTGCGAGTATGCATGCTATTTGCATAAAAATGAACACAGTGTATTACAATAAGGCATTCAATTACAATCTAGAGTTTGAGCTCTTTTGCTTCATTAGTTTTGACAGGGTTATTCAAAAGATAATCATTCTTTTCTAATTTGTTGACGGCCCCCTTTGGAGTTTCGGGAAAAAATATTCACGGAGATGTATGACTTATACTATTATATTTATACACTAAGAGTTTCGAGATGATTCCTCATGTATTTTTCTAGATATTTAGTAAAATGTCTAAAATCACAAGTGTCCCATAATCAATGGCAATATAGTGTAGTCATAATATAGACCGTTTTTAAAAACTTTTTTTTTAATTTTTACTCATTTCATTATTTTAAATTTCACTTATTTTAGAAACTGTAGTTTGAGAATATTTATATCTTAAAAGTAACCACGACACCAAATTTCATTTTACTAGCGCAACCATTATTAAAGAAATCGGAGTTTTACAATGTTTTTAGCTTCTTTAATTCCTTGTGTCTTACCGAAATAAATATAATCACCAGTACTTTGCCACCACTAATTTTGAAATTGTCTTGGTATTTACAGAACTTATGCTCTATATAAACAACAAATATGAAATTTAATTAAAGTATCTCTCAGTTTGATATATTTTAGAGAAAGAAATTTAATAGATATACAACATTTGTAATTAAACTGAAATCGTCATAATTTGTGTGTGTGTGTGCCTCATAAATGAAAGTAAAAGTAGGAACATTAAAATCAGAAATCTAATAAAATGTAGCGAAATGCTGTACTTCTGGGATTTTAGAGTTATTTGACTATAACTATGCAATATGATATATCGACTCATCAACTTCGACTGAAGGTAAACTGCAGCAAAACGACTCTAGTAGGCACTTCCATCATACATGCATTGGATCATTGGTTAGAGTTGTTTTGTCGCCGGCGTCGACATTGTACTGAATACGTAAGATCATACGAATAAGGTAATAATTATGGATATTTGATTAAATGTATTTTTTCTTTTTTAATGATGTATTTATTTATTTATATTTTTACTTTTGCTAGATGTATTTCGTTTAATACAAAATTTTTAAGTTAAAAACTGAACATCACTACCAGGGAAAATTACTAGCAGATTAAAACCAGAAGAAATACTTAAAAATTGAAAAAAAGAATATCTTGGAACGACTAAAAAATTAACATTATATTAGGGATTCAGAAATCATGTTAATATTTAAACTTTTCACGTTTGTTTTTTAAAATCAACCATTACTTTATTTTTACTCATACTTTTAGTTATCGAAGCACATTGTACTAGTTTCTAAATGTCAGTTAAAAATTAGATACACTTTTTCTCAGTTTTATTTATAATTTCTAAAAATTCAGGACGTCTTTCTATTTAAGAGTGCTAGATAAAAACAAATTTTTAAAAACTGCTACTGAAAATTGGGTTAATAATTAACTACCATAACAAAACACCGAGAAAAAGGGCCTCTCTAAATACTTCTCAAATTTATGGATATTGTGAGTCTAGCGTATGTTAAGTTCTCCCAGTTCTCGTGTTATATGATCATTCAAGGGTTGTTCTTTCCTCTTATTTCTCTGAGATACACAAATACTTTGATAGTGTTAGATATCATATGTTTTTAACTCGCAAAATTTAATTCGGGATAAAAGGTAAATTAGACAGAAAAATTCTTTAAATATGGAAAACAATTTTAATTTTTAAAGTCATTTAGTAAGACGAAGAAGAGCATTTTCAGTCTAACAAATGATAATTTTCTAACAAACATTTTTCGAAACAGACTTAAATAGATATACTTATCATTTATATTTCGAATGTTTTGGAAATTTAGGTCTTTTTAAAATTATAATGATAAAGAAAATGTAGATATATTTTTTTCAGAAATGAAAAGAAAATTTACGTATAAACAAACAACTCGTATAAACAAAACTTACTATAAGAACAAATTATCTGTTATATAAGACAGTTTATTTAAATAAAAAATATCATGAAAATGTATCGTAAATATTTTCTGAATGTAATTTAACACTTTTCACTATTTTGTGAAATATGATATCCGAACCGAAAAGAGAAAAGAAAAAAGAAAAATTCCAATTTAAAATAAAAAATATTAATACTTTCGTCCAATATTGCAGAAGAAAAAGCAATATACTTTCTGGTAGTTAACTGGTAAAAAAAAAAATCTTTTTTCCTTTTTTTTAATTAAATATACGAATTAAAACATTATTATTTGAGATTATTTTGACGCTTCGTTTTTGCCGATAAGGAAATTACAAGATACGGAAATACACTCACTGCAATTACCCATACAAATTAATAATTCAAATGGATTTTCTCTACGTTCATATTTTCTTTAGTTTTATGTTTTACAAAATGCTAAAGCAGTTTTTCTATTTGAGATAGTGATTTAAACTTGTATTGTGCATGTTGTTTACTAACTTGTGATAAATATGCGCATCGGCTGGATCGGAGCATGCGTGCCTTAATTAGTCCCCCGGTTTTCTGTCATTAAAAATGTATTAATAATAAAAGTACATGAAGTTGATTTTCATCATTTTTCTATACAGATATTTCAGTAAAAAAATCCTATTAAATGTAATAAAAAATGCATCGAAAAATTCCTGCACAGTCTTGTGCAATGCACATTTAAATTTTTTTTAAATATGTATAAATTTAACTTAAATTTTTAAAAATATACTTCTTTTAAAAAATAGTAGACATTTAAAAAGAAAAAATTTCCTTTACACATTTTTAAAAAATACAATTAAATTTGTACTTAAATCTTTTTTTTCTCAAAATATACATTTCATTCAATATTAAAATGGAATGACTTGACAAACAGCATTGTTTAAAAGGTAAAACAATATAGAGAACGAACATTTATTTTTATAATGAATTTGACTTTCCCTATAAATCAATAATAATAATAATAATAAAAGGAAGGAAAAAGAAAAAAACAGAACTGTGTGGAATTAATTCAGAATGGGATTTATTTACTGTCCGTGTCACATATATATTTCTTTAAAATGTTTCAGGAAATTAAGCAATGAATAGAAATATGAATTTATGTTTTATGAAGATCGATATTTTCTATGAAAAGTGATAGAAACATCTTTATAATATTTTCACATCTAAAATAATTTGCATAAATAAAACATGAAAGTATATAAGGTACCCTGGGGTAATAACGCCACGTTAAGGTTCTACCAATTTTCACGGCTTAGTTTTAGATTGTATTTTTCAAACAAATATAGGATCTGATACAGCAACTGATCGACTATCTATATAAAATAGAATAATTTAACAGATACGTATTTATAAAATATAATGGCGTTTTTTTCTTGACCCATGCTATTTGGCGTTATTACCCACCTATATGGGTAATAACGCCATGCAAACAAAACTATGAAATAAGATGGAATAATTGCATGTAGATAGCCCAATTCTAAAAATACAAACTCTACAAACTTAGAAATTGACAAATTGCATTCTAAGATATTGAAAATGTTCAATTTTTGTGAATGTGTAAGAAATATAAAGGTGTGGTGTGGGAGGGGGGGGGGGATGAGGCAAATGAATATCAGACAGTGAGTTTCTTTTTGCTTAAAAAGGACCGTTTAAATAGAAATATGAGAAACATTGCACAGTTTTAACTGTGTTTATTTGAATCAGTATTTAGGATGTAGCTTGGCCACTGTAGGCAATCAACCGGGGTATTAATATCAAGGATTGGCGTTATTACCCCGGTATAGTTATTGAGCTGTACATTTTAAATTACAAATTATCTCGAGAAGATATCCAAAATCTTCAACAACATTTTAAAAGTACATGAAATGCACTACAAATTTATGTAATTAACAAAGTATTTCCGGATAAAAAGATAGTCTTCACATATACAAAACGTATCTCGCAAATTTTAGATCAAGCGTTAATTTTAGTTGTTTGTAAGAACAATAAGACCTAAAAATAAAACAAATTAACTTGAAGCTGTTTTTTGCGATTTATATGACTCAAAACCCTTCTGCGCAGAGCACATGGGTGTCATTTACCTGATTATTTCATAATTATGCAAAATATAAGCACTTGGCGTTATTACCCCGCCTGGCGTTATTACCCCAGGGTACCTTATATTTTTTTCTTTATGAAAATTTTTATTTGATACATAAAAAAAAAGAGGGAAACATGTTTTTAACATTTCCACACCTAAAATGAGTAGTATAGTTAATAAAGGGGAAATAAATACCACAGATTACATTTAAGCGGAAAAAATGATAAAAAATGCATTCCGGACAAATGTACATACATTGCTTCTTATTATATTTAAAATCAAATCACATGCTTTAAAAAATCCTTCTTAGAAGAGCTAACAGATATTTTTAAAAGATCTCCAGAGGAATTGTAATGTATAATTTAATTTAATGCTGATCAAAAGGAAAGAAAAGAATAGTATTTCACCCATTAAAGCGAAAACATATTTCTTATCATAGGACAGCTAAAAATGGTCTGATACAAATTATTTCCTAAATGAAAAATTCAAATATGCAATTACAATTGACAAGGCAAAAATATAAGAGTTATATGTTTGCAAATGATAAAAAAGTCGACTTACTTCTGAAAAGGGGGGGGGGGGAGGGATAAGACATAATATGTTAATTCAGAGAAAATAAAAATCACAAAAATTTTTATGATTATTGCTTGTATTATCTTATAATGGATAATTAAAATCAGGAAAGAAATAATGTCAAACTAAATCGGTCTAATATCATAAATATCTAACATCTATTTTCAAAGAATACATATCATCACTTTACCTAAGAAATCTTCGTGTTAAATTTCATTTAAAACAGATTGCACGGTATATCTGTAAATCTACTTCTCTAATTTAAGAGAAAAAATGCAGAAACGAAACAAAAAATGTTTAATTTCATTCCATTACGTTTTCCATCTAAGCCTGCGATATTTCTATTACGTCCATATGTACTTTTAAAAGAACCTTTTCATAAGCAGCATCCCAAAATATTAGATGTACTATCGAAGATTGTAGTCGAGGGCTATAACTAATTCAATCTTAATAATTCATGAAAACTGATAATAATTTACGAAAATAAAGAATATTACGAAATAGTACCAATAAGATAATCTCCATAAAACTTAAAAGCAGTTATTAATGAATGTGTAAGAGAATAAATTATTATAAATCATCACCTCAACAGGTTTTTACTCAATATTATCGTTCCACATAGTCACCATACATTTGCATACATTTGTTGCATTTTCAAGCATCAAAACCATTTTGAATCAAAAAATCAAGGTTTTGCTTTTAGCGAAGTTTTTTTTTTTGCAATTACTACTTGGCCAGAGTTATTCTAGATATCCACTGCATCAGCAACATTATGCACTTTAACTGTCTCCACGACATAAATTCTAATGATAATAAAGAGTAACAATAACACGAATTCTGAAAATAGTATATGGCAATTTTTTCAAGAATAGACAAACTTTATCGTGCTTTCCAAAAATTCACCCCAAAATGAAACTTGCGACTACGAAACAAGACAAAATCGAAGATTTCATTAAAAATATTTACTGTAACTGCGAAAAAACTAGTGCAAAGTATAGTCATATCTATTGAACATTGTTTAATGCATGTGTTATAGTGTAAACACTACTCTGTCAAAGGCGATATTTCATATATATTAGGCATACAGGTTTTCTAAATGTCATTCATATCTGAGGCATCATTTCACTTTTAAAATAAACATTTCTATATAATATTTTAACTACAGTAGAACCCCGATAATCCGGATCGGTTTTTTCATTTTTTTTTCAATTTTGAGAAGCGATTTGCGAAAAATTTTTTGTTTTATTATTCAGAATATGACGATGCATCAAGTTAATGTTAAAGACATTAGCCAATCGCTTCTCAAACTTGAAAAGAAAAAGCGAAAAACCCGATCCGGATTATCGGGGTTCTAGTGTACCTTTCTTAAACACTTAATAAACATGTAATTGAACAAGCACAGCTACATTTGAAAACAGTTGACGTTCATTTTTAATATTTTGTAGATAATTTCTAAAAACTTTCCAAAAATTAATTTGATCCAACGTATATAAGAGTTGCATTATACATTCGACAACAATTTCTACTATACTAGCATAGTAACAAAATTATGAAATAGACAACACTTCTTTATCACAACACTTCTACATCACTTCGGCACGATACAAACACTTCAAAATGGTGGCTGAATTATTTCTGCTTTTCGAATTATTTCAAACAAATATACTTTTAATAATGTATTTATAAAAATTACACTTATCATAATTTTAACTGTATTAATTTTTAAATGTAAAACAGTTTTGTTGAATCAACAAGTCTCTTTGATTAAAGGAAAAAAAACACCTTCTAAATTCAAGTAGTAAAAGCGAAAAGTAATAATACTTTACTTTTGATCATAAATCACGCTGACAAATTTTTCAAACTCGAAAACAATTTGTGGCGTGAAGAACTATTATGGCAATGTTGTGTTTCTTTTCTACGCAGTGTTTTTTTTCTGGCTTGACAGAAAATAAATGTTTCAACTGAAGAAGCTAAATTGAAAATGTTTGGAAGAATTTATATCTATGAGTATTCCTATCGTTCTTATGTGTTTTTAAGTAACGTTTTCTCAGTTACAATTTGCTGATGCAACTTCCCTTTAGCAAAAAGTTAACTGTAAAAGACATGTACAGATGCATACAATCAAATTTTAAAATATCGAAGAAATTATCTTTGTAACCTAGAAATAAGTGCGAGTTTTCAAGAAAATGAAACCGTCAATCTTGATTTACATTAAAAAAGAAAAAAGAACCGTACCCGTGAAATATTTTATTTGAACTTATATTTTAGGATTTATATTGATATATTTTTATTTTATATAAATATTTGACTTATATTTCATACTTTGTAGTTGGAAATATGAAATGGAAAAGAAAATTTTCAAAATAAAAATAAAAAATAAATTATTTTTAAAATATAACACCAAGTTTAGCAGAGATTTTTTTTTTGTTCAAAATATGTAAACATAAAGTCCAACTTAATTTCAGAAGAGATATACTTTAAATTTAGAGTTCCATTTTGAAAAATAGTTGATTGGTGTTTAGTTTGAAATTTAATATAGAAAAGTTTCAAGTTTAAATTTGTGACCGGAAATTTGTGATTTTGGACGTTTTGTTAAACTTCTAGAGAAATACATGAGGAATTGTTATGAAACTCCAGGTGTCTAAACAAAATAAATCAGGTAATATATTTCCGTTTTTTTCCGAAATCTTATACAGGACCGTCAACAAATTGAAAAAACATTGAAAATCTTTTGGTCAATCTTATCAAAATTCACGTAGCTAAAGTGCTCAAGCTGCAGATCATAACTAAATGGTTTTTTGCAATACACTGTGTCCATTTTCAAAAGTATAGCATGTCAACTCGGAGAGAAATTAAGGTTTAAAAAAAACAGTACCATATTTTGCTAAATATTTCCTTAAAATTTGCAGAGTTCTTAATTATATAAAGTTTTCTGTTCAGAAAATATGGCAAACAACGTTGTACATTATATCCTATAATCAAAATTTACAAATAATAAAAATTGTATGAAAACCGAGAAGGTCTCCTAAATAATGTTTGATTGATCATGTGTAAACGGAATCAAAATTTACTTTACATAATTTGTTAGCTAAATATATAGATCAACTACTGTGAAAGTCTCAAAATCATATATTAAAATTTCTGAAAATTATAGTCCGAATGAGTTCAAAATCGATTGTTCCCAAAAAGAAGTATAATGATGAAGTTCTGAATCCAAATATAGTACGTGCACTATTGTGTATGCTATATTGATAGCTATCAATAGATATATAGATACAATACCTCATCTTTTTCCTTCACTTTGGGAATAACGGATTTTAAGCTTATTCTAATAACAATAATTCTCAGAATTTTCAGATTATATTTTGAGACTTTCACAAAATTCACCTATACAATTCGCTAACAGAATATGAAATTAGATTTTAACTGCGTTACCACATGCGTAGTGCAAACTTATTTAGTAAATCTGCTCATTTTTTGTACAACTTTTGTTATTGTTTATTTCTTATTACAGGGTATTTGTGTGTAATGTTGCTTGACATATTTACTAAAATAAACATTTTTTTATTAGGAAGTATGGAAATTATAAGTAAAACAAAACTTGACAAAATTTGGGAGTGTTTTTAGAAAAAATAATTTCGCTACAACTATAAACGCTACCCTCATAAAACTGAACACAGTATATTACAATAAGCCACTTAATCATAATCTGCAGTTTCAATGCTTTTGTTAAAATAGTTTTGACAGGGTTATCCAAAAGATGTCCGTTCATTTTTCAATTTGTTGACGGTTTTTATGGGATTTCGGGAAAAAATGTTCGTGAAAATATATAACCTGTACTATTTTGTAGACACAATTGAATTTTCAGGATAATGCCTCGTGTGTTTTTCTATATATTTAACAAAACGTCGAAAATCGCAAGTGTCAGTCATTAATAGCAATATAGTGTGCATATTATTTAAGTATCTAAATTAAAAAGATATTGAGAAAAATATCTAATGAAAATCTGCTAATTATCCTTTGGTTTTAAATTCGAAAAGAAGCATGCATATATTTATTTGCTTATTTGAAAATTTACGTAAAAAATTATAATTCTTAAAAAAAAAAAAAAAAAAAAAAAAAAAAAAAAAAACTTTTGAAGTTGTTTGAAATTATTTTACCTGCGTAATAAAGTACTAAATATTTATATTAAAAAGTATAAGAAGATCATTTATAATAGCACTACTGAAATTGTTTAAAAAGAAATCGAATTAAATATTAAATTAATGATAACATATTACATATTTTAATGATGAATTTAAGTAATCGTGCAATTTTTTTTATAAATTAAAATGTACAACATATTTTGATTTACTTGTGACACATAGCATTTTGTTACAGAATTCGGGTATAGCAATTTTTGAAATCTACTTTAGGTGAAATATGTCACCTATGACATTTGGAAGGTTTTGAAAAGTTTGTATTTTTTATTTCCTAGTTTGGATTTCGTTCATTTTCTTCATAATTTTATATTGCTGTTGTAACTTTTAAATATAAGTTTTGTATTTCATTTTTTTTAAATTTTGTTTTATTACTTTTTTTTATTATAAAAACAGGATATTGAAAATGGGTGACACATGACTCCCACGTAGCTAAATGCGAAACAAATATTCGGACACCTAACGCAGATTTCATTGTTATCATATGTAAATATATTATTGTAAAATGTTTCTGAATAATGGTCCATTTTAAATTTATTTGTATGATACATATAACATAACTGACATTAACTTTCAAACTATAAAAAGGAGAATTTTCGGCATTGAACCTAAAATTTTCTGATGTGAACCTAAAATATTAAGCAAACTTGGGGTTTATTAACTTTTTGCTAACACACATGAATTACATTACATTTCGAATATTCATTAAGCTCTTTCAGCTTAATTTTCATTTTTAATGAAAACGTTTTTAAATATGATGGCTTATTGTGGCATATTTTACGTTAAAAGTACTCAAATGTTTTCATGTGTTACAACTGGTATTATGTTTTTACAATCGGCATCAACGATTTAAGTATGGCAACAATCCAAGCATATTTTAATCTAATTTAAAAATACACTGTCAAAGAATTTGTTGAGAAAAAATCCGTTCAAAGCAGGTATCGTTACCAATTGTAGTCTCACAAGAGATTCATTAAAATTTATGACAATTAAGATTGTAATATTCCCAGCAAACACATACGTTTCGGCACTCGATCGGAGCCGCAGCCGGCAGTGTCGGTTATGTGTCGGCAAGTACACAGTAGTTTCGTTGAAGTCTCGGTAGTATGTCGGCAACTGAATCTTAATTATACGATTTTTCTGCTGCCGGTTATCGTAATCGGTCTTTTTATGGTTATATGTCGGCAATCTCCCTATATTGGCACTTGATGCAGAACCGATATGTGATTTCAGATAGCGGCCCAATGAGATTTGCCAACATCGGTCCGAAATCGAAATTTTTCATTTCAACCGATATTTACCTTTTCTATTTTTTTCTAAATTTTGTTTGAGTTTTGACAAGATAAATAATTTTCACGTACTTCATGTAAAAATCTAATAGTCATAAACAACAAAAAAAAAACGTCAAAAATAGCCAATCTTTAATTAGATATTTATTTATTTTAATTACTTATAAAACTTATAGTTATTTCAAAACAGCAAAAAACATTTCTTTTTCTCGCTCATGAAAATTACTATTCATTATAAACTTTATCGTAAAGAATTATAATAAAATACTTCATAAGTTAATTTAATTTATTTTCTAATTATATTCATTCTTAAAGTAATAGCTGTTTTTTTATTTAAAAAATATCTTGCTAAAAATTCTCTAAAGCTATTTTACAAGCTATAAAAAATTAACAATTCTACCCAGCTTTTTGGCCTTAAAATATAAAATAAAGACTAAGAAATCTTCCAATTCTAAAGAATACTTTCTAAATGCAAATAAATAAATAAATAAATAACATTGGTAAATAATAACTAAAAATATATTCTACAGTAAATCATTAAATGAAATACAACATTTTTTATTCTAATTAAAACTGATTAATTACCAATTTACTTTCTTCTTGTTTTTTCTTATATTTTTTTTAATGTTACAAATATATATTTCTTAATCTAACACATTTAATTGTATTAGAAATCCTAAAACAAAAATTGCATTAACTGAAAATTTCTAAACTCACCGATTATATTAGATGCTAAAGTATTGTTCAATTTACAGAAAGATTGAGAGATAATGAGATGAAAATTTATCTACCAAAAGAAAAATATATAGATATAAATTAATATTTTTGCTTTTTTTAAAATTTAAAAATATTGATAAATAACAAATTATATAAAATAAGTTCTTATTCTAATAAAAATAATCATTTATCAGCTTATTATTTATGAAAAGCTTTCTATCTTAAAAATATATAATTTATAAGTTAATGGAATGCATGCAGTTATATTAAATTCTAATAGAAAAAATTTATTAACTAATACGAAAACTCTAAAAATAGTTCATTTTAATAAGTACATACTGATTCTTAAATTTATACTAAAAAATATTTCGTTTGCTTTATATTATTCGCTAAGATATTTATTTCATTCATTCATTCAAATATTAAATTAATTTTTAAATATCCCAGCATAAAAAAAAAATTACAAAAGAAATTGTAGAAAACAAATAAAAAATACTAAATTTATTAATAATACTCCAATAAAGAATAAAATAAAAACACAACAAAATTCCAATTTTTCCATAAACAAATTCCCTTCAACGACAAATGCATCCGTTAACGAAATGCCTTCCACTTATTACCCCTATAAAATCCTAATCCCAGCAAGACTCTGTGGTCAGTTGGTGAAAGCGCTCACCTACTGTCTTTATGGTGTTTAGATCGACCCTGGAGTACTTTATTTTAGTAAATATAGCTCGAAAATGAATCATAGATGGCACCACCAGTACTGTTTTTTATTTATGCTGGCGTTGGGTTAACGGACTAGCTATGTACCTACGTGTCGAGCAAAGTCGCCCGGCGTATCGAAAAGAATAAGGAACTGGTACGGCGGACGGGTCGATTGTTTACCGATCGCTCTGTGTTTGCTGGGTTATCACTGCAATGTTTAGTATATATTCATACTAGTAAAATTACATCGAAAAATAAATCAAAGTAACAAAAAATTAAGAAATATGAGATTGAAAAGTTGGTTTCACTATTAAGATGTCCTTTTTCGCTTTCCTGAATCTGTTAAAAATTTGCAAGTTATTTCTTCTATAGTGAATACACAGATAAACTTTTTTTAAAATTTGTAATGGAAAAAAATTGAAAATTTCACTATTATTATTATTATTATTATTATTATTATTATTATTATTATTATTTCAGGGCTATGGAACGAATTTATTTAAAACACTCTAAGAAAATTGAGCCAAATCACTATATTAATACCAGTGACTGGATGGAAATTACTCCTTGTTATTAATGTAAATGTTGAAAATGTTAATGTAAAAGATAACACATGTTTACTTAAAAAGCGTTGAAAAATAGATATTACTTATTTATTATTACTTGCATCCATTTTCAAAGAACGAGAAATATAATGTATTAGAATAGAAAAACAAAACAAAAACAAAAAAGTCGGCGTGCGCAAACAAAATTACAAGGAGTTCATCGAAACACCAAGGATATTAAACCAAAGTGTGGGAATATTATAAGAAATAACGCCATTACAAACAATGTCACTACTATCTGAAATTTTCCTTAGGGCAAAAAAACTTTATTAGGAATATGAATGTATTCCTGCAGAGTAATACTCATTGTTAAATGTATAAAAAAATGCATTATATATGTAGAATTGTGTAGAATTGCTCATATTGCAGTGAAGCAATATGAGTTATAATAATTTTGGAATCATTAAAATGTATTTATTGGTTTTATAATTGCGTGATATCGTTTAAATTACACTTTATAGCTATTTTTAATACACTATAGCTATTTTAACATGACTTATGACATTATATTAAAATAATTGCAATTTTCTAGTCATGGTGATGTAAACATAGGGGAATTGGTTGTATCTCGGAACTATTTTGACTTTTTTATTTTTAATTTTTAAAACATTGCAAAACTAAATATAGAAAAGATTTTATAAAACTTCATGTTGTTATACACTACATATATTTGTCTTAAATTTTTATATAAATAATTTCCATGAAATTTTTGAATTAAAAATAAAATGAAAATAGGACCGAGGTACAAAACTAGTGGCGTACCTTGGTCCCATTAGTAAGGATGGAAAATTTTTTTTATTAGCAAATAAAATCAACATTTATTAATCAAGAAGCTACATATATAATTTTTTATGCATTTCATTGTTTATAAGTTTTTAAAATAAGAAAGTTTAAATAGACATAACACTTCAGAACATTTACACTTGATATAATCACAAAAGACATTAAAACTTATTTATATTAGTAATTAAATTTATTTTTAACCAAGATTGTAATTAGATAAGTCAATTCCAAATGTTAACACCTTGAGCTGTCTTTCAGATACATTAGACGATACCTAGTGTACCTTGGAGCCAGTATTAGGTTCAAGGTACACCACTTGACACGTAAAAGCAAAACTACCAATCAAGATGTTAAGGTTAGGCCTAAATTTATTTAAAGCACATGGTGTAGTAGCTAGAGCATTATTTTATTATGCAGAATCCTCATTTAAAACATAGATATATTTTAGTATTAAAATAACATAGAAATATCTAAGAAAAATGTACTTTTGAAAGGTGAATTTCCTTTTTTAAAAATTGTACAATTACTTGAGCTTCTAAACATTCGCCAAAAACATAAATGAGACCTCTGGTGGCAATAATTTAATATAAAAATGTTCTTGTTTAATGATCTAAACAAGTAAAGCTAGAAATAGCATAGGTCCGAGGTACACCACTCTCCCCAATTTTATTTTTATTTATTTATTTTTTATTATATGTATTTCTTTGAAAAATTTCAGTCTTGATCTTGTCACCAGAAAGTATGCATGTAGTTTCATGGCTCTGTTTATAGTGTATATATGTATACTATCTTAGCTAAATTTTCATTTTCTAATGTGCATTATTCTATTTAATATATATTCTTTATAACGTCTAATTGCTCTCCCGTTCACAGTTTAAGGCTACTTGGAATAGCCACTAGAAATAAACTTTCAACATTTTCAATAGAATATCCAAAGGTATTATTATAAATAGCAACTTAAATTCCAGTAAGTTTAAATGGCGTAGCTATTCATGATACTGTTATAATATTAATAACTATTAACAAATTATTTAATCTGCAGTGTTAACCACTTAACCTACACAGCCACGTTCATACGAATAACGCTACGAAGCAACTAGTTATAATTATAGTAATTTCGGACCTGATGGTAATTAAAATGTCTGCAATACATCTAGTAATATTACATAGCACCCTGATATATCCTTAAGTAATTAGCATATTAGTCAGCAATAGTAGTATTATCTCCACATAGTGATAAAGATTGTACAACCATGTAATTAATGCTGTTCCCTTTCAAGCTTCCCTCCTCCTTTTTTTTTCAGTCGACTTAGGCCAACAGTAAAAGGAGAGTGGGAAATTTTTTTTTTATTATTTTTTTTCATTTATTATATTATTTATTTTTATTTTTTATTTAACTAATATTTTAAATTTTATTATTTATTATTATTAATTTTTATTTATTTATTTATTTATTTATTTTTGACAGCTCGCCTCTTTATTAGGACTCTGTCCACACAAAATACCGGACCCGCTCTGGGGCAACCCAGGGAGCCAGTTTTTCTCGGTGGGGTAAGGTAGAAAGGTGGGTTCTTGTCTCTCTCTCTGCAACGCTCTCGTTTGTCTTGCTATTTGGCGCAAAAAATGTTCCTCCATCAGCGGTACGACTTAGCTTTTCGGTCATTTTCTGCTTTTTTTTAAATTCCCTCAAAGTTTTCCCAACATTCAGCTAAGTTCAGTATTATTGTTTAGGCCCAAAAACATCCAGTGCCATTTCGTCTGGTATGATGAGTACAAGGTGTGCGGCAACACATCACATAGTTAACCCAATGTGCAATAAACCACAAAGATTACCAACAAAGCACTTAACCTAAACAGCCGACTCAGGTACTTGTCTTAGTGGTTCGCCACTTTGCCGGCTAAAATTACATCATGTACGCTAACAGCGCCTGGTGCATGTAAAATCCGTCGTGGGTGCAAAGTCCTCCAAGTTACCTGTGAATTATACCTATGGAGGTGCCTTACCAGGTGAAGGTCTCGTCATCTGACCAAGGCTCTAAATTACGAGATTATCTTGCGAAGCCATTTGCAGTTCAAACAACAGGATGTACTATTAATTAACAGGCGAAACAAAGTAGGCTCAACGACAAGCAAGTATTGCAGAAATGAGGGCATGAGAAGCAAAAAATTCAGGTTTATTGACGCTAAGCGGCAATTAGGCGGTCAACCGCCCCGATACCAGGTATCTAACTCGTTAAGCTGAGATAACTCGGCAGGTAGGGGCCTGGTCATCGGTTAGAAAGAAAGAAAAAAATACTACTTGGAATATTTTTGGATTATTATTATGAAATAGTTTTGCTTTGTTTTTGCATCACATTTCCGAAACATTCTGGTATATTTTCTCTGAACACGACCGTCAGACTCTAAAAACACTATTCGTTCAAATGTTGATATATATGCTAATGTCTGGACCATATTTTTTGGACAGATTCATCTGCAATATTGTTTAAAAAGGGAGACCATTCATCTATTTCAAGGAAAAAAAAATAAATGCAATCAATTTCAATATGAGCTAACATAAAATATAAAATTGTAAAAGATTCTTTTTTGAAGTGTTTGAACACAGTATGAAAATTTAGAAGCATTCTTTCTTCATATATATCTTTAAAAAATGATTAGAAATTTGAATTTCTAGTGTGGCTTACTTTTTAAATGATCTGGGTAACACCTATGATATGCAGAGCCATGGAAAGAATTGGAGACATTATCGTCTATGTATAGTAATATCTGGAAGTATGATTTCCGTAGATTTATGCGTGTTTTAAGTTTAAATATATTTTATCTAATCAGTCTCTTATATATGGCGGTAGTAGGTAAATTACAGAGCTTCAGGAAAATATAGGTATAATATTTGTATAAATTGCTGAATTTGAAATTTCAACCTATTATTCGTTTTTAACACTTTCCGATATAAATTTTTAATTATTTCTGTTTGTTTGGTCGCATGTCCGTCTGTCTATTCGTCTGAACGCAATTCTGCGTTAATATAGTAGGATATACTGTAATTGGTGTACATCACGCTGCTAACTGCTGAGTGTTTACACTGATTTATTGAGCCATGTCAATATTGAAGAAAAAGTAATACATTTTGATTCGTGAATAAAACCAAATATATTCCAAATATATATATATATATATATATATATATATATATACGAGGGTAATTCGGAAAGTAACCTCCGTTTATGAATTTAAAAAAAACTAATGAAAGGAAATATGTTTTATTACTTACGTATGAAAGACACGTTCTTCAGCTACTTCTCAACATAATTACCGTATTAATTAAAACAATTATCTTAAAGGCAAATCAGCTTTGAAATTCCATCGTCACAGACTTCTGCCACCGGCCTATTCAACTGCGATTATTTTAAAATTCAATTCGCACCACTCTTTCAATCCAAAGCATTTTAACATATTTTTCTATATAATTTTCTGGTAAATGCACTACCAAAAATGTTTTAAAAAATAGTGGGTCAGGTAAAATATTACAATAGCAATTCGGAATTTGTCAGTGTAAATAAAAGAATGTGTTAAAATTCCTTGGATTGAAAGAGTGGTGCGCGTTGAATTTAAAAATAATCGCAGATGAATAGCCGGTGGCAGGAGTCTCTGACGATGGAATTTCAAAGCTGATTTACCTTTATGATAACTGTTTTAATTAATATGGCAATTACGTTGAGAAGTAGCTGAAAAACGTGTCTTTCATACGTGAGTTATAAAACATGTTTCCTTTCATTTGATTTTTTAAAAATTTATAAACGGAGGTTACTTTCCAAAATTACCCTCGTATGTATGTGTCTCGTATAATTATTTCTAATTAAAAAAAATAAATTTAGAAGTAATTTGTACCTACTATATTAAACTCTGACTACCTATTTGCATTTTAACATTCCTGTTAAAAGAACGAGAAATGCAACTCCTTAAAAACAATACAAGTAACAAGGATTATTCGATGACGCTCGCATCTTCACAGGATTTTTGATTGAATTAGTTTCTGATAGATTTTTAATGAAGTTTCTCTAATGATGACAAATATATTACTCCATTTTTATGAAAACACTAAAGGAAAATATCATGAGTTAATGTATGCCTGCCGGAAATAGTTCGCAGATTTTATTTATTTATTTATTATTATTTTTGAATTAGTTAATTTGATAATTTTTTATTTGTTTTTGGGGAAAATGCGATGTCAGAATTATTTATATGACTTTTTACCGTTGTGACATAGAATCATACATAGTTTTTTTTAATTATAATTTTTTTCTAAATTTCAGTTAAAACTTATCTTTAATTACTTATCCTTTTTTATCCTAACTTTTATTTTGTTCCGACAGTAATTTTCCTTCAAAAGAAAAGAAGAAAATGATGTTATACATGTGCATTTATAATTAGAAAGGCTCTCAGATAAACAGAATTTTTTAGATGAATATTCGCTCTCGCTAGAAATAAAAAAAAATAAAGATCGACTTTGCTTTCGGTCAGTAGAAAAAATACTTAAATTTTAAGGATGTTTTATGTATTTACTGCTTAATTTTTAAGTATTTAACTTCCTCGTTACGTCATCTTTTTGGTTTCCTGCATGCGGTATGTTTTGTCTAATACAGTATGTTCTCAAAACTTACGAATCAACGTATTCAACATACGAATTGGCGTTCGAATTCTTTTTGGTTTATTATTTAGGACTGGTATTTGTAGTTACCCTGCCACGAAATTCAAAATTATATTAATTGTTTAAGGCGTAACAGAAAATTTTGCCTAAATGATATCATTCATTTTTCGTGTGCTTTTTCCGCCAATTTCTGATGTTAATGTGTCAAAATTATTAATGTATTTTCTTTGCTCTCGCTTAACAGTTTTACAAAAACATATTAAAAAAGAGCTAAAAGATTTAAGTATTACTAATATTTATGAAATAATGTTCTCCGAATTGTTTAAAAATGTAAAAGTATGCGGATTGCAATTCGGCATAAAGGCCGAACAAACGTATTCTCAGCTTTAACGTTTTTGTTCGAAGCATAATAATCAACACTACAGAACTTGACTATACCAGACTACACGAATTCGCGTAGACGTTGTGTACGTTTAAAAAATAGAATGGCAAAATTGATAAGGTTTATATATTTTTATCAAAAACTATATAATTCATAGGAATCTTATTGACCATATTCCCATACGCATTCTACTGTAACTGTATCAAAATCACATAAGTTACAAAATTTAATTTTCATAATCTGAATTTCATTTCTGAATATTGAATTAAATTAAATACCCCCCCCCTATAAAAATCGAAATTTTCATGCAATTTAACGCGTTATGTTGCTAAGAAACTAAGTATATTTAAACCTTTAAAAGAAATGTTTCAAGCATTACCAACAAAAAATAAATAAATAAAAAAGATCGTTCTTCATTTAGCATATTTTAAAGAAAAAAGTGAAATGTAAACAAAGGACTATACTTTTTTCTAGATAAACACTAATTTAAAGATGTCTTTAAGCGTAAACAAAATTAAAAAATGCGACTGAGGCATTTCTTCTGAAAATGAGGAAATATAATCTTTAAAAAATTAAATATTTTGCAATCTGCATATTAATGTTTTTTTTTCGCTTTGTGAGACTTACTATGTTTATATTTTACTACCATTCTGTTTTTCCCTTAGGACGCAGATATTATACATGTATCAAACATTCTTTTTCTTTTTAATTAGAAAATAAAAGGATAAAATTTCCTCAGTGTTTCTGCTATTTGAATTACTTTATTGAAGTGTCTGTTGTGGTTTTAAAAAGTAAGATATAAGAGTACCAAAATGTTACAAATAACATAATATTATTAAACTAAAAGCAGAAAATATAGGAATTAGCAATCATATCATCATGGTTAACCAAAAACGTATTATTGCGCTTCCTTTCTTATTTGGCTTTCTTCTTTTGTTAAATTCTAACATTTATTTATTAGCTTAAGGGGACGGTGGACGTTAAAAATTTATTTTATTCATTTTTATCACAGCAATATGAAATTTTGTGCATATATACATTTCACCAACAGCATATAGAATACTTTCAAAAAATTTCCAACCTTATTAAAATTTGTAATTTTTTTGCAAAAATTTAAATTTTTAAACGAAATTTTAAAATGCTCCTCGTGTCTTAATTTTTGAAATAATTTCTTGCTTTTGCATTTTTATCACTTAAAACTCTATTATAAACAAATTTGTGTAAGATTTTTTAAATTTCTTGAATAGTTAATATTTTACAGATTTTTTTCTAAATTCTTTATCAATTTTCATCAAAATTTTGCCTTTTAAAAAGTAAAAAATAAAATTTGACTACCTTAATGAAGACGAATTTTAAAAAGCTTACACAATTTCTTTTTAAATAATATCAGGGTACTTCCTCATCAATTTTATAAATATTGATCAAAAATTAAGACGCAAGGAGCAATTCAAAAATCTAAAAACGCTGAAAAATTAGTTTTGAGAAAAAGAGATTTAAAGTATATAAATACATTTATATTTTTTATTTACTCCTTAAAACCTTAATAAATGATATTTTAATAAGAAAAAACTGTTTAGGTACTATACCCCAAAAATAGACCTTTTTCTGACGCTTTTGCTATAGATGATTTTGCTCAAATAAAAGTCCACTGTCCCCTTAAGGGAGACCCGAACCCCATTTACGGCCAAAAATAATCAAAAGTTCAAAAAAAAAATTTTTTTTTTCTCAGAAAACGATAAAATACATATTTTCGAATATCCATGCAAAATTTCAGAACTCGGGGACACTTGGAATAGGTAGAAAATGAGCTTTTTAAATTGTACTCACTATAGAGTTTAAAGGACTAGCGGCCATTTAAAACGTGTTTTCCTGAAAACGACTTTTTTCATATTTTGCCTAAGTTCAAAGTACTAAGGCTCAGTGGTAAAATGATTTAGAAACAAAGTGTTTATGTTTTTAGAATCTTAAAAAAATTTGCAACAAAAGTAAGAAGAGATATTTTTTTGACTATTTCTGAAAATTTTACATAAATTGGTAAACGAATTTAAGGAAATTTACCATGCGTATTTTTTTTTATTTTTTTTTAGCCGATTAAAATAGAAAATTAAAAATATCTCTGCTTAGTTCCTTTCTATATACTATAACACTATTTAAGAAATTTTAGTAATACCAAAATATTGAAAATTGAATGAGGAGTAGTAATTTTAAAAAGTGTATTTTTCGACCAAAAAAAAAAAAAAAAAATCATAAAAATCCCCATAAAAATATACTTGTTAATAAAAAGTGAATTTTTTTTTTGCTAATTATTCCTTACAAGAAGATTCTTAAATAGTACACCAAAATTCATTACTTTAAAATCAATAATAAATATTTTGGGTTTTTTCTTACGGGTCTCCCTTAAAACAGTTGTGAAAATTCACTGTATTATAATTTTTTGAAAACATTTGTATTCGGTAAAATAAAATTTCAGATCTATTGTACTGCTTTTGTGTAGTTTTTTTATTCTCCATTTTTTAATATGCATATATTAAAAAATGAAGGATAAAAAACTACACAAAAAGCAGTACAATATGGAACTGAAATTTTACATTTTCAAACTTCTTTAATGATACCATAAATAAGTTTCCTAAAATAACATTTATAATCTTACATTTTTTAAAGGTTTGATATCAGAATACTTATTCTCTATATATTGATGTAGTTTGTCTACACAAATCTCTACTTAATTTTAAACAAGGTCGTAGTAAAGCAGCGAATTGAAAACAGCCAATATCGTATTCGAAATACAAGTCAACGTCATTTGCTGTCAGATTCTATACACTGCAAATTCTCATCACACAAAAATTAACACTTTTTAGATCTCTTTTTATCATCAAATTTACAACACATTAATGTGTTGAAAATGTACAAAACTGGAAAAATAGAAAGTTGTGATTGATTGTTTGGTATGTTGTGATTGTTTTCTTAATATGTAGCAAAAGTGTTCCTATCTAGAAATGCGTTCTTAAAATTTTGCAAGTTGTTGCTACCTTGAAATGTGTTCTAAAAGTAGTATTTTTGATTGCGTTGAAATAGTGTTGATTAAAATATTTACTTACAATAGCGTAATGTGCACAGCACATTCTCACCAAATATACAACATATTATAAACACTACACAATTTAGTACACTATTAAAGAACACATGTTAAACACTTACAAAAGATTTTCTACAATTGATTTTAAAATTACACAATTTTAAAAAGGAAATAAAAGTTCATCGAAAAAAAATGATACTTCTGAGTCGTTGAGAAATTTTACCAATGAACATCAGTAACTGTATTGCTCAAAAAAATTATGTAATTTTTAACAACAACATTTTTGCACAATAATTTTCGTTGCTCAGCACATTAGAAACACATTCATAAAACAACAACAACAACAACAACAAAAAGACTTTAATTGTCCAGATTTATTGGACTGAAGTGTCCATTATTATATTCATTTAGTGTTGGAAAAGTGTTTTACGAATTTGTAGCATATAAAAGATACAAGTTTTGAAATCGTAATTTTGCGAAAGCTATCCTTTAAGTTGCTTTGTTTGTAAATGCAATTTTTTAATGTATTTTTGAAAAAAGATGATTTCAGAAATCCTCAATAAAGAGATGTATCAAAATACAGGGTTTGGGGCATTTACGCAGAGAGCAGAATCCGAAAAATAAGATTCGCTATATCTCACTACTGGAATTCCTAATTGTATCATTTTAGGTTGTAGAATTGTTTTCAGGAAGCAGGTGACGTTAGTCATTATGCGCACATAAGGCGACATAACTCTTTATACAAGTAAAAGTAAGGTTCAAACAGATTTGAATTTTCAAATTTTTCTCCTAATTTGCGCATTATGTATCATGTCACCTAGTTTTAGACTTCAATTAGACATCGGTCATGCCATAGTATATTGAATTAGTCCTCAATAAGGTCCTTTGCTACCACAGTATTTTATGACACAGTTGTTTTAAAGAAATGCTCGCATTTAAAATATGCATTAAAGGAACACATTTTAAAGACATATTTAAAATATTAAGTGAAAAAAAATCTATATTACACACATCTAAAAAAAATATAGAATAAAAACATAGCATCCATATTTTACCTCTATATCTCTTAATATATTTAAAATTTATATTTTAAATAATACTATAAGTATAAAAACTCCAATCACAATCTTACTGAAAACGAAATTTTCCTGAAATTAACCTCAAATTTAAAAGTTTTTTAAAGAATTTGATCAAGCCATATCCATCTGATGCGATCATATTTTACTTTAAAGCGTTTCGTCGCTGTGCAACTATATATTCCTAATAACTCTTTTGCTTTTCCATTTTTTTTTCAAGCGGCGGATGTTTTATCTCCTCTGACGAAGAAAAAAACGCATATTCGAGATTTTACGAAAATATACTGCCAAAACTCCAGCTATTAGAATTTTTGTGGATTGAAGAAAGTTATTTCGCGAGTGTACACAAAAAATACAAATATTTTTTTTTTAAAGAAAATATAATACATCCATAAACAAAAAAAAAAAAAATATATATATATATCCGAGTTTTGTAGCTTTCTTGAATACGTTAGTTATGTTTACAATAAAACCTCGGAAACCAATGTATTTCAGGGATTGCAAGAATCGTTTATAAAAACAATGTTTCTTTTTTTGACATTACATTTCGTAAATGTTTCCGAGCGGTATCTAACTTAATCGAATTTTACATGCGTTCGTAATTTTATAAATGCGTAACTTCTATAGTCGCCATCAGAACCGTCCGTCCACATTTAACGGCACAAAATCTTCCAAACCGAGTCGTTTGAAATTTAAAATATATAACTTTTGAATAATTTTGTCATGTCATATCAAATTTCATGAAAATTGGATGTATAGTTTAACTCCAGGGGCTATCAAAAGAAATCCATTACATTATGGTCAATGGGAAAAAAATTAAAGTCTTATTTATTCATATTAAACTCTTTCGAACAGAATGAAATTGTTATGTTTCTATGAAGTATACTGAAATAAAAATTCTGTACAATATGCGGTTGGTTATAGAAGGAAACATTGTTTCGGGCGTATTTCAAATACGCTCTTTCACATTTTCTGAATTTGATATACGTTGCATAGGCTTACTACAAGTTACTTCTTGTATAACAGAAAGGCGATAGTAATTGCAGGGACACACAAAAGATTTCTGATAGCATTATTAGAATATGGTGCATCGGAAGTACTATATACTACTACACCAAGATCTAAGTATGTTTTAAACTTCATTATAGCACAAACGCAGTTCATTTGCTACGTTTGACGCGCAGTATGTTTATTTATATGCAGTGTTAAGAAATTTCATTATTTACCTTTTCAAAAAATAAATAAAAAATAAAAGCAAAATATCCATATAGCACAACACTTTTTTGTTTCAAACCATAATAAAATTTTATCATACTTTAATCAGAAAAGTTGAAAATAAAATAAAATTAAAGCTACGCTAATTATATCAGTATTTCAGAAAATCCTTCAGTGTAATATTTGAACAAAGATAAAAGGATGACACACATTATTGTTAGTTTTTTTCTTAATTTCAAGAAGTGTTTTCAATCGATAAATCTTTCCGTCATCAACAAATGTCTTATGATAACAAATTCTCGACTTTACATAAGAATGTCTTCCGATGGATTTTGTGAATCAAAAAGTAGAAGTAATTTGAATTTTAAAACTTTAAGCTGAAAAATAATTATTAGAGCTTTGCTTTCTATGTTCAAGTATTCTCTTCACGCTTTATGGAAATTAATGACATGCTTCCATAAATATAATCCTATAAACGTTATTGTTTCCATTGATGCATCAAAGACATATTTTGAAGAGGATTGTTATTATTATTTTAATTGTGGACTTAAGCGGTACACTCATTTTTGAATTACTTTAGATCCTTGGTTACCCGAATCCCGTTTATCCGAAAATCGGCTTAACGAAAGACTAAAATTTATTAAAGTTTATTTTAAAGTAAAGCATTTTATTGTCCGTACTATTTTTACCGATATGAAATGACACCTTTCAACATATTGTGATTTACGATTACTACTTAAATTCTAAATTTTAAATCAATACAATTCTGAATCATTTTAATATGTTGAACTGTTTTAATACATATTAGCGTTAAAAATTAACAGAAAAATAATTTAAAATCTAAACTTTAAAAATTATTTTTGGACACTGGTAGAAATAGTGTTAAAAAAAGCATATTCTTGATTAAATAAACAAAATAAACTTATTTATCCCTTTCTGGCGGACTACTCTTTAAAGTTGGAATCTAAAGAAAAAAAAATTAGGCAGTCTATTTAGGCCTAGAGGAGTACTCAGGTATTGTTTTGTAAAGATTGCACTAACCATTTTAATTATGCAGCTGTTGCCGAAGTGGTAGCCTCCCATAAGTAAAGCGCAGTGAGAAGAGCATTGCTGTGAAGCGCGTATTACAGTAAAACATTTGACCTATTATTTAAAAATAGTAGAGTTTGATCTCTGTGGTGCTGCCATCTAGAACTCATAAGAAAGATTTAAAGTAGCCATTAGAGTAGTTTTTGAAATATTCGCGGAGTTTTTGTGTCTCTAAACAGGGAGAACTTTAGGTGTTGCCGACCCGGCAACACTGCGCGTTAAGGGGTTATTTGGTCCATTGCGTAGTTATATATCAGATAGGCACATATGAAATATTATTTTTTAAAAATATGTTGCGATTTTCTATTTTTTTTAACTTCAGGCTGCTTTGAATACGGTACTACAACATTTTTTATTACAACTATATTCTAAATTACGAACACAGCTTTTCATCAAACAATTTTTCACCATAAGTCTCCCGGTTATTCAAAAATTTCTATAGAACTCCATTTAATCGAAAATGCTCTGGTCTTATGCTTTTCGTATAACCAAGATTTTACTGTATTTACAATTCGCAAATAATGTGTGGTTTCTCCGTTTTATTTTAAATACTAGGTAGCCCCGTTCCCTGTAACTTACGCTAACAAATTACTGTCCAACACTTTAACTTCTGAAAATGTGACAGTATACCTTGTTTCAAAAAGATGATTAGAATTTCAATAATTGATATGGTGTCATCATGAACGGTAACTGTATTTTGTAATCGGATTGCGATGCATTTCCGTTCGAGTAGAGCATTTTTAGGTGCGTTCGTAATAATGTAAATACGTAGCACCTATTGTTGTCGTTCAGTCCGTCAGTCTGTCCGTCTGTCTGTCCGTCTGTCTGTCCGTCCGCACATAACAACGCAAAAACTACCCAACTGAATCGTTTGAAATTTAAAATACATAATTATTACATAATTTTGTCGATTCATTTCAAATTTTATGAAAGTCGGATGCATAGATCAATTACAGGGACAATCAAAAAGATTCCGATACATTACGGTCAATGGGGAAAAAGTTTCAAAATCATTTTAATTGTTTGAAATTTTAAATGCATAATTATTACATAATTTTTTCGAGTTATTTCAAATTTTATGAAAATCGGATGCATAGTTCAACTACAGGGACAATCAAAATTGTTCCTTTACATTACGGTTAATGGGGAAAATTGTTTCAAATGCATTTTAAAGGTGTTGCACTCAGTCGAACGTAATAAAATTAATATGCATCTATAAAGTATATATTATAATATACATTTTGCATAATCTATGGTGCAAAGAATATTTGTTAAAGAATATTTGTTATTTATTTACAAGGCCACACAAAAGTATTCCATTGCATAATGGTATACGGAGAACATTGTTTGGTGCGCATTTTAATTGTAATTATTTACAATTTTCTGAGATTGATATATGAGAGTGATGATTTTAAACTTTGTTATAGTACGAACGCACCTCATTTGCTACGCTTCACGTGCAATTTCCAACTTGTTCCATTTACCAAGGTCTCCTCCAACGCTTTTGCTTTTATTCAAAATGGTGTCATCGTAATCAATTACATAGCTTATGAATGATTTTCTTTCTGTACTTCAATGCATATTTTCATGTTAATTTTTAAACATTTATTGTTTATTTTAATTAATAAGTATATATGCATTATGAAAAATACAAAATAAATAAAAAGTATTTTGCGTTAAAATTTTTCTATATTTATGTTTCTCAAGCGGTAAAATATAAAAACAAATTTGTTATCTTTACATATGATTCCTAATGTAACGCCAGATGAATATAGCTCGAACGGAAGTTGTTTTAAATATAACAAAATGAGCAAATATACATATCAAAGCACAACACTTTTTTATAAAATTCAAAACCATAATCAAATTATATCATTCTTTAATCAGGAGTATTTGCAAATAAAAGAAAATTAAAGCTACCATTAATATATTAGCATTTCAGAAAATCATTGAGTGTAATATTGAAATAAGGATGTAAGGATGATATACATTATTTCTAATTTTCTGTTTATTGCAAGAAATGTTTTCAAGCGATAAATCTTTCCGTAATCAAAAAATGACTATCGACTTTGCAAAATAATGTCTTCTATGAGATTTGTGAATCAACAAGTCGAATTAATTTGAATATTAAAACTCTAACCTGAAAAAAAGTGTTTTCATTTCTACGTTCGAGTATTTATCTTTAAGCTTTATTAAAATTAGTTACAAATATTTTTATGGATATGGAAAGCTTTCCATATCCATAAAAATCTTGCTAGTCTCGTTAATTGTGATTTTGCTATTCCACCATTATCAGACTTTAGAAATATTACATTAAAACTAATTTTTCTTAATCTTTTAATGCAATTCTCGCAATATCTTTTCCATTTTCCACCTAATTTTCCTATTAGCTGTTCCATGTTTTCCTATTGGCTGTTACCTAGGATCCTCTGTTTTCCTATTGGTCAAGAATCTCGTCGCTTGAATACCCATCCTCCCTGTATATATATGAGCAAATTTCCACTATCTTTAGCACTGAGGAAGGTATGCTATATGCTAAGGAAACCGGTATGCTTGGAATACGAATATTCTGGTGTTCTAACGTTGAAAATAATTTTAGCTTTATCATATTGCACCAGGCAACAACCTATTACTTATCATCATTAATATACTTAGCATTTCAGAAAATCATTCAGTGTAATATTGAATTAAGGATAAAAGGATGACACACATTATTTCTAGTTTTCTGTTAATTTCAAGGACTGTTTTTGAGCGATTAATCTTTCTGCCACCGAAAGATGATAACAAATGTTTATGATAACAAATTTTCGATTTTATATAAGAATGTCTTCTGATGGATTTGCGAATCGACATGTCAAAGTAATTTGAATATTAAAATTTTAAGCTGGAAAAAGAAATTATTACAGTTTTGCTTTCTACGCTCAAGTATTTATCGTTAAGCTTTATTGAAATTAATCACGTGCGTCCTTAAACATAACCCCATAAATAATATTCTGCCCATTGACGCATAAAAGACATATTTTGAAGAGAATTATTACTTTTTTTAAATTGCTGAGATACGCATACACTCAATTTTGAAATATTTACAATTAGCAAATAATGTAGGGTTTAATTCGTATAGATTCTTTGTTTTTTTAAATACTTGGCGGTTATGCTCTTTGCAACCTACACTAAATAACTACCGTTTAGCTTTTAATCCTCTAAAATAGTAGTAATGTGCCATATTTCAAAAAGATTAGCAGACAACAGACTGAATTATGTTTCCACAAGCGGTAACTATATTTTGTAACGGTTTGCCATGCATTGTTTTAGGCGCATTCCAATTCCATTAAAATATTTCACATTTTATTAGACTGATATACTTAGGCTTACTACAAGCTACTTCCTATATAATAGAAATCAGGTAATAATTTCAGGGACACATAAAATATTTCAAATTCTATGGTGTAATCGAAGTTATCTATACTATTGCACCAGGATCTGAATATTTTAAAAGATCGTTATGGTAGAAATTTCCTCATTTACAACGTTTGATGAGCAATATCCGAATTTTTTAACTATATAAAGTGTCACGACATTTCACTATTTACCGTTTCAATAAATAAATAAAAAAAAATAAAATAATAATAAAAGCAAATAACAACAGCAAATATCAAAACACAACAAGTCTTTTTATTTGTTTAAAACAATAATCAAATTTAATTATGCTTTAAACAGTTGCAAATAAAAGAATATTAAAGCATCAATAATATACTTAGCATTTCAGAAAATCATTCAGTGTAATATTGAAATAAGGATAAAAGGATGCCACACATTATTTCTAGTTTTCTGTTAATTTCAAGAAGTGTTGTCAAGCGATAAACTTTCCGTCATCGAAAAATGTCTTATGATAACAAATTCTCGACTTTACATAAGAATATCTTCTGATGGATTTGTGAATCAACATATAGAAGTAATTTGAATATTAAAATTTTAAGCTGAAAAATAATCATTAGACATTTGCTTTCTACGCTCAAGTATTTATCGTTAAGCGTTATTCCAATTAATTACATGCTTTCATAAACACAATCCCATTAGCGCGTCAGATGCATATTTTGAAGAGGATTATTGTTAGTATTTTTTTTTTTTGTTATTGTGAACACTCATTTTTGAGTTGTTATTTATAGTTTGTAAATAATGTGTGGTTTTTTCATGTAGTTTTCTTGTTTTATTTCAAATACTAGGTGACTCCGCTTCCTGTAATTTACACTAGCAAATTACCGTTTATCCTTTGAACTTCTAAAAATGAGATAGTGCATCTTACTTCAAGAAAAAAAATCTAGGCTAAGGATAATTGAATGATGTCATCAAGAACGGAGACTATGTAATTTGATTGCCACGGTTTTTTGTTTGAATGGCTCATTTTTTAGTTAACATGACCTATTCACCGCTTTCGTGTTGGTTGAAAATTATATTATCATAATTAAAATCTTACATAAGGTAGTTTGGTTTAAAATATTGATGCCTCTCGGAATTTCAAAAAAACATGGTTGCAAAATCCTTTCTTTGGATTCGAGGTTAAAAATCACCAAGTGTTTGGGTATGACATTTAGAACCACTCAATCGATGAATACTGTATTTTGAATATTTTTCTTATATTTTAAGCTTTTTGAGCGAATTATCAGAGTTTTTATAGCTTATACATGAATTAATTTTTGTACTTCGATGCATTTTTAGGCATATTTTTATGTTATTTTTAAAAGATTAATTGTTTATATTATTTAATAAGCATATTAAAAGATTTCCAATTTTGTTTATCGAACAATATTTTGTACAAATCAAATCGAAGTTATATGCGAACACATTTCTCTGTATATTTTTTTTCTTATTAAGCGGGAAAATTGCAGAAAATATTTGTTAGACACGTCACTTTTACATAAAATTCCTTATGTGACGCCAGATGAATATAGTTCATCCGAAAATTGTTTTTAATGTATCAGTTTAATTATGACGTAATTTTTACCATTAAATACACTTCATGAAAGTATTTTAATTGTTTTAAAATTTTTCTTCCTCTTTTTTAGATTTACATGAAATATAATATTCTATTTAAGAGTAATTGGGAAAATGAGTATTTCGAATTTTTAAAGACGAGCATTTTCATTATTAAGATGTTGCCAAGCGTAATAATTCCATTATTTTAAACGTTTTATGTATAAATTGATATTTAGTATTTAGGTATTTTACATATGACATGGTTGTCTCCAAAAAATGCATTTCCCGTGTAATAATTTAATTAATTTAAAGATTTGTATGTTAGTTGTTGTAAATGTTTTGTAGTATATAATTGTTTCCTTTGTATGTAAATTTAATTTTAGTACTCACTATTGCTTATTTGGCTTATTGGCATTTTTTGTTCATCCAGAGAATGTCAATTATAATATGTTTTTTACAAGTAAATATAAAGAAACTTTTGAAATTATAAATATATATTTGGTAAGTTACAAACATGAAAAATACTCGAACAGCACGTTATGAAAAATTTTAAAAACCCAGTAATAATTACAAACTAAGCATTATATAATTCTGGAAAAAAATATATCAATAATAAATTATAGTGAAATCTCTAATGCTTACGGTGAGAAAGTATGTTTTCATTTCCGTCACTTATTTATCTATTAATTTATTTAAGTCGTTGATCTTGCGTGATGACTGAAAAATAGAATAGACATTCGAGTGTTTAAAGATGGTAATAGCTTAGTTAATACGATCGTTCCTATAGAATGTGAAAACATAGTGTTTAGCTAAAAAATTAAAGTTAATTAATAAATTTATTTAAAACTGAGTTTCTTTAACAAATCGAAAGAGGATAAACTAAAACATATGTGGCTTCATTTTACATCTGTCTTATATATTGTAAAGCACAATCACTCCAGAAGACCTATAAAGGTTGAAAGATAGAAAACCAACGATTATAAATGCATTAAAAATGTATGAAAAGGTATCAAACAGCTGTTTCGAATCTACTATCGAGTTTCTTCACCAGTGCAGCACTCAGCGAGATAGCAAAAGCAAAACTGAAAGACTTGTCTCAGTTTTGGTTTTTCTAGCTCACTGAATTTTGCACTGATGAAGAATGTCAACAGTACATTCGAAACAGCTGTTTGCTATCTTTTCATTCATTATTTGTGCAATTATAATCCTTGGTTTTCTATCTTTCTGCATTTTTGCCCAAAGGCATTATTTGCTATTTTAATCTATAAAGATTGATCAATAAAAAATGACAATTTCTGTTTATCTTTTACAAAATGTTTTACATTTAAAAATGTTATTTAGCCCTACCATTATTTGCATGTTCAAAAATCCAAAATTATCTGTATTTTTTTTAAATTATTATTATTGAAGAATCATTTCTTTAATCGCATATATATTTTCAAATGTCTAGATATTAACAATAGATGATTTTCTTTTCAATGTTAAAATATTAGATTTAAATCCTTCCGAAAATAAATTTTAAAAAGTAATATATTTTTACTACTTTATAACTAAGTAAGCATTTTTGTTTAAATTTGAAGGATTTCTTTTAGATTTAAAAATATCTTCACCCTTAGAAGCAGTAACTATTACAGGCATGCATCATAGCAATTTAAATTATCAAATTGTGTGAGAAATTGTTTTAAATTAAAATGAGTATTAAATTATAACTGAAGTCAAAATGACAAACAAAAGATCAAATGAAACAATGAGTCATGAAGAACGTTCCTCAAAATACAAAACTTACATCTTATTCCAAAGTAGTATCCCTAGAGTGCGCTACCGTAATCAAGAAGAAACATTCAATCCGCATTCATTGTTGCACTAAATGCATTCAGTAATTATGCTTTACGAAGTATACATATTCATCATACTAGGCAAGTTCCCTTAAGAATCATGAATGTTTTGCAAATCTAATTCTATAAATATGAGGAAACAATACAATGAAATAAAGTGCTCTCCGCCGCTAGAATAACTAAGAAACTAATTATATAGTGTTGTTTTGCAATTTGCCAAAATAGAATTTTATGATTAATTTTCAAATTTATTATGTTGCCAAAAAATATTTTTTTTAATTACAAAAAATCATCCTTAATTCTTCGAACTTTCTTATTTGTGCACATACGTAATATATTTGCCTCATTAGTGCGTTTGCAGCAAAATGGCGATTATATGCCTCGAGTACTAACCTAGTTATTTGTTTCAACAATTTATTAAAAAAGAAACAAAAGCTAAAGCAGCAGATAAACAGTCATGAAGAATAATCGTAATAATAAATATAAATATCACAATAAATAATAAATATTAAAACTTAAAACAAAGCTTTCATCAAATTCGCGAGAAGGAAAAAATCGCTTTAAAGTGATACGTATACGACATCTGTGCCGTTATTTTCGGTTTATATGAAGAAAATGTGCAGAAACTACCCAAAATATTAAAAATATACACGTATGTTCAAATAGGAACTAAACACTCTTTAAGAAATGGCAAAAAGGATTTTTTTCTGATAAATATAAAACGAAATAACTAAAATGGACGTTTTTTAATAACACCTTCTCATGAATAAATCATTTAATTAAAGAACTTATAAACTATTTTATAGAAAATTTCACATACATACTATGATAAAATATGGATTAAAATAAATTACTCTATACCACTGGTTCTAAGCACAAGGACCACACTCCACAAAGTGTATATGGAGGGGGGGGGGGGAAATTTCAGATTTACTTATTAACAAATTTTCCGTTATATCTTTTTTTACTTACCCATCATACGAATTATAGGGTAAGTCTTTCAGTCGTTTTAAAAAGCGGAAAAATGACGGATTTACGCGCATCAGACAACAAAGATTCCAAAAAACATATTTTTAGGAAAAAATATTGCTATCCGTTTGTCTGTAAATCCTGCCTTTTTCAAACAATTGAGATATAGAGACTTGTAGATTTTGTGTGTACTTAATATATATTAAAGGAAAGAAGCCACATTCAACTACTGAATATCAATAACTTCGAGTATCCGGAACTATTTTCTTCGGATTCTCGTTACATAAAAATTTTCGAAGTGTTTTCTTTTAAGTAAAGAGTGAATAAAATAAATTAAAAATATAGCATAATAATGAAGTTCATAGGATAATTATTTACCGAGATATTTTAATCATATTTTCTACTACTTGAAAAATCATTCATTTATATCTTTTCAAAGCCGGGAAAATATTATTACACAGAGATTAATAAAAAGGTATTCTTCCAGCTTTCTTATACGAATTAAATAAACGCAGAGAAAAGCCGTCTCACAAATATAATTTACAAAACACTTTTGTAAAAAGAATGTGCTGTTTCGTTTTTGAAGCACGTTTGCCATAAACTAAAAATCATGTAAAAATTTTAAAAAAGTGATAAATTCACAGGGTTTTATATAAAACAACAATCTTGATACATTTATTTTTTGGTACTTATAAAAAATGGAAAATAAAGTAATCAACTGTTTTCCTTTACTTTTAATAGAATAAAATACTTCATTTGCAAAGATTACAAAATTCGCATTAAAAACTATACATAAATTAATATCTTAAAAATAAATTGAGGTATAGCTTTCAAACATATTGCATTTAAAAGTACTTTTTTCACATGTAAAGCAGTGTAAAAATTTACATTATGCGATACTTAGGAGTTTAAAGATTTGCAGTAGCGAAAACTGCAAAACCGAAATTTCTAAGCATTCCTGTTCACGGAATTGTGTCAGCATTATTTACAGATATTTTTGTATTTTATGATATAGAATTTAGACACTTTTTTTAATCAATTTGTTTATTATTTTATCTTTTTATTTTTCAAATTCTGCTCGCTAGTACTATTCCTGTAAAAGCGGTAGCCATTTTTGTTTTTGAAATACCCCATAAAAAATAAAAATTGATATTTTTAATTTATTTCCCCTGTGTGTGCTACTCATATAAAAAACTCATATATATAAATAAATATATATAAATAAATATATGTATTATAATATTTCTAATATTATTTAAATATTGATTATCGCAATGACTATATTTGCTTCAATCAATTTTAATTTTTCATTTTGTTAAACATCATAATGGATCATTCTATGGTAACTTACGTTACATTTTGAACTATTTTCAGTGATTTTAGTAATATAAAACACAATTTTTTTGAATATATAAATTTGACCTAGTTTGCTAATTAAACTTATTCAAAGCCCAATTTATATGGAAATTACTTAATCTTAATGATATTTCTTAAATTTTGTTAGCTTTATTTACTATGATAACTGTCATTACTGAAAAAGGAATGTAAGTTATCATAGAAATTGTAATTTTCATTATACTTTTTTTGGAAATTTCATTCCAAATTGACCCTCAGATGGTTTCATTGGCAAATCATACTAATTTTACATTTGAATAATTTTTAGTGTTATATTACTAAAATTACTGAAGTAAATTGTTCTAAATATAATGTAAGTTACTATGGAATGATTCTATTGCCATTTAAGAACTCCATAAAACGAACTCCAAGCTAGCGAAATCTCGCAAGTCTCTCTCATACTGAACCTGACTTAACTTTAATTTGAAATGAACAAAGTTAAAAGTTTTTAAAAAATAGCACAGATGCTTTTCTGTACTATTTTGATGATGAGGAATTCAATTATAGCATGAGGCAAGACATGAATCATATTTAAAATTCCAAATTCTGGGTAAGTCAGCAAATAAAAATGAATCAATATACCCTGTCATGTTAAAATCAAGCTGCGAAAGTGTAAACTTTTATAACTGATTAAAACGTTCATTAAATTTCCAGACTTGATCTGCTAACTTTAATGTAAACATCTTGTCTTTCTAGCAGTCTTTCTAAATTTTATAATATATTTCTAAAATATATGCCTAATTTTATATCCAAAAGTAACTTTTTTGGAAATTATGAAAAAATGGAATGATTTTTAGTTGTTACTTCAACTCAGTCGGTTTTCTCAATTGCACTCGACTCAAATCTCATCGGAAGTGAGTCTAGAATTTACAAGTTTTAATACATTTAGTTCGTTCAGTTATAATATTCGTTAAGAAGAGTCTGTGGAAAAAACATTTCTCTTACAGAACTCAGTATAGTTCAAAACCCAAGTAAAATTTCTCTTGCCATTAACTGAGTCAGATAATGGCCAATTTCAAGTGAAATATTTTCCCTTACACAGAAAATGATGGTTAACGTCAAAGTTTATTAGTCGATCGACTTTATAAAATAGAAATTTTCGTTTCAATCACGAAGGTGCGTTTGAATTTTTTATTCTCAATATAAATTAAATGAATACAGAATTCATAAATGTATGTCGCTTGTTAATATTTTGCATTTCTGACACGGTAAGCGATGATTTATAAATTTTATTATTATTATTACACTAGTTTACAAAATTAGACTTTTTGTCTGTTACCGCGAATTCTGTGGTTGATAATGTTCACTTATGACTTGTTTTTGTCAAATCCAACCGGAAAAAGTTTTGATCAGCTCGAGTTACTTTGTTTTTGATTTTTATCATTTAAGCATATATATTAATCGACAACAGGCTTATTTTACTGTGTTAAGGTTTGTTTTTCAAGTTTGTGCATCATGAGTAGTTCAAAGAGACGTTTTTTAAACAATCCAGATCATTTTTGCTATATACGCGGAGAATTTGTGTTTAACAATTGTAGAAATGTTATTTCAGAGTTGGAGAAAAATACCTATTTTGAGTATTTTGGGATGCTCTTGGATAAAAATGAGAGGTCTTGGGCTCCCAATCGTGTTTGTAAATAGTGCGAGAAATATTTAAGATTATGGAAAAGTGGTAAAAGAAGTGCCTTTAAATTTGGAACGCGTTTTATTTGGCGAAAACGACGAAATCATCTCAAAGACTGTTATTTTTGTAGAATGAACGTAATCGGTTTAAACAGTAAAAATCGAGCTAAATGGCAGTACTCAAGTACTAGTTGTGTTCATCATCCAGTGCAGTGTTCACCTAACTCTTCAGAGCGTAAAAATGTATCGAAATCATTAGAACAAGACATTGAAGAGCCAAGCTCTTCACAAAATGATGCTGGTTTTGAAGATATGTCAAATGAGCCAAAATGCTTTTCCCAAAATGTATTAGATGATCTTGTAAGAGATTTAAATCTTTCTAAACAAGCTTCAGAATTGTTAGCATCAAGACTAAAAGGTTTCGACAGCTTTCGTTTCTGTGGAGCAAAATTTTCTTAAAATAAAAAAATTGAAAATTATATTGAACTTATAGAAGACTTTCTGCTACAATTAAAAAGTATGGGGTGCAATATGAGCATAAAACTCCACTTCTTCCATAGTCACCTGAACAGGTTTCCGGAAAATGTAGGAGGTATGAGCGAAGAGCAAGGAGAGCGTATGCATCAAGACTTACGTGTGATGTAAGAGCGCTATCAGGGTTTTTGGGATACGAATATAATGTTTGACTATTGTTTGTCTCTGATAAATCATTTGACAAAGTGTACACATCGAAGAAGAGCTTTAAAACAATGTTTTTTAGAACTCAGTGATTAATTATTTTTTAGTAAAGTTTTTCTTGGTGAATACATGTTTTTCTCTGTATAATACCTATGTAGCTGAAACTCAGAAACTAGAGCTGATTAAAATATTCTGATTATATTTTTGAAAATAGCATACCATATATAATCAGCAACAGCAAAAATTTTTTCGGCAACAAATGTACTGTAAACTAGTGTCATTATTATGGTAATAAAAAGTTTTATACTTTTAAATATGCAAAAATTATCTTTGCACTCTTAATACATATAATATTTATATATAATACACAATTTTCAAAAGTTTATCAACATCTTTTTATCTTTTTTACTGATATAGCGTGCCTAAGAGGAAGTTTAAAACAACTCTTTGAACACTCCCTCTTTTAAATGATTTACACTATATACTTCAGTTAAATGCTGAAATATGCAATTTTGGAAGTCTTTCACCTTAATAGTCTCTTAGTTTTCTGTAAAATAATTCTTTTCAATTATGAAATCTTTGAAAGGTTTCGAAAGTACACATTTAATAATTTAGTATTGAAACGTTCCCAATTACTCCCCAAACCCCACAGATGAAAACGGTCCCATGACCATCAAGGAAAACTGTGATTGGCAGATTGGAGAAATCACTATTTGAATGAATGCAGGCTTTGGAATAAACAAACTTTAATTGAAACGTAAAATTTTAAAATTGGTTTAAATTAGGGAAAAAAATTGATAAAAATACTGTTTATTTCTATTCGATTTAATACAGAGATCATAAAACAAATAATAACTCATTATTTTATTTTTTGTGAGAAAACACGGTTTGAATGTTTGCTCCACAAATACAAATTCCGATTAAAAACACAAAAATATGTTTTTATACAAATTTATTTAGGCCCAGGGTAATTTTTTCCATCTGAAGTATCATTTGGCACAAAAGGATTTATTCTTGTTGCAAAATGTCTTTGGTAAACGTGCGAGTAAGCTGTTACACCAATTTTCTACTCTACAAATATCTGACAGTTTCTAGCCCATCAGAAATACTAATTCTGACTCTTTCAATTTTTTAAGTAGATGAAGCGAATGAGTACACAAAACAAAATTTATGTTTTATAATCATATGCATTTTACGTATCAAATGTCGAAAATAGAGGGATTTATTTTTTTTATCATTTGTTTTCCAATAGTAAGAGTCCACAAACTTTTTAAATAAACAAGACTGTGTTTTTATGAGCAATTGCTAATTTATCTGTTCTCGCTATTGGTCATTTATAAAAAAAACATTAATACAAAAAGAAAACACAATTCTACAGTAGAAAATGCTTCGTAAATCTTTAAAGTTAGAAGTTATTTAAAACACATAGCAACGTGTAGCAATTATGCAATTTTCTTTTACAGATTTCTTTAGAGGGCAAAAAATTACTTAATGACACAAACGACAAAAAATATTTATCCTTTTAGACACATTATTCTAAAAAGTTGACTTAGTAGTTAAATGTTGATTCAAATCATCTGTAAATGTGAAAGGAAAAAAACGATAAAAATATGTTTTATAGATTTAGTTTTACTTCGCGTGCAAAGAATTTATCACGAAATGCAACAATTACAATTTAAAAATATTATTCGATAACAATAATGTTTTAAAAGAAGAAAAAGATAAATAGGAAAAAAAATCACTTAATGCATTCATTGAACTAACTGGAAAAAGAAAAACTACTTGGATGTGCCAATCCCAAAATTTTCCTTTATCTCATACCTACATTTAATATTTTTAAAAAGTAGTTACTCATTTTAATGCTTTAATAATTTTAATTCAATACCATACCAACTTTGATTTTCATGTTACATATCTGCTTAGTCAATTAATCGGAGTAAAAAAGAACTCTGCACGAGCCGATGGACAATAGAATGATATTAGATTAATTTTTAAACACGATTATTCAATCGGTAAATTTATTATAACACATGTAATTTTTCGATTTTTGAATTTTGAATGAACAAAGTCCGGGCCAGGATTCGAACCAGGAACGTATTGGCTGAAGCCGTCAATGCTCTACCAACTGAGCTATCCCGGACACGAACACTGGAGTACTATTTCATCCAATTAACCTCAACGATCACTTTATCTGGTCTGATACTCTGGATCAGCTCCACAAATAAATCGAAGGTCAATATATGGAACTGCAGAAAATCGCTGCATGCGAAATTACATTCGATTAATTTTTAAACACGATTAGTTAATCGGTAAATTTATTATAACAGATGTAATTTTTCCATTTGTGAATTTTGGGTGAAAAAAGTCCAGTTCAGCCAATACATCCCTGATTCGAATCCTGGCCCGGACTTTTTTCACCCAAAATTCAAAAAAGGAAAAATTACATCTAATTAATAATTCAAATAAAATTAATACAAAATCGCGGCTTTTGAATCCTGACGTATTTTGCAAGAGAATCACGCTGTGCAATTGCTCTTCTTAGACAATACCAGATATGTTCAATAGGTTTGAGCTCCAAAGATCTCATGGGCGAATTCATAGGCAATATTCTCTTTCTCAAGAATATCATCATTAATGTGAGTTCTGTATGACTTCACATTATCGTCCCTAAACATGAACTCTGGGCATACAGCACCCCGGAACAATTTCAAATAGGATTCAAAGACCTCATCCCTATATCGATGAGTACTAAAAGTATTCGCATGAAAGTCTGCAATGTGTTTTGGCCTGGATTTTAAAATTCGGTTTCCAGACAGAACTTGGCAATATCACATTTATTTCGCCAAAGGTTGCTCGTTTATTGCCAATCATTCAAACGCTTAATAATTGTGTCAAAATTTCGAGTGGAATGTATTGATCTATAGTGACCTCATTATAATCTACTAATTGAATTTTCTCAAACATGTGTCCAAGTCCAATGATCTTCTACTACCCCAAAACGTTAGGATTCAAAATTTTGTCAAAATCTATGGAATCGTTTGTTAGATAAAATGCATAGGTGTACATCTGCTCAATATTCTGCTGCCTCAGACATCGATTCTTTGCCACCATATCTGTGGAATTTATTATTTTTTTCACACAGGAGGGATGATAGCGAGTTCTATGTTCTCTTCAGATGAAGACTTGTCGAAAATAACTTTGCGTGCTTTGAATCTGGAATCATCACCGAAGACACGCCCCATTTTTGTTGTGTGAAAGGCTGACGTCTTCAGCTCCATAAGAACCACACTCTCGTGTTTTATGCATCATGTGTATAATAAAAGCATAAGTCATGTAGGACTATCATCAATAGCTATGGGCTGACCTCTTCACTTGTTATATGCCAAACGGCTACTTTGGTACTTTTTGTTACTTATGTTAGTTAAGCGCAGGAGATCAATCGCCAAATGTTTTTCATCGGTATCATTCCATTTAAAATATAAACCATTTAATTTAAAATATCTCATATATCATACTCATTTAATTTAAAATATTTAAATTTTATTTAAAACACATAAATTTAAAATATATATGTTTCACCTCATTTAAAATACAATAAATAAAGGAATGTATTTTTCCAGAATAAATCCTTGACGGGAAAAAGAAAATAACATTGCATTTTCGGGCAATTTGAATCGTATTTCATTCTCACAATAATTTTTCCATATGTATACAATTAATTTAATTTAAAGAGGTCATTAATTTATTTTTATATAGAAACAAAAATAATTACATAAACAAATATAGTATATTTATGTTTATTTGTGTATATATTTTGCATAGTTATAAGCATATAAATACATATAAAAAAAAGCTAACCATGTTTGTTTTAATACTAATTTATATATTTTTCCAGCTATTTCACTTTCAGAAGACCGATTTGTGCAAAGCTTATAAAAAATGCCAAAATTCTTTAGCATAAAATATTTGACAAAGATATAATATACGCAGCGATATATCTAATTGGCGTTATTTTGACTAACACGGTGATCCGGCAATTGTTAGGTATTTACTAAGACATTTTTATTTTCTTTTTTGAAATGACATAAATTGTTTTTTCTATATAGTCATTGCATAAAAAATGTTTATTTAATGTTATTTCTTTTTCAGATAATAGATAATAATTTACAAATTTGTGTCTAATAGATCTTCGAAAATGAAGTTTTCGTCTAATTATTGCAAAAAACATCTCGCCAAACCCGGTGTATATAAGACATCTATGACAAATATTTTATTTTGCCAGGCTACTGCTGTTCATTTATTAAGGAACTTTTTTGTTTTATTTTTAATCATGGCACAAATTGCTTTGTTCTACATAATCATTCTATTAAATATGGTACGTATATTTTTTCCTTTTTCTAATAACAGAAAATAATTAAAAAATTTCTGTGTTATTCATATTCAAATATAAATTTTTCGCAAAATTCTTATAAAAACATCGCGTCAAAGTCGGTGTGTATGTGACATCTGTGCAACATATTTTATTTGAACATTAAATATTGTTTCTATTTTACATTCAAATAAACATATATTCTAGATAACTTCAATTGAAACTATGTTGAGAAATTTACTACTTGAAATCATAAAGTAAATAAACACAAGATATTCATTCACATGAATTGTAACAAATATTAAACCCCGAAGATAATAATTCGACTAATAGTTTAATAATAATAAGCTCGACCAACCAGTAGTCATTAGATAGCTGCAGAGCCCATAGCCCAACCTTCATGCTTTTCGGTGTCTTATTTAATCGATGTGTAATACAATAAATTTTCCTTTTAAATTTGTCCAATTTCAAATGCTATTTTCCTTCAACCTGTGTTCTGCTAGACACTTGGCTACTTAGGTCGTGATTTAGGTTCTTTGAAGTCAGTGATTTTCAGAAACCATTTTCCAAATGTTAAAAAACAAAATAAATTACGTTAAATTGCGTTAAATTACGTTTTTGTTTTTGTTTTTGTTTTTCAAAACATATACATTAAACACTAATAAAAGCTTTGGAATTAGCATCTATGAATATGCCGTAATAAGGCTCTATGAAAATTATTTTAGAAAACACTAAAACCTTCTTTTTTCCAATTTTTTTCAAATAAAAAGGCGATTACATAGAGATACGCGAATATACGGACACATAGATTACTAGTTTAGATCATACGCCTTCTAAAAGCAATGTTTTCTAAATATTCTCTTCCATAAATGCAGTATTGATTACATATATTTTGTGTAAATCTAAAGAAATAACTACATATTTTTTAAAATTTTATCTATATCTGGGCAATTAGCATCAAAACGTACAATTTTATTACGTTATTGCAAAAAAGCGGTTTTCAAAAGAGGATAATCACAAAAAACTGTATTTAATGCATTCATTGAGCTAACGGGAAACAAAATAAAGTTAAAACTTTGTTTTTAAAGCATTGATTCTCGTGGCAGTTTGTAGTTGTGCATGTGAAAGTTAAAGTCTGAATTACGTGCTTGCGTATGTCGACTCAGTCACGGAAAATTGAAAAAACACTTTCAAAGTCGAAGAATTTTTTATTTAGAATAATACTTTTTTCTTCGTTATTTTGAAGTAAATAGGAACTACGCATGAAGTAACAATTGCATAATACAAGAAATTTTTAAATAATCTTTTTTCTTAAACCTGTAGTTATATGGATCAAAGACTTTTCCTTTAATAAAAATTTGGCGGAAGTAAATGTAATCATTCCTAGTCGATGATTGTATAATATGCTTTTATTGACAGTTGTGCTAATTTTATGGAAAAAATATTTTATTTGCATTAAACCGCTTCCCTTGACAAAAACTAGAACCTGCGAGCTACGCTCGTCAACCTCACTGAGAAACCGCAAACCGTAAAAACACTCTAATTTGTTCGGTTTTTAAAAGTTTGCAAAACACTAAGCTGCATTTTTTAAAGTGGAGATCTTTCTGTGAACGGGTTTCCATTCATTTCCTTTTGATTGAATAATTTTCAGGTCGAACCAGGTGCTGTTAAACATTAAAAGGCTATTTACAGTTTTCATTAAACAAGATAAGTTACACAGAGTTTTCCTGTTTTGGTATTTTTTTGAATCGCAGTATATATATATATATATATATATATATATATATATATATATATATATATATATATATATAAAATTTTTTTGGTCTTTTTAATATACATGTGAAAATACTTTTGTTGTTTGCTAAGAAAAAATAATTGTGTCGTCTTAGAATTCACAACAAAAGATCATATCAAAATATATTCTAAGATTTTAACTATTTTGCAGTACCTGGTCATTTTAAATAAGACACAAGTCTTTTTACTTGCTCCTTTTAACGCACATTAGTGAATATATTATTTAAAAGTTTGTTTTCATATTTTGATGTTCCTGTGAAGATACTTTTTGTCGCTAGAGAGGAAATTTTTTTATTGCCACTTCCTTAGAATTGGCATCAGTAATTTTACAAGTCATTTAGAAATGTAAAATGTCCCTCGTAAATATTTATTTTAATTACAACATTTTGCAATATTATTATTTGGCTGTTTTAAAATTGATGTAATTTTTTCCCATGTAAGGAGTTTAACGCATTTTAATAAATTCATTATTTTATTAATCTTTTTTTCTATAGAACTTTCAAATATAAATATAGTTCTGATGTATTTTTTCCCGCTTATAACTCGTGGTTGTTTAATTTTCTTTTCTGTGACAATCGCGTGTAACTATTTTCTTTTAATTTAATTTAAATACTATCATTGATCACTTGGCAAAAAATTAAAATAATAACCTTTTTCTAAAATTTGTGAAAAATGTCTCACAAAAATACTGAAAATTTGAGTTTAAATTGGAAATGAATCCTTCCAAAACAAGTTTTTTAAAAATGCAATTTAATGTTATTAAAATCCTACTTTGTTTTTACATGTTTGATTAAAAAAGGTCAGCTAAACTTTTGAAACTCACAATGCCCTTGCTTCTTGGTATTTCTTTCAGTGCTATAAGAAAAGTTTTTTAAGTAAGACATTTTAAATGTAAAATTTTAAATCCGACGCAGTTTTCACAAATTTTTCTTTCTTTTTTTTAATATTCACATGAAAATACTTTTTTGTTTGAAATGAAATTTTATTTGTACCATCTTAGAATTCACAACAATAGTTAGAAAGATCATATATAAATATGAAGTAAATGTCGCTTCTAAATATATTTTTTTTAATTTTTATTGTTTTCAACATTATTTGGTAATTTTAAGTGCGATGCAATTTCTTTCCCTTGCTAATTTGAGTGCATAATGATGTATTTATTATTTTAAAGTTTCATTTTTCTTTTTGATTCTCTTGAAAATACTTTTGTTGCTGGAAAGAAAAGATTCCTATTTCTTTTGCCTTAGAATTGGCAACATTAGCTTAAAAGATCATTCAATTTATATGAGAAATGCCTCACGTACGGTTTTTAATTTAAATTGTTTGCAATATTATTTCTTGGCTATTTTAAATAGGACGTAATATTTCCAATTTAATGAATTTATTTTTTATTTATCTTTAGAAATTCACATGTAAATGTCTCTTCATGGCGAAATTTTCAATATTTTCGTTTATTTTATTCATAATTAGTTACTTACGAGTAAAAAATATATTTATTTTAATTTGATGGAAATATTATTCTTTGGTCATGTTGCAACAATTTAAAATAATAACCTTTCCTAAAATATCTATTAAATTTGATTTCAACATGGAAAGAAACACACAAAAATTAGTCAATCTAAAAACTATAATATTCAATTTTAAAACTATGTATCTATTTCTAGAAAATTACATTACTTAGAAATTTATCATATTTACAAAGAAACGTCCTATTTCCAAGCAATAATTTTTGGGTTGAATCTCGGATTCTATTTAAAATTTCAGGCTATTTTCTTCGGAATCTAAAGACCAATTTTTCCATAAAACGTGAAAAAATGCAAAACTTGGTAACATTCTGTTATTTGGCACCAAATAAGTGTTTTGGCCTGGATTTTGAAAATCGGTTTCCAGACAAAACTTGGCAATATCACATTTATTTCTCCAAAAGTTGCTCGCTTATTGTCAATTATTAAACTTAGTAATTCTTTCAAACATCATTCCGAGTAGAATCTATTGAGCCGTAGTGACCTCATTATAATCCACTAATTTAATTTTATCAAACATGTGAAAAAGTCCAATGGCCTTCTACGGCCCCAAAAGTTAGGATTCCAAATTTTGTCAAAATTTAGGGAATCGTTTTTTAGATAAAATTGGCATTTATTTGTAAATATCACAGGTTCTGAGCAACAAGCAGGATCAGCATTTTCCTACGATCCAAACCCGGAGATGTGGATTGGATAATCTCATAATAAAGGAAGAAACACACCAACAGATTTAACGCTGATAATGATATTCTAAATGTAAGTGTAAACGGGTAGTTGTTCATCATCTTTCGGAGACAGCTGACCATTGATGTAGTACACAGTATGATGTACCATTCAAAACTCGGTTAAAAGCAACAATGTTTATGACCTTTCCACGGTATATAATCAAGTATGTAACTGATAATCTATGTAACTGGTACGTAATAGTCAAGATTCTGCATTAAACATTATTAGTTTTTTAAATATAATTCTTCATTTCATCATAAGTACTATCTCTGTATTTCACATACCGGGTGTCCCAAAAATGACTGATGGATTTTAAAATTCAATAACTTGCAAACAGTGACAGCTATTTAAAAATTTTTTTGCAGGAAAGTTATGTATAATTTCAGGAGTTTTTTGTACCGTAACTTTGTATTTTAGTTCGCATCTCAACCAATAGGCGGCGCTGACGGCGATTTAAGGCCAGGTCGACGCTTCACTCAGCATTGATCATCAGGCCTTCAAACGGCGTCTGCGCCACATATTGTTTGAGATGCGAACTAAAATAAAAGTATACGGTAAAAATTTTCCCGACATTATACGTAACCCTCCCGCAAAAATTTTTTAAATAGCTGTCACCGTTTGCAAGTTATTGAATTTTAAAAACCGCCAGTCATTTTTGGGACACCCGGCATATATACAGACACATTTAAAAGATTTTCTAGCGTTATAAATTAACTAGTGCGCAAAACGTTCCAGTAGTTAAAAGTACGTCAAAGATTCTACGAACAGCAAATGTAGAACACAGGTATTACCCTAATAGCATAATCGACCGATTTGAAATCTTATTCAAGAGACAAGTGTCACATTTAATGCAAGAAACTAAAAACTGCTAATTTCCATTCATCTCGTTCTTGCTCTAATTTGATGACTACTCTGCGAAATAAACATAAAGACAGTCACCATGTACTTTAAAATGAATTTTTTTGTGATTGAAGTGACTATCAAATTGAGACTCTATTTAAAAAGGGTGATAATATTCATTTTATAAAGAGTTCACAAGTTCAGAAAATGAAATTTATCTGGGCAACTTTTCATAAAAGTGTCTTCACAATAGCGTCACGATCACCTGAAACTCTCCATACCACTTTGATGTGACAGTATTTCCTGAATTAACAGCGCAATGCTCACATTGACTTTAAAATGGAGTCGTCAAATGGCATTTATGTCATAATCTAAAGTGAATTCAGTATTATTTCACTTGGTCACTTTTGGGGAAGCAACAGACGCAATGACTCTTTGGTGGCGGGTCCAGATGACAAATAATTTAGAGATAATCGATTAGAAATCAAGATTTATAAACGAAGATATTGATTTGTAATAACACGAGTGAAATTTTTATGATATGTTTCATGTATTGACTGTAGCACTTGTGACCATGTACTACATAACAAAGATATAACATCAATGAGCTACTCCCTATGAATAGTACCTATTTGCTATATGTGATGTTCAGTTTATATTATTTTCTTGCGTTCTCACTTAGACACGTATATTCAAAAACTATATAATATATTGTTAAAATTTGAAAAGAAAGCGTTTTTTATTCACTTATTGCCGACAATGAATTTAACCTTAAGGGAAATAAAACAAACATACTTTATAAAACTATTTTTTCCCGCAAAAATTTGCTGTGTTCGTGAATATGAGATTAGGGGACTTTGCTCACGAACGATTTAAATGGTTCTTTTTGAATACATGGAATTTCTTACTAAGATAAATACTTTTGATTTTTTTTTAAGATTGAAAGATAAATTTGCGTGAACAAAAATAAAAGATTGATTATTTACCTTCTATCTCAACTATCTTTTAATATTTTATTTCTATATAATAGCTGCAGAGAATAACTTATTAATTGTATTTATGAGGATTAATGATTTAAAATAATAAATATGTCATACTGTTCACTAGTAACAGTAGTATGAATTTTATAAATTACATATGAAAAACACATGGAGTTTAATATAAGATTTTTTTATACATTTTGCTTCTCTTATTGCATGAACTTATAGGCCCCACCAGTGGCCGAGAGGTTCTGACCTCAAACTGGTAGACGGTAGGTGCTGGGTTCAAACCCAATCGCGACCGTCGGCCTAACCGTTCGGAGTTTTCCGTATTTTTCTTCGAACCTTGCGTGAATACGGGTTAGGTTCCCTTAGAAAGACCCCCACGGAGGGCACCCCACCCCTTAGGGCCTATATCCCACAGGGTAGATAATTGGCCGACATACAAACAAACAAACAAAGCATGAACTTATCGCAATCATTTGGAACAAAATTTTCTGTATTACTGAAAAAAAAAACACTTTTGTGTGAAAATAAAAATACATATGTGTAAATATTATTATCCAAACGAATGGTTCAACTCATAATAAAGTAATTTTAGTACAGATCAGTGCCCAAATAAATTATTTAAAAAAAATAAAATACTTTAATTTATATATATATATATATATATATATATATATATATATATATATATATATATATATATATATATATATATATATATATATATATATATATATATATATATCAATTCGGTTTGAAATTTTATACAATAGTGAATTGTTAAGATTTATGTAAAATTCGAATTAACATAACAGAGATTTCTCCAAAGAATTTTCTAGCACTGATTTTTATGGTTACCAACATTTACATAAAATTTATATTTAATATTATTTATAGTTGAAAGATTTAATGCGCTATTTTTACGCTTTTTTAATGATAATGGAACAACATTATTTACACTGAGATTTTCTGAAATGAGTATTATATTTAAGAATTATCATATTATATGATAAAAATTAACAGTAAAAATATACAAAACAAAATTTCTAATAACATTCATTAGACTGAAGTGAAACGGATAAAAAATCCCTACAGGCTTGGCCTATAGGTGGAGGTAGATTTCGAAGTTACGTGCTCATTTTGCCAACAAAAGATAAAATATGCTTTGAGATAAATCCTGTTTAGCAACTTTAGTTGGCCGCTTTTGAAGAACATTTAATTTAATTTTTCTGCAAGAGCTGCTTTTATCAGAATCTTCTTAAGCGATCTTTGGCGGAAATGCCCACTTTGACATCAGTTTTAAATATATTCTGATTTGATTTGAACATTGACCAATAAGGCACATTATATAGTTCTCAAATAATAGAAACTGTCGTTCAATGCAATTGAGAGTAAAATTGAATTTATAAATGTGTCATAAAAAAGCAATTTTTTATTTGAATACATCTTCAATTCTTCAATCTCGATCGAATTGGAAAATTTTGTTCAAATTGCCCACTTTCAAAGTATATTTTATTTTATTTTATTTTATTTTATGTATTTTGCTTTTATCAAAAACCTGGACAGTAGGGTGGATCGATTGTCTATGGCGAAAAAAAAATTACCATTAATCAAAATCTACCTATGCGGAAAAGATGTTCTATTGTATGGAGATTAAGGGAAAAATAATTAAAAAAATTAATTTTAAAATTTAATACTGCCACAAAAGGGTTGAAATTTCGAAAAAATTTGAAAAAAGACAGAATTTTGGTTAGGTTATTTTTGTCAAAAACTAATTACTTTAATATTTTTTTAAATCCAACAATGCGGAAAAGTTGTTATATCGTGTGGAGGTTAAGTAAAAAAGTCCTTCCGGCAATGCCGGGAGGAAGAGGTAGCTTTCATATACTTATATATTTATTTATTTATTTTAAGGTAAGTTATATTGTTCAAAAATACTAAGCTCAAATTAGTGGAAATAATCTTATAAAATTATTGATTTTATAAGATTGAAACTAGTTTTTGTCAAGACTGAATATTAATAGGAGTTTTTAGAAATTAGTCATCTTTTATTCAACCTGGTTTTATTTTAAGTGATTTAGAGAGTCACCAAATTCCACGATATCATAAAGTGTATGCCATTTTAAAGCAACATTGTGGATCGTTCAGATCAGACCGTTTCAAAATGTCAATCATAAGCAAAATTCAAAGTGCTATAACTCAGTCATTTTTTAAGATATAGACAAAATAAAAAGTGTTCTGGAATTGTTGTTTTAAGTTCTAACACGTAAAAGAAAAATATTTTTCAATTTTTATTTTTTCGCATTTAATTTTAAATTTTAAATTTTTAAAAAAATTTAAAATGGCCACCATTTTAAAACAAAATGGTGGATGATGCTGGCCAACGAACTCGGTCGAGACATTTGTATGTACTATGTACATCCCAAGTTTCATTGAAATCGGTTCATAAATACGCGTGTTATCACGTGACAAAAATCAGACCGTTTCAAAATGTCAGACATAAGAAAAATTCAAAGTGCTATAACTCAATCATTTTGTAAGATATAGACAAAATAAAAAGTGTTCTGGAATTGTTGTTTTAAGTTCTAACACGTAAAATAAAAATATTTTTCAACTTTTAATTTTTTCGTATTTAATTTTAAATTTTAAATTTTTTAAAAAATTTAAAATGGCCGCCATTTTTAAACAAAATGGCGGATGATACTGGCCAACGAACTCGGTCGAGACATTTGTATGTACTATGTACATACCAAGTTTCATCGAAATCGGTTCATAAATACGCGTGTTATCATGTGACAAAAATCAGATCGTTTCAAAATGTCAGCCATAAGAAAAATTCAAAGTGCTATAACTCAATCATTTTTTAAGATATAGACAAAATAAAAAGTGTTCTGGAATCTTTGTTTTAAGTTTTAACACGTAAAAGAAAAATATTTTTTAACTTTTAATTTTTTTGTATTTAATTTTAAATTTTAAATTTTTAAAAAAATTTAAAATGGCCGCCATTTTGAAACAAAATGGCGGATGATACTGACCAACGAACTCGGTCGAGATATTTGTATGTACTATGTACATACCAAGTTTCATTCAAATCGATTCATAAATACGTTAGTTATCGCATGACAAAAATCAGATATATATATATATATATATATATATGGTTATATATATATATATATATATATGTCAACATTTGAACGAAGGGTGGTTTTGGGGTCTGGGGGTCATGATCGGTGAAAATATACCAAAATTTTCCGGAAGTGCTTTCCTCCGGACGGCTGCAATAGGTAGCTTTTTACTTTTTGTAATGAAAGCTACCTAAAACAATAATAAGTAATAAATTCAAAATTTAATACTGCCACAAAAAAGTTGAAAATTCGATAAAATATTGAAAAAACGGAAAAAGATCTAAATTTGGTTAGATTTAATTTTGACGCAAAATAAACATTTTAATATCAATCAAAACCTACCTTTGCGTAAGAAATATTATATTACATGGATATTAAGTAAAAATAAATAAATAAATAAATAAAACTAATTTCGAAATTTGATACTCCTGCAAGTAATTTAAAGTTTCGAAAAACTGGCAGTTCCAGTTTTTTCAGTTAGAATTTGTCTGCTTGTGTATTGTGTATCTTATTGTACCTTGAATATTACTGTACCATGGCGTTGTTAAAAAAAATAAAAAAATAGAGAGATATGAATTACACCCTATTTGGGTCTAGCTTTGATATGCCAGTAAATATGCTCCCTAATACAAAAAGTTATAAAATTTACATATTGGTATTTAAAGAATAACCGAAGAAAGGAATCGGTCAACATCTATTTATTTCCTGCAAGTGAGAAGGAGTTGCTAACAAGTTACTAGTGACCTGTAAATGAGATTCAATCTCAATAACTTACCATAGCAGCCTTTTAAGAAAAATTAAACTGTTTAACGACAAATATTGCGCTCTTCTTAATTCCTGTAAAACAAAATAAGATACTGAAAGCTACTACAGTCTTTTGGACCATTTCCGAAAATAATGCCTATTTTTTTCAGTTCAATAGATTTGAATATGAATATGAATATTGAGTGTAAACTAAACCGATGTATTGAGAGCAAACTCACTTTTCTACATCATCAGCTATCATTGAAAAGCCAAAATGCTGCCGAGATAGGTGTCACATCATCAGAATATTGGACAGTTTGGGCACTTCCGACCAAGCAGGTGCTGCCATTGTGTCTGGTGCACTTCAAGACGTGGGCATTATCTCACACAACTATGAATCGAATGCTACTGACAGAAAAAAATCGGCATGACAAAACAAACCAAAGACCACTCCATCGTTTTGGTCATTCTCTTTAGTCATTTGTAAAAGATTATGACCATGGCCATTTTCTTTAAACTTTTATGGGTGTAAAGACTGACTGCATCACTAGAAAACAACAGAAGAAAAATCATAATAGAAGCAGACTTGAGCTTGAAAAAAGAACTCGATTCCGGATACATCGACCACATATATATAAATTCCGGGAGAGTACCAAACAATTTGAAAACACGACGTACATTTTTTGTCATGCGTTAACAATAATATACGTGTAACAAAGTTGGTTGCTATCGGTTGTGACGTAATATCTGTTAACATAGATGTTAAAGGATGTGTTATTCGAAATATGGGACTGATCTTCCAGCGTCCACTACAATGTTTTTTGTGCTAGTTACACACCAATGAAGTTCCACTATGTCATCTTTTTGCAGCGTGGATGGAACCGCGGCTGGGCACAAATGTTTCACTGGTGAAATAGAAAGATTATTCGCAGCATGTTAGAAGCTTTTTGTATTTTCATTTTTGTCAGTATATGAATTCAAAAACGCGCGAGTGAAATCAAACGGTCTGCTGTAATCCTAGACATTACATAAAAACTATCTATATTTTCCATTTACCAGCTTTTTGACCTTTTGAGACGGATTTCATAGATTTAATTAAATAGGAAAATGTGTCGAACCTCCACTAACTGGCGGATTTAGTAACGACATGATTTCAGAAGCAATATGTAAATCCAGCAATCATTTCAGTGGCAATAACATCTACTATCAATAATATTTATTCGCGCAACTCTCATTCTACAAAACTAATAATCAAAAGAGTCACGGAAGTATTTCTGCTGTGTGTGGACCATACATAAGAGACAGTTTTATAAAAATTGAATTGAATTACAAAATCTCATGTCGATTTTCAATACCGAACGTCATTATCGCCAATTGGAATGTTGACGATTTTTCTTGATTTAATACTAATGAAGCTGTTAAATAAGAAACTAAAGTTTTTATCTTGTAATCAATTAAATATCCCCTCATTGTAATAAATGTTAAAAATGTCTAAATTTCATATTTTATTTTACAAAACAAAAGTTGATTTTTTACCGTAAAAACGTTCAAATACATAAATTTGAGCCACATTGCGGTAGATTTAAATTTTGAAACTAATTTTTTAAATTATTTTTCTCATACTCATCATATAATATAACATCTTTTACGCATAGGTAGGTTTTGGATAACTTTTTAAACTATTATTTTGAATAAAAAATAATCTAGCCAAAATTAGGTTTTTTTTTCACTTTTTTTCGAAATTCAACCTCCTTGTGGCAGTATTAAAATTTAAAATTAATTTTTTTAATTATTTTTCCCTTAATCTCCATCCAAGAGAACATCTTTTCCGCATAGGTAGGTTTTGACACAGTGAAAAAAAAAATTTCGATCCACCCTACTGGACAGTAAGGCATATTATGTAGTTCCTAAATAAAAGTCCTAATTGTAATGCAGATATGGGGGGATAATTAAACGCAGAAAGCCCTTCCCCTCAAAAAAGCGGAAAAGGGGATATGTTATTACTAATGTAAGACATAAAACTTAAAGGGGACCGAAAACACGAACTTTAATAAAACAAAAAATAACTACAGGTGAGTCAGGGTAGACTATGCTCATTGCCATTTTCAGGTTTTTACGTGCGGTTATTATTGCTAAGGATTGCACACAGACAGACAAACACATACAAGCAGACAGGGCTAAATATTATTTTTGTTACTATAGAAGAGAAATCATATATCTAAGTTTTCACAAAGGTTGACATGAGAATTGACGATGGAGGAGTTTCAATGAGCTTTCTTAAACCTTATGATAGCACAGTATCGGAGTTAGCATAGTAGTAATATTTTTGACTAAAAAAAGAAAAGTAAAAATTTTTGACTTTAGAAATTCGAACTTTTTTCTGGTTCAGAATCCTAACTTCAATAATAATCAAATTTCACTTGTTTTTGAATTTTAAAGGTGTTCAATTTATTTTATATCACACTATTACTTACATATTTTTAAAATAAATATTATAAATAATGTATTTATTTAATTTTATTATTATTTATCCTAATAAAAATATAAAAAAGGTTTTTTAACTACATATTAAAGTAAACTTGAAATAATTTTTTTTAAATAATATGCAACTGAAAATTTAAATTACATTTCTTTTTAACGCGTCTGATAATTTAATAAAAGTCCATGTATTACTGAAAACTATTTAAAATTGCTATGTTTTAATAAATTAAAAAATATAATAACATTCTATTGCATTGCCGCTAATTTCTTTTTTATTTGTAAAGGAAATCATTTGCGTGAAATCAAAATTAAAGCAAATAACAAGTAACATACTTATTAACTAATTGAAATATAAATCTTGTAACGGTTCAAATTTCAAGGCAAATATCAAAGATGAAAATATCAAAGGAAAATGAAAAAAAGTAAATTAGAATGATTACATTAACATGTATCACAGCAGAAATGCTCCCTAAAAAAGTTATGATAATTTAATCGTTGTAAAATAATATATCAGGTAATAATTGTAGTCCAAAATATGAAAGAATTTTTTGCATTTTTTATTTTTAAACATATTTAAGAATTCTTTGTTTCAAAGTGAAAGTCAAAAGTGAAAATTGATGTAAAATGAGGGAATCTTGAAGAAACAATTAAAATCCTGAATCATTAATAAATCGCAATAAAATTTAAAATAGAAAGAATATTGAATTCCAAAAAAAATAAGTTTTTCAGATAAACGAATCCCTAATAACATAAACTTTTAAAATGGTAAAAAATACGATAGTTACTTAATGAAATTTCACCTTGATATGAAAATTTCACCGTTCAGCATAGGAAATCGAACTAGCACTCGCCTGTTTACCAGGAAGATGCTTTACGTCAAAACTATGCTGTATACACTCAAAACATTCAAATTAATGTTTCAAAATGTAAATTACAAAAATAAATAAATGAAATTGATAAAATTAATTTAATTAAAATATGAGATTTGTTTCAAAATTTTGTGATTTGTCATGTTACGCGAAGTTTTGAGGTGTAATTTCACAACATTTGAAGTCTCTGACTTACATACATTTTTTTATACGGAATCTGTTCAAACAGAGAGAGGACAAAGACGAATAAGGTTTCTTTAGTTGAAACAATCTCTAAAAATAATCTAATCGTGTTCATGACATTCTAAAACATATAAATTCAACAAAAAAAGGAAGTAAATATTTTTCACGCGGCCAATATTTTCTTTTTGTAAAAATAGAAGTAAGTAAACAAGAGAAAATATTACAATAGTCTTGTTATCAGTTATTCACCTTACATTTCTCTTTTAATTTTCATTCCATGTGAAAGAATTAAACTAAGTCTTCCAATGCATATTCACAGCAGAGCTTGGTACTATTTTATTCATCCGCCATATTTTGGAGTTATTGTAACACTGCAAAAATTAAGTATACCTTAAATTTTTTGATATGAGAAAAACATGCACAGTAAATAAATAATCACAGGCCTGCAATTTGAGAGTCATAACTTCCTCTCTAGAATTTGAGAACTGATTCTAGGGTATTTTGGTGCGCTGATTACGAATATGTACTTAGTTTTTTTCCATCACCTTCAGATTTTTCAAAAAAGATACAGATAGAAAATAGAAAAAAACACGTAAGTTTTCACATAAAAAATATATATTTAAAAAAGTACAATACTTTTAACATAAAAAACAACTAAAATATAATAATAACTTATTAATGATCTAAATTACATATAAATTTTTTTTTGTGAAACCTGATCCTTTTTTCCTGGAAGCTTCGGTTGTAGGATTTTCGCTTAAATATCCGGTTTGGATCGTCGAGCTTCAACAACCAGCAGTAGTCCGCCATCATGCTAGTATTCCATCTTTCTTGATACCGGACTTCTAGCTCTTTCAAATCTTGGTGAAATCTTTCGCCTTGTTCTTCGCTAACGGCTCCTAGATTTTCTGGGCAGTAACAATCTCCACTCATTAGGATCGTATTCACTGTCGTACATTTTCGTCAAACCTGGAATATCTTTACAGTACACTAAATCTTGATCTTCACCGAAGAATGGAAGAAATTTTTTTTCTCTGTGGCGGTACCATGAAAATGAAGTACCAGGTGCAAGCATAATTCTTTCTTTTAATCGTGATCCGAGAAGTTCCGCTGCATCTTTGGAGAGATTCAAATCTCTTGTCAAGTCGTTTAAATATGACTGGGAAAAGAGCTGACACTCGTTAGAATCTACTTGAAATTCAGGATCAGATTGGTATACATCCTGTTCATTTGTATCACAGTCAGAATCTTCAATTTGTATAGTCGCAAACGGGGGCTGCACCATTTTTGAATCGCCGAAAATTGCAGGCGTAACTGGTGAGACGTTTGGATAGTTTATGTCCCTTTTATTTTTAGAATCGTATCCAGTTATGTCACAACAAAAGTAGTAATCTTTAACATGGGCTTTAGGCTCTCTCCATAGCATAGGTGAAACGATTTTTGAGCTATTTTTCTGTCCTTTTGACCACTTGCGAAGTTATAATAAACAAGTCGTACAAATTTTATGAGGTGTCCAAGTTTTGTATTGGTTACTTAAAATGTATTCAAAATAACTTTTGTATATATTTTTTACAAAGTCTGTAAAGCTGTTTCGTTGTTTTTAACCATAAATTTCCCGCAAATATAAAAAAAACAATTCGGAGAATTTAAACAGCTTCGCGATGACATTTTAAAGGTTATGTTGCAAGATGCGCACTTCAACTGTTAATTTTCTAAATCAGTGCAGGTACTTATACAAAAACCCTTTGGTTTATCTTTATTACACCCTTTTCGACTAATATTTACAACAATTAGGTTATATTACCTAATCATTATGCTCATTACTAAATAAAGCCAAAATGACCCGTTTTCAACATGGTTAATGTGAATTACTTATACTTATTATGGAATAATTAACAAATTACTGTTTTGAAGTATTTTCTATGTCACCTTACACTACTTAAATGCAATAAAAATTAAGCTGAAGTAATTTAATGACGTTTTATAAATTTTAAAATGTAGACGCTCAGACATTTTTCAGCAAAATCTTAAATATTCAATATCAAAAAATAATGACGTGATGGAATTTTTTTATTATTTTTCTAGTAATCAGCACATCAGAAACTATAGAAAACGTTACTCAGATTTCAAAGAGGAAAACCTTTGCAGACCTGTGTTATTTAATAATCAGTATGATTGCTAAAATATTGATGAAAGTCGCATTTATTTATTTAACTTAATTTCAATTATTTTTTTTTTATTTTTTATTCATTTATTTTTTTTTATTTATTTATTTTGCTTACACGATGTACCAATATGTTAATGAATAAATTTTGACGATGTCGGAAAATGTAAAAAGTCTACTTAGCTGCTATTTTGCCTTTTTACCACATATTAAAATATTTGATTTTTTTTTCTGAATTCGGTTTCTATCTAAATCTGCAAGGCGTCTCCATTTATCTGTCCGTGCTCAAACTCGCACAAATATTCATTGATTGTCATGCAACTAAAATATTTAATGAGGTTTATTTCTCATTGAAATACAAAATATTTCAATTGCAATAAAGTATATGGGGAAAATACAGACAGTGCATTTTATCAATGTTATTTTATTTTAAGCATTTTGAAATTGATGAGTATCACAATGAATTGCTAACGTTCAAAGATGTGTGCTACAAAAGAAATGACAAAGTATGATACGCTTATGATGGATCATTCATTTAAAGGGATATGTGAAATAATTCGGTATTTTAGTTGTGAAAGAAAAAAAAATGTAAAAAGTACGTTTTTAAACTTTTGTTTTTTCTCCTTATTTGGTGCGTCTAAATTATTTACAATTCATAGGCAGAATAGCACGGCAAATCATGGATAGATATACTGACGTTTTTTCAGGAAATTGCTGAAGTTGAATTTACAATCGCGCTAGGCGTTTACTAGGTGAACTAAATTCAAATATAGTATGTAGTATGCATAGAAATCTATCGACCCTATATCAGGGATCCAAAAAAAAAAAAAAAAAAAAAAATACATATATATATATCTCGGATATCTTTCCGCCTATTGTTGGTATTTCCTAAATTTCAGAATTCAAATTTGTTAAACATTTATGAATTATTCAGTTAAACATTATCTTTAAACTTTTTAAACGGGGAAGTTTTGATCAATTATTCTGGAAGTTTTAGGAAATGTTTCATAATTTACGCTTGACTCTTGTTCTTCTTTATGATGAAATATTTCTATGGATATATACCGGGTGTCCCAAAAATGACTGATTGATTTTAAAATTTAATAACTTCCAATCGGTGACAGCTATTTAAAAAAATGCAGGAGTGTTATGTATAATGTCAGGAGTTTTTTACCGTAATTTTTTAGTTCACATCTCAAACAATAGGTGGCGCTGACGGCGATTGAAGGCCAGGTCGACACTTCACTCAGCACTGATCACCTGGCCTTCAATCGCCGTCAGCGCTACCTATTGTTTGAGATGCGAACTAAAATAAAAAATTACGGTAAAAAACCTCTTGACATTATACATAACCCTCCTGCAAAAAAATTTTAAATAGCTCTCACCGTTTGCAAGTTATTGAATTTTTAAATCCATCAGTCATTTTTGGGACACCCGGTAACTTTAAACTAATCCATGGAAAATTGGGAATCAATAAATCTAACACATTTATTGATATAGTTAAAAAAACTTATTTACAAATATGTAGCAATTATAAAGCAAATATAAAGCAATTTGAGTAATATTTTCTTTCCAAATGAAAAAAGTTGAAAGAAATATGCACTCTAAATAATGCCAAAATACCACTATTCTGTAAAACTCCTTTTTAAATGTTATCCTAATCAGTTTATGATGAAATAAAAAATAAAAGCTAACAAAAAAGTAGTATATACTTAAACTTTATTTAGTATAACATAAAAAGTAATTTAGTGCAGTAATATTTTTTTTCATTAAAAGTGTGCAATGAACCATTTTAAATGGACTATTTTATTAATTGTAAAAGTGAAGTGATGTGAATATAGACCTTATTAGCGTCAACTAATGAGATATCCTTTAACCTCTTCAGACCTGAGGTACACAAATGTGTATCTCCATTTTTTTCATCATAAAAACTACACTGTTCGAATTTTTTGCATTTTTACTTTACATCTATACAGCTGAATATTTTTTGCATTAAAACAAAACCAATAAATGTCAGTACCGTTGAATATTACTTCATAAAATAAATATTATTTTCATCCGAGTTTCGAAAATACCTTCAAGACTCGTGGCCAAGAAAGTAAGAAATATTCAGGATTGTTTAACTTAAATGCTTTACAATAAAAATGAGGATTTGCTGATTATTTACTTGTTTAAAGACCTTAATTTTGTTATTGCGTAAATTTATGTTGCTGATAGATAAACTGATGTTTTAAGGGGATTATTACTTATATATCCATATTTGTAAATCTAAATTACTAGTCCTCTAAAGTACTGATTTCACAAAAATGACTCTTTCTGTCATCTATGGTGTCATTTGATTATGCAAAAGCAATAAATATATATTTGTAGTTCATTAAAAGTGTGCAATGAACCATTTTAAATGGACTATTTTATTAATTGTAAAAGTGAAGTGATGTGAATATAGACCTTATTAGCGTCAACTAATGAGATATCCTTTAACATCTTCAGACCTGAGGTACACAAATGTGTACCTCCATTTTTTTCATCATAAAAACTACACTGTTCGAATTTTTTGCATTTTTACTTTACATCTATACAGCTGAATATTTTTTGCATTAAAACAAAACCAATAAATGTCAGTACTGATGAATATTACTTCATAAAATAAATATTATTTTCATCCGAGTTTCGAAAATACCTTCAAGACATTGTGGCCAAGAAAGTAAGAAATATTCAGGATTATTTAACTTAAATGCTTTACAATAAAAAAATGAGGATTTGCTGATTATTTACTTGTTTAAAGACCTTAATTTTGTTATTGCGTAAATTTATGTTGCTGATAGTTAAACTGATGTTTTAAGGGGATTATTACTTCTATATCCATATTTGTAAATCTAAATTACCAGTCCTCTAAAGTACTGATTTCACAAAAATGACTCTTTCTGTCATCTATGGTGTCATTTGATTATGCAAAAGCAATAAATATATATTTGTAGATTTATTTTATGCTCAGTTCCGAAGAGGTTAATGAACATGATTAAGTCGATTCAGAATGATGAGAGGGGTTTCTATATAAATGATGATTACGACATTTGATTACGACAAATTTCGTTATTATTACCTGAGCGAATCCTAAATCGAGTTCTAAAGTATCAAGAGAAAATGGGAGAAATCCAGAACAGAATTGCTTGATAAAAATGATTGATTTTCCAGAATATTTTAGGAAATAAATAAGTTTGAAATCTAAAAGTCTCTGCCTAAGAACTGAATGCGGGATCTATTCTAGGTTAATATTTATTGTATTTAAAAATATTTTCAGATTCTATAAAATAAAGCTATAATGCAAAATGAATATCAATAATCTCCAGCAATGATAAAATTATCTAAAAGGTGTAAATTAATAAATTTACAAATGTGTCCACTTATACCGAAGAAAATAATATTAAAAAAAATTTTTTTTGCTACTTTTTCCTCAAATTATTTACGTGTAAAATTAAAATAAAAAAACCTGCAATAACTTTATTGTCTGAAATTATATAAAGCAAAATGGCTATTAAAAACTGAAACAGAGCCACAATAAACAATTAATAATCTACTTTATCGTTCATGGGGCTTATAACAAACGATTAATTTGCAATTAAATTTAAATTCCCATTGACATTAATTCAAAACTATAAGAACTATTAATTTGTAAATAAATTTAAATTCAAATTTCCAATATCTAGAAATTTCAGTAAAAATAGCAACAAATGCACCATAAAAACTGATAAGCCTTTCATAAAAAGTAGTCCATCATTTATGAAAATTTGAATAATGCTACCTTTCTGGATTAGTTTCAAAGTGTGTTTTCGAGCGATAACAATTTATATCGTAGAAAAACAAAAGACCGGTATCATGCCGCACTTCGTCATGAGTTTGTGAAATAATAAGCCTAAGTAATCTGAAGTAAAAAATATTAAATAAAAAAGTCATTTAGCAGAAATTTGTTTAATGGCAGATTGTTTATCGATGAGTTAGTCTGAACTGTATCACATGCATCTTTGAATTTCAGTGATCGCGAAGCTATTAAAGATTCTTTTACTCTAACATGCACGTAAGGGGGCCTGGAACACAAAAATATTTCATCTTTCTTAAAAAAAAAAAAATTAATGCAATAAAATTTTTCTGTAATTTTATGCATAAAATTTTGTTTAAATCACGTTTCTATCTTAAATAGAAGAGGAAATATTATTACTTTCTTCTATCTTTACAAGAAGAAAGTATTTGATTCATGAAAATTTTCGACTTCCGGTTTTCGACGGATTTATACGTTTTAGAAGGTCCTGAACACGTTTTGACTATTTTTAGAAAATGTCTGTCTCTGAGTCTGTCCGTCTGTCTGTCTGCCTCTTTGTATGCGACAAAAAAATTGTGGGTTCTATCTCAAGAACTAATGCTCGAAATTTCATAAAATTTTATATTCAGTTAGACCTTGATATGAGTTAGTGCTTATTGGTTTTTGGTGTAAATTGGCCTGCAGGTGGCGCTGCTATACTACGTTTTTTATGATTTTAATGATTGCTATATCTCAAGAACTGATGCACAGAATTTTACCAAACTTCAGATTCTGTGAGACCTTGATATACGTAGACGCTGATTAAGTTTTGGTGTAAATTGGCTTGCAGGTGGCACTGCTATGTTTAAAAATATTACAATGTACGTATGAGATAGAAGAAAGTTTTGGGATTGGCACATACAACTAGTTTTTTCGTTTTAGATTGTTTTCAAAATTTAGCTATCAAGAAGTATTTGTCATGAAATGTACAGTTATTTTTGCAATTTCTCGGATTTAAATTATTATAAATGAAAAACCGTTAAAAACAAATGCTTCAAACTCGGAAAATGTCTTTTTGATTGTTTTACTTTAATTTTGATTCCGAAAATTTAAAAAGATGTTTACTTTTGAAAATATGATTTTTTTTCAAATAAAAGTTACATCAGTTTGTTTTCCAAATTTTATTTTTAGGTATTTTTGATTTCTTTAAAAAATAATATTTTTAAAATGTCTGCATTAAAATTTAAATTTTGATATTTGTGTTCATTTAAGAGTAAAAAAATAACAATAATTTTATGCATAATATTTTGATAAATCAGTCATAGTGAATTTAAATTACCCCTTTATTTTAATACATTTTAAAACTAAATTAGAGAAAAAATGTGAGAAATATATTACGTAATTTTGTTTACAAATGATAAAGTTAACTTTCACAAGAAATTCAAAACATTAACTCGATAAATGATTTTTTTAAAATGTCTCTCGTGCATTTAAATAACATTTATTACTATGTTCACACAATTATGACAGAAGATATATACACAAATTAGCACATTGTTTTTACAGACATATTTTTCAGTATATTTAACTAAGCAGAGAGCATTAAAAATTTGTATTACAAAAATTTAAAAGGGCATTAGAGAAGATTATAGTAAAAACAAGTTGGAAATTGCACGTGAAGCGTAGCAAATGAGGTGCGTTCGTACGATAACAAAGTTTTAAAAATATTCAGATCTTGGTGATATAGTAGAGCGTACTTCGGATACAGTACAGTAGTCGAAATCTTTGTGTTTCTGTAAATATGCAGGAAGTAATTTTTATTACACCTCAGCAACGTATATCTTATTCATAAAATGTGAAATAGTTGAATATAATTAAAGCACGCCCCAAACAGTATTTCCCCGTATAGCATTATGTAGTGGAATACTTTTGTGTGGCCCTGTAATTTAATAATAAAAATTCTTTGCATCACAGATTGTACAGAATGCATATTTTACTATTTACTTCATGGATTCATGCCAATTCTATTATGTTTGAATGAGTGTAACATCATTAAAATGCATCTGAAACTTTTTTCCTATTGACCGTAATGTAATGGAATACTTTTGATTGTCCCTGTAAATGATCTATGTATCCGACTTTCATAACATTTGAAATGACTCGACAAAATTACGTAATAATTATATGTTTTAAATTTCAAACGATTAAAATGCATTTGATTTTTTTCCCCATTGACCGTAATGTAACGGAATTCTTTTGATTGTCCCTGTAATTGATCTATACATCCGATTGTCATAACATTTGAAATGGCTCGATAAAATTGCGCAATAATCATATGTTTTAAATTTCCAACGATTAAAATGCATTTGAAACTTTCCCCCCAGTGACCGTAATGTAACGAATTCTTTTGATTGTCCCTGTAATTGATCTATCCATCCGATTTTCATAAAACTTGAAATGACTCGGCAAAATTATGTTATAATTATGTATTTTAAATTTCAAACGATTCGGTTGGGTAGTTTTTGCGTTGTTATATGCGGACAGACAGACGGATAGACAGAGAGACAGACGGACGGACAGACAGACAGACAGACAGACGGACAGACGGACGGACTGAGCGACAACAATTGGTGATACGTATTTACATAATTACGAACCCACCTAAAAATGCATAAAAAGCAATATAGAAAACCATTTACACAGCTGTTAATACACAATATTTGACTCCAACACGAAAATTGTTTCTTCATATCTGTAACATAACAAACATAGTGATATTATGCATGCGGAGTGGATAAATACTGTCCCTATCAGATATTAACGTAACTGAGTCTTAGGTATTTAAAAAAAAATTTTATTTCCCTTGCTTCTTTTTTTAAATATATCAGTTGAAAATTTTACTTTAGAAAATAAAAGAAATAACCTGAAATTTTATTATGTGAATCGCATTTAAAAAGAGAAAGGAAATTATTCTAAAAGGTATGTTATTTTCGCTGAATCTTTCGTAGAGCAAAAGGTAAGTTATGCAATAAATCTATATTAATAAAGAGACAAGTATGTGCGCGTGTCAGAGCTGTTTAAAGAGAGTGCTGCATGTAGAGTTACAAAATTTGGAGGGAGGTACCTCTATATACGTAGTTTTGCCCTTCGAAGCCCGATTTTTGATTTATTGATTAGGATTTTTTAATTTTATTTTTAGATGATTTTTAGCGCTTTTTTATGTTTCGAGGCGATTTTTCCATATTATTAAAAGGAATATGGTTTCATTCCTTTCACTCAATATAGTAATTTTTTGTCTCTATTCAATAAATTTTATTCGGAATTCGTGCGGTGATTTTTGAATTTTTAGCGAATTTTCAATGCGATTTTTAGTGTTTTTTCGAATTTTGCGGCAATTTTTTTTACAATGATAAAAACAAAATTGATTCAAACTTTCAGCCTAACGAACTAAATTTTGTCTTCTATGATTTTCCAACTTCAGTAATTTTTAAAGCGATTTTTACTGCGATTTTCGATGTAATTTTTAGCGATTTGTTTGTGCGTTTAGCATCGAATATTTGCCATTTTTGTCAAAATTATAGTTTTTTGTATGCATCATGATCTTATCTATTCTTGAATTGCATGTAAGAAAAGCAAAAAACACAAAATTAACGAATGAGCAATAAAGTTATTAATTAGAATATTTACAATAATCGATAATAATAAAGAGACAAGTATGTGTGTGTGTCAGCGCTGTTCTGAAGAGACCGCTGCATGTAGAGTTACAAAATTTGGAGGGAAAGTACCTCTATACATGTAGTTTTGCACCTCGAAGCCCGATTTTTGATTTTTTGATGAGAATTTTTTTATTTAATTTTTAGGCGATTTTTAGCACTCTTTTCATGTTTCGAGGCGATTTTTCCATATTAGTGAAAGGAATACGGTTTCATTCTTTTCACTCAATGTAGTAATTTTTTTTCTCTATTTAATAAAGTTTATTCTGAATTCGTGCGGTGATTTTTGAGTTTTTAGCGAATTTTTTTAATGCGATTTTTTGTGTCTTTTCGCATTTTGCGGCTATGTTTTGGCAATGATAAAAACAAAATTTATTCAAAGCCTAATTAACTAAATTTTGTTTTCTATGATTTTTCAACTCAATGATTTCATTGCGATTTTCAGTACCATAATCGGTGTGGTTTTTAACGATTTTTTATGCGTTTAGCATCGGTTTTTCGTCAATTTTGTCAATATTACAGATTTTTGTATGCATCATGGTCTTATCTATTTTTAAATTGCATGTAAAAAAAGTCAAAAATTAGCAGTAAAAGAATTATTTTGAATATCCACAGTAACCTACACTAATAAAACAACTAAACGCACTGTTTGAATGCATATCTGTTTTCGTGCGATGGCTAGCAAAATCTATTGCACTTACGAGTCTCAAAACTTTCTTGAAAGTACCCCAAAGTCTCTCCTGATACATCTGACATTGAAATTTTCAAAATTCTAATTACTGTTTGAGTAGTTCCTCTCCCGTTTCTCATTGCAGCTCTTTTAAATATTTTTACCGCTAAATATTTTTTTTTTCATTTTTAAAGCAATTTTTCACACAATCAGTGGCCGTGTATTTCAGACAACGTAATTTCACATATTTCGAGTTAGAGATAAAATAAAAAAATTCATGTTCCTTTAATATTATTATCTCGGAACCGTGATACGCCGGATGAGTCAGCTAGTTATAAATAATCAGTAACAATGCTAAATATGTATATGTAGTTCAAACTTCAAGTTATGAAGATTAACACTAATCACAGTAACAACCATAAATTAGATAAACCACCTCAATAAGCATTAACTCTTAAATAACCAAACGGAAAGTCAAAACCTGCAAACATCAAACCAGAAGATGGGTGGCATGGATCACAATGTGCACAACAGGGTTAAATAAACATTCTTTGAATGCTACATGGCTTTTTACACGCCAAGACCAGAATTCATAAAGGCAAAATCAAACAAAACGTACAAACAATGACAAGCAAAATATGATACTTTCTCATTAAATCAGTTAAATTGTCCAAAAATACATCCACACACACACATATATATATTATATATGTAATAAAATATAACTGTCCGATCAAACTCAAAATAAATTAATTAAAGTTAAAATTTAATTTTAACAAACGCATCATAAACTTAGATGAAAAGCTATTAAAATAGTTCCCGTTTCGTTAAAAATTTAAACAATACTTTCGTTATAGATTAGTTTTGGGGCGATATAACTTTGTATTAAGTGAAAGCTGCTAATAATAGCATACAACAAACATGTTCCTATCGCTTGGTGAAAAGTTTGTGAAATAATAAACCTAAATGATTTGAAACGCAAAATGTTAGAGAAAAAATTAATAAAAGGAAATTTGCTCTTATGGAAATATATTTATAGGTGAATTATGTTTAAATAAAAAATTTTTCATTAAATTTTATCTACCTAGAGTAAGTACTTTCCCTAATTTTTTTTAACGAATTTCGAAATATGGATTATGCATAGAAATTAGTCTTTAGTAGTCATTTTTTACCAATGTGCATAAACCCATGAATAAATCTACTTAAAATTCTGTCTGTATAGTTTTCATTTTCAATATTATTATTTAGTAAGTCTAAGATATTTTGACCCGCATATTTATCCAAGTAACAAACGACAATGATGCAGGATAAACAGCACACTACATTTAATAGCTTAGTCATAGAGGAAAAAATTAGAACAAAGCTGGATTTTTGCATAAGTACCAGTTAGATTATGTAGTTTAATATACTAAAAGTCCTCATCCATCCGATGTGTGCCTTCGCATCCAAGGGGAGCTAGTGAGATTGAAAATTTGGTTTCCGTGAATATCTCACGAACTATGGCTTTAAAAAAAAGTTCAATTACAAAGTTGTAGATAATTTAATTTCCTATAAAAGGTGTCATTAACATTTGTTTGTCACACCAACTCTTCCCTCTCAAAAATGTAAAAATGTAAAACTGTGAACATATTTTAAAGTAAAATTATAAAAATATGAAAATCTGCTGCTACTTTAAAAAATTATGTAAATAGATCTAAAATTATCATCTTTGATTATAAAATGTGAATACATGATAAATATTTATGCTTATTTTCTCACTATTCTTGAGGTAAAGCACTTAGGGCGTTTTTTTATTGTAATTTCTCCCGAAGGCATATTCCACTTATAGTGACTGGTTTAATCCAATTTCAGTCGTTTGACTGCTTTAGTAGTTCTTTACACAGATTCAATTTCTACACTCCATTTAGATTCGTCATGATCTGTATTTCTTTATTTTGGTGTTGTGCTGCTTTCAGTATTTTTTGTTTTCCTTTCGATATCATCACTGAATTCAAAAGTATCGCTTCCCTCCTTTCTTGCAGGGGCCAGGATACTGTCAATATCTTCCTTGTCTTCAAATTCTGTTTTAATTGCATTATGACATTAAATTCCGCAGCAATTTACGCAAATCTCAGAACATTTCAATCCAATTTTTCTGCATTCACTTGCTTTTCCACATCTTTTGGAGCAATTACAAAAAATTGTTTCAATAATGTTTTTTGTGCGGGCTGTAAAGTAGTTGGAATTTTAGACAAATTACGTGCATTTTGCTATCCACAGTTCTTAGAAAGCAGTTTATTGTCCAACCAGTGTTGTACTTAATGATAAATAGGTACATTGTGTAATCTATCTGCGTCTTCGGTAGGCGACATGGATGAAATGCTTATTTTACCAACAGCAACTCCTTGAAACATACATATCGGTGCTTGTTCAGAGAAATTTCTGCTTTGCCACCATATAATGCAAGAAAAATATTTTCTTACTGATTAGGAAACTTCAAATTGGGATACTTGATCATTTTTAGGTGCGTTCGTAATTATGTAAATACGTAGCACCTATTGTTGTCGGTCTCTCCGTCTGTCTGTCTCTCCGTCTGTCTGTCCGTCTGTCTGTCCGTCTGTCTGTCTGCCTGTCCGTCTGTCTGTCCGCATATAACAACGCAAAAACTACCCAACCGAATCGTTTGAAATTTAAAATACACAATTATAACATAATTTTGTCGAGCCATTTCAAATTTTATGAAAATCGGATGGATAGATCAGTTACAGGGACAATCAAAAGGATTCCGTTACATTACGGTCAATGGGGAAAAAAGTTTCAAATGCATTTTAATCGTTTGAAATTTAAAACATATAATTATTGCGTAATTCTGGCGAGTCATTTCAAATGTTATGAAAATCGGATGCATAGATCAATTACAGGGACAATCAAAAGGATTCCGTTACATTACGGTCAAAGGGGAAAAAAGTTTCAAATTCATTTTAATCGTTTGAAATTTAAAACATATAATTATTACGTAATTTTGTCGATTAATTTCAAATGTTATGAAAGTCGGGTGCATAGATCACTTACAGGGACAATCAAAAGTATTCCATTACATTACGGTCAATGGAAAAAAAGTTTCGAATGCATTTTAATGATCTTACACTCATTCGAACATAATAGAATTGGCATGAATCTATGAAATATATACTAAAATATGCATTCCTTACAATCTGTTATGCAAATAATTTTTATTATTAAATTATAGGGCCACACAAAAGTATTCCACTACATAATGCTATACGGGGAAACATTGTTTGGGGCGTGTTTTAATTATATTCAACTGTTTCACATTTTATGAATAAGATATACGTTGCTGAGATGTAATAAAAATTACTTCCTGCATATTTACAGGAACACAAAAAGATTTAGACTACTATACTGTATCCGAAGTATTATTTATTATAAAATCAAGATCTGAATATTGTTAAAACTTCGTTATCGTACGAACGCACCTCATTTGATACGTTCACGTGCAATTTCCAACTTGTTTAAAATGCAGTCAGCTTGTATGTTATGATAGTCTTTTTTTTTTTTTCAAAATTGCCAACGACATTTTACCTTTGCCAAACATTGCTGATGTGGAGTCACAACCTAAAAAAGCGTGAAGGAACAATACATGATCTTTTAGAAAAGTATCATTGTTAAGACTGTGGGATGAATACAGGTTGGTTACAATTCGTCCTGTTCCAGGCTTAATAAAATTATCTCAATCTCTGGAAGTGCTAAAGCAGTCAACAATACGAGAAAGTCAACATCATCGCCAACAACAGCAATAAGCACACCAGACTTTGCTACCTCAATAGCTGTGTTAACAATTAGTGGTGTCTGCATCTACTTCTACTACTTTCGCTTCTAGCCCATTCTCCATAAATTTCTTTATGAGCATAGATATGGGACGTGTCTTATTTTAATGATTAGATAAAAAATATTTTTCGCGATACTTTAGATCTTTCATTTTTTCCTTCTGTATAAAAACTTCGTCTAATGTATCAGAACATAACAAACATTTTCCCTTAATTTCAAACAACGGACTGTCATTTCTAAATTTTTCCTTCAATAGAGTAATGTATGCAGACGTTGATGGGTTTTCTGCAACAGATTTATTGTATGATTTAATAGAATTCTTTCGTGTATAATTTTTCCTACACTTTGGGTGAACTGTAAATTCACTGTTGTTTTTAGCCATTTCTTCAAATATTTTCCATTTATGGTCACCTCCTTTCGAACTTGCTGTCACAAGGACTACAGTCCCTTTTTTCCAATTTTTACATAATCTTTCGAAACGCAGTCCTCGCCGCATGTAAGACAAACAAGCTCCATTTTTCGCTCACAATCAGCAATTATGTAAGAGTCATATTAAACTGTAATAACTATTTTAAAATTTCTACAACATGCGTTGAAATTAAAATTATTTCCTTCTTAAAATTTTCCACAAAATACTTCGTTCAGTAAATTTGGGTGATTTTATACTAGCTAAATGAGCACTACTTAAAAATAAAACATTGGAAAGGTACCTGCACATGGTACATTTCGACAAATGCGAAGAGAGATAAGGTAGTGGCAGTGACTATTACACAAGTGCGCGAAAACGGCATACTGACAATGGAGGAGAGGTTGGGAGGGAGAGGATCGAAAGTTGTTCGGTATTTGTTCTGCCTCTTAGCTGCGTTATGATTATGCTTCCGCATTTTTTCAATAGTGTTTACTTTACTTTAATTTTCGGCAGGGAAAGATTGGTGAGACAAAAAATTGTTAAAGACACTTTTTGTAGGAAATTGAATTATCTACATCTTTGTAACTGAATTTTTTTGTCAATATGCTATTGTTCGAGAGATATTAACAGAAAACAGATCTTCAAGATCATTAACTCCCCCCCCCCCGAGAGAGTCCCAGACATGCTCTATAGGGTTTAGGTCTGGAGACTTGGCTGGCCAATCCGTCCAGAGAATATCCTCACTCTCGAGAAATTCGTCGACCAGAAGAACACTATGTGGCCTCACGTTATCGTCCTGTAAGATGAACTCGGGGCTCACTGAACCCCGGAAAAAGCAAACATAGGGCTCCAAGATCTCATACCTATACCTCACACCAGTCAAAGAACCTCTGTCAAAGACATGGAGAGGTGTGCGGCCGTTTAACATAATTCCTGTCCAGACCACTACACGCCACCACCATAATTGTTGATTTCACAGGTATTGGAGGGTAGGTAGCGGTTTCCTGGCCCTCTCCATATGAAAGTATGACGAGAATCGGTGTTTAGGCTAAACCGGGAGTCGTCGGTGGACAGAACGGTCGCCCATTCCTTCATACTCCAATCACTATACTGCCTGCACCATGTTAATCGGATTCTTCTGTTTGTAGACGTGAGCGGGACGCAAACAGCCGATCTTCGGGGAAACAACCTCTGTCATTCAGTCTTTTGGAAACAGTCACTGTTGTTACATGGATTTTTGTGGCTGCATACAGGTCTCGAGCGAGCTGAGAAGTTCTAGCCCTTCTGTTAAAACTCGCTAATTAAACTCTGTGCATATCGAAACTTGTGATTGGCGTGCCTCTAGCCTCCTCACAATTCACCAACTAATCGTTGATATTTACTCATTATATTGTTCCAATATGAATTTAACCGATTGCTGCAAGATAACACCCAGAAATGTGCCTAGGTGTCCTAGGGAACGCAATTCGTCTTATCCTCCACGTGCTTATAAAGCTGTTTTTCTGCTGGTTCCTCCTACACACACGTGTATGCTTTCTTATTTGCCGTACAAGATTTGTATTTTTATCGAAAAACAGTAATTTTTCGTCCAGTTCAATTCTTTTCATGCAATTCGGTAATTTCTTTCGGTAAAATATTCCAATTCTTTTAATTTATTTCACCAGTGTATATTGATAATAATCAATGGACATATGGATACCGTGCCTCATCATTTTGCTTCATTTCGGGAATAACGGATTTTGAGCTTATTCTATCAACAATAATTTTCAGAATAATTTTCCCGCTATGTTTCTGAGGTTTTCACAAATGTTGCTCTATATATTTCTCTAACACACTGTACAAATTATATTTTGATTGCTTTCCCGTATGAGTAATGAAAAACTATTTAGCGAAGCTGCTAACTTTTCATACAGTTATTATTTATTTTAATTATGATTACGGATATTATATGCAATATATTTTCTCATATTTTCTGAAAAGATCATTGTTTTTGATTGGGACCAGTGTAAATAATAAGCAAACAAATTCGGCAAAATTTGGGATTGTTTTTATAATAAACCTCAATTTCTCTACGTGTATACATGATGTCATCATAAACATGAATAAAGTTTATTACAGTAACCCACTTAATCATAATCATGACTGCAGTTTAGACGCTTTTGCTACATTAGCTTTCACACAATTTTCCAAAAGATCTTATTTTATTTTATTTTTTATTTGTTGGCGGTCCTCTATTAAAACTTCGAAGAAAAAAATATTCGCGAAATACATGGCCTCTACGGTTTGTTCACACACCTGGAATTTCAGAATATTTTCTCAAGTATTTTTCTGGATATTTATCAAAACGTGGAAAATCTCAAATTTCCGGCCATATAGTGTAATTGTAAATAAAATCATAAGACGAAAAGCAATTTTCTCGATTGAGCTAATCGCAAAAATCATGTTGTTAAATTTAACAGTTCTTAGTTTATTTAAAAGGTAACAAGAAATACATTAGATATTAAAAAGGAAATATACATACGTTTTATTTCATTTAGGATTACTTTCGGCTTGCATACAAAACCTGAATGTGGGAAAAGTTTCATGAACTATTCTTGATGAAAACGTTTTCCAGCAGAGCTTTTAAAAATATCAAAATTTTAAAATCTATATTTTTTATTGTCATCTTTTAAGTAAATGGTGAAGTTTTAAAATTCACATTAGTCTCTTTAGACCTGATATACATTATGTGGTATATGTCTTTAGAATATACGTATATAAAAAAATAACAAAAGAAAAATTGGTCGGAATGGAACCTAACAGCTAACAAAAATAAACAAATAGCCATTTGTTTCTTAAAGCACGTTTTAGTGAGGTACATTTTATATAAAAATGGATTGCTGCAGAATATACGAAATATACAAAAATGGAAATGTAAATGCTTTTACTGTGCGGTAAGATAACATTTATAGAGTCCATTACAAATAAAAATTTATTAAATATTTATTTACTTTATGTTTTATATTGTTTTTGCAGTGTAAAGCAGTGGGAAAAAATACAATGCAAAAAAAATCCTAAAAAATTGTAAAAATAAAATTATTCTGTTTGTCATGCACTGTAAAACACTTGTGGTCACGTTACTCATTAAATTGGTGGCAGCTACGATTTACACTTCATTGAGTAATTTTTCACTTACATAATGGTGTAATAAAAACATGCATTACTGGTGTAACATTGCAATGTTACACCGATTATATCGGTAAAAATGCTCCACAAGCGAGGCTGCCACCAGTTTTATGGATTAACTTTACACAAATGTTTTACAATGCGTATTAGAAGTGATCAATTTAAAAAATACGAAAGGTTTTAAAGATGAAATCGGCCGAAATTTAAATATACCAATTTTAGATTACGCACTTAGACAAAAGACAAAAGACGCGATTGCAACTTAAGACGTTGTTCTGAGAACACATGAGTGGCCGCATATGAATGTGAGAGAGAAGCTGTCCGTTATGTCTTCCGTCCAGATGACGCGGTTGTATTTTAGAATATCATGGGTTTCTCATTGTGAAATTCGACGATTGGGGAACAGCGAGGTGTTATGTGATTTCGCGCTGCACCAGGCTTTAACCGCGAGTAGTCGCAACTTTTTTCACAACGTCATTAGTCGCGCTCGGTCTTTTCGCCGCTGACCCCCCACATGCCTAAAATGTAAAATAAGAAACAATTTTCACCTAATATACCAAAATAACATTTCAATGAAGATATAAATTTGCAGTTTTCTCAAATTATGCATTTTATTCATGAGATCTGGAGTAATTGGAAAATGTAAAAATGAACTGACATTAGTGATTGTTCCATAGACATTTTTCGCCAATTTCAACTTTGTTTCTACAAATGTACCTGAAAGAAAATCAGAGGTGTCCTGTTACTTCACTAAGGTGGTCGAGAAACCTTCAAAGTCAGCTACATGGTAGATCTCCGTTGTATTTGTAATGCGATACAAGTTAGGAGAAGATAAGTTATACGGGCGGCGAAAAGACCGACACGCGACTACTGACGGGTTAATGAGACACCTCGCTCCTTATAAAATCTTCGAATTTTGCAATAATAATCTAATGATGCCCTCACACCCATTGCCACGTCAATTAAATAGAACATACGAGTGCATGTTTCTCTCGATTCCTTATGCACAGACACGCCCACATCCACGCAGTATATTCAAAACGTATCCCTCGGGGTCAGGCTGTTACGTAAGCCAAAAGCAGTGCATTTCAATTTCAACATCTTTGTTTTTACGACGTTTCGTTCCTTTTCATTTGAACACCCCTACTACCATCAAATTTAACGTACAAAAAATAAAGTTTATTTTCATTTTCGATATTTAACCGTTTTTAATAATCAATTTGGTAGTATAAACCCGTATCGTAAATTAAAAATAAATGTCATAAAGAAACCTAGAAGTTTGAAAAGGTCAGAAATTTTAGAAATAATTAGTCTAATAAACATTTCTGATTATACTTTTGAGATTATTTTGGATTTGAGCAGTGTTAATAATTTTAAATTTTCGACTTTCTTGCGCGTTATTTTTCTCATTTGATTCTATGTAAAAAAAAAATTGAATAGGTAGAAAAATACTAAAATTTTGTTTTAAAACTTCTGAGTTCTGAACTTGTTTTGCGCAATAAATTTAAGATGAGAAAGTTTCTAAAAAGTTAATGAAATATGTTTAAATTATTGATGTTGGTTCTGTTTGTAATTGCCAATTATAAACATGAGGGATATAAGCCTTCAGAGAATGTGGGGAGTGCTTTTGAAGGAAGTCTTTGTAAGAGAATCGAACCCATAGTTATGTAAGAAAATCTAAGATTCAAATAAAATCGCATAAATTTTCAAACGAGCAGACCGGCGGATGAGATTGGTTTGGAACCAAACATAACCCCCAAATCATTTTCAAAAATTTCAACGCTTTTGTGACATTAATGTTTACAAGGTTACCCAGCATGTATTTGTTTTTCCTCAATTTGTTACTGGCCCAGTAGGAGGTTTTGGGGAGAAAAGCTTTATGTAAATATATCATGTGCACAATGTTGTTTAAACGCTTGGGAATATCAGGAATATACTTATTTTGTATTTTTCTGAACATGTAACAAAACACTAAAATTGCAAGTGAACGAACATCATTAGCCATATAGTGTATTTTATGAATGCCAATTAATTATTTATTAAAAATATTAATTCATTTATCAAAATTTATGAAATGATTTCGTAATATATTATTAGTTTTAAAAATGTTTCAAAACAATAGCATTTTATACCAAGTGAAAACTGTTTACATTAACCTCTAGCTTTCGGGACAGTGAAATCTAAAATATCCTTTTACAACGGGAGAACTGACGCGATTTCATCCCCCTTTCTTTTAATGACCCTTCACCGCAGGTGACCAGAAAATGCTGCTATCATTTGGAACAGGTGTTAATGATTTACACGTTCGTGAGAAGGTAAGAGAATTTTCTTCCCTAAGAGAAAGTTGTTTCGGTTTACTTGTCGGAATCGAAAGTAATGCTTTAGGTTCGTTGAAAAGATGTAATTTATAATGATAAAAATGATCTTTTTCTGTGAAGTGCGTGTCATTAAATAAAACATATATTAGTAGTAATTGAGCGGTCTTTTTAAAAAATAATTAGAAAACTTGATGGATGTTTATTGAATGTTTTAATAGCATTTGGTTTCTTGAAGGGTATAATCTAAAAATGAAGGTTTGTTATAGGCAAAATTACTATAAGTATATATGGTAATACAAAAATACATTATTTTAAAAAGTGCTAAATTTTCAAATATTTAAATAACGCATAAGTGATTTCCTTAAGAATCATTGTTAATATTATTTCAACGATTTAAATTAAAACAGAAAAAGAAATTTCACGATAAGAAAAAATTAGAAATTAACTTATAAGGAATCGTTAAACAATATAGTAACAAATAATAAAGAGATATCTAACGTAATTTATGTTTCCTATTAAGGTCTTCGTTTTTAACTATAACTAAAACGAGTATTTACGAATAGTACTACTTTAATTTAATCTGTAAAATAATTAACCGAATATTATTATAAAGAAATATTGGATGAAGTCTGGATATGAAAATTCTGTCAACACAGCAGAGAAGAAGATTTTGGTGTTAAAATTTCTTCAAGGGCTTTCAATCCTTCCGCCGTTTGCACTCTGCTAACTGTTACTTTTAATGCCCAAAATACCAAGTGGTACCAGTAATTTTTTTTATTACAGTTTCAATTTCATAGTATATGTGAAAAAGAGCTTTTAGTTATTTTCAAATAAATTTGTAAATTTCAGAGTTAATAAATTAATTGAGCATTTTTTGAACATAAATACCTTGCCCCTGAAAGGGTTAAAAATTGATAAATACATATAGTCCTCTTGTATTACTATAAAAAGAGACAATCAAAGCTATCTGGCCCTTCCGTTTGTATTTTCGTGGTTTAAAAAAATAAAGAAATAAAAAAAAAAATAAAAAAAATAAATAAATAAAACGGAAAAAAGCGCTTTGACTGAAGCGCATCCATAAAAAAGTTAACATATTTAAAATCACATCATATTTAAATGAGTCCAATAATAATACACTTGGTTTATCTTAGAATATAAATACTAAAATAAGATGATTTTTTGAAATTTTGACGTTCTTGCTCTGCCGAGGTTGAGGAAGGGAAGAAGAAAGGGCTTTAAAAGTATCTCAAAACCTCGCATTGTCATAATGATCAATTTTTGTAAGATATGGAGAATTAGAATATAAACACTGGGTACTATATATATATTTTAAATTCAGTCTCCCTTGTTCTTCTGTGCATGTTGGTGGGGAAGGGGGGGGAGGTCTTCAAACTTCAAATCTATCACGACTTTAGAAGATAACATTGTCAGAATGTTTTCTAAGTTTATAAATAACAGATCAGATGAGTTTCTGTTAATTTGCTTATCTCCCGCTTTTCAGAAGGGGGAGTAAATAAGCTATGATTATCTTCCTCATAAAACTGTACAACGGGACATTATCAATTTATATAAAAATACCCCAAATTTCATAAAAAGCTGAACGTAAAAGCTGAACGAACTGTCTATTTTTCCCTTGTTCTTCTGTGAGGTGAGCGGAGTGTCTAAAAACTCCGAATCTATCACGGTTTTTTTGCTCTTAAAAAAAATGCTATATTTCCCTTATTATACTCTCTATGCAAAAATCAGTAGAAATGTTGTACAATATCCATATATTTCTACTCTGCATCGACAGATCGTTTCGTATAATTTAATGTAAAGAGGGTTCCCAAATATTATAGTTTTTCTATGTTTTTTTTTTTTTTTTTCCTATCGGCTCCCTAAGTTTCCTTCTTATGAAATGGGCATTCATAAATATGAGGTCAAACATCGTCTTTGTCATCCTGGATTTTCAGAAGAATACTATAAATATGTTTTTATTTTATATTCGACAAAATGTCTATAATTGAAAGTGTCCGGCCATTAATAGCCATATAGTATGTAGTTCTGTAACATTTTACTTTAATCTCTTACATCTAAAAAGCACCCATACGAATTCCTTTTTTCTGCGAATTAAGTGTGGAGCTGGGGAAAAAAGTACGAATTTAGAAGTACATTTTTTTCTCTATACAATGTGTAAAAATTTAAAATGTGCGATACTTAGAAGTGTAAAATTTGCAAAATCGAAAATTGCAAAACCGAAATTGCATGGGAAAGTGTTGGCATTGGCAAAATTACGTATGCGTTACGCACAGATACGTTTCGTCTTTATAATATAGATACATATTTATGAAATTTATGGTATTTTTATTTAGAAACAAAGAGATTGTATAGTATTTTCTATTTTTCCGTAAAGGCAAGACACTGTGAAAGAAGTTGTAAAAGTTAGCTTTTTAAACAAAATTTACCAATGAAGATAAAAAAAGACATTAATTATTGTAATTTATATGAAATTCAGACTTTTGAACCATTCTGTGTTCACCACCATAGAAATATGATTCTTCAAATTAAACGAGTGTACCGCAGAAGTTTTGAAGAAATTCAAACTCTTTCCAATTTTTTAGACTTTATTATTATTATTAATTATACTTTTTGCTTTTACTTTTAATTTAATTACATTATTATTTATTATATTTTTTAACAATTGTTTCGCCATGAAAGTTTTTAATAATTAAATCATTATTTTTTGTTTTCCCTTGTTTTATTCGAGAATAATAGCTATATAAATAATAATAATTATTATAAACTTTGTGGTTGCAACATTCTAGCAAACAAACAAACAAAAAAAAAAAAAGAAGAAGAAGAAGAAGAAGAAGAAGAAGATAGAGCTACTTTATTTGATCAAAATCGCTAAAAATTAAATATTTTAAATGAGTTTATTTATTTTAATTTATTTATTTGTATTGTTATTAACTTTCTAAAAAAAAGCCCTGCGGCAATTTTCATGAAATTTAAATTCAGTCCTTGACCAATTGCAGAGAATAATCATTCAATGAAACAAACAAACAAACAAAAAAGCACATGAATCAGTCGAATAGTTTCGAAGTAATTGATAAGCGTACAAAACGACAACAACAACAAAAAAGTGCTAAATTGCGAAATTCTTCTTTTTCTTTTTGGAGTCAGATGAAAAATAACTAAGAAATTATTAATGCAATCTTTATTATGGTTTGCATAAATAAAAATTATTTCATTTGAATTTGACGGTGAATAAGTTATTTAGAAATAATAAGTAATTCTAGAATTCGACAATTTTCTGAAGCAGATAATGTATAATTCCATTCTCATTTATGCAAAAGGTATAGTTGCGCATGACTTTTTAGTAGGCTGTGACCATAGAATCAAGCCGGTTTCTAATGTGAAACTTTATTAATAATTCTTAACGTGTGGCATCAAATTGTCAGACCTGACAGGATAGGATTTTGATAGAATTGGGAATCGAATTTAGTTTTTCCATTTTGTTTTTGTTATAAATAAATTACTTATTGACATTACCGCAACAAAAATACAACCAGCAAATTTCCACCTTTCCCAAAATTTCGTAGTCGGAAATTTTGTTCAAAACGCCAAATTTTACATTATTTTCTGAAATGCTTTTGCCTTTATTAAATAAATTAAAAACGCCATTCAATTATGTAATTTTTTAATAAGAATTTCACGTCTCGTTCATATGTTTCATATGTTAACAATTTCGTATGTTTTTGAATAATAAAAATGAATTCAGAAAAGCTTCAAAAACTAACTCTTTTGTGCTTGAGAACAATCATAAGTTCCGTAAATATAATAATAATTATAAACATTTGATTTTTTTTTTCAATTCAGTGCGTAAAGTTACGTACGTAATTTCTAATATTTAGTGCGTTAGTAAGAAAGAAAAAAAAAATAATGCTTCATTTTACATTCTAAGAGTAAACGTGTAGTCAAAATTAGCAACGGTAAATCTCTAAAACTACTTGCTAAATATAATCTATTCATTATTATGTCTCACAAACAAGAACTATTTAAAATACCTTGTAGCCACTGGGGTAGAAGCAGCTTTACGTCGTCTGCGCAAACTATGTTTATTTTTTTGCCAATTTTTTTTTCCCGGCATTTCCCTAGGATAATTAACATCCTCCCTACAGAAATTCCCTAGCTCAATAATCAGTCGGACCCCTATTGAGCGAAACGGCCTTAATGATTTCTTTTTCCGCATGTTGGAGGGGAAAAAGTTTTCGGGATAACGATAATCCCAACCCCGTATTCTTCAACATTTATTTTTTTGGGACTACGGTAATCCCCCCGGAAGCTAAAGGTTAACAAAAGTATGATATTAATCTACTCCAGTATCTGAGGAGTCTATGAAACAAAATTTCTAACTCCTTTCAAATACAATTTACGAAACTAGTTTTTTCTTTTTGTAAACAGAAGGGGGGGATTATTATTAAATTATGCTAAATTTCATAGCAAGCATTCATGAGTTTCGAGTTCTCAGATGGATAAATTTAATAAATATTTTTATAATATTTTTTTCTAAGTCTTTTTTTTTTACTTTACCTTTAAGTAGATTGTTATAAATCAATCTCATAATTTATCATAAAAACTAAGTAATAAATGGGTCATTATTTTACAAAATTAATGTGCATTGGTATTTTGTTATGTCCCAAACAAATGAATTTAATTAACGTTATTGTTACAAATCTTTAGCGTGTATTATCAGCGGTGTTAATCATAAAAACAAATGTCTTTAATATAAAAATTTGATAAATCGACGAATTTCAAGGCGAAAATGAAAAAAATAATTATATACATTTATGCCCAATTATGCAAGTTGTAATTATATTTTTTCAAGATCATAAAACACTAAATAAAAATTCTCCAAAATGTTTATTTAATTTAAAATTTCCTAGAAAATATTTGAATTCATTTTTTTATCTGCCTATTATATGATGAAATTTAACCTGTCTCAGAACGGAGAAGAATATTCTAAAGGAAAGCCGCATAAAACAGCTTTAAAAATTATTATTTTAATTTTACTATACTTCCTGCGTCACATCCTTACAATGAATGGTACTAATACTTATTCAATTTATATTCTTATTAGTATTGATGTAAAGATAGAAAAATAATATCAACAACCTACTCAAAATATATTGTATCTGTATTATGAATATAAATTTTTATCTTTGTAATTCTCCATGATAAACTTTTTATGAAAATTAATCTCATACATTTATGAAAAAAGTATTAATGTTTCAGTTCTAAATTTGTTTAAAAATAAATTCATAGCGATACAATTTTTACCAAGAGAAAATTGATGATTATATAAAACACTGATGTTCCCATATTTTGTTATTTGATGACTTTGTAAAATAATAAACCTAAGCAATTTCAAACATGGAACACTAAAAAAATTACGTAATCAGCAGAAATTTGTTTTTAAGGTACAATGTTATAGTTAAAATATGAAAAAAATTATTATATGCATCCGTGAATTTTGTATTCCTTAAGTTATTTCAATAAAATTTAAAAAACATTTTAACTACAAAAACATAAAAATACATATAAAATAAACTTTTCATCAATCTCTCTCTCTATATATATATGTATTTAGCAACGTGTTGTTATTGTTTTGAAAAAAATGTAAGTATATTGATTGATACTTCAAAGCAATCATTTCAAAGGAAGATTTCTTTCAATGTATTTTTTAATTTATTTGGACTATTAAAAAATAATACTGCTTAAAACTGAGTTTCAATTTATATTTTTAATTTAAAAAATTAAATGATACGATTAGATTTTATTACCTTTCGAAAATAGATTGTCAATTTTACTTTTAAATGTTAAAGCAACAGAAAATATCAATTACTATTTTTATGAAAAAATCATAGAAAATTCTTGATTTTATTTCAGATGATTCTAGAATTTTCTGTGTAATGTTATTTTTAATTTGTAAACATTAAACGAAAATCTTTAATAATTATTTGGAAATTTCAAATCACAATAGCACAGACAATTTGCAGCTACATTTATGACTCGTGGATATAATATACATTTACATACATAAAAACGTGTGTGTAAGTGTGTGTGTCTCTGTACGTATTTTAAAAGTATGATTATTTCTACAGTTTTATTTATATAAATTTCAATTATGGAAATTATCAATAATTATGCTGTTTCTTAAAAGAGTACAGTCCAATTTATAAAAGAAATAATATATTCCAACACACATATAAACTTCCATTCAGAATTTTTATTAAAATATAATATATATATTTCTTACTGCAGTCGGTATAAAGCATTTGATTTCATTAGAAATGGGAGATAAAACCCGTTTGAAACCGATCCATGTTTACCCGGAAAATTAGACTTAATTTAATGATTGCTGTTCATAACTAAAAATATTCCATTAAAATAAGTGAATACGTGGGTTTATTCTAACATTTATTTATAACAAGTTGAAAATTGCCCGTGAAGCGTTGAAAATGAGGACGACAACTATAGGTGCTACGTATTCACATAATTACAAAAGCACATAAAAACTGCCACAGACGGCAATTTTTATATTCTTATCACACCGCTGTTTCTAAAAAAATATATTTCGTAAAGTATATTTCTGTCAAATGTTATCAAAGCATATGTAGAAGATTTTTGTTTTGAAAAATATGTATGAAATAAAAAAAAAATAACTAACTTTGGGGGTGTAATTAAAGCATTACGATATCCACACCTCTTGTATAGCAAGTTGGAAATTGCACGTGAAACGTAGCAAATGAGGTGCGTTCGTACGATAACGAAGTTTTAAAAATAGTACTCTCATATATCAATCTCATAAAATTGTAAGTAGTGAATTACAATTATACCGCTCATCAAAAAATTTTCTCCCTATATCATTATGTAATGGAATACTTTTGTTTGACCTTGTAAATCAGTAACAAATGTTCTTTGCACCACAATTTATGTAAAATGTATATTATAATATGTACTTTATAGTTGCATATACATTTTATTAAGTTCGAATGAGTGTAACACCATTAAAATGCATTTGAAAAAATTCCCCCCCATTGACCGTAATGCAACGGAACACTTTTGATTGTCCCTGTGATTTAACTATGCATCCGATTTTGATAAAATTTGAAATAACTTGACAAAATTATGTAATAATTATGTATTTAAATTTTCAAACGATTAAAATGCATTTGATACTTTTTTCCCCATTCACCGTAATGTAACGGAGTATTTTTGATTGTCCCTGTAATTGATCTATATGCATCCAATTTTCATAAAATTTGAAAGAACTCGAAGAAATTATGTAATATTTATGTATTTTAAATTTGAATCGAATAAAATACATTTGAAACTTTTTCCCCATTGACCATAATGTAATTGAATCCTTTTGATTGCCCCTGTAATTGATCTATGCACCCGATTATCGAAAAATTTCAAATAACTCGACAAAATTATGTAATAGTTATGTATTTTAAATTTCAAATGATTTAAATACATTTGAAACTTTTTTCCCCATTGACCTTAATGTAATGGAATATTTTTGATTGCCTCTGTAAATGATCTATGAATCCGATTTTCATAAAAATTGAAATGACTTGACAAAATTATGTAATATTTATGTATTTCAAATTTCAAAAGATTCGGTTGGGTAGTTTTTGCGTTGTTATATGCGGACACACGGACGGAGTGAACGACCACTATAGGTGCTACGTATTTACATAATTACGAACGCACCTAATAAGTGAAATACCAGAAAATTCATCGCTTTGAATTACGTTTGACATAATGTGCGAACTCCTGGTTTAACCCTCTGACAATTTTGCAAAAGGGCAAAATTGTAATGTTATTTTCTCAGCATTTTGTTTTAATTGCTAAAAAAATATTATTGTTTCAAAATTATAGAAAAATCTTATTTACGAATATGAATATTATCCTTGAGTGTGTTAATCATTGCACAATGTATTATAAATCCATTAAACCAACTGAGTTATATCACTTTAATTATTGCTTGCATGGCAGTGAAACCTGGATCTTAGGGAACGTATATAGACGGGCTTGTCAGTGAGAGGGTTAATTTTAAATTGATTTTAGTTCAGAATTTTTTATAATATTTTGTTCATATGAAATAAAACCATACATTATTTAAACATCATTTTTTTTTTTTCTGAACTGATTCCGCAACTTATAACCAGAATGTAATTAATATTAAATAGTAATTGATAAAAGCGTACTTATTATTATTATTTAATAAAATTCTTTATTTGTGTTTTATTTTCACCTTTCTAATATTTAGAATCAGAATTTTTTATAATATTTTGTTCTCAGGAATTAAAACCAAATAATTTTTGAAAATTATTTTATTATTTCTGAACTCATTCCGCAACTTATAATCAGAATGAAATTAATATTATATATTAATTTATAAAAGCGTAGTTATTATTATTATTATTATTTAATAAAATTCTTTATTTGTGTTTTATTTTCTCCTTTCTAATATTTAGAATTGAATCATTGTATTTTTAAAGTCGTTTCAGATATTTCGAAATTCTCTCTTTTGTCGCATCATTAAATCTATTTTTATAGTATCTGTGTATTAAAAAAAATCTAACGTTGTTACTGCCGCTGACAACGATTTTTTTGGTGACCTTGGGTATTTCTTTGCAAATATTAAGGAAAGTACTCCACACAAAAATACGAAAACTAGTAATATTATAGAGAATTTTTTGATAAAAAACACTGTTGCAGTCAATTTTTAAATGGAATTGCTTTTTAAAGACACATTTAATATTAAAAATCGTAATAATATAATAAAATATTAAGTTATTAAAAATCGTTCCATTAAACTAGTTTCATTGGAGAAAAAATTGCCATTAGAAATTTAAACATTTTTAGGCCTTTTTATACATCAGAAGTTCCTGGTGTGCAGACTGCATTTAAAATGCATACAAAAAATTATTCTTTTTTTTATAGATTTTTTTTCCTTTTCAATTCAAATTTTCAGCATTTTCAGAGACATTTTTATTTATTTTAAATTATTATCAAATAATCAAATAATAATATTTCCTTGAAATAATATATATATATATTATATATATATATATATGTGTGTGTGTGTGTGTGTGTGTGTATATGTGTGTGTGTGTGACATTTTGAAGTTAGGGGGGCAGAAACATCATCGCCAGTCTTCCCGTACTCCCCACAGAAGTCATGGCCAGCGAGAAAACAACAAAATAAATAAATTTAGGAGGTCCGAATAATCACTCCTTGGCTGCTGCAAGTTCATTTTTATTAAACTGTAGCTATATTAGAGGGAAAAGCTCCTATTGCAGAAGATATTTTACCGAAACATCCAAAAAATATTCCATTATTTACTAAATCCAGCAGTACTCATGCAAGAGCGCACCCAAGAATCCATCTCCCTTACTACCTCTCGAGCTTCCTCTTTTAAATCTAAAAAGAAAATTCTAGAACATTCTCTAACCTCAAACCATCATTCTCTTATGTAAACAGAATTCTTGTCCAGCTACGAGACTATTTTCCACAGACGATAATTTTATTAAAAATATATATTATTTAACCAATTTATAATCGACTCAGAATTTCTTAGGCAGACGATTTTTATAGATGATTAATTTTAAGAGAAAAAGAAAAGAAATGAATTTATTGATATGCACACTATCAAAGGTTGACGGAGAGAAAATAAATAAATAGATAAAATAAAATAATGATATTTTTTGAAATGTATGGTTTTGGAATAAATTTAATAAGACTTTCTTAAAAAAGGTTGATAAAAACATAGACGAAATGAGTTTTATTTGGAATATTAAGAAATAAAGTTTAATTAAGAATATTTTTAATTTAGAGCCATCTTTTTAAATTTACGTATACTGAAATAATGTTTTTAAAGTCAAATTAAGAATTTATATCGTCTGCATGAAGATTAACAGATTCGATCTAGAAACAAGATTTTAGTTGAAGTAAGTTGAAGTAAGTACGGAATATTATTATAAGGGAATTAAGATAGTATAAAGGTTAGTTTTGGCGAAAAAAATTTTAAATTTGTAATATATGTATATAATTTCGCCTGCGACTACCACGATCAGAGAGAAACAACAACAAAATTAATAAATAAATATTCAAATGAAAATTACATAATGACGATTTAAAAAGCTGGAAATATTAAAAAGCATAAAAAAACTATATTTACATGTAAATATTGAAAAAGAAATAAAATACAACTTAATTTAAAATGCTTTAACTGCTGTAAATGGAACACATTACGTCATATTTAAATTATCCAAGCAATAATATTGCAAACAGTTTAAATTTAAAAATATATTTACGTGCGACATTTCATATTTCTAAATGATATTTTAAGCTATTGATGCCAAATCCAAGAAAGCGAAAAAAAAAATATTTTATCTAACAATAAAAGTATCTTCACATGGATTTTTAAATATAAAAGAGAAGTTTCAAATAAATGTATTCATTAATGTGCGTTAAAAGAAGCAAGTAAAAGAAGTTACATCCCATTAAAAATTACTAGTAACACTGCAAAACAGTTAAAATTTAAAAATAATATTTAGTCAGGAGATTTGCTTGACACTTTGATACGATCCTTTTTAACTTTTTGTGAATTTTTCGATAACAAAAATAATATATTCTTTCAAATATCAAAAGTAATAAAAATACGTAAATGTTAGAACGAAAAAAAAATTCAATTTTAAGATCAGAACATCATATTAGAAAATACATCTTAAATATATTTAAAACTCGGTTCAAAGAAACGAAAAGGCAAAGACTCTGTGTATTTCACTGTTTAACTGATTATGTCCCGTAAGACATGGTGACGTCACTGCAACGTCGTTGTGAATTGACATTGTGACTTTGTGACCAGCGATTGTCGACGTGACGTCACGTGACGTCGATGTGAAGTCACAGTGACTAAAATGTGAAGTCGTTATGGCCGTTTTAGAGCTTTTTTGTGACGTCACAATGTGACCACTTTGTGACGTCACAATGTGTCCAATTTGTGAAAAGTGTGTCATTTGTGACTACTTTGACATTAACATTGTGACGAACCGTGAAAATTTTTTTAGAAAGTCACATCTTAGTCACAATGTGACGTCACTGAGTGGTGGCATTTTCGTCACAGATGTGATGTGACCAAAGTGACTCACAGGGACGTCATTGTGACGTCACTGTGAACATGCATGCTATGAGGGGTTTAATCAAACTTGTAAATACATAGCAGATGTTTATTTGCAGCTGATTAGCCTTTAAAATTCCCAAACCAAAGGGAAATGAATGGAAATTCGTTTACATCAAGTCCACGGCTTAATATAAACATGCAGTTAAATGTTTTACACTCTTTGAAAACACGGTCATACTAATGCGTTTTTAGAGTTTGTGATGTACAAACAGTGGATTACTAGCGTAGATTGTAAGTTCCTAGTTGAATATGCAATTGTAACTCTTAAGAATATGCAGCAATTTATTCCCCGTAGCGTTGGAAAGGAAGGAACGAATTATATAATTTAAAATTCTTAAAATATTAAAAATTCCTATTGTCCTTGGTAGCAGCACCCATGAATACAACTAAACACAGACTCATAAACACCCAGAGTTCATTTTCTATTTCTCAATTTTTTTCATGGAAAAGTCATTGACGTAATAGTTCAAAGTAACTTAAGAAATATTGCCAAAAATATGCCCTCACAGCATGCATGGTCACAGTGACGTCACAATGACGTCACTGTGAGTCACTTTGGTCACAACACATCTGTGACCTAAATTCTACCACTCAGTGACGTCACATTGTGACTGAGATGTGACTTTCTTAAAACTTTTTAGAAAATTACAAATATTATTCAAAACATGTTTCTGGCAATTTAAATATCGTCACCTTTTTCACTGTCTCGTCACAATGTTAATGTCAAAGTAGTCACAAAAGACACATTTTTCACAAATTTGTCACATTGTGACCACTTTGTGTCACGTCACAAAAAAGCTCTAAAACGGCCATAACGACTTCACATTTTAGTCACTGTGACTTCACATCGACGTCAAGTGACGTCACATTGACAATCGATGGCCACAAAGTCACAATGTGATTTCACAACGACGTCGCAGTGGCGTCACCATGCTTTATGGATGGTTTAATGTCAATGTAGATTTAATTAGACACTTTTACACAGACACAAAAACAATAACAAACCCGGTATAATTAAAAACACCAGCATTGTAAAAAATAAATAAATAAATAAAAAGTTAAATTTTCAAAGTAGTTTCAAAAAAAGTCAAAGTAGTCACAAAAGACACATTTTTCACAAATTTGTCACATTGTGACCACTTTGTGTCACGTCACAAAAAGCTCTTAAACGGCCATAACGACTTCACATTTTAGTCACTGTGACTTCACATCGACGTCGCAGTGGCGTCACCATGCTTTATGGATGGTTTAATGTAAATGTAGATTTAATTAGACTCTTTTACACAGACACAAAAACAATAACAAACCCGGTATAATTAAAAACACCAGCATTATAAAAAATAAATAAATAAATAAAAAGTTAAATTTTCGGCAAAAACTATTGGCAGTAATATTGACAGCAGTTTCTGCCATACAAGATTCAGCAAAATTACATGTAAGTTTTTTATTATATCTAATTTTGCTGAAATTTTTACGGCAAAACTGGTAGGAACATTGCTGCCAACAGTTTTTGAACTAAACTTAACGCATTTTTTTTCTTTTACAGTGCGGTCATAGTTCCTTAATATGTGAGGTCAGTGTATTTTCAACTAACTCATTTTGCAATAAATAAGACGTAAAACTGAATACAAGTCCCTTTGTGCAAGCTTATTATAATTAAAAGAAAGAGAATTACAAATGGAAAAGTTTCTAAATATTTTGTAATTTGTAAAATCAAATTTTAGCAATGTTAATGTGAGCGTAAGTTTTGAAATCATTTTAGCAATTTCATATCTCTGAATAAATAGAATAATTTATAATGTATTTCAATAGCTAATAACTCTTTAATTATTACTCTTCGACGTTGTTTGCTTTTGTACAACACGATGAACAAATTTTTAATAGCAAAACAGATTCATTTTTAATAGCAAAGCATTTGAAAGTGGATTTCATAAACAAATTTACGTTGCAATTATATATTAACTTTGCTTGTATCTTGTTCTATTTAAATACATCATGATTTATTAAAAAGACATACTACAGAATTTGTTAAGATAGTGAAAAAAAATTCGTTTTTTGAAAATGTAATTTTATATGAGACGAGCATAAAATTTCGCAAAATATTATTTTCATTTGGAAATGAATAAACGCTGGTTCTTTTAAAAAATAGATACTACCACAGATTTTTTTTTTCATTTTTCTCTATTAAATTTTATAAAAAAACTTCCATTAATAAAGGATAACATTTTGCACTAAATAATAAATTGAAGTTTAAAAAATGTTATATTTGCTATTGCTTATTTTTTTTTCCTAATACACACGGTTTTTTTTATTTTCCATGAATTATTTTATTTTATTTATTAATTTTTGTTCAAGTTTTTATATTTTTTTCCTTTAAATACTTAAATATTTTTATTCTAAGTTAGGCGAAAAATTCCATTATTAATCTTTAATAATATCATATAGAAATAATGTTTCTTTGTCTGTTTGTTAATTTATAAGCAGGAGATACATTCTGGAAATATCGAAACGATTTCAAAGTTACTGGTAGAAAATAGACTATGATAGTATCTGCGCCAAAACGGACTGTATGTATTGTCGGTGCAATAGTCAAAATGTGATTTTTCTGCTCCTGAAAGACATAAAAAACCTAACATTCTGCAATATTGGCCCTTTTCAGATATAAATGTTTTTCAATAACAGTTTTTAAAGCATTGAAAAATTAAAAAGTTAAAATAACATGAAAAACTTTATAAAGACATTACAAACTAAGATTTTTATGTAATTTCAGGAAATATTAATCAGATTTCAAAACTAATGATTGCAAATTAATGGTTAGAATTTTTGTTCAAACAAAGGCTCTACTTTATTTCGTAGCCATCACATGCCTGGGGTTTCAAACGCAAAAAACGTCCAAAATTGTGATTTTTGTAAAAATTAAAAAAAATTAGAGCCTTGAAATTATACATGGTAGTTACATATATGATGAAAGTTTCTCTTAAAACAACCGATAATTAATTCCAAAATTTAAATTAGTTGTAAATAATTGAAGTTTATATATATATATATACATATAATTTGAATATTTATATACAGAACGATCAAAAAACTACTAAATGACTATCTATAATGGCCAAATGTGTCTGTGCGTAACGCATACGTCATGTCACGAAAGGCAACAATTGGAAATTTGAAATGAAATTTCTGTTTTGCAGTTTTTTTCTAGCGCAATTTTTTAAATTTCTTAACATCTCACAATTTTAATTCTGCTCCATCATATAGGGAGGAAATGTGCACTTTGTTTGAAAAATGTATCTTAATTTATTTTTGAGATATTATTTTTTTTATATAGTTTTTAATACCGCTTTGTAATTGTGGCAATATTTCTATAAAAATTACAAAACTATAAAAAGTATAAAAATTAAAAATTCTATAAAAATTCTAAAAATAACAACTTTATTTCTATAAAAAAAAGATGATTGTATCTTTTTGTTTCCATTTTCTAATAAAATGTGCAAAACAAAATGTAATTAAAATGCGTTCTATGTCAAAATTATCTCCGTTTATAAATCCCGGTGAATTTTGGTTTTATTTTATGTGTTTTTGTTAATCTAATGAAGTTTAGTTTTTACAAACATAATTTAAATTCAATACAACACTTCGTCTTTACAAATATGTATTTTAAAGTATAGTTGTGTGAGTTTTTTTTCTTCGTTTTTATTTAAATCGTATCAAACAACTCAACGACTGGAAATTTATTAATCGGCGAGTAAAATTTCAAGAAATACCAATGTTTCATTTCCGATAAAACACGGAGCTCTTAAAAACAAATAATGAAGACATCTGAATCATTAGATATCCAATTTTCCAATTTGTTTCTTCAATGAAGATTTTTTTTTGCTTGTTTATTATTCTGCCATAATGATGTCACATGCATGCTTTTCTATATATGCTATTTAAAAATGGATCGTAAAACAGGACTTCTGTAGCGGATATATATGACGCCAGCTGATTTGCAATACTTCTCTAGCGGATATATATGACGCCAGCTGATTTGCAATACTTCTCTAGCGGATATATATGACGCCAGCTGATTTGCAATACTTCTCTAGCGGATATATATGACACCAGCTGATTTGCAATGCTTCTCAGGTGAAAATACTTTATATTTAAAAATAACATAATCGAAATAACACAGTCATAAAATGCAATACTTTACAGAAATTTAGAGTGTTGTTATAGAAGTGTCTTGACATAGAATATGCATGATATGGTCTGAAATCTTTGTCCAAAAATTAGCTATGTGCGTTCCAGAACTATATGATGCTTCACTGGATGAATTCCGTTGCCGAGTCTGTAAACAACCAAATAAAGAAGTTCTTTGCAATAATTCGTGTTCCAAATTATAAAAAGTATCATATTTCCTTATGAAAAGTCACAAGAATATCGTCTGTCGTATTTAATGCATGTAGATTATTTCAGAAATTTTAATTTACTCTTCAGTTTATATAAACAGTGTAGTATTAGTTTATATGAGGACCCCAGAAGCCAAGGGGTATAAGTGACAAAATTGAAAAAATAAACTAAATACACAGACGACCTAAAAATATGCTTTTTTCATTTCAGGTAAAGAAAGATATGTGATTTTCTTATTATTTGCTGAGTTATAGAGGCAAACCATTTTTTTCGAAAAACAAACAATATTGATATATATATTTAATATGATAAATATATTAAATATAATTTATATTTAATATATTTAATTAATATAAGATTAATAATAAGATTAATATATTTATTTAATATAAGATTAAATATATTGATATATATATTTAATATGATTTAATATGATATATTTAATATCATACATTTAAAGAAAATTGCACTTTATTTTTTAAAAGTTATTGAAATAAGAATTCAAAGACCAGAATGCAACAAGCAGAAATTTCCTATTTCAATTCACTCAATTGTTATTCATGTTCCAATTTAACATAAATTATTTTTAAACTCAATTTTCTCCAAATAGAAATTTTGTCGCTTGTACCCCTTGGCTTCTGGGCTCCTCATATATCATAGCAATAGAGGCTTCAAAATAAATAAATAATTTTAAAATACTAAAATTAGAAAACCATTTTTTTTCTTTAAAGATGAATACGGATATGAAAGATGCAAATGTACATTTTGAGATCGTGAAAATAATGTAGGATTTAGAATTCAGGGGTAAAAATTCTGTAATTGATTTTATTCCTGTTTGACTCAATCATAGACTTTTTAATTTAATAAATTTTGTATTTTTTCATTTTATAATACCAAGCATAAGAGTCTTAATTGATAACTTTGTCATAATAACAGATCTTTACTATATTTAACTGCTTACATTACGATCAAAGTTTAATTTTAATAATTTATAAAACTGAGCTTTATAAAATTAGTATTTTGTTAACTCTTTTGTTTAAATGTTATTTGTTTAAAAGTTAAACTTAACAAATAAAAGTGCATTTTTAGACTAATTTTGTAGGTCTCTTTACGAAACAGTTTTTTTAACTATTTTCTTTGGTCAGAATTCAACGGGTTCTGCATTGTTTTTTAATAATGCCAAATTAACAAAATGAAAATGCCAAATTAATAAAAAAAACGATTTTCATTCGATGGTCCAAAATTATTAATCATTGAATTATATTTTATATGGGTGTCACTCTCCCAAAAAGGTCAGAGGAGAAAAGGGCTTCTAAAGATACTCTTTTTGCATTACTGAAGTGCATAGGAACTTGAAATTTGGCTGAGTAGTTACTTTTAATTCATACTTATTCTCTAAGAAGTGTTTAAAAAAATTGAAAATTAAAAGAGATTAAAAAAATTTTAAATTTCGATTTTTATGCGATTGTTACAAATAGACACCGCAAATTTGGCATGGTGGTTTTTTATGGGATATAAAAGGTAAATGAAAGGCGTGTTAGATTCTTACAAATCAGTACTATACAATATTTAAAATAAACATAACTGTTTTTTTAGATGTTAAGAAGAGAACTGGTATGTAAGTGGATGCTAAGTTCAAATAAAATTCCCTCAAACTTACCTATGGAAGTATAAAGGAATTATTTAAAATGTTTAAATATAAAAATTCTTCATTGCATATTGGACGAAAAAAGAAGCCGAGACTCCATGGCATTTCATCTCCATGATAACCGCTAGTCCTTAGACAAAAGTGGTTTTATTTCTCTCGTCTGCCGAGCAAAGTTTTTTATTCGAGAAATATTTTTTGGCATCAGATGGATCCGTGATTCTGTGGATGAATTCATTCTATTCTACCAAGATGCATAGTTATGTTGATTATTCTATTCTGCTCGAAAGATGTTGAATTAGGAGAACGATGTAATCCTTTTAAAGCAATCAACTGTTAAGTCTACATACTACGAAATGTATCCTGTGTTTAAAATTCATTCGATTTCATTCTAGTTACTATTCTGTTCTAATTCGCAGTATTCTTTATTCAACGAAAGATTCTCGCTTTTGATGGAGGCGTAAAAAAAAGCTCATTCTCCTGGAAGAAGTTATTCGAAAATCTATTCGGAGTCAAAGATGTGGAAAATTCAAATGTTTGATGTCCACTGGATGTGGATGTGGTTTGATGTCCACCCTTTAAGTAACCAAATGAATAAGCAGCCATAGCTTTCAAAATTCAACAAGCCTGTTTTGTTTTGTATGTGTGGAGTTCTACAAAATAAATGATGCGTTTTAATAGATCAAGCCCTTTCCTTCTAGTTTTTATTGTTTTTATTGGGAGTTGGGTTAAGTACCTTCCATCCATTTTAATATTCTAGTTATCTTATTCTGTTTAATAAAATTCTGTCATTCATGTAAAATTCGAAATTCCTGATTTTACAATTTATTCTGATTTGTACATTTTATAACCTATCCATAATTCTTCTACATATTAATAATAAATCTAGAACTTGGAAAGTTTTTACATACGAGTCATGTATTCGCTTTAATGATATTATTGCATAAAAACGTCTTATTTTATGTTTCGAAGCCTTAATTTGAGTGTATTAAGTCTCCTAAGTCTCTAGGTTAATAACCAAGAACAAGCGTAAGTACATTTGTCATTTTTGCGAGATCTTTTAATATGCTTGTATTGCGGTTTTTGTGTATGTGCGTGTAGGGGGGGGGGTCATTAGATTGATAACCAAAGACAAGTTGAAGTGGACTTGTGTGTATATTGGTTTATCAAAACTTTAACACGAGTTGTGTCTCTAATAATAAGTATATTCAGAATTTTCAGAGTAATATTTTTATTAATGTTATAATCATCATTTTATTAATGCATGAAAATGTTAGACATAATAAAAGTTGCCACATTCTAAATTTATTATTAATATACTATTAATACAGTTATCTATTTTTTTTATTTATCATTATTTTTTAAATTGTAACAGTATACGTTGACACTTTACTTATTCATTTTTAAAGCGACAATTTTGTTTATTGAGCAATATTCAATTTAATTTGAATTCTCTACAAATGATATTTGGTATACATTTTCATATATTAAACTTTAAATTCTGGCCCATGAATTTTGAAATATATATATATATATATAGATAGATAGATAGATAGATAAAAGCCATGAATGAACAATATTTAAATTGAATTGCGATGAATTAAACTATGGTATATTTGGGAATTTTAATAGTAATTTTTTTCAAATTAGCACCTTATGCGACAACATTTTTGTCTACACATTTCGTGATATTTCGTCAAGTTTGGCAATATTAAGCTAAGTGGGTCAAGGCAGCATTGTTTTAATCCTGCCATTTGTGTTTTTCAACATTTACTCGTTATAATGAGGAGATCCTACACAAATGCTGAAGTAATTACAAAAAGTTAGATTTTATATACATAAATATTACTCTATCGCATGTTTGGAAACGAAATGAATTGATTCGAAATTTTAAATGTTTTCAAACAACAGTAAACACATTGGTAATAATTACATAAGTCAAAATTAAAAAAAAAAAATTTAATTCTTTATTTTTTAAACTTTTGGACTGTGAATAAAACAGTACAGACATGTACTACCTCGTATGTTTAATAAATTTTCATTAGAAGCTTGTGGAAGCAGCTCAAAATATTTCGTGAACTATAACATTTCTAACACCAGTATTTTTCTATGGTAACAATTTACATAGTCTATTGTAAAACAGTATATAAAGTTTAAAATAAATAGGCAGGTATTATTTTAATTCAAATTCGTCCTTCTAAAATACTGCATAGTGAGAATTTGCATCTTCAAAATCATCCTTACCTAGCGCTTTGAACGTTTGTATCTTTATGAAACGATATATTTGATAGTCTCCTGAAAGAATTATCATCATCGACAATCCGTTGTTTCTTTATAAAAAGTGATAACATTTATACTTAGTGACAATCGATAAACTATCTTAAACCTCAACGACAATCGATAGAGTTCCTGTAGCAGTGATAGTCCGAGACACAGTAAGGTTGTCCACATCTAGATTTTCTAGACCCATGGTAGCCGTACATAGATGTACATATTTTTGGTACATAGAAATGACTCTCTTTTTTGCATTTTTGACTTCAGGAGTGCACTGTAAAAAAAAAAAATTCATGAGGTTATTAAAGATTTTTTAGTAAATATGTATTCCACAGAATTTTTTAGTAACCATTACTCACAGTGCAAATAGTAACCATTCCGAACTTTTTTTTTGCAAGCGAAACAAACATTTCTTTTGTAAACTGAGCAAAATAATATTTTGTATAACTAACTTAAAACTTTTTAGTATGAGCCACCAAGGAAATTTTAGTAACAGCTCCAAAATTATTTTTAGTAACCATTACTCGCAGGTTCTTAGCAACTATTCCAAACGCAATTTTAGCAAGTGAAACAAACATTTATTTTGTAAACTGTATAAATAAATTTTTCGTATAAAAAACTTAAAATGTTTTAGCGAGAACCACCAAATGAGTTTTGTTGTTGACGTGTGCCCGAAGGGCAGGAGCTTCCTCTGAACTTCATCCAGTGGGTAAGAAGACACTTGTGCAGCGGAAGATTTTTGGCAAAGCCTCAATAGATGGCAGCACCAAACATTGCTACCTGTTCTATTTTGACATGTTTCTAAAGAGGAGGGAAAGTTCAGAGACGGTACCCATGGTAACGGCTACGGCAGGATTTTCATAATCCCTTTATTTAACAAGTACTTACATTGCATACATTCGGTGCATATTTTGTGGCGGCCAGCATCGATCCCAGGTACTTTCAGCCTGGTGATCGGTGCTATGACCACAAGGCTATCACGGCCACACCAAGTGACTTTTAGTAATAGCTATTAAAAATATTAAATTATTAATTCTATTTGTTGCTAGCTCTTTTCTAGTAATTCTTACAGATTTTCTTGTAACTAAGTAAGATTACAAAAAATTTTTTTTAGAAATTGCAAGGATCACTGAGAGAAACTAATTTTTTTTTTAGTAGATCGACCTTATTTTTTTACAGTGTAGATGACTATCAAATGTCTCGATATATAGGAGTAATTCGATTTATGTATTCTCGAATATGCTTTTGTTTTTTCACAATGTGTCTAAAAAGATAAAATTTATGTTTCATTATTAAACAAATTAATTCTCTGAAATTAGTTGGAAATGGCTGATATTTACATGATTTTCCTAAATTAGCTCGGATTCAAAATTCGGGGCTTTTTAGTGCACTTTAAAATTCTGATAAAAGGCGTTGTGTTAAAACAAAAATGACACCCGAAAGTAGATTAATCAATTTTCATAATTTTTTATTTCCATTTTTCAGTTTTATAGTGTAAACGAATTTCGCACGAGATTTGAATTTTGTAGATGCATTAGACATAATACATATTTTTGGTGAGCGAGTGAGTCAATGATAAAATTCTTAATTATAAGGCATTTTCTACAATCAGTATCATGGAAACTAATCATGCTTTCCTTATAAAATTTTGGTTTATGGCAATTAGGGGTTTTTACTACGTAAGATGACATACATGTACTTAGATTAAATAGACTTTCAGTAGTAGAATTTTGAAATTTAGCGAAAACAGCTCGAAATGATTCCTATAATATAACATACTAACATGTCAGAAAAACGTGGCTGACACACTGCCATGTCTAGAGTCGGAATTAGAATAGGTAATAATAAGGTAAAAAACACAAAATTAATGATGGTGATACATTGATATTGATTGTCCCGGTTCAAACACGTGCTTTTTTTATGATCGGGCTGTTATTATCAGACGGTAATTTATAGATGGGTTACAAGCGTAAATATGATTACTTTTAACATGTGAATTAATGATAAGTACTGCTTCAAAAACAATCAAAACTTCAAATAAAAGCTGAAATTCCCGTAAAATATTTAATCCCGTTAAAATACATTCTGATACTTTGGCTCTTGTCATTCATTTAAATCACAATTTTGACAAAACACAGTTTAATAATGACGTTCGAACAAAGTGTGATTTGAATAGAAAATTTTTAATTATTCCTAATAGTGCAATTTCTTCTAATGAAAATAGGCATGCATTCAAATACAGCTTAGCATATTGCAACATTTATTTGTGTAAAGTAGCGGCTTTTGATACTATGATAATAAATAAATAAAATTAAAGCAACATAGTGAAATTGTGTTTTCGAGAACTGAACAACATTGCTTACTTCCTGGAATAAAATCTAGAATAATTAAATTATCTAAATGCAAATGTGGGGTACATCTAAATGTAAATGTGGGGATTACTTAAATACAAATCCTATAATTTAAAATATCACATTTTGTAATATGGGCAGTTTAAAGCTTGTGCATAGGCGAGTCAAAAGAATAAATAATAATAATAATAATTATAATTATAATAATAAAATAAGCTGAATTGCGCCAGTATATATCAAAATATTACTTGATACTGGAATAGTTATTTTAAATAATTCTTTCTGTGTCGTTAAATTATATTACTTAATAAATATAAGTGTTTTCTAAATAAGACATTCGTTCTTAGAGCAAAGAAGCAGAAGAAGTTGAAAACTGATTAATTTTATTCACAAAAAATAAACATTCCGTTTTTTAATTACTGTTCTGTTTGTTTCCAAACTTTTCCCCTTCCACTCCTTTCTCCCCCCTCCCTTCCTCTCTCTGTCTCTCTTTTATTTTTACTTTTATTTTAACGTCGTTTTAAATGCCTTTCACAAATATATGCAAAATTGATAATTTGAAGTAAAAAAAGGGAGATTTAAGCATTATTTGAAAGCTACATGCATAATAACAATGTGTTTATTTGTATGCAATTTACAATATTAAAATTTCAGAGTAAAATCCCTTAAAATAATACAAAAAAATAAATAAATAAAATGATGTATTAATACCTCATATAATTGAAAATATAAGTTAATTAATCATTTTTCCATTGATTTTCTCATTACTCCCTCTTTTTTTTCTTTAAAGCCAAAGTTTAAAACATCGAAAATAGTCAACTTTCTCTATAAAGTTAAAATAAAATCACGAAACATTCATGAAATGGTGTTACTTCTGATCTAATGATCATCTCGAATGTTCAATACTTTACATAATTATAACCGAAAATCACTAACATTATGCTTGCGTAAAATCAGAAAAACATAGCGATAGAGCTAATTGATCATCATCAATTAAGTTTATCGATAAGAACATGAACCAACAGTATTCTATTTTCATTCAACACCCAACAATCCGTTTCATCACTGCAAAATTTCAAAACGCAAAAATAAATACACTTCGGAACATATTCGCCCTAATTGTACAACACATTATTGTGTTGCGAAACGTATTTACACTGTAAAAAAAAAAGTGTCGATCTACTAAAAAATCTTTAGTGATCCTTGTAATTACTAAAAATTTTTTCGTAATCTTAGTCGGTTAAAAGAAAATCTGTAAGAATTAATAGAAAAAATTTTAGCAACAGAGTTAATAATTTTAAATTTTTAATAGCTATTACTAAAACTCACTTGGTGTGGCCTTGATAGCATAGTGGTTATAGTAACGGACTCCAGGCTAAAAGGTCCCGGGTTCGATACTGGCCACTGCCAAATACACCCCGGATATATGCAGTGTAAGTACTCGTTAATAAAGGAATTATGAATATCCTGACGGAGCAGTAGCAATGTTTGGTGCTGCCATCTATTGCAGTTTTGCCGAAAATCTTCCGCTCCAGAAGTCTGGATGCAGCTCGAAGGAAGCTCCTGTCCTTCGAGCCCACGTAATGATTATTTAAAATAATTTGGAACTATTACTAAAATTTGCTTGGTGGGTCATACTAAAAATTTTTAAGTTAGATATACAAAAAATTCTTTCGTTCAGTTTACAAAAGAAATGCTTGTTTCGCTTGCAAAAAAAAAAGTTTGTAATGGTTACTAAAAAATTCTGTGGAATACAAATTTACTAAAAAATTTTTAGTAACCTCTTGAATTTTTTTTACAGTGTAGTGTTGTGATTATGTTCTTAATATGTTTCAAAATTGTTGCTAGCTAGAAATGTCTTCTTAATATGTTGCAAATGTATTGCTATCCATGAATGTGTTCTAAAAATAGTGTTGATAATTGTGTTGAAATAGTGTTGTAAATAGTGTTGATGAAAATAGTTTCTTAAAATAGTGTTCTTCTGCACAACACTTTGTCCCCAAACTAACAACGCATTGTAAACTTTTACAATTTAAAACACTGTAAAACAACACACATAAAACTTTTTCAAAATATTATCAAGATGGTTCCTTTCAAGTTACGCAATTAAGGCCCCTATTCTAGCTCGAGGAAACGCTCGCGAGCTAATGCTATTCCTATAGAGAAGCATTTTTCTAATAACTCTTTCGCATTTTGATATTTTTGAATATTTTTTTTTTTTTTTTGCATTGGATAGCTGATATGCATGCCGACAGAGCACCTTCTTTACTTTTTCGATTTTGGTTGCAGATATTTTTTACAAAGTTAGTTTCACTTTCAAAACCAGTTTCGAAACTGAAAATGATTTTTAAAATATATATCTGCAACCAAAATCGAAAAAGTAAAAAAGGTGCGCTGTCGCCATGCACCTCAGCTATCCAATGCAAATATATATATATATATAGATATATAAATACTTTTATAAATACATCCAAAGTTATTCAGACAATACCAATAAAAGAACCAATGAAACCAGTATTTTTACATTCATATTATTAAAAACAGTTGAAGTTTGAAGAGAAATAGAAGGCAGATTACCAAATTACTAAGAAATATATATATATTCAAAAATGTCAAAATGCAAAGAAGTTACTAGAAAAATGGTTACCCATAGGAATAGCATTAGCTCGCCAGTGTATTCTAAAGCGAGGACAGGGCCCATAACCCTTTCCGGCGCACTACTCTTTAAAGTTGGAATTTAAAGAAAACTAGTTGGATGTGTCAATCCCGAAACTTTCTTCTATCTCATAAGTACATTTTAATATTAAAAAAAAACGTGGGCACCCCAAAGTTACCCATTATCGAATTTCCTCGAACATTTGACCTAGCCTAACAAGATTCTGGTATCCGAAAAGCCCAAAACGCAAAATTTAATTAATATTCTGAGAAAATGAGCTTAGTAGTGCCTCATGTTGGGTAATTTATACTAAAACCTAATAAGCATCCATTGATGTCTAGACCTAACAGAATCTGAAATTTAATGGAATTTTGTCCATTAGTTCTTGAGATACAGTTATAACAAAAAATTTGCAAAACGTAGCACAGCAACACCATATCTTGGACAATTAATGCCAATACGTAAAAAAGCATCTAATTATGTTATGGTGTAAAAGAATCTGAAGTTTAATGAAATTTTGTGCATTAGTTCTTGAGATACAGCTAGTTTAAAAAAAAGTGTAAAATATAGCACAGCAGCACCATCAGTTGAAGGATTTATAACAAAACGTAATCATCGTATAATTATGTTATATGTCATTTTGTAACAAAATCTGAAGTTTGATGAAATTATGTGTGTTGGTTGTTGAGATATAGCTATCGGAAAAATCGTGCAAAATGCAGCATAGCTGCACCACCTGTTGCAAGGTTAATACCAAAATGTAATCAGCGTCAAATTATGTTATATATTCTAGTGAAAAAAGAAACTAAAATTTGATAAAGTTCTCTGCATTAGTTCTTGAGATATAGCTATCGCAAAAATCGTGCAAAATGTAGCATAGCAGCGCCACCTATAGGGCAGTTCACACCAAAACCTTATGAGCGGCTATGTATCTCAAGGTATTGTGGAATCTGAAGTTTGGTGACATTCTGTGCATTAGTTCTTGAGATATAGCTATCATGAAAATCATGAATAAAGTGGCATAGCAGCGCCACCTGCTGTCCAATTTACACCAAAACGTAATCAGCGTCTATGTATATAAAGGGGTCACAGAATCGGAAGATTGGTGAAATTCTGTGCATTAATTCTTGAGCTATAGCAATCTTGAAAATCATGAAAAATGTAGTATAGCAGCGCCACCTGCCGGCCAATTTTCACCAAAGACCAATAGGCACTAATTCATATCAAGGTCTAACTGAATATAAAATTTTATTAAATTTCGAGCATTAGTTCTTGAGATAGAGCGCCCACAAATTTTTTGTCACATACAGACAGACAGACTCACAGACAGACAGACTCACAGACAGACACACAGACTCACAGACAGACGGACAGACTCACAGACAGACATTTTCTAAACTTTTCTTTTCTTTAGTTAAAACGTGTTCAGGACCTTATAAAAGGTATAAATCCGTCGAAAACCGGAAGTCGAAAATTTTCATGAATCCAATACTTTCTTCTTGTAAAGATAGAAGAAAGTAAAAATAGGCAATCTATTTAGGCCTAGAGGAGTACAGAGGTATTGTTTTGTAAAAATTGCACTAACCATTTTAATTATACAACTGTTGCCGAAGTGGTAACCTCCCATAAGTAAAGCATTGATAAGCGCAGTGAGAAGAACATTGCTGTGAAGCGCGTATTACTGTAAAACATTTTACCTATTATTTAAAAACACTAGAGTTTGATCTCTGTGGTGCTGCCATCTAGAACTCATAAGAAAGATTTAAAGTAGCCATTAGAGTAGTTTTTGAAATATTCACGGAGTTTTTGTGTCTCTAAACAGCGGGAACTTTGAGTGCTGCCGACCCGGCAACACTGCGCGTTAAGGGGTTAAATGATCACCTCCATGCCTAATTAAAACAACACAATCAGAAACTATTTTAATCAGAAGTGTTGATTTTTATGCTCAGTTAGTGTTGCTCAAGTGTTTCATGCGTTCGCACTGAACTGGATAAGTATTTTATTTTTTAAAAAAAGTTGCTTTCTTTTTTTTTTTTTTTTTTTTTTTTTTTTTTTTTTTTAATTTAATTAAGCATGTTTAAAGCTCAAAGAATGTTCGATACACTGTAAAAAAAAGTCTGTAAAGGTACTAAACATTTTCTAGGAAACTGAGATTCCAAGAACTTTTCATGTAACGGTGACCAAGAACTTTTCATGTAAGGTAACAGGAAAAATCCATGTAACTTATTCTAAAACTTGAATTTTTGTTGTTACCGTAACAGGAAAAGTTCTTGGAATCCCAGTTTCCTAGATAAAGTGTAGTACCTTTACAGATTTTTTTACAGTGTATGCATAAAGGAAATACAGCACACTGAAAAAAACAGATTTTTTTTTAATTACGAAAATTTGTAATATTCGCGAAAGAAAATATTCGATGAAACTGCATATGAGTCACCCAATATTTCACAAAACATACCTTTCTTTTTAGGAACTTCACACTGTAAAAAAAAAAAAAAAAAAAAAAAAAAAAAAATCTGTAAAGGTACCACACTTTATCTAGGAAACTGGAATTCCAAGAACTTTTCCTGTAACGCTAACAACAAAAACTCAAGTTTTATAATAGATTATACATATATTTTTCCTGTTATCCTTACATGAAAAGTTCTTGGAATCACAGTTTCCTAGAAAATGTTTAGTACCTTTACAGAATTTTTTTACAGTGCAGAAATCGTTTTATATTCGAAATTTAAAGGATATTAAAAAATTATATACCGTATTTACTCGTGTATAAGACGTACCCATAATTTACAAGTAACAAGTAAGAAAAATCATGCGTTAAGCATAGATTATGAAGCACTTTCCAACACTTAATGAAATCTTTAACAAAACTTTGTTATTTAGGGAAATAATAGTGTATAGCCAAAGATACCCAAGTATGTATTCCAGTACATTAGAACAGCCCTGTATTTCATATGTCAGTTCATATAATGTGAAAATTTAGCTTAGCAAGAAAATACCCAGTAGCTTAAAATTTCTTTTTCAGCAATTCATACTATTAGATGGAAACATACTTGAATACTTTTGTTCAGCCCTGTAGTTTACATTGTACCTTTATTACACGTCAGCATTAGGCTAAAATTTATTGTAACCTAAAACACTTTTAAAACAACTGAAATCACATTCCCATAAATCATCATTCATAGGCGTCCATGTACCGAATTCTTTGCGTGGCCCTGTATATCCCTTTATCTATATTCTGCTAACATTTCTCAGTAAATTGAAAGCAGCTCAGCGTAAAAATGCATAGCTTATTTAAGAACCACGTTTAAATAATTTACGCTCATATTCAGTAACGTTGGTGAGCTCTTTTGGGTAGCCCTGTATATCAACTATAACATTTATACACACCATATAATGTGCATATATTTAGCGAAATATAAACGCGAATATCATAATTAAAATGCATTTGATCCCTCCATCAGCCATCATCGGACACATATAGGGTACTTCGGAAAGAATATACTATTTGAAATCTTTTGTATGGCCCTGTAAATGCTATGTACTTCATATTATGCAAGACAGTAGCGTATAATTTATATTAAGCTTCAGTGACATATATCAATTTTATTACACATGAAAAAGCTTAATATATTTAAAATATGTCACACACAATTCTCCCTTTTACCATTATCTAATGGAATTCTTTTGTGTGGCCCTGTAAATGAATAATAGCTACATTTTCACCTTATATTTTATAGAATGCATATTTTAATATGTGTGACAGGGTATAACATCTTTAAAATTCCTTTGAAACGATTTTTCCCCATAGGCCGTAATGTAATAGGAAACTTTTGATTCGCCCTGTAGATAAACTAATCATGGTAGCAACTTCATTTTCGATAGGACTTTTGCTAGGGTAAACGTCAATAACGTCCTAAAATTTCATTGCAATCCGAGTATATTAACGATTTTCCCCCATAAGCCGTAATGTAATGGGAAACTTTTGATTATCTCTGTAGATAAACTAATCATGGTAGATACTTCATTTTCAGTAGGGTTCGTGCTAGGGTAAACCCCAATAACGTCCTAAAATTTCATGGCAATCCGAGTATATTAACGATTTTTCCCCATAGGCCGTAATGTAATGGGAAACTTTTGATTCGCCCTGTAGATAAATTAATCATGGTAGAAACTTCATTTTCAATAGGACTTTTGCTAGGGTAAACGTCAATAACGTCCTAAAATTTCATGGCAATCCGAGTATATTAACGATTTTTTCCCCATAGGCCGTAATGTAATGGGAAACTTTTGATTCTCTCTGTAGATAAACTAATCATGGTAGATACTTCATTTTCAATAGGGTTCGTGCTAGGGTAAACCTCAGTAACGTCCTAAAATTTCATGGCAATCCGAGTATATTAACGATTTTTTCCCCATAGGCCGTAATGTAATGGGAAACTTTTGATTCTCTCTGCAGATAAACTAATCATGGTAGATACTTCATTTTCAATAGGGTTCGTGCTAGGGTAAACCTCAATAACGTATAAAAATTTCATAGCAATCCGAGTATATTTACGGGAGTTAGAGCTCGGACAGATGGACAGACGGACAGACGGACAGACGGCCAGACGGCCAGACAAACCGAATGCATAAGTACTTTTCAACTTTGTTGGAAAGTGCTAAAAATGGCGATTTCTTAAAATATCGTGTATAACGTGCACCATAAATTTGATACGCTAATGAAGAATGACCAAATGAATTTCAGTAAAAAAAAAAAAAAAAAAAAAAAAAAAAAAAAGTCGAAACAAACATTGCACCAGACCAGAAAACAAGAAGAAAATGCATTTTTAGACTTCGGGTTGTAAGAGAATGACGATAAATAGGAATGAGTGACGCCAAAGAGAATTGCTAATTAGCGTTTAGATAATGTCTCTGTTGTATAAAAAACTGCAAGAAGTGAAATACGTATGCAGTGATACTTCAATTAAGTAACTTTTTCCGAGTTTTAATATTTTCTTTGAATAATATCTTGTTCCATATGTATATCGTTCGAATGCATCCAACAGTAAAAAATCATTCCGTATATAAGGCGCAGCTAGACGTTTTGCCCTAATTTTTTGAAAAAAAAAAAAAAGTACGACTTATACCCGAGTAAATACGGTATCAGCTTTCTGTAATTTTCGGGAACTTTTTCGAGTAACTTTTATTATTCATTCATTAATTCTTTTTACACGGAAAGTAATTTTTTTATGCTATCAGACTTCAGCTAAACATTTTCAGCTATATATCTGAATTGTGCATAGAATTGAAACAGAAGGATAATTTTATTGTTAACGTTAATGCTGTTAATTCTATACGTTTTTTGATTAAACATGTTTAATAGACATGAAAGTATCTACTTCAAATCTCATTGATCCGGCTTTCTGGATAGAGAGGTTTGATTCATTCTCTACGCTGTAAAAAAAAAAAAAAAAAAAAAAAAAAAAAAAAAATTGTGAAGGTACTGAACATTTTCTAGGAAACTGGGATTCCAAGAACTTTTCATGTAACGATAACAGGAAAAATTCATGTAATCGCTTCTGAAACTTGAATTTTTGCTGTTGTCGTTACAGGAAAAGTTCTTGGAATTTTGAGTTACTCGGAAAAGATATTGTATATTTTCGCAAGCGATTTTAGTACATTTTGGCAAATTGCGAATCATTTGTCTTTTTTTTTTTACAGTGTCTATAAAATCAGTCCAGAAAATAACTGACCATTTTGAACGGGAAAAAATAAGAAAAAGAAAAAAAAAACCTTTTGAGAAAATTTTTTCAAATAGTTCGAATTTCAGCCATAAGATACCGTACAAATACGTCACATATTTTTTTTTTTGCAATGAAAGAGCCAATAACTATTAGAGTTGAAAGTGGAAGTAGCAGTTACTTGGCTTAAACTTAATTAGAGAAATATATACGTATTATTAATAACTATATTTCCATTTATTTTATGAAAACACGCTGTTCTTAAATGTTATTTTTGTTTTTAACCTCTTCAGACCTGGTGTATCCTATAGGATACACATCTTTATAATTTTGTTTTCACATATATTAATACTATTAAAAAAAGAGAAATGTGTGAATGGAGCCTAAGAGACAGCAGAAATAAAGAAAATAGCAATTTGTCTCTCGTAGTGCTTTTTCAGTGAGTTACATGATATACAAAAATGGCTTGCAGCAGAAATGCACGAAATGTACAAAAAAAAAAAAAAAAAGTAAAATTTTTTATTGTGTGTTAAGATACCATTTGTAGACTCCATTAGTAATTCAAATTATTAAATATATATTTGTTTGATCTTTTTCTATGTTTTTACAATGCAGAAAAGTAAAATATAATTTAAAATAACCTAAGAATTTGTTAAAATGCGTGTTTTACAAGTCCCCATATATCAAAAAAAGTTATGTACAAAAAATAAATTTTAATTATTTCGTTGTTCAATCTTTCTAAGTTATCAATCAATTAATGTAAATCCATAGCTGAAATTAATAAAAGTAGATCAATGAACCCACGGGTCTGAAGAGGTTAAGTCCTTGGCTGGAAAGTTGAAAAGGCACTGTTTGAGATTAAATTTGGGTAGAAGAATATATTTAACTGGTATACCATGAATTGGATTGTGTCACTTTAATTTATTTTATGGATACTGAATTCTGAACTGGGAATATAGCACAATAGAACTTCGCTACATATTTATAGTTTTAAAATAATTTTTATATATTTTTGTTAGTTGTTTTGTAATAATTGGATATTGAGAATATGATTTTTGCATGATCAAAATATATACAAGAAATATTTATTCAAGAAATATTTAAAATTCAAACGAGAAAGTTACTTGTAAAAAAAAAATAAAAATAAGTTAAACAAATGAACTTTTCAATGTTCATATTACATTTTTTTTCACAATTTTTATATTTTAATACATCAAATATTATAACAGATACTGTAATTTTGTATGACAAACGTGAAATGACACCTGTTAAAAGATAGTTTTTTGTAATTTCACATTTGTTAAGAGATTTATTAAAATTTTCAGTTAGATTAAAGAATTATTAAGCTTGATTTAGTTATTCTGTTTAAAAATGTATAAGTGTGAAATCATTTGAACAATTTTTTGACAACTTAGAAAGGCAAAAATGTTTTAATAACGAAAACGAAAGCTAGGAAAAAAAGAAACCGAGAACACTAAATAATATAGCTATTTATTCAATTCTATATAGTATATAAATAACAGAAATATTTATTACCGCCCACATATAATGCAAAAAAAATATTCTAATTTTACGCTTATGAAAATCTCCTATAAAATTGTTTTAATCGTATAAAAATTTCTCTATGATAGAGTGAAATCAGGAATTAAGAAAAGTGACTTAAAAAAACTATTCCATTTTATTAAATTAATTAAATATGCGTAAGAAGTATATTTTCTTTAGAAAACATTTTTTCACTTTCAAAATATCTTCACGATTTCTTCTGTAAGCATTAAAAGACATTATTGAAATTTATAGCTCAACATGTGGACGTTTTTCCATATCGTATGAAATAGGATCGCTTTCAAGAGATCACACTTTCTGAAATCGAAAAGAAGTCACTTTCCGAGTTTTCAAGAAACAGATATTTTGTTCGCAGACGTATGAAATGGGAATTGGATTGAACTTCTGCAAGTCTCAAACGTGACGTATATGTGTCTCGCTGATGAATTATAGCCGTGAAAAATGGAAGGTGCAAAGCTGTACATTTAAAACTTTTTTTAGAGGATTTAATATTTCGACATTTCTTTTTCAAATAAGTTTTTAAACCAATGTATTTTTTTTTCATTTTTATGTACTTTCTTTTACAAAGGGCGTAGGGGATTCTATTTTATTTAAAATGTATTGAATTCTTAATTATTATAAACAAAATATATATTATATGTAAAGACGTTATCAGATACTTTCGAATGTAGTCGTTTTCTTCGAATGTCTTCTGAATTGTTTGATGATTTCTTCTCCAAGTTCATGAATATGAAAAATATATTTGACCTCATATTTTTAAGATAAGTTTTAGTCGCAAGGAACGGTAAAAGAACAAGCAAAAAAAATTGATTAAAAATACTTTTTGTGGCAGCCTGTAAAATAAAATGCTCAAAATGATGTGTAGTTATAGCAAATATGTGTTAGAAGGCTGCACGGGCCCGGGCTAGGAAGAAAATTGAATGGGCCATACGGGTCGGACCGGGCCGATAAAAAAAATTTCGGGCCTGCCGGCCCATTCTGAAGTTTTAAACGGAAAGAATAAAATATGACCTATTTTCGACGAAAATGATTTTAACGAGAATAAATATAAATGTGCGTCACGAGCCATACTAGTTTGACAACATCAATATAAAAATGTAACTTGTACAGTGTAGAGATAGGCATCGGACAGTTACATTGTATGTAACCCGTTTTAATATTTTTTAGCTGACTCGTGCCGGACCGAGATCAAGCTTGCATTATTTTTTCTACATATAGACTTGCCGGACCGGAATAGAACTTAATGGCTCTCAAGATCTGTAAGGCAGACAACATGATTTCTAAAATTATTAACAGCGATAAAGAACTTATGTTTGCTTAATCTTTGGATATATACTTCTTGGTGGTTTTTCAATTTCCCAATAACGCGAATGTTTGACACATTTTCAGATTAATTTTTAATTGTAAGTATATAAAAGTGATAAGCCTGACTATTGAAGGTATTTGGAATCGAATAGCGTTTTTCATTTTTGATAAATAAAATACATGCACAACCTTGTTAAGATACAATAGTTTCTCAAATGGTTGCAAGTTTTTCGTCCTTCCCATGCTATCACTTCCGGAAATTCTATTCAAAATTCTATGGCAATATTCTATTTGCTTGCAGTATTCTTTATTTGCTTGTATCAAAAATGGATAACGCCATTCGATTATATAGTTTCTGAATAAGGACACTTGCTAATCTTATGCGTTTCTGCGAAAAAAAAATGAATTTAGGGATGTATCAGAAAGGAGCTTATTTAAAATCTTTAATAAATTGATATAGAAATATTTTTATAAATATTTTATTAAACAGCTTCATAAGTTACGAAGTTTGTAATTTCTTGCGTTTTTCTTTTACTCTAAGCCGTAATATTTTTTTAATGAATCTTTTTTTTGAATGTTGAAAGCCTAAGAATCTAAGTAATCCTTATTGTTGCTAATGTGTATTTCCTGTAAAATATACTGTAAAATCATTCCATACATATTTATGCAGTATTCTTTAAAGGAATTTTATTTATGTGGTAAAAATCTGAATTTTTTAGAAATCGTAGAAATTGTAACGGGCCAAAACGGACCGGGCATGTTTTCACTGATTTCTGTACGGGCCGGGCCGAACTTTTGAGTTTTATAACGGGCCTGGAAATTCCTGCCCGTGAAGACCTCTAATATGTGTGTCTTGCGTCATGTATTTGTGTACATTTTTGTAAGGATGCTAGTCTTATAGATATGATGGTTTCATTAAATATTCCAGAAATTACATTGTACCTAGCAAAATTGAAGAAACGAATTCAATGTAACTTTCAAGATATTATTATGAAATACAGTATGAATACCATGGTGCAATTAAAATATAAATGTATTTAACTTTTAATGAAGCATTCGTGTAAACAGTTTAGTGATTATGTTTCTGTGGAAGAAAACACAAACATATTTGTCTAACATTATTAGTCAACGATACAGGGCAATTCTTTTAAAAAGAATAGTCGGATAACGAAAAAATGAACTGTAAAAGAAAAATATAATTTTACGGTACTTTTCCGTGAATTATCCAGTAAATTTACGGAATATATATTCCTTTTTTCAAATAAATGGTCAACTTCCGTAATTTTTGGTGTTTTATGGCCAAAAACCGTTAATGTAATGGCAAAGTCCGTTGAAATGGGAATAAAGTCTGTATTTTATAGACATTGTCTGGCATCTCTGCTGCGGTTTTTTTTTTACAGTGCATAGATTAAGTGAATTCCCATAAACCTCTATCTCTTTAACGTGTGTCTAGAATTCTTAAATTTTTATATATTATCTTAACTTTTCAGTTTAAGCTCGGTAATCGAATAGAATTTTTTTTTTTTTTTTTTTTTTTTTAAATGTTCTGTAACTTCTAAATTATGCAATAGCATTTGTGATTCTCTTCGCACATTCGAAGTTAAGAATTATTTTATACAAATATTCATATTTCAAAAACTATCAAATATATTGATATTTTAATATCAATATATTGTACTTTACTTGTGAATTTCCGTAAAAGCGCCCTTAAGCATGACTGAAAACGCAACATGCGATTATTAAAAAATGCAGAGATTTACTATTCTACTATAAACAGAAGTTTTTTGCAACATGCAGATGCGTGCTGTTATTACACAATAAAGTAGAAATATTGGGCAACATTCACATAATCATATACTAGAGATATAGATCTCATCGAACATTATTATTTTTGTTGTTTCTCTCATTTTTCTTTTCATTAATGTTTGCTAAAAGTCTGAGGTCAAAAAGTTTCGTTATCTTGTGTTTTTCAAGATTTCATCAAGCACTTCCCTAGATATTAGAACAAATAGAACAAACGTTTGAAATTGAAAGTGTAGGTTGACTTCAGACGACATAGTGTATGTTAAAAACAACACTCGCATAACATATGATATATACAATTAATAACAATATAATTCATGAACATAAAAAAATCAAAATACTACAAAAGAGACGTATGGAACATGTATAGAACACTGCTAAAGAAATATTGCGGGAAAATAAAGCTAATTTTATCTTTATGCGGGAGTAACAAATATTAGTATGATGAGTGATTAAATGAAAGCGATTCGAAGAGTTGTTGCATGCGATTTGTCTTCAAATATATTTTCGTGGAACGGATAATGGGGATGTTTATTTCAAAGCGTGCACAGTTACCGGTAAATTTGTGATAACTTCATTCATAAAGGTGTGGCTTTGAGGTAAAAATGGCTAGTGTATATGCAATTGTGGAACAAAATTTTAAAGCGATTTGTTATTAATGTTTTTTTTTAAACCAGAAGGGTGTAAGCAGGGGAATATTCATCGTAGAATGCTGGTTGTGTACGGTTATATTTGGTTGTCGAATGCATGGAGACGAGGTGGACAGGAATCTTTACTTTATGTGGTACAGAAAGTTGTGACAAAGAAGCTGATTAGAGATATTGATTGACACTGCAAATAATAAAAAACGATTTCGCATCGGTCGTGACATCGTAACTGAGTTCAGAGTTTCCTTTGGTTCAAAGACGGGGTGGGCGAAAAAGTTTGCTTTATTTAGTGCTTTGACAAAGAAACTGATTACGGATAGTGACAGTGCAAAGAAGAAAAATCAATTTTGAATCGTTCGTGACATCGCAACTGAGTTCAATGTTTCCATCCGTTCTCATCATTGTCCACGATCAACAGACATCGTTCTTCTCAGACGAAATTCATAAACATCCTGTGCAATGGGACGCCTTCCTAACGTCATGAGTGATATTTGTAACAGTCTTTGCAAGCTTTTCATTCAGTAAATATTTTTGTTTCTATTTGCGTATCTTTTTAGTTGCAATATGTCTCATGGATACACATCTCGAATCATTTTCTTCAAGACCTCTTATACTATACCAAATTATAAAAAAAAACAGCATTACAGTTTCCACATTTATTAAATGTGTCGTATTGTTGCGTGCAGCTTATAAATGTTTCATATACAAGGTTTACATAAATAAATGACTGGGTTTAGATGCAGTCGAATTTTCGTTATTAGAACCGGTCGCAATAAGGATGGTGCTGTTAATGAAGATTACGGATAATAAGATGGTTATGGCAAAGTGTTTTATAAAACGTCCCTTTAAACTCCGTTCAGGCTTAGAACTGGTAATTGTAGTAGTGAATATTTTAGCATATTGGGAATGGCGTGTGTAGAATTATTTTTTTTTAATTTTACGTAATTTTTTTCTTTCTAAAAAAAATATGATTTTTCTCTAATCTCTAATCTCTCTAGATCTCTAATAACATATGATATTTCTTTGATACGGTAAACTGAACAATCTAGTTAATCGGTCTCCGGATAAATAAGGATCGTCTGACTATAGTTCAGCATAAGTACCTAATGTTCTTCAAATTCTGAAACAAATACAAAAAAGACGAAAAATAAAAATAAAAAAGAAATACTCTTAATTGAACAACACTATTTTTACTTCACACACACATCAAATTAACATAGAATGTATGAAATATCTTCAGTGCTACACTAATTCACAAAATATAATGCATCGCATTTTTGCTATACAAATCAGGACAACATACCACCGGATATCCTTCGTACATTCCAAATCACCGTCTCTTCCAGTGTTGTAGTCATAAAAATAGCAGAAAATACTCGGTATACCAGAGGGTCTACGCTGACATCATGAACAGTCAGAGAATAGGTATACGGTAATGCTTTAGTTGAAAAACAGAGGGTATACGAAGATTTTTAAAAGATCCAGAAGGAATACGCCGTATACCACCGTATACCCTCCACTACACCTGTGGTCTTTTCCGCAACTACTTCTTTTTTAGTTCGAAAAAGATTCCGTCTTGGCGAGGTTTGGTTATATTTCACCATTTGGCGAGCGCCAACAACAATAATTCACAATATCTACCAAAAGTTGTATTTAAAATTCAATTTAATTATTTTATTTATTTATTTATTTTTAGATTGGTGATAAAAAAATCAAAACAAAATCTAGAAAATATCATGTATAAATCTAAAAAAATAAAACAAAATCTTGAAATTGAGATTTTGAAAGATTAAATGTCCTGTATCCCCATAAAAATGCAAATTTTTAGAATCCGGTCATTCAATTCTGCCAGCCCTGTATATTGATTCATTTTAACTAACTTATCATTTATACTATTAATTGAATAATTACTCGTTCCTTTACACATTGATACGCTTGTGTTAATAAAATCAAATGACAGTGCTGTGTTTAAAAAAGTCCAATAATGTACACAATTATAAGGGTAATCAAAATGTAATTTATTTCATAACGTAATAAATCGACAAGTACTGTTATGTGCTGCAAAATGAAGGTATTTGATGTAACGAAAACAGACCACTCAATTTCAATATTCAAATTCTGAAGTGCTGAATTTCAGATACATTCTAAGTACAACAGGTAAGCTAGTGAAAATTCAAATGCAAGCTACGGAAAATAGATTGATATTTTGGGTATATATGTCAAAACTAAGTATATTAATATGATTTGCGATAATAGTAGTTATATTATTAAGGTAATTAAAAATATTCTTATTAGAGAGTAATATAAAATGATATTTAATATTAATAAGCATCCATCTGCAATTTTTTTTGTGGGAGAGGGGGGGGGGGGGTTGAGGAATTAAATTTTAAGAAAAGAAAGACTTTAAAAAATACGAAAATAATACAAATTAAAAGAAAATACATATACTATAGTATTTGGAAAATTATGTAAATATTTATTTATAGTTTTTTTTAAAGTATGCTATAAATTTTTTCTTGAAAGCTTTCAATTGGAAAATACATTAATGTATTTTAATACTTCATAAGTTTTAAGCCTGTTTGGACCACTACATAATGGATTACGAGAAAACATTTTTTTTGGGGGGGGGCGTTGTTTTAATTATATTAAACGTTTTATGAAATTGATATACATTGCTGAAGTTTAATACCAGTTACTTCCTGTATAATAAAAAACAGACAGTATTTACAGGTACACACAAAAGATTTCGCCCCTATCTTGAATTAATAGTACTGCACATTATGACAGGAAGGTCTAAATATTTTTAAAACTTCGTTATAGTACGAACGCACTTCGTTTGCTACGCTTCAACTGCAATTTCCATTTTGTTTAACTTGTATTTATTATTTAAATTATATTAAAATATTACATTGCATTAAAAAAACTTGCATTAAAATATTTCTTTCTCATTTAATATGCATACTTAAACAAAAATAAACATCATTAAAATATATTTGAACAAAAAAAAGATTAGTAGTTTAAGCGTTTAAAAACATATAATGATGATTACATGTTATATTAACACGGAAGCAACTACACTGTGAAATGATCTACTAGTGAAGATATTAAAAACTTAATGAAAAACAATACGGCTACATTTTGATTTGATACATTTGAAAACTCCTTTAAATTCAAAAAATCATAAAAACTTTCAGGGGTTCTAAATTTAATACTAAGAAAACAATTAGTGATATTGCAGATAAAATTTATTAATGTATTGCAAAATGTTATGTTTTATTCTATGTTGTTGATATAACTGATGTGTATTTGAAATATCTTTAATTCATAGCTATATATGCCAGTAAGTTCTAGTCCACTGAGAATTAGATTCCACTGTGCATTTACGAATAAAACATACTCTCTAATTGGTGGTCGTGAGTCCTTTAGGCTTCATAATTACAGCATATACAGGGTGGTCATAAAAAAACTTTGCCGATATACGAAGCTTTAGTGGCCAATCCACTCAACCGATCGAAATGAAATTTCAGATTTAGCTATTCAGATGTATGAGCTCGAGATTCTGTGAACGACAACAAAATGGCTCTCACGGTTACGGTTATAGTTACAGAAACTCGAAAATTTCCAATGGCAACACCAATTTTTTTTCATCGCAAAATACTCAGCGCATGAGAAAACCCAAAAGAGCGTTGGAACCGTACGTGTATCGCAAGAAACGGACATGTTATGCACGGACACAAAACCGTTCTGGGAATTCCCCCCCCATAGAAAAAACTCGATTGGGGCGCAAGGAGGAAACTTGCATATGACGCAGAGTCAGTACACTGATCTCTGATTACAATACAGATCGGAGATTAGTGAAATTGTTTGAAAACAACATTTTTAGTAGTTTTCTGTAATAATATTATGATTGAGGTTACTAATATATCTCTTGTATTAATGTCTTTTAAGGCTTGTAGGCTTGATAAACTGTCTGTTTGTATTAATATATTTTGAAAATTGCTTGAATTTGCCCAGATTATTGCGTCATGAATAGCTAACAATTCTGCTTGATAAACACTATTGTCATTTATTAAGGACTTTTGATATGTTTGAATTAATTTGCACTACAGTGAATATGAAAAAAGTAAACATTAGTTTAAGAAATAGATTAATAAAATACTGTAATGGGCCAGTATGGTTTAATGCGCCAAAAAAAAAGTGTGAAAAAATAAATTATAACTCCTGATACAAATCACAATTCAGGGTAGATAAAAAGTAAATATTGTTGGATACGCCCAATATTTTGTGCAATCATATTAGAAGCTCAAAGTGTTATTTTTATACATTGAAATTTGACAAAAATACAGGGTGATGAACCTGAAAAATACAGGTAAATTTTTATTTACAAAAAAACAGGGGTGATAGTACACATCAAGACAAACAATATTAAATAGGAGACCAAGGGTCCAAAACGTTTTCTAACGGAGATAGCCGCCATTATTGTTTAGAGACCAAAATTTCAAATAAACATAAAAAACGGAAAAATCGGTCGTTTAATTTGCGGTTTTCACTAAAATTATTCTTTATGTCGGCATTTTCTGGAAATTAAATTATAAAGATAAATTTCAAAAAATGCTGATACCGGGCGCTTTAGACTTTGGAGTAACGAACAAATATTTCTTGCGTTATTTTTTGCATCTTATTTAATTCTTTCGTAAGCTTAGACTTGAACTTAAATTTTGAGCATAAAATTTGAATAGCTGGGAGTAATTAAGTAGACAAACTTAGCTGTGTTCAGAGGGTTCAAATTTCAAATGATTGTAAAAAACGGAAAAATTGGTCAATTCGTTTGCGATTTTCGCTAAAACTAATTTTAAATCACCAATTTCTTGAAAATAAATTTTAAAGATAAATTTCACAAAATGCCGATAGAGGGCGCCTTAGAAATTTGGAGTAGCGTAAAACTATTTTTAACTATTATTTTTTTTAAATCTCATTAAATGCTTTCAGATGCATAGACTTAAGTTTTGGGCTCAAATTCTGAATCGTTGGGAGTGTTTAAGTAGTGAAAAATTGAATTGTGTTCGAGGAAGAAGGAGTGTTAAATTTCAACTCCTGGGCACACTTCAATTTGCGCCTCTTAACCCCTCATAACGATTCAGAATTTGAGCTCAAAATTTAAGTTTAAATCTAAGCTTCCGAAAACATTTAAAAAGATTTTGCAAGCATTTAATTAGAACCAAAAAATAATGGTTAAAATGAATTGTTGGTTACTCTGAAGTTTAAAACGCCCTCTGACGGAATTTTTTGAAATTTATCTTTAAAATTTATTTTCAAGAAGATAATGACTTAAAGAATAGTTTTATTTTAAACCGCAAACGAATCGACCATTTTTTCCATTCTCTAAAATTATTTTAAATTTGGACCTCCCCCTCCCACTTAAACACAGTTCAATTTGTGCTACTTAAATACTCCCTACTATTCAGATTTTAAACTCAAAATTTAAGTTTAAGTCTAAGCTTCCGAAAATATTTTTATGAGATGCAAAAAATAACGGCAAAAAATAGTTGTTCGTTACTCCAAAGTCTAAAGCGCCCTCTATCGACATTTTTATAAATTTGTCTTTATAATTTATTTTTAAGAAATTACCAACATAAAGAATAGTTTTGGTGAAAACCACAAATCAATGAACCAATTTTTCCGTTTTTTAAAATCATTTGAAATTTGAACCCTCTGAACACAGTTCAATTTGTGCTATTTAACTACTCCTAGCTTTCAGATTTTGAGCTCAAAATTTAAGTTTAATTTTATGCTTACGAAAACATTTAATGAGATGCAAAAAATACCGGCAAAATATAGTTGTTCGTTACTCCAAAGTCTAAAGCGCCATTTATCGGCATTTTTTGAAATTTAACTTTATAATTTAATTTCAAGAAAATGCCGCCATAAAGAATAATTTTAGTGAACACCGCAAATCAATCAACCGATTTTTCCGTTTTTTAAGTTTATTTGAAATTTTTGTCCTTAAACTTTAATGGCGGCTATCTCCTTTGGAAAACGTTTTGGATCCTTGGTCTCCTATTTAATATTGTTTGTCTTGATGTGCACTATCAACCCTCTTTTATTGTAAAAAAAATTAGCAACAAAAAACTCAATGGAACTACCCGTCGCAAATGAGTCGTTATCGAGATATCCGACAATATATGTGACGCAACAAGCGCATACTTAATGGGGCACCGTAAAAAATTTTAGTCTCGATTTTAACTAAAGTGGTATCGTTGAAAAGATATCGTCGTGAGGATTAAAAAACTCAATAGAATCACCCATCGGAAATGAATTGTTTTCGAGATATCCGACAATATGTGTCACATTTTTAATACACACTTCTAGGAAACTGCATTAACTAGAGAAGAGCAAAAAGTATAAGTCACCAATTTTGACAAAAGTAATATCGTTGGAAAGATCTCATCGAGAGCAGTAAAAAACTCAATGGAACTACACGTCGCAAATAAGCCGTTATCGAGATATCAGTCAATTTATGTCACTTAACTAGTATACACTTAATGGGGGAAAGCAAAAAAATGTTTTCTCGATTATAATGAAAATGGTGTCTTTGCAAAGATATCATTGTGAGATGTAAAAACGATAATGAACAAACCATCTGAAATGAGCGATTTTCGTGATATCCCACAATTTGTGTCACTTAATGCACTTTCCTAGAAGTGTGTATTAAAAATGTGACACAAATTGTCGGATATCTCGAAAACAATTCATTTCGGACGGGTAATTCTATTGAGTTTTTAATCCTCACGATGATATCTTTTCAACGATACCACTTTAGTTAAAATCGAGACTAAAATTTTTTACGGTGCCCCATTAAGTATGCGCTAGTTACGTCACATATACTGTCGGATATCTCGATAACGACTCATTTGCGACGGGTAGTTCCATTGAGTTTTTTGCTGCTCTCGATGAGATCTTTCCAACGATACCACTTTTGTCAAAATCGGTGACTCACACTTCGTGCACTTCCCTAGTAAGTTTTAAATTAAAAATCATAGCAAATACCACATCATAGAACCACGAAACACAAATGTTAAATAACGTTACATAACAATGTCATAATTTTAGATATTAAAGAGTTTTGCAATGGTTAAACCAGGTAGTAAAATGTTAACGAACATAAAAAGAAACCGATATGAAATTCTTAGTTTTTGAAGTAATTTGGGCAAATTTTTTTCTTGAAATTTTGAAATTTTTTTTTTTGAAAAGACAATTTGTTTAAGTTATGATTCTTAGGAGTGTTTGTGCAATTTAAATCGTGATTACAGGTCATATAAACCAAACAGCATATATCAAAAAATTAAAAGAAATATAAGAAATATTTTACTTTTATCAAGACTTCTGAAAAGTCACAAAAACATTATAAATATATTTTTTAATCATTGTTAGTAAAATAAGCTCAAGTACTGCACTGTATGACCATAAAATGACAGTTTCTGTTCCCTAACCTTAAAGTGATATTCTATTGAAGAAATCGGCTTCATGTGGCACATGGCGATCAAAACGATTTTTACTTTAACAGAGCATAATAGTACTAAAATGTACCATCACGGAATTTGCTTCGCACTACAAGTCTAAGATTGTCCATAAATTATTGCGTAATTTTAAAAAAAGCTGCAAAAAAAAGAACCTATCACAAATGGCAAGTATATAGAATAGGCAAGTAAAATATTTATTATTAAAAATGTCGTTAAACATGATTGTAATTGTGTTATTCGAATGATATGTACATTTACTATAAATTTAAATTTATCTATGGTCATGCAGCAGTTCTAAAAATTAAACGCATTGTTTAAACGCATAATCTGTTATGATATGAACGTTTGAAGAAAAGAAATGTGTTATATTACGCTAATGCATGTTTTTACAATTTATGACTATGTGGTGTCAAAAATGTAAAAACATTCTCTCCAAAAAGATGATGCAAGTTCATTTTCTTTTAAAAAAATCCCCGTCGGCCAGGTCCTATAGGTGGAGGTAAATTTCGAAAAGTGCTCATTTCAACAACAAAAAATAAAATGTGATTAGAGATAAACTCAGTTTAACAACTTTATTTGGTCGCTTTTGAAAAATATTTTATTTCATTTTTCTGTAAGATGTGGTTTTATCAGAATCATCTTGAGTGAAATTCGGCTCCAAAGTCCATCTTCACAGCATATATTTATATATATATTTAATCTGACTTTATCAAAAAATCGACAAATACAACACATTATATAATTTATGTAATTTTTAAATTTAATATAAAACTGTCAGTTGAATGCGTTTGAGAGGGAAATTGAGTTTAAAAAATGAGTCATAAAATAAACGAAAATTGTTGTTTGAATACTTTCTCGATTCTTTAATCATGATTGCTTGCGGAAATTTTGTGCGAAGTGCCCACTTTGACAGCTTTTTTGAAATATATTCAGACTTTATTTTTAAAAAATCTGACCAATACGGCATATTATAGAGTTACTAAATAAGAGAATCTGCCAATTGAATGTGTTTGAGAGAAAAACTGAATATAAAAATGTTTAGGAAAATCGCTATTTGTTGTTTGAATACCTCAGTTTTTGAATCACGATCGCTTCGGGTAATTCTTTTCAAAATACCCAATTTGACAGCCTTTTTTGAAAAACACTCAGCTTTTATCAAAAAACTAGCCAATACGTCCCATCATATAATTACTGAATAAGAGGACCAGTAAACTGGATGCGTTTGAGAGCAAAATTGGATTTAAAAGTGAGCAGAAAAAACGCAATTTGTTATTTGAATACTTTCTCAATTTTCAATCGCGATCACTTCGGGAAATTCTGTTCAAAATACCGCTTTCGGCAACCTTTTTGAAATGTATTCTACCTTTATCAAAAAGCTGGTCAATACCTCACATTACATAATTCTTAAATAAAAGGATCTTCCATTCGAATGATGTTATTAAAATCAAAATTAACTTAAAAAATGACTCCCAACATAAGCGGTTTGGATAAGAGGTTTTTTTCTACAACGCATATTTTTGTTTATTATTATTATTTTTTTTTATATAAGAATTGGTCCAATGAAAAACTTGTCAATTTAAAAGTTGTAGATATTGTTGACAAGATCTAAAATAAATTTAACTAGTAAATCTGCAGATCAGGAGCCTCAACGTCAGCTTTGCACATAATTTTTTTAAAAAACACTTTGGATAATATTCAACTTCCTGGAAACTGTAATTGAAAATTTTCAAATTACGTAATTATATATAAGAATAAAATAAGAATAAGAAGTTTTCAGCCATCAAAAGCGTTAAATTAAAGATTTAGTTATGTTAGGATATTCTGAAATTTTCATGATCTATTATTTTTGTTTTTTTATTATAACATAGTAGATTTCTTCAGGGGGGCTCCGTCCCCCTGAACCTCCGTCCCCCTAATATCATTAAACTTAAATTTGTAACTTTCTATCAATTTGCTAATTGATATCGTATATGTCGTATTTCTTTATACATTTTGATTTGTAAGGATAAGTAACAGTTTGGACAAATATTTTTCATTATCTTCATACTTCTACATACCTGCCCATTACAAACACCTAAATCTGATGTATCAGGAACTTTTGAAAGTGTAAACTCAGTAATCTAGGGTTTTACAATTTTGTTTCCGAAAAAAAGACGTTTTGATTGCATTTTGTGGCAGTTATCGCGGACAGACAGACAGAACACAATAAATTTTGTGTCGCCAAAATAAGCCTTCACTGAAGTTTCGGCAATGACGTCATTATTCATGCGTTATTGCTATCCATGTTTCTAATATTTTTTTACGACTACTATAAAATACCTGTTTTATTTCAATTATGACGTCAAATTTTATCAGGAGAAATAATTGTTAAAAATATAATTATTTTTTTTATTTCTTTTACTTCTAATTATGTCCCCATTTTTGTCATAAAAAATCTTATTAACGAAACAAATTTCCGTGTTTAATATTTAACAGAGTACTATATTTTTATTTTAATTCTGACGTCATATTTATTCTTTCTTAGTTTAATTTTTCGAATGGAAATTGCTCAATTGAAACTTATTTCCGTTGAAAAATTATTCCATATTTTGATTTTTTTTTGGCAACGATAAAGGAAATTGGTTAAATTTTATCTAAAAAATCGCTATTGATTCTGCATGAAAAAGAAGAAAATTTTGAATTATTAAGAAAAATATGTGAATAAAATTAATAAAACATAGCCTATGTTCTTTTCTCTTCTATGTTATAGTTATACACAAAGATACACACATTAATTCATCAGTTTTGACGTTGACTTCATTTAAATTTTCGTACACGTATTCAAATTTATAACATTATAAATATAAGGATTATGATGAATGGTTGCTTAGCAACCATTAAGAGAAAATAAAGAAAATGAAATAAATACATTTCAAATAAGTAAATCTCTAAAACAAATTAGTTTCTATTATGTGAACACTTTTATAAAAAATCTCCAAAATTTTCAGTAATAATTTAAAAAATCTGACAAATGTGTAGATAAAATTTCAAAACAATACGAATAATTTAACTGGTAAATTTCAGTATCCATTTACCATTGAATTCCATTAATGAAATGTGACATTTTCTCTCAAAAAAGAAAAATTAAAAATCATTGAATTTGCCATAGAAAAGCATTATTGCGCAAAATGAAATATTATATATTTTGCACAAAATAAAATATTATATATATCCACCAAACTTCAAGCCAATCGGATGTTTTTTGCGGTAGTTATCGCGGATCAGACAGACTGACAAACTGACAGACTGACTGACAGACAGACAGACAGACACAAAAAAATTTCGTGTCTCCAAAGTAAGCCTTCACTGACGTTTCGGCAATTAGATTTTATAGTTTAAGTTACGAAGTTACGAATTTTTAACTTCCCAAAACCCTGTTTTTTTCGTTCCTTGAGCCCATTTTTAACTTTATAAAAAAATCTGTCATGCTCAAACTTTTGGCCGACGCTTTAGAAGTAATATAAACTTTAAACTGATTCGTTATCTATTTTAATTAAGAAGATATGGCGTTTTCTTGGTTTTCGCAAAACCCTTCTGTTTTCCCCCTTATTGGTCCAATTTTGCCTATTAACGAACTTGACCGGAATTTTATACTTTTTAGCTCACAGACTATCACAGCCTGAGAGCTTATGTGCCCGCCCTTTCTGTATGTATGTACGCTCGTTCGTGCGTGCGTAACGCGATAACTCATGTTAAAAATATCCGATCCACTTGAAATTTTGTATATAGGTATATACTGATAAAGCGCTTCCCTGATTAGTTTTTGAAGCTCATTCGATATGTATAAGAGGGGGGACGGGGGGCTTATGCCTCTCCCTTTTCCATTCAAAATTGTCAGTTTTCGTTGAAAATTTAGAAATCGAATCATTCAGATGAGGCGCCTCCATGATTGGTGTTAGGTGTTCATTGGATAAGTATAAACAGGGGGAATGAGGGTTCTAATGCCCCTTCCATAATTTATGTAAATGGGTTTTTCATGCAGAATTATTAAATTTCATTCAAATCTCTAAATAGTTTTGGAAGTTTAATGATTAAGTATAAAAGAGGTGATAACTCCGCTTAAATTATATAAATGGGTTTTTATTAAGAATTTTTCGATTTTCTCTGAATTTTGGATATAGATTTTTTATATGATGTCCCTGATTATTTTAGGAGGTTTAATGATTCAGTACAAAAAATGAAAATGGAGGGAGCCGTTTCCCCTCCTTAAATCTTTTTTTCGAACGGAATTATTTTTTGAAAATATGAGGCTGTAATTAATAAGAATAGCACAATTAGTAAGAATAGCCCGTGAGCTCAATGCCATCAGTTTAACTGCTCAATATTCTTTTTATTGATTTATGTATCAGTTTCGAGGTGAATTTAGGAGAATTATAGAAGTTATCGTGGCCAGAAGGAATTGATATACATATATATATGTATGTAGATAGATAGATAGATAAACTTTTTTACTCGTGGTAGTTTTGGGGTGTAGAGGTCATAATCGGCTTAGATCTACAAAATTTTTATTTAATTTATTTTTTTTCAGAAATTCCAACTTAAGAGTGACCGCAATAGTTAGTATTTTACACAGAATCTACCTAAAAATTTCCAAAAACGTTCTGTTGTGGTGACCTCCCGAACATTTATTTTTCAATCGAAACTATAGTCAAGTACATAAATAGGAATTTTTGTTTGAATAGATAACAGTCAGAAAACATGCTATTTTTAGTTACCCAACTAATTGGATTCTTAGAACATAAAATGTCAAATAGAAAAATAGAAAAGTAGTAGTATATACAAAAGTAGTGTAGTTGTATATACAAAAATAGAATTATTATTCATTTAAATTATGTACAGAAATACAAAATTACAGACAATAGCTTATTTATTTTCTGCACCCAGTACAATATAGTAAAAACAGACACGTGGTTTAAATTTTTAGTCGCAATTCTAAAATATAATCAATCATAAAAAACAAATATTTTTTTAGTCTTCAAAAATGAAAAATAACGGAAGTGGAAATTATAAAATAACTTTTTGTGTTGCTCTGAAAAACCGTATTTCTTAAAAACTGCAGAAAAAAATATAAGATGCTTTTGCTGCCACTGATATTAGGAATTTTTTTTCAGAAGTTTTACAGCTTTTTATGCAATTTTGTAATAATGTAATCAAGTAAATATTTTTATATTAATGAATATATTTTACAGACAGACATCATAACTTAACAGCTACATCATTTACTTCAAAAGTAATTTTATTCTCTAAATTTGTTTTTGCAAATTAAATTTAGGTTTGTTTGTTTGTTAGTATTTATGTCGGCCAATTATCTAAACTGTGGGATATACGCCGTTAAGGGTGGGATGCCCTCCGTGCGGGTCTTTCTAAGGGAACCTAACCCATATTTACGCAAGGTTCGAAGAAAACCACGGAAAACTCCGAACGGTAAGGCCGACGGTCGGGATCGAACCCAGCACCTACCGTCAACCAGTTTGGAGGTCAGAACCTCGCGACCACTGGTAGGGCAATTAAATTTAGGATATAAAAATGTTAAATTGATAATCAGGACAAAATAGTACCATAAAAAACATTGTTTTTCTTTGATAAAAATATTTCATACTGTAGTAAATGTACATCGAAACGTATCTGAAAATCAGTGATGAAAAAAACAAAACAAATATACTTATTTTTATAAAAGGTTTTTTAAAACTCCAAATATAATTTGTTTTCCAAGTTTGCTAAAGATAAAGAATGCTCTTTAAAGTTATGGATGGATAAGATTTAATTGTTATATATTTTCCTTCGTTGCAGATTAAGCTAGATGGGCTTAGCGCCTCATTTTATATTCGATTCGGATTTTAATATGTTTGTTTAATTTTCCTAGTTATAAAATGAAAATTATGTGAAATAATTATGTATAAATGTTTGTTGCCGAAAAATGTCAGAATAAGAGGAATATTTATTTGATTAAATGAAAGTTTTTTTCGGTATATCTAGCACATTAATTTTTCTAGTTGGTGAAATGTAAAAAAGTGTGTTTATTTATATTTTTGCAATTAAAGATCCAAATAAGTCACTATCTTAACTTTTAGACTTCTAGTAGACGCATTTTTAAAATGTGAAATTAAATGTTCAAGCCTATTATTTATTCACTTTTATAATGTACAATATAGAGGTCTCTTTTCATGAATGAATTCGTAATTTTATTAACCATTTAAGTGGAAATTATTTATATACAGTCATTTTCAAAATATGATTATGAAATAAATTGTTTTTAGTTTCTACATGCGAATATTCTTAGCTTATTATAAATAATATTTATACTGTTTTTATTCTCTGAAATATATATATATATATAACTAATAATGTAAAAACATAAATTACAGTACTACTGTGCAGTTCAAAATCTTATTTTATATAAATTTAGACAAAATATATAATTATTCATAGTATACAATTATAATAATGATAGTACCAACAGACTGTAGCGTACTTGAATACTTTTGTAATGCTCTGTATTTTATTTACTATCTTTATATATTGAATATTTTTATATATTTGGAGTTTTTTAAAACTCCAAATATAATTTTTTTTCCAAGATTGCTAAAGATAAAGAATGCTCTTTAAAGTTATGGATGGATAAGATTTAATTTTTATATATTTTCCTTCGTTGCAGATTAAGCTATATGGGCTTAGCGTCTCATTTTATATTCGCTTCGGATTTTAATAAATTTGTTTAATTTTCCTAGTTATAAAATGAAAATTATGTGAAATAATTATGTATAAATGTTTGTTGCCGAAAAATGACAGAATAAGAGGAATATTTATTTGATTAAATGAAAGTTTTTTTCGGTATATCTAGCACATTAATTTTTCTAGTTGGTGAAATGTAAAAAAGTGTGTTTATTTATATTTTTGCAATTAAAGATCCAAATAAGTCACTATCTTAACTTTTAGACTTCTTGTAGACGCATTTTTAAAATGTGAAATTAAATGTTCAAGCCTATTATTTATTCACTTTTATAATGTACAATATAGAGGTCTCTTTTCATGAATGAATTCGTAATTTTATTAACCCTTTAAGTGGAAATTATTTATATACAGTCATTTTCAAAATATTATTATGAAATAAATTGTTTTTAGTTTCTACATGCGAATATTCTTATATTATTTTAAATAATATTTATACTGTTTTTATTCTCTGAAATATATATATGTATATATATATATATATATATATATATGTACTTAGAATTTATAATTATAAATACACATATGTAATAATAATAAACTAATAATGTAAAAACATAAATTACAGTACTACTATACAGTTCAAAATCTTATTTTTTATAAATTTTGACAAAATATATAATTATTCATATTATACAATTATAATAATGATAGTACCAACAGACCGTAGCGTACTTGAATACTTTTGTAATGCTCTGTATTTTATTTACTATCTTTATATACATGTCACAAATCCATTTAACACTAAAGCATACTTTAAGCAAATGAAAGCATTCTTCCGCAGATTAGACTTCTTTAGAGCGCCATGTACCTAATTATTTGCGTAGCACTGTAAATCTTTATTATTTTGTTTATATATTCATCAAACGGGTCATTCCATGCCAAATAACCCAGTGACTTAACCTGACCCTTTCAGATGTCGATGAAACTTTCAAAAATCTTTCTGCCTGATGATATAAACAGAGCTGCCAACTTCTACGCCTATTTAAATCTTATAAACATGCTTAGAACCACAAAAATATTCTAGTAAAATGTATAACAAATATATTCAATATTCTGCATTACAGTACATATTCTTAATTATATACTAAAATTTCTGTTTCTAATGTGTTTACTTGACTGTAAATAGGCGTAGTAGTAGGCAGCCATGTATAAATGATAATATATGTTCATAATTTGTTTTTCGCATCAGAATTTCATACAAATATTATTTAAATTTTGAAAAATAATCATTTTTCAGCTTGCTTACACGTTTTAAAATTTATATTTCTCAAGTATTTCTATAAACGTAAAAAAATTATGACTACACGTTTTAAAGAGGAGTTTATAAGGTTTAATTTGACATGCAAGTTGACTATATATAGTAAAAAAAGTAATATTTAAGTTTTTTTTTAAATTCTTAATTTGAAAAATTTTTAGATAGTAATTTTTAAAAAATTAGAAAAAATTGTATGTTTATTGAAATATTATGAGGTTAAATTTCTGAAATGCATAGAGTGGGACCTCAAATAGATCAGGAGTTATGAAATAAAAGCTACAAATTACTATTAAAAAAACAATTTAATTCTATTTATTTTATTATTTATTTATAATTTGTATAGTAATTTAAAGATTTTTTTTCGTAATTACTGATCCCATTGAGATTTATTTTGTGTGTCCCTATAAATACTGTGAACTTTCTGTTATACAGGAAATATTTTCTACAGTAAATTTCATCAACGTATATCAATTTCGGTGTATGTGAAATATTTTAACTTAATTAAAATATACCACAAACAATGTTTACCCTTATATCATTTCACAATTTAATACATTTATGAGGACCTGTAAATTAATATTAAATATTCTTTGCACCACACATACTACAAAATGCGCAAATCAGTCCTTTCTTCATGTATGCATATCAATTTTAATACATTCAAAAGTTTGTAATACCTTTAAAATGCACTTGAAACGATTTTTTTCTATTGACCGTAAAGTAAAGGAAAACGTTTGGTTGTCCTTTAATAGAACTATACATTCGATAAAATATCGATTGGCTCCATAAAATTTAGCAATAATTTGATTATTTACAATTTCATACCACTCGGTTAAATAATGTTTACTCTTTTTATATGCGGGCGGATGCATTGAACGGCGACTATATTTAGTACATATTTATACAATTAGGAACGCACCTAAAAAGTGGCTTCAAAATAGTTTTAAAAAATGGTTTATACACATTAATAAAGCAGTGTATTCGCTTTAGGATCATTTTCTATTTGGGATTATCGAATTTCTGTTAATAAGTTTACTTTGGTAGTGATATTAAATTTCTTTAAAGAAATCCTTGTTTTAATTTTCCTATTTTAATTTCAAAATCTTGGCTATAACAAGTATGTACAAAAGGATTTATTTAATTAATGCATATAAAATTATAATTCTGCATGTCATTAAAGATACAGATAAATTACTAAAAATTAGAAAAATAACATAAATTACAAAGTTCATATGTTGGTGTGTAAAATTATATAAATTATATTGTAAAATATACTTTAAAAAAAAAGTGTTTTTTTTTTATTATTACAAACAAAAAATGTGCTACGATGTAAAAAGAAAATTTGCGTAAAATTTTTAATAAAAATCCCCCCCCCCCCCTATTGATCTGTCGAAAGACATAAAAAAGTGAATCTACTTTGTATCTAGTCGGTGATCAAAAGCGCAAAAATCATTCTTTGACATTTTTTATCATCGAAACCTTTCCGCTGGATTCCATTTTCATTTTCTGTAAAGATTTTCTCCTGTAGTTTAAATTTTCACTGACAACCTTTCGAAATTGATTTCAGAGGAAAAATATTTCTTCTCCAAATATATCTGGATAGTATACAAATTCCGAGCATTCGAAAATCATTATCTAAGATTTTTTTTTTTTTTTTTTTTTTTTAACATTGTGTATTTTTTGAGCGAGGCAGCATATATAAATGATTAAGCGACGGTTATAAATACTACTATTACTTCTATTACTACAATAATAGTTACATGGATTCATTAAGTATAAAATATCTTTTCGAGGAAAATATTTAAATTAAAAAAAACTAAATAATTTAATACATTTTAATTCAAACTAAATACTTTAAATGGATGACAATCAGTAACTAGAAAAATAGAATAAAGATAGCAATGAGGATATTTATTTAAAAAAAATAACATGTGTTCCACATACTTATTATAAGTTGAGAAATTTTAATATTCTGTATTCATAAGAAATCACTCAACTCAATTTTGTGTTAAAATCTCTAGATTAAAGTCTGAATTTACTTTGCAAATAACATGCATCTGAGCTTGTAATTTACATAAAAATATAAGAAATATAATACGTAAATAATATACAACACAACAATAATTACATTAAATTATAATACATTTTGTATTTCAAAATTTTATAAAAAAAATAATTGTGGAACATATGTTGTTGTATACTTATATGTTCACGTTTTGATGAAAACTTTCATTCTATATTTGATAAAGATTTACCTCTACAGTAGACCATGATTTATAGCCAAAACATTTTATTACCACATTGCATTTTTTACAATCTTAAAACGAAAAAGTTGATTTGGCTTCTCAGGAAAGAGCTTTAACTTATTGTATTGAATTGTGAATAAGTTATTTTTAAATTCTTTACTCACCTTGATTTAGATTGCTTATTTAAATAACTCATCTTGATTTAAATTTTTAAAAACAACTCACTCATTTGAGTTGTTTCATCTCTTTAAGAGAAAGTGCCTTTGAAAACGTGAAATGAGCGAATTTCGGGTCAATTTGGCTGACATTTTAAGAGAGTAAATTATCGTTTACAGCCCGTAAAGCATGGTGACGTCACTGCAACGTCGTTGTGAAGTCACATTGTCACTTTGTGACCATTGATTGTCGGTGTGACGTCACATGACGTCGATGTGAAGTCACAGTGACTAAAATGTGAAATCGTTATGACCGTTTTAGAGCTCTTTTGTGACCTTTCACAATGTGACAAATTTGTGAAAAATGTGTCATTTGTGACTAATTTAACATTAACATTGTGACGAAACTGTAGCAAAAACGACGATGTTTAAATTGCCAGAAACATGTTTTTTAAAGTAAATAACATGTTTTGAAGGATATTTATAAGTTTCTATAGATTTTTAAGAAAGTCACTTATCAGTCACAATGTGACGTCACTAAGTGGTGGCATTTTGGTCACAGATGTGATGTGACTAAAGTGACTCACAGTGACGTCACTGTGACGTCACTGTGACCATGCATGCTATTAGGGAGTATAGTCAATTACGGTAATTTTGACCTATTAGCATAACTTTGGACCAAGAGTGAAAAAAAAAAGATTATATCTGCTACATCATTTGAGTTAACAGCAAAGTTCAGTCTCAAAATACAGATAACAGTACTTGTGTGAATTTGGCAGCTCATTGGAAATAATTCTTCAGTATTCCTCCATAGCAGAATGGATCAAATTTCCACTAAGGTGAAGAAAAACTACACCTGATTTGGCTGAAAGATACCCTGATTGACAATAATCCAGGTCCGCAGAACCTTGAATAATTATAGATAAGAACGAAAACAAGAATTCTGCAAATTTTAAGACAAGGTGGGTTTATCTATTGTACAGATGATGAATTTAGGTGTCTGAGAGAAACAATTTAAGTTAGCTGTTGTCAGATTAGTGTAAAGAGAGGAAATGAATAATTTATGAGATATAGTTGGCAATGTTTTGAGCCAAAATTTTGATACCCTTGACGTTATAGCCTCATGGATATATCTCGTAATGATATTTGAATTAAAAATCATCAAAAAAGACCGCTAATTGATGTTTTAGCACCCCGACGTACAAATACGAATACTAACACTGAGTAATGAAAAAAATACTTTTAGAAGTAACAAAACAGATGCCGGGGGCCGCTTTTAATATAAACAGAGTATATAATTTGCCGAAAAGTAATTTGTATGGACTACAAAAGTGTACAATAACAATTAGCGTATGAATTAATGCTGAAAAAAGGCTTATGGTGAGATAATATTCTTTCATTTTTATTCATTCATTAATGACAAGTAAAATACGCACATTCAGCTACGGAATGTAGGATGGGGAAGATTATGCTTTTGATTTATTTTATTAACGACTGTGGGTGAACTCTAGAAAGTGCAGTTATTTAAAATTAAAGCGCAAAATAGAAGAAATAAATAAGAAAGTTTTGAAAAAAAAAGATTTGATTAAATTTAAAACTGTGAAAGGATAACTGAATTTTAAAATCAAAATTCATTTTAAAAAATTGATATGTGATGATATGTTAATTTCAATGTTGCATTTTATGGGAATGTATCGTTCTTGACCAATTTATTGTTCCCAATGCTAAGAATAAGTGTTAAAAGTTTTAATGATAAAAATAATTTATAATAGTTACAAATTAATAATTTTCATCTACTCTTTAGAAGATATAAGATTTTATTTGATTTATTTCAAAGCATATATTGTAAACGTGCATTTTTGAAAGAGATTTAAGCAATTTATTGAAAAATTTGTGTTCATTAAAATGTACTTAAACTGTCACGAATTTACTGCAACGAAATTTTCACGTGAAGAGATTATTTATTGGAAACTTGTTATTTTCTTTTCATATACGAAGTGCAATGTGTCAAATCCCGAACAATACATCAGATTTTTTTTAATACTCTCATTATTTCAAAAATCACTTTCGAAATCCGTATTTTAACAGAATAATATATTAAAAAAATCTTTATTAAATTTTAATCTAGACAAGTTCAAAGTGTGTATAAAGATATAAAAGTATTCATTTTTATTTATTTAATTTATTTATTTGTTTTGGTCTACAGAGTAAAAAAGAATGAAAAAATATTTAATATATGTAACAATTTTTAGTTTTAAATTTACATATGAAACGTATGCAACTTAATGCATCAACAATCTAAAATAAACAGTAACCACTATTAAATTTCTCACGATTCCTAAATTATCAGTTTGTGTTAGAAACTTCAGAAACAAATATATTTTCGTAATTTATAGAATTATTAATAAAAACGAAGATTCTTTTGCAACAAAAGTTTCTCAGAAGCTAGTCCAAGTAAATCATAGTGAATTAATCACTTTTCTCAATCCGGAGTATATGTTTTTAGGGCAATCAGTTCTCAAAAAAAGTATTTTCGCATTCAACCAGCAATTTTTACAACGTATAACAATCTATTAGTTTTGAGAATTTCTAACGATAAAAAACTATTTTCAAAAATATAGGTAAATCGAAAAAAGTTAATGTACGCTTATGTATGTGTCTTTCTTATTAAAACATCGTTTAAGAACATATGTTCTTTATACGATATGCTAGGGTTAAAACGGGTCCTATTATTTTGAAGTTAAAATAGCTGCATTTGTTTCGTATCTTTTTTTTCTGTAACAAATCTACTTCAAATGCTCTACATTTTACTTTATTTAAGAAAGAATTTTTTATAAGAAAATACTGGTATCAAAGAATTTCCGAGTCTCGAAATTCCATGGCCCAGAACAACCCTGTATATAGAGACACCTAATGTTTTTTTTTAATCGCGTTACAGATTGATTACCCATCTGAACTAGCGGAAAAATTCACTTGATAAGTCTTAAGGTTGACTTTTTTGCTCTGTTTAAAATAAAAATTAAATTTTAGTAGATAGTTTCAGTTCTAAAATTTAGGCCATTATTTAATTTCTGTATAATTTATAGAAAGTAAATTTAGAAGAATATAGAATATGCATGTTTTTTAAACTTTTATTCGCAAATGCTATTTTTAAAATGGAAGATAAATACGATCCAGATATTGATACTACCCTATTAAAAAACCTAGCAAGTCCATTAGTTCCTTTTGATACTTTAGAAATTTACATGTATTTTTTTTTCTTAATAATGTTTATTAAAATAAAATCAAATTCCTATGCAAACGTTTTATTTGAAGTAAAACTACTCCTAAGAGATATCGCTTCTAATGCACTTCTTTTTTATAGTTTTAATTTTTATTTTTTGAGAAAAAATATTCTAAAATACACATAGTAATATGCTTACATTAAAAAAAGAGGAGAATTTGCTTTTCTGTATGCATTTTTTTTTTTTTAAGTTTTAAATTTTTAATTTTTTTTTGCATATTTGTTACATTTTCCTTATATTTTATTTTGAATATTTTAGTTTGGAAATTTGCTTTCTTCTAAGATCTGTACTCGTATTCTAACTTGTACTTAATTCTAACTCAAAATTTTAAATTACGAATTTGCTTTCTAATAATATAATATATATCTATAATACATGTCATAAAATAATACATATATAATATACACCTATAATATCAATATATTATAAATATTATATGATTTTAAAAGGGATAAAGTATATAGTAAGATTTTGTTCAGTTTGAAACGAAAAAGGAATGTAGTTTTTAGTAAATGTCCTTGTGAACAGGTACACAAAAATTCATAATTCAGAAACTTTAAATAAACAAAAATACTTTTCTATTGAACCACAACAACAGCTTTATTTATTCAGCTTTATAACTTCTATTAAAAATTAAATTCTCGGATGACAAAGTGATATCATTTTCCGACCCAGCACAAGTTCAATCATAATGCGATTTAATTGTTTAAATCCTTTGTTTAAAAAATATTGCTATTTCTATTTCTTTCTGTGACTGAAAATGTTATGTATATTATTGAATTAATTTTAATAGCTAAGTTTGTAATTTTACTGATATGTAAAAAATATATGTGTTTTTAATCTATGGGTTCACAAAATGACCCCACATGACCTCTTATGTTTCAAATTTCTGTCTAGTAATCGGAGATTAAGCATTAGGATTTTTTTTATTTGAAAACGTTACACAAACATTTAACTCACAAAAATTCGTTTTCGATTCTACGTTTAAAATATTTAATGTCTGTGCACAACTATAAATCTGTCGGTATAATACCAGTTTTAATTTACTAAAACGCATAATTAATCAAATTAATCTAGCCTCATTTTAAATCTTAAATCATGCTTAAATCATGCTGTAAATCATTGCTCTTAAAAGTGTTAAATTTCAATTATATACGTGAATATATAAAAGACAGATATATAGTAGAGCATTTGTACGACTTTACATTAAACTGTGGCTTTCCGTAATTGTTTATTTCTTGCACATAGATTTATTTTTAGAAATTATCACAGGTACAATTAAATGCATAAAAGATGTAAGTTCTAAAACTCGCATTTTACAGAAATCAGATTTAGTGATATTGCAAAAAACTCTGACTGTGCCTGTTGGTTTTCATTGTTTACCACGAATTTACAGAAATAACCAATGGCAGAAATAACCAATAAATTTATTATTATTATTTTCAGATTATAGTGGGTTTTTAATGCGGATCAAAAACTCCTTTTTTTTATAAGACGAGTTTTTTAACTTACATCATCATTTACTCTCTCTTGAAATTCTGCGGATGATTTCTTCTCGTATATACCTTTGACATAAATATCTACTACATTATTTAGCTACAAGTGAATGACATAAGTCATACTGAAAGAAATCTAAAACCCATAACAAGAACGAAAATCTTTTCCTATAAATGAATCACATCAAATTGCATAAAAAACCTCTTAAGACACCTGCATGTTAGGTATAAACAATTATATTTGTTATTAATTATTTCAATTTTTAGACTTTTTTCTATTCTTAAGATAATATTTAATAATTTATCAGCATTTTATGTAGAATTTATAATCACAAAAAGGCCTTCCCCTAAGTACCCAGCACAAGCCCCTCAAGTCAAGTCAGCTCAAGTAACCGGGAGGAAGAGATAACTTTCATATTCTTTACTTTTCTTTAAAAAGTTCTATTTATATCATTCAGCCATACAAAGCTCAAATTAGAGAACAGAACACGGTAAAAGAAGATTCAATACTTGTTTTCATCAATACTGAATATGAATGGGAATTTTGAGAAATTAATCAATTTTATAAAAGCTGGTTTTATTTAAAGCGGTATATATTCGATATAAAGAAGTGCCATTTTAAAACAACATGATGGACTAAATTAATCAATGAGGTTGTTCGAGATCTTAATGAATCTTGCGTACATGCTTACTCACATCGAAATAGGTTGATATATGCCAGAGTTGTCGCAGCCAAATAGATTTTTCAAAATGTCACCCCACTTTAAAAACTCAAACTGTTATATATAAGCCATTTTAAGATAATAAAAAGACAAAAAATGCTCCATAATGATTGTATTAAGATCAAACACTAAAAAAAGTTTTTTTTTTTTTACATTATTATAAAATTAGAATATTTTTAATAATTTTTAATTACCACCATTTTGAGACAAGATGGCGGATGAAGTTGACTTACGAACTCGGTCAAGATATTAGTTTGGTCTATGCACACAAAAAGATATATCCATATCGGTTCATAAAGTGCATATTATCGCGTCACAAATGTCAAATCATTTCAAAATATCAGCCACTTTAAAAATTCAAAGTGCTACAACTTAGTTCTTGTTTAAAATACATAGGAAAAATGCTTGGAATTCATTGTATCAAGGCCAATAAAAAAAAAAAATTACAATTCCTTTTTTTTTCTTTTTTTGGACTGTATTTTAAGTTTGAAAATTTCAAAAAAATCAAATGGCCTTCATTTTGAAGCAAAGTGGTGGATGAATTTATTCAACGAACTCGATCGATACATCTTTAAATTCTATGTACACACCGTGATACATAAAAATCTTTTGATTATACGTATGTTATCATGTGACAAAAATCAGGTCATTTCAAAACGTAAGCCACAATAGAAATTAAAAGAACTATAACACAAAATTTTTTTAAGATTCAGTCGAAACAAAAATTGCTTTGGAGTCTTTGTATCAAACTAAAACACGTAGAAGAAAAATATTTTTAACTTCTAATTTTTGTGTTTTTAATTTTAAATTTTAATTTAAAAAAATTAAATGTCCGCCATTTTGAAACAAGATGGCGGATGAAACTGGCCAACGAGCTCGGTTCAATACTATGTATCTGCATATGTATGTTCATAGTATCGGTATATACTATGCACACACTAAGTTACTTTTAAATCCTTTCATAAATATGCGTGTTATCACGTGAATAATATCTGACGGTTTCAAAATGTCAGCCACACTAGAAATTCAAAGCTCTATAACTCAGCCATTTTTCAAGATAAAGACAAAATAAAAAATATTCTGAAATCATTGTACCAAGTTCAAATACACTAAAGAAACATATTTTTCAATTTCTTTTTTCTTTCAATTAATTTTAAATTTTATTTTCTTTTTGTATTTTAAAGTATATATAAGTATTATATATAAGTATATACCAACATCTGAACGGAAGGTGGTCTTAAGGTCTTTGGGTCATGATCGATGAAAATATTCCAAAATTTTCCGGAAGTGCTTTCCGGACGGCTGCATTAGGTAGCTTTTTTACTTTATGAAATGAAAGCTACCTAATATAAATAAACAGCCATCAAACTAAGTATAACATATTAATCTAACGATTTCCGTTTTCCAACTATTCACATGCATAGTATGTACGTTTAGTTTTTTTTTTTTTTTTTTTTTTTTTTTTCTCTTCAGAAAGTAATAAAACATAAAAGTATAAAGGGGGGAAGTTATCATCTGTGTACAAAAATCCACTAATTCCTTAATTTTAGCTTTAAAACATAAGAACTTCGCTCGCCAAAATTCTATAATTTCATTTTTAAGTGCAAAGCTATTTTGTGAAAGTATTTTTTATTAAAACAAAGCCACTTTCCTTCTTAACAACGATAATTTTTTTCTAATATTTTTATTAACAAAGACTTTTTTTTACTTATTCTATGCATTAACATTAAATACTCATAATAAAATATCCCTTTGCCTTAAATTTAATTTATAGAAATGAAAACTTTTATATAAACTGAAGAGGAAAAATTTATCGGATAAAAGTATCAGTCAAACTATTCGCCTTGTAAAATAAGATCTCTTTCTGCACGCTAGCCTTCTGTGAGACACGCACCTGGCTGCAACGCATTTGGAAATAAATCTTTACTTGTAGTTTAATGAACCATTTATTTGCTATCACTTTTAAAGTGTAGACTTCTGATTGCTTCCACAAACTTATGCAGCTGGAAAGAAAAAATATTCTCCAAAGTGACATAAGAGTCACATAAGCTTCCCGAGAAAATTTAGGTATTTTTTAAGGTTCTTACTGCTATTTAAAATAGCTTTTTATTTATAAATTTGAAACAACTTCTCTGCAAATTAATCTTCCGTTAAATGATTTTTTTTAAATAATAATAAAAAAAACGAACAAAAAAGAACAAAATGTTATATATTATAGGATGAAAACTGTTGAATAATTTTCACAACAATCAGGAAAGAAATAACATACAGAGTGGAATATTAACATGTGATCCATGCATTCAGTAAAAAAAAAATAATATATGTAGTAGTTTAATGATTCTTATTTTTTACTTTAATAGAAGGTTGTATTCGGTATCTTCAATAGAAGAAAGTATTGTAATCGAAAAATTTTTCGGCTTCCCGTTTTCGACGGATTTACACGTTTTAGGGGTCAGAGATTCTAAAAAACATGTTTTTACAAAATGTCTGTCTATCCGTGTGTCCGTATGCCCATGCGTTTATGTGTCTGTGTGTCTGTGTGTCCGTATGTCGACATTCTAACATCAAAAAGTGTATGAAGATATGCAAAAAATTAAATCAAATTTTTTGTGAGTGTTTTTGGTTGTGAGAAGCAGGTCATCCTTCAATTTTGAAATATTACGCCAGAAGGGGGCGCTGCAATAGCTATTTGTGTGCCATTTTAAATATTGTACCGACTAAAAGTGTAAGAAGTTATTCATCGAATTGGACCAACTTTTTTGTGTAAGTTTTTACCTATGACTGGTTGGTCCACCCTGAATTTGAAAAAAATCTGCCAATCGTTCTGTTGTTCATCGGCTCATGCAGAGACGGAAACTCATTTTTATTCCGATTAATTGATTGAAGGAGAAATTTAAGATGAAAATTATAGTTTGTATAGTATTGAATAATTAATTACATTATCGCATTATCATGTCTAACTAAATTTTGAAATATTAAATTGTACGTATGAGATAGAAGAAAGTTTTGCGAGTGGCACATCCAACTAGTTTATTATCATTAAGAAAGCGCATTTAATTTTGTGGAAAAGCAAAAAAATGGTTCATCAAAAAGGTTTTGCCACACTTTTTTTCCATCCCCTGACAAGTTTTATGTTCCATCATAGAATCGACGGCCATCTTTACAGGTGATACAGTCATCAAGCAAATTATTTGCAGCTTCGTAACTGTTGAAGTGTTTTGTACAGAGTGTCTTTGATATGGACGAAAAAAAAAATACTCGGAAGGTGCTGTTTTTTTAAAAAAGTAAAAAAAAAAAAAAAATAATAATGGTATAGTCAATCTATGTCTCATCGCTAACTATATATTAATTCCCCATATTCCAGTCGCGTTGTAAATTACCTCGTAGAAAAACCGTTTACCTATACAGGTGATCCAGTCACCAATTTATTTTCTGATATTTTCGTAATTTTTGAAATGTTTTGTTGAGAAGTCGTGAGACATTGGCGAAAACAAGATTTATGCCGATAAAGGCAAGTTTAATGAGTACGGGGGGTGCACGTACTTTCTCAGTTAAGTACAGAAATTTGTCTAGGACCGCTTTCACTGAGCTTGACAGAAAGAGGTGTCGTTATGGCAATATCACTTTTGCATATACTTGTAGCCAATTATGGTTGCTTTTGGATCAATATATGGCTGAAATTTATTAATCATTGAGAGTATCGCACGGTACTAACTGTCTCACTTGATTGTAAAGCAACTGGTACACGGCGTACTTTCAATCCCCCAAAATACTTGGTATTATCTTCTTTCAAAATAACCACGAGTACGTGGCACTATCGTTTTTCTTTTCGCTAAACAAGAAAACAGTTTCGTGTCACTTAGACCTTTATTTGGTACGACAATGCAAATTGCTACACGAATATTTGTATGTATATGTGTATATATATATATATCGTCATATATACAGGGTGATTCCAAAATTTTTTTACAATAAAAGAGGGGTGATAGTACACATCAAGACAAACAATATTAAATAGGAGACCAAGGGTCCAAAACGTTTTCCTAAGGAGATAGCCGCCATTAAAGTTTAGGGACCAAAATTTCAAATAAACATAAAAAACGGAAAAATCGGTCGATTGGTTTGCGGTTTTCACTAAAATTATTCTTTATGTCGGCATTTTCTTGAAATTAAATTATAAAGATAAATTTCAAAAAATGCCGATAGAGGGCGCTTTAGACTTTGGAGTAACGAACAACTATTTTTTGCCGGTATCTTTTGCAACTCATTAAATGTTTTCGTAAGCTTAGACTCAAATTTAAATTTTGAGCTCCAAATCTGTAGTTGGGAGTGGTTAAGTAACACAAACTGAGCTGTGTTCAGAGGGTTCAAAATTCAAATGATTATGAAAAACGGAAAAATTGGTCGACTGATTTGCGGTTTTCACTAAAACTATTCTTTATTTAGGTATTTTCGTAAAAATAAATTATAATGATAAATTTCAAAAAATGCCGATAGAGGGCGCTTTAGACTTTGGAGTAAAGAAACACTCATTTTTGGCGTTATTTTTTGCATCTTATTAAATGCTTTCGTAAGTTTAGACTTGAACTTAAATTTTGAGCTCAAAATCTGAATAGCTGGGAGTGGTTAAGTAGACAAACTTAGCTGTGTTCAGAGGGTTCAAATTTCAAATAATTGTAAAAAACGGAAAAAATTGGTCGATTCGTTTGCGGTTTTTGCTAAAACTAATTTTTAAATCAGCAGTTTTCTTGATCAATCAGTGTTTTCTTGAAAATAATTTTTAAAGATAAATTTTACAAAATGCCGATAGAGGGCGCCTTAGACTTTGGAGTAGCGTACAACTATTTTTAACTGTTATTTTTTTAATCTCATTAAATGCTTTCAAATGCATAGACTTAAATTTTGGGCTGAAATTCTGAATCGTTGGGAGTGTTTAAGTAGCGAAAAATTGAATTGTGTTCGAGGAGGAAAGAGGGTTAAATTTCAACTCCTGAACACACTTCAGTTTGCGTTTCTTAACTCCTCATAACGATTCAGGATTTGAGCTCAAAATTTAAGTTTAAATCTAAGCTTCCGAGAACATTTAAAATGCTTTTGCAAGTATTTAATTAGAACCAAAAAATAATGGTTAAAATGAATTGTTGGTTACTCTGAAGTTTAAGGCGCCCTCTGACGGAATTTTTTGAGATTTATCTTTAAAAATTATTTTCAAGAAGATACTGACTTAAAGAATAGTTTTATTTTAAACCGCAAACGAATCGACCAATTTTTCCATTTTCTATAATTACTTTAAATTTGAACCTCCTGAACACAGTTCAGTTTGTGCTACTTAACCACTCCCTACTATTCAGATTTTGAGCTCAAAATTCAAGTTTAAATCTAAGCTTCCGAAATCACTTAAAGAGATGCAAACAATAACGGCAAAAAATAGTTGTTCGTTACTCCAAAGTCTAAAGCGCCCTCTATCGGCATTTTTTGAAATTTATCTTTATAATTTATTTTCACGAAAATATCTAAATAAAGAATAGTTTTAGTGAAAACCGCAAATCAATCGACTAATTTTTCCGTTTTTTTCTAATCATTTGAAATTTGAACCCTCTGAACACAGCTCAGTTTGTGTTACTTAACCACTCCCAACTACAGATTTTGAGCTCAAAATTTAAGTTTGAGTGTAAACTTACGAAAACATTTAATGAGATGCAAAACATACCGGCAAAAAATAGTTGTTCGTTACTCCAAAGTCTAAAGCGCCCTCTATCGGCATTTTTTGGAATTTATCTTTATAATTTAATTTCAAGAAAATGCCGACATAAAGAATAATTTTAGTGAAAACCGCAAATCAATCGACCGATTTTTCCGTTTTTTATGTTTATTTGAAATTTTGGTCCCTAAACTTTAATGGCGGCTATCTCCTTAGGAAAACGTTTTGGACCCTTGGTCTCCTATTTAATATTGTTTGTCTTGATGTGTACTATCACCCCTCTTTTATTGTAAAAAAAATTTGGAATCACCCTGTATATATATATATATATATATGTATATATATATATATATATATATGACGAGAATAATTTAACCCAAGAAATATTAACCATTTAACCGTCTGCCTCGTGATAAGTTGGGGGTAAAAGTACTGCTTCCCTATAACTATCGGCCGTTAAGTGGTTAACATGCCATTATAAAATATACTTTTATGGCTACAAAATAACATAAGAGGTAAGACTGTAATACAATTTCTTTTCTACACCGCTATTTCTTGAATAAATTAAGAATCTATTATTGACACACTTGATGCAGGATATTCCACGATGCTCAAATACTTTTTTTCGAAAAAACAAATGCAAAAATGCAATTTAACAAAGTACAACGACTATTTGGAAAATAATATTTTCAAAAACTGTAATTTTAGACTTTTATATGATTTCTATATTTAAAAGAACAATAATAACATCATTTTTATGATGATCAAAACGTAGCTTACAAAAGAACAGATTCATATTAATATCCTTGGACATTTAGAGTCACATTAATATTCGTGGACCAATCATATAATATATTAAATAAAAATTCAGTTTAACAATTTTCGGTACTGTAAATATTTAAATTTCTAAACATCGAAAACTTTCAAATTTTACACCGTCGTATGAAGAAAAAAAATTTAAATGCAACTTGTTTGAAACTTGTAACTAAATTTGTTATTAAGTTATTAATTAATTTTTTTGTAGTTTTTTAATACTTTAATACATCGTGGCAAAAGAAGTATTCCATTTCTAGACATTAAGCATGAACCAATGAGAAAACGAATATATTACGGAATTCACCCAATAAAAATTGCAGATTTACTTCAGATTCAGATATACTTCAGATTTCCCAGTTCTCTACCAAATTTGGGCAACAACTATTTTCCAAATAATTAAAAAAAAATTTGAATTATATAATTTAAAAAGGAAATTATTGATCTTCATTGTGTGAAATGTAATACTATACGTAATAACAAAAACATGATAAAATTTACTGTTAAATGTCCAAACAATGTACAGTTACGTTCTATATTTCGAATGTGTTTGTGCGTGAATGCTGACACTTTTCGAAATTATTTATCTAAAATATATGACACTATTTAACTTTTCCGTTATTTTAAAGACAAAAATTCATAGATAAAAAAAATAGAATGGTAATCGGGGAAAGTGGTACATATTGTAGATAAGTAAATCCTTATTATAAGATAACATTGTGAGATTGATTAGATAAGATAACATTGTGCTGAGTGTATATAGAAATGCATATAAAGTTACTTTTCTCATCCAAAAATTTTTTATGGCTTTTAATATAAATAGAATGCTAACGCATTTTAAACGATGTTAGAATATTATTTTTAAATTCCCAATAAATTAACTTCAGTTTTTTCAAAAAAGTTTTAACAAAAATTTCACTTTTATCATACTTACAAACTATTTTACAGGATATACATATGATCAACAAAAAAAAAAAAAAAAAAAAAAACAAACAAGCACAAAAAATAGAATGTTCTATTTAATATTATTTTAGTTAAACATCAAAAACTGATAAGAAATAATTAAAAAGTGTTATAGGATTATTTTATACCTATTTTTAAGTCATGCAAATGTATTATGATTCTGAAAAATATTTAAATTTATTGTACATGACAGAAAAAAAAATGTGCGATGTTTCATTTAGTGTCACAAGAAAGAAATTTCGGAAATAATTAAAAACCTAATTGAATAAAAGAAAAAAGAATAGCTTAAAAAATTACAACAATCATTTGAAAAATATTGTTTACAAAGATTATAATTTAAGACTTTTAAGTAAATTCTATGTTATAATAAAAAAAAATAACAATAAGACAATGATGATCTTTGGCAAAAAATTGGTTCAACATTGGAATGTTTCCCTTTTTGTGATCGTTACACATTGCGTAATTGGTTGGCTCAATAATCAAACCTATTTTAAAAATTTTGTAATTTTTTTTTTTTTTTACTTTCATCTTTTTTTTTTATTTATGCTAATAAAGTTAATTAAAGTTCATGAAAAATAAAAATTTATTTTAAATTTGACTAATAACGATGTTTCGATTTCATAGTCAAATAAAAATTCTTGTAAATGTAAAGAATTTCGTGCAAAAAATAAAATGCGGAAATCCAATGCCCAAGGCGAATTGCATGAATGTTAAAGTTTATAAAAATTTATTGAAACACCCTTTTTATGATGTTCAAAACGTGGCTTACGTCATAAAAAATTTATATATTGTATGTACGCCATGTATTAAACATTAATATACCTGGACCAATCATAAAAAGATAAATAAAATACGGACAAAACAAGGTCCATTCTCGAACAAAAACAACAACAATTTTCGAAAAAAAACAAACATATTTTATACAAAATATATATATATATATATATATATGTGTGTGTATATATATATATATATATACATATATATATATATATATATATATATATATATATATATATATATATATATATATATATATATATATACGAATTAAGAATAACATTTTCAATATAAAGCGATATAGAATTTTAATATTTTTGAGTAATTGTTCCTAAGTAAAAATTATTAGTGACAGATTTGCCAATATTCAGAAGTACAATAAGTGATACTAATTTATTATTATTAATATTAGTTACGGATTCTAACACTTTTTTATAATTTCTATGAAACAATGAGGACAGAAGAATTTTATTAATGCGAATTATTAAAGTTAAATCAATTGTTCCTAATGTTGGCAATAACTGCTAATAATTCTTGCGTCCAGTCTTGGCTTGAATACATATTCACTTCGTTAGAAAACTTATTATTTATATGATTTATTTACCAAAACTGTTAATTTTAGTAAAATAAACGTGTAATTACACATCTATTGAGTATTGCAGTTTTTTCTTTTCTTTTTCTTTACGTGTCATACGTAGTATAGTGTAAGTCTTGCAACCGTTTTGAAAATCAAAATTTTTTCGGCCACTGGAGATTCCGAAAAATATATTTATAGAAAAAATAAATAAAGAATACTGCCCAGTTAAACTGATGGCATTGAGCTCACAGGCTACAAATACTAATTGTACATTAAAGCCTTATATTTTCAAGGGTTAATTCCGTTCGGAAAAAAAATTAAGAAGGGGAAACAGCTCTCCCCTTTCCTCTTTTTTTATACTTAATCATTGAACCTCCTATACTATCAAAGACATGCTTTATCATATAAAAAATCTATATCCAAAATTCAGAGCAAATTAGATAATTCTTAATAAAAACCCATTTAGCATTTATATAATTTAAAAGGAGTTATCCCCCTCTTTTATACTTAACCATTAAACTTCCAAAACTATTCAGAGATTTGAACGAAATCTGAAAATTCTGCTTGAAAAACCCATTTATATAAATTAAGGGGGGGGCATTAGAACCCCTGTTCCCCCTATTTATACTTATTCAATGAACACCTAATAACAGTCACGGAATCGCCTCATCAGAATGATTCTAATCTAAATTTTGAACGAAAACTTAATTCTGCATGAAAATCCCATTTATATCTACTAATGGGGGGGGGGCTTTAGAGCCCCTGTTCCCCCTATTTATACTTATTCAATGAACACCTAATAACAGTCACGGAATCGCCTCATCAGAATGATCCTAATCTAAATTTTGAACGAAAACTTAATTCTGCATGAAAATCCCATTTATATCAACTAACGGGGGGAGGGGATTAGAGCCCCTGTTCCCCCTATTTATACTTATTCAATGAACACCTAATAACAGTCACGGAATCGCCTCATCAGAATGATCCTAATCTAAATTTTGAACGAAAACTTAATTCTGTATGAAAATCCCATTTATATCAACTAACGGGGGGGGATTAGAACCCCTGTTCCCCCTATTTATACTTATTCAATGAACACCTAATAACAGTCACGGAATCGCCTCATCAGAATGATCCTAATCTAAATTTTGAAAACTTAATTCTGCATGAAAATCCCATTTATATCAACTAACGGGGGGTGTTACGACTTCAACTTCATTCCTTGGGGAAAGAAATGATCCCTATGGGGATTTTGTCGTGACGTCATCCCGACCCGAGGGAAAAAATAGTTTAGAATGTTTTGATTCCCGCTTGGATGGAAGTTGTTTTGATCCGGCGAAAATGCCGAGAAAACTATTATTTAATATATGTTTTGTGTGAAGTACAGTGTATGTTTATATGTTTTGTGAAGAATAAATTGTGTGTTTAAAAAACTGGATGATTTTATGAGACGAACACAAATATTATTATTCGAAAGATTCGATGACAACCGATTACAAGAACTCTTCATGGTGACGCCGAAGTTGATAGAACACGCTCTTTAAAATACTTGATTTATTATTCTTTTTATTGGATTTAAAATTATTGATTCCACGCGACGACTCTGATGTCACTGCGACCTGATCGAGGTAAGTCCCTTTAATTATTTAACTTGAATTCTTTAAATAATTTTGAAAATGGATATAGAACGAACTAAACTAAAAAGAACCGCGGTAAGAGAATTGTTTACTAAATTAACTACGAAAATTGATAATACATTAGAAAATCCAGTTAATGAAACTTATTTAGTCGAAGCTAAAATTGAAGACTTACACGATTTAAAAAATCAGTTAGATGAAAAACTTAAAGAATTGAAAGAGTTAGACAGTTCGATTGAATCTGAAATTGAAATTAAAGAATTGAAAAAAGAAATCACAGGTAGTGATAAATATCGGGAAATGGGTACAACCTTTAAAACAAAACTAGATAGATGTCTAAAATCTTTAGAAAAGAAACCGCAAACAGAAAGTAGCCGACATGATGAAAGACTACCTGTTTCGCATGAAAACCAAACACTTAATTTACCCCGATTAAACATACCGGTATTTAATGGAGATTGTAGTGAATGGTTAGATTTCTGGAATTCATTTGAAGTAGCGATACATAATAATAAGTCCTTAAGTAAGATAGAGAAATTCGCGTATATGAAAACTTATTTAAAAGGAACTGCTTTATCCGCAGTTTCAGGATTTGCTTTAACTAACGAGAATTATGATTCGTCGATTCAGTTACTTAAAAACAGGTTTGGTCGCTTAGACCTAATAACTAGCTCACATATGAATAAATTGTTATTAATTGAACCAGTTAAGTTAATTTGTAATATTAAGGCTCTCAGAAAAATGTATGATGCAATTGAAATTCAAGTTAGATCTCTACAATCGCTAGGCGTAGCTGCCGGAACATACAGTAATTTACTTTGCCCCGTAATATTACAAAAAATTCCCGATGAAATAACACTTCAATATAATCGACAACGAAATTCAGAAGATCAGTTTGATATAAGTGATTTAATGGAATTTTTAAGGAAAGAAATTCATTGTCGTGAAACATCACTTTTACTATCAAATCAACAGAGTAGCGGTTCGGAAAATTTGAAACAAAAACAAGCGAGTAATAATTCTTACAATCCTACTAATTTTAACAAATCCAGATATGGTAATAATCCGCAAAAGAAACCAATGTCTACAACCTCCGCCTTTCTGGCGACTGCCGGGAATAAATGTATTTTTTGTTCCGATAATTCTCATTCGAATGAAAATTGTTATTTAAATGTTTCAGAAAGAAAAAAAGCTTTAATGACGCAGGGCCGTTGTTTTAATTGCTTCCAACGTAGGCACGTAATGAAGAAATGTTGGAAGAAAAATAACGTGTGTCGCAATTGTAAATTACCTCATAACATTTTAATTTGTGATCAAATTGCAACCCCCCCTTCCTCAAACGATAAAAGTGATGATTTGGCAATAGAAAATAGTTTATTTTGTAAAGAGAAAAAAGTAAACAACAAAATTTCAAATACAGTGTTTTTGCAAACGTTTTCCGCGTTGGTAGAAAGTAGGTCAAATGATGGAACATTAATTAGATGTTTGATAGACGGAGGGGCGACGAGGACTTTCGTAAAAAAGGAAATTGCTGATTTCTTGAATTTAAAAGTCATTAACAGAGAATCACTTGTAATTTATCCGTTTGGAAATAAACAGTCCGAAAAACAGATGTATGATATCGTAGAATTGGTTCTAAAAAGCAGAATTAATCCCGATCAAAGAAAGAAAATAAATGCAGTTGTCATAGATTCTATTACGTGTGGAGAGGTTGAAGTACCTTCGAATTGGGTGAGACATCTTGCCCTTGAGAAGGAAATTGAATTGGCTGATCTTGGCACTACAACAGAAATACATTGTTTAATTGGCGCAGATCAAATATGGGAAATTTTAAGTGAAAGAAATTTAAGACTTAGTAATAGATTGGTAGCGACAGATAGCATTTTCGGGTATGTTATACAAGGTAAGGGAAGAGAATCAAATGCCAAGGAAGTTCACATTAATCATTTAATAACTCATGCGGGTAGTGAACTGGATTATGAAAGAATTAAAGACTTGTGGGAATTGGAATCGATAGGAATTAATGTAAAAAATGATGTTTCACGAACAACTGAAGATATTTTAGAACAATTTAGTCAGAATACATCGTATAACGATAAAAGATATGAAACGCGATTGCTCTGGAAAAATGATTTTTCGGAATTAAATAGTAATTATGAAATTGCTAGGAAACGTTTATTTAGTTTGAATAATACATTTAAGCGAGATGAAAATTTATATTTGCGATACAAAGATATTATCGAAAATCAGTTAAAAGATAATATTATCGAGGAAATAGATTATTATCCGAATGAAAACAGACAATCATATTTCATGCCCCATCACGGAGTAGTTAGCGAGTCGAAAGAAACTACTAAACTCAGGGTGTGTTACGATGCCTCTTCTAAAGCAAAGGGAGAAATTTCCCTAAATGATTGTTTAGAGAGCGGCCCAAATTTGAATCCCGATTTGCTTAAGATTATATTGAAATTTAGATATAACCCAATTGCATTTTGCGCGGATATTGAACGAGCGTTCTTGGAAATAGGTATCGCTGAGCAAGATAGAAAATTTTTGCAATTTTTGTGGGGAAGGGATCAGGGGACAAATTTAGGTTTGGGTCGCAATGATATCAGAGTCCTGCAGTTCACCCGAGCTCCCTTCGGAGTAAAATGCAGCCCATTTATATTAGCTGCAACTATCAGATTACATCTTTCTAAATTTAAAAATAAGTTCAAAGATGTTACTGAATTACTGAATGAGTTATATGTGGACGATTTTATAAGTGGCTGCGAAACAATTAAAGATGCTTTCTCTATTTCTAAAGACGCTATTCACATTATGAATCAAGCTTCTATGAATTTAAGAAAATGGGTAACTAATTCTCCCATTTTACGAAATATGTGGTTAAATGAAAATATTGACTGCAAACAAGCAACTGAAGTACTAGGAATCCCAATTAAAGTGTTAGGAATCGTTTGGGATAATGTGAACGATAACATAACTGTTGCCACGGAGCATTTTAAAGCGATAAGTGCCAACCCTTCAACTAAAAGAACTGTTCTAAAGGCCTGCGGTATGCTATTCGACCCTTTGGGCATTCTTGCCCCTTTTACAATTCGTATAAAGTTGCTTATGCAACAACTTTGGGAAATTGGAATTCCCTGGGATGAACCTCTCAATCTCGAATATCACCTTATATTCCACGAGTGGCTTGAAGAAGTCATGAAAACCCAAGCCATGACTATTCCTCGACAGTATTTCGATGACTCTAAATTTGAAAACTTGGAACTGCACTTATTTTCTGATGCGAGCCCAAAGGCTTATGGTGCAGTTGCATATTTTAGAATAAAATATCCTACCAAAATTTCGACAAAATTAGTGATAGCTAAATCACGTGTTGCTCCCCTGAAACCAATAACTTTACCCAGGCTTGAATTATTAGGTGCTTTAATGTCGGCCAGACTAGCATCTTATCTGAGGAATATTTTTCCAATTATTAAGGAGAACGATATATATTTGTGGTGTGACTCCCAAATTTGTCTGCATTGGATACGAGGTGCTTCTGAAAACTTAAAACAGTTTGTGAGAAATAGAGTAGTTGAAATCAAAGAAAAAACTAACCCTTCCAATTGGCGTTATTGCAGTGGGAAGGAAAATCCGGCTGACAAACTAACTCGCGGTATGCACTCCTTCACTCTCGTAAAGGACGAAGTCTGGCTTTCAGGTCCAGCTTGGTTGCAAATGGACGAATTGCCGTCTGATGAAATACGAGTTAAATCTGATGATGAAATAATGGAACTTAAAAGAGAAATGAAGGATGTTAAAGTTCTCCTTCAAATTTCGCAGGAACCTAGAGATCCCTTGTTGGATATTAACAAGTATAGTAGCCTTAATAAAATGCTGAGGGTCACTGCTTATATTATTCGTTTTATTAGAAACTGTAAGTATAAATCTGAGAAAAGGACAGCTCCCATATCTGCAGAAGAATTGGCCGATGCTCTAAATTATTGGATTCACTTCATTCAAAAAACTGAATTTGAAAGGGAATATTTGCAACTGTTGAACAATTCACCAATCAGCAACGATTCAAGACTTTATAGTCTAAATCCCAGTATGACTCCTAATAAGCTTATAGTTCTGGGTGGACGTCTTCAACATTCTAATTTCCAATTTTCAGAACGATATCCTTTAATAATTCCAGGAAACTCAAAATTCACTGAGCTACTAATAATGAGGGAGCATCAGAACTTGTGCCACGCTGGTGTATCAGATACACTTACCCAACTTCGTGAAAAATTCTGGATTTTGAAGGGCAGACAGACAGTTAAATCGTGCCTCAATAAGTGCTTCATCTGTAGACGCTACAAGGTAAAACCAGGTAATCAAACTGTAGCTCCATTGCCTGCGGACAGACTTTATGCTGAAAGTGCTTTTGAGATCGTTGGTACGGACTTCGCTGGACCGTTATATACTAAAGATATGAATAAACTGTACATTGCCTTATTTACTTGTGCTGTGACTCGTGCCATCCATCTAGAAATTGTGTCCAACTTAAGTACTGAATACTTTTTATTGGCTTTTCGACGATTTATATCAAGAAGAGGACTTTGTAATACTGTTTATTCTGATAATGCCAAATCTTTTAAAAATGCTGATCGTGAAATTCAGAAATTGTACTCTAATTTAACTTCTGAACTTGTACAAAATTATTTTAGTAAAAAAGGCATAATTTGGAAATTTATAGTGGAACGTGCAGCATGGTGGGGTGGATATTGGGAGAGAATGGTTCGAATCACCAAGGGTGCTTTAAGAAAGGTATTGGGACGGGCACTAGTTACTCGGGAAGAACTCGAAACAGTTCTTATTGAAATAGAGGCAATAATAAATTCGCGACCCCTAACTTATGTTTATAATGAACCGGATGAACCATTCCCTCTCACTCCGGCCAATTTCCTTACAGGAAAGAGGTTGACTACATTACCCCCCATGGCTGTCAAAGATGATAAAATTATGAAAAGTAATAAAAAATTACTCCTTAAAAGATATTTGTATCGCGAAACTTTGTTAAATAAATTTTGGAATAGGTGGAAGGGGGAATATCTCCTGCAACTTAAAAGTGCACATTTTTCTAAACCTGTAAATGCTGTAAAATGTTTTAATGTAGATGACATAGTTTTAATAGGTGAGGACAAGTTGCCAAGACAAATGTGGAAAATCGGGAAAGTCTTAGAAGTTCATCAGGGCCGCGATGGAAAAGTAAGAAGCTTAACTCTGAAGACTGCCACAGGAATTCTCAAACGCGCGGTCCAGATGGTTTACCCTATGGAACTCGACTAACCTATAAAACTTGGTTTGGTTCGGTTTTTGTTTATATATTTTTGTCCTTATTTTATTTTGCCATTATGTTAGCATTATTAGTATTAATTTAGTATTGTTGTTGCTTAATTCTATATAATTCAACTGTAATGTACTGTGATTTATAGTAATTGTATTGTATTCATAAGTTTTAGTAAATGATTAGTGATATTTTATACATATTTCATAATGATTAACTACCATATTTGATGAATGTATTCATCGGGGCGGGAGGATGTTACGACTTCAACTTCATTCCTTGGGGAAAGAAATGATCCCTATGGGGATTTTGTCGTGACGTCATCCCGACCCGAGGGAAAAAATAGTTTAGAATGTTTTGATTCCCGCTTGGATGGAAGTTGTTTTGATCCGGCGAAAATGCCGAGAAAACTATTATTTAATATATGTTTTGTGTGAAGTACAGTGTATGTTTATATGTTTTGTGAAGAATAAACTGTGTGTTTAAAAAACTGGATGATTTTATGAGACGAACACAAATATTATTATTCGAAAGATTCGATGACAACCGATTACAAGAACTCTTCAGGGGGCATGAGCCCCCCGTTCCCACTCTTATACATATCGAATGAACTTCAAAAACTAATCAGGGAAGCGCCTTGTTAGGATATATCTACATACAAAATTTTAAGAGGATCGGATATTTTTATCATGAGTTATCGCGTTACGCACATACGAACGAACATACAGAACGGGCGGGCACATAAGCTCTCAGGCTATGATAGCCTGTGAGCTAAAAACGATGGCCGTCCGTTTGTCAGTGTGCCTGCAAACGCTCTGTCTCCCTAACAAATAGAGATAGAGACTTGTAATTTTGTATGTTGCTAGTATGTAAGAATCGAACGAAGCCTATGTAATATCTGAAACCCCGATTATCTGGAACAGTTTTTTTCGAGCTCTCGAAATATGCGTTCTGATGAAAATTTATCATATTTTCGTAATAAAAAATTTCGATTTTTTTTTATTTTAAGGAATGGATGTAAAAGGCATAAAATAACACAAAATTTCCATAAAGAACAAAAGACTATCAGAATAATAGTTGAAGTGATATTTGTAATCCAGTTTTCTCACTCTTCGAATTTTCATAACCATGCATTTAACCCATTTTCGGCCAAAGGTTCGTATACGAAACATTTCGATAAATATTTTTTTTTAACACTCTGACACATTTTTTTCAAGAATTTTATTTTTCTTCTATTTTTTAAGGCTTTTGAAGACATCCATAAAATATTAGTAATTCAATTGGAGTAAACACTTTCTCTTAAAAAATTTTCAAAATACGCTAGAGTTTTAATTTGAAACGCCTTTGACAAATTCGACTTTTTAAAAATATATTATTATTCCAATTGAAATGAATTATATGTTTTTAAAATAGATTAAAGTTGCAAATTCTGTATATGAAATAAGAATAAAACAAAAGTCATAAAAATATTATTCATATTCATATTATTCATTATAAGAAAGAATATTTCATATTATTATATAAAATAATATTTCTTATATAAAATATTATTTTTCATGCACGAATCTTTTTTTGTGTCTTAATGTATGTAATTTAAGCATATTTCAATAAAAATAATGCTACATTTTATAAAATTTCTGTGCTTGGCCTAAAATGGGTTAATTGAAATTTCAATTCAAATATTTATTTTAATCGACAATGAGGCCTTAATCTGACGCAGTAAACTATCAGTTTACATGATTATAATTTTTTGAGTTTTAAGAATGTTTCTTTTACGCAAATCTTTATTACTTGAGTAATATGGCGGATTATATAATTTATTGAAAATGATTCATCAGCAATTCATTAATAGAGATTTACTATCTGTTAAAAATATTTAAATGTACGTTTGAATTTTATTTCGAAATTGCGATGCTTTTTATAAATAATTTACGCATGTTTTATTTTCATATTTTATAGTATGCATATCCATGATGGGTAAGTATTACGGTGGCCCTCGTAGACTAATTTTTCTTTACGTAGGGTTTCATTCATCTGACGAAATCCGGATCCTCTCAGTCGTCTGCACTGTAAAAAAAAAAGGTCGATCTACTAAAAAAACTTTAGTGATCCTTGTAATTACTAAAAAATTTTTAGTAATCTTAGTCGGTTACTAGAAAATCTGTAAGAATTACTAGAAAAAAGTTAGCAACGAAGAGAGTTAATAGTTTTATATTTTTAATAGCTCTTACTAAAACTCAGTTGGTGTGGCCTTGATAGCATAGTGGTTATAGTAACGGACTCCAGGCTAAAAGGTCCCGGGTTCGAAACTTGCCACCGCCAAATACACCCCGAATGTCTGTAGTGTCTCGTTAATAAAGGGATTATGAAAATCCTGTCGGAGCAGTTAAGAATATTTAGTGCTGCCATCTATTGTGGTTTTGCTGAAAATCTTCCGCTTCAGAAGTCTGGATGCAGCTCGAAGGAAGCTCCTCCGCTTCGGTTGCACGTAATGGTTATTAAAAGTAATTTTGTAGCTATTACTAAAATTTGCTTTGTGGCTCATACTAAAAATTTTTAAGTTAATTATACAAAAAATTCTTTTGTTCAGTTTACAAAAGAAATGCTTGTTTTACTTGCAAAAAAAAAGTTTGTAATGGTTACTAAAAAATGCTGTGGAATACAAATTTACTAAGAAATTTTTAGTAACCTCTTGAATTTTTTTTTACAGTGTGTCTATCTGCCTGATAGAGAGTCCGTACACAAAAACTGTATAAGTCAGATACTTCAAATTTTGTGTACTTACAGTTAAATACCTCGTGTCACAGAACAAAGCTTAATATTTCCAAAAATGTCCATTAATTTAATTAAATCAATTTTATATATGCCATCCAAACTTTTTTGCGATTTAATTGTAAAAAGAGAATCTTAATTTCTAAGTTATCCGTTGACATCACGGCTTGGACGTAAAGCGTTTCCATAGTGAACAGAAAGTCTTGAGATCGATCCCCGGTGGTGAATATTTTATACTAAATTGAACTTAATTTTAAAAAGATACGTATTATTGAAAATTTAAAGGATTATTTTATTTTATTTTATTATTATTTTTTTAATCAGTGATATGCATAATATTCTTTGGAATTCAATTTTCTTCCTATTTTAATAACTATTGGGATGTATTAATGATTCAGTAGTATAAATTTAGTTTAAATATTTTTTTTAATTTTTAGAAATTTAAAACTTTATTTACTAGCTAATTTTTTAAATCATGGGTCGTCAAATTTGAAATTCTGGATTTTATTATGTAATATAATTATAATATTTTTAATTACATTAAAATAAATAACTCCTTTTTATAATTATTTTAAAATTAAATTTATTTTTGTTATCCTCGATGTAAATTGTTAATAATCATAAATTAACACCTTGGATCTATAAATTAAACGATAAGTTGTTTTAAAAGAAAGATTAAATGAAATCTTTTGTACAATCTGATATCACACTTAACTACTTGTTTTTTATTTATTTTTCTTTAATACATATATACATTTTTTATCCGGCCGATTTATACTATTGTGCCGTAAAGAAAAAACAAATGGGTTGGATGTTATATTGTCCAAAAAGCTCTGTTGAAAGAGAATTGACAGTAAAGTCAATGTTCTGGCTTCGAGTCCTGATTGAGTGTTCTTCGAGTTACTTTCACTGAATTAAAAAAAATCATGTATGATTTATTTAGCAATCAGTTGACTGTGGAAAAATATTTAAAATTTAATTACGTATCCATATTATGCTGGAGTTCTTTCATCAGTACTTCACCTTATCGAGCTTTTTTATTAATAGAATAGATATCCTAACCAAATGGTTTCTGAGTGAATATTGCGTTGGTTAATATGTCGTTTAGAAATCACAATTGGACGAGGATTGAAAAAAAACCAAATGTTCCCAGTTCGATTCCCACAGTGGTTCCGTTTTTATTTAGTTGGTAAAATTACTAATTCTGTGATAATTTACCAGTCAGATGATTGTGGTAAAATAATTAAAGTGTAGTTACACGTAGTTCATTAAGATATATTTATACGTGCGGTTTATTCTCCATAGCAGATTAAAAAGAAAAAAAAAGAGATCCTAACAAAAAGATTTCTGCGTAAGTATTGTTTTGGATTGGATATCATCCAGATAATTCAGTATGAAAAACGTTGGCAATAAATTCAAAGTTTCTGGTTTGAGTCGGACTTGTTCATATTTTCATTCAGTTGGAAAAATTATTACTCGTATGATTTTTTTAACAAACAGTTAATTGAGATACAACAATTGAAGATTACAGAAACTCTTTCTTTTATGTCCACGAATTTTAAAAGTGCATTAAATAAAGCAACCTTGTATTGTTAATTTTTAGTTGTAAGAAAAAAAGCATAATAAAAGGAAAACTGTTTGTAAGATATTTATTATGAAAAGTTATTAACATAGATCACTCAACACTCGCATTGTGTTTAAATACATATCTATTATTATAGTATTAGTGAACTTTTTTTCCACTGTGATATTAACTAACGATCGTGCGAAAGCTGATGTGCTACATGATACCTTTTATTCACTTACATTTGACGCCAAGTCAAATTCGTAGAAGAAAATGACGTAATAGTCACAATTATTGGTACCTAAATATTAAATTTAAATTGATTTAAAGTAAAGATCTAAAAGAAATTATTTTATGACCATAAATGCTGTTTCGCATAAAAATATTGTTACATACTTAAAACCTATGCAAACGTGGGTTAACATTAAAATAAAACTATTTATAATAATAATCTAAATGCCTTTTTGTTATTATTTAGCCTATTAATACCCTTTATGAATTTTTAATACTTAATATTTTTCGCCTGAAATCGTTTTTATTTTCTAAATGTCTGATTATTTGTTGTATGTCCCATTTTGTTTTTGCAATATTGAATAAAATTTTTCTAAAGTATTTACCATGATTGCATGGCGTGGTTATTTTTGCTGGTTACGAACAAAGATAAGAGGAAAAATAAAGACCATAAACATCTAAAACGCATTACATATTTCGCATGGAACATTTCAATTTATCTGTTATCTTTTTCCATACCGATACGATTACAGTTATTACCTGAGGGAAAAAATGATATTTTACTTTAATTTAATGTAGTATTCAAACCAGAGATTGTAAAACTTTTTTTTTCAAATAAACAGAAATTTTTTAATAGTATGTATGCTCTGATATATCATAAGTCTCAGATGCAAATATAAGAACCATATTTTTTTTCCTTGAGTATGAATGCCGATAAAATGTTTTAATTCTCTGAGAAACTAAGGATTGTTCGGCATTTTAATAAAAACGTTGGCAAAAATAATGTTAATTTAAATTCGTTCTCTCTTTTGCTTTCCAAATAGCACTCCGTATTTTCTGTTTTCTTATCATTTCCTTATAATATTATAAACGTGAAAGTGTGTCTTATGAAATTAACATAAAAATAGATAAATTAATATCTTCGTATGTTTGTATACATGTAGCATATAATGCGGAAAAGATCATAGGCTATGTTGAATTTGCTTTACTGAAATATTTTTTCCTAAGAATTCAAAATTTCATTTTTTTCTAATAAACGACAATTTTTCTGTAAAATTTAATCACCTTTTATTTTTATTCTTGTTACAAAAAAAAGGAATGATAATTTCTCCTCAGTAATTAATTTCAATTAAACAATTTCCATGTGAAAAATGAAAATAAAACGAATTTTCATTTTAAGTAAAAATAAGTGTTTTTATTATTATTATTATTCATGACAAAAATCCGAAGACATGGGAATGAGATGCGTTAATAAGTGGTTTTCTGTCAAAAAGGAAAAGTAATTAGGATATTAAAAAATGAAAAAGAATTATATTATTAGGAAGATATTTAGCTTGGAATTCAAAATTGAAAATAAAATTGTATTTTTAAGTATCTGCTGGAATTACAATGTGCGTAAATATCAGGAACTAATAAAATAATATTAAAATATGTGATATTTTAAATGAATAACATAAAGCATTTTCTCTTATACTAATATATAAGTTTGAATATTCACGCTATGTTTATAAGGAAAAAACATTTTTGTGAAAATGGGAATACATAAAACGGAATAATAAGTTTTTAATTTTTAGTACTGTTTATCATATGAAAAATCAATCTCAATATATTATGTGGGGAAAAGACGATTAAAGTAAATTTTGTAAAAATTGAAAACGTATTTTTAAGCATTGAAATTCAATAAATCAATTTATTTACCAGAAACAAAGAAAGGTCAGCGAACACATTTACTTTGACAGACAAAGATGTACATAAAACTTCAATATACACTATATTGCCATTGATTATTGGACACTTGCGATTTTAGACATTTTACTAAATATCTAGAAAAATGCATAAGGAATCATTTCGAAACTCTTAGTGTATAAATATAATAGTATACGCCATACATCGCCGTGAGTATTTTTTACCGAAACTCCATGGGGGACCGTCAACAAATTAAAAAAGAATGAATATCTTTTGAATAACCCTGTCAAAACTAATGTAGCAAAAGCGCTCAAACTCTAGATTATGATTGAATGCCTTATTGTAATACGCCTTGTTAATTTTTATGCAAAAAGCATGCATGCTCGCAGAGTAATTAAAGTTTTTATAAAAATGGTCCCAAATTTTTCCAAGTTTTTTCCTTATAATTTTCAGAGTTCTTAATATAAAATAATACATTTTTCAGAAAATATGACAAACAACATTGCACACAGTACCTTGTAATCAGAATTAAAAAATAATGAAAATTTTGTACAAAATAAGTAGGTTTACTAAATAACTTTTTACTGCTCATGCGTCAACGATATCAAAATTTCATTTGCATATTATGTTAGATAAATGTATAGAGCAACTTTTGTGAAAGTTACAAAATCATAACTTGAAAATTCTGAAAATAATCGTCAATTGAATTAGTTGAAAATCCGTTATTCTCAAAATGAAGCAAAAACAAGATGGGTTGTATCCATATATTCATTGATTAGTGTCAATATAGAATATACAATACGGGATGTACTACTACATTTGGATAAAATCCCTCATTTTTTTGCTTCATTTTGGAAACAACGGATTTTGTCCTTTTTCTATAGACGATTACTTTCAGAATTTTCAAGCTATGAAAAATTTGGGACCATTTTTATAAAAACCTTAATTATTCTGCGAGTATGCATGCTATTTGCATAAAAATGAACACAGTGTATTAAAATAAGGCATTCAATCATAATCTAGAGTTTGAGCACTTTTGCTACATTAGTTTTGACAGGGTTATTCAAAAGATATTCATTCTTTTTTAATTTGTTGACGGTCCCCTATGGAGTTTCGGTAAAAATCTTCACGGCGATGTATGGCGTATACAATTATATTTATACACTAAGAGTTTCGAGATGATTCCTCGTGTATTTTTTTAGATATTTAGTAAAATGTCTAAAATCGCAAATGTCCAATAATCAATGGCAATATAGTGTATTTAAGTATTGAAGCATATTGAAGTATATAAGTATATTGACAGATTTCAGAAGTTGATGGTGATTATATAATTTACTTTGTCGTTATCTTAAAAATAGTTCAGTAAAAACGGTTAAAACCGGCACAATTGAGTTAAAATATTTGCAGTTTGCACAGAGTATGTTTGATTGAGCCAAATGAGGGTATTTTAATTTGAGCGTCTTCATATTGCAAACTATTTTTAAGACATACTGCATCTCTATTATTACTTACTCTATTATTACTCTGCAGGATATATTGACTGCTACTTAAGTGAATTGAAATTTGAAAAAAAAATATGTACTGTTCCAATAAATCAGTTTTATAACATGGGAGTTAAAACATTTCACAAAGGATTTTTTGTGAAAAGATCTGATAAAAATTATGAAATATTTTTTCATGTAAAACATTTGCTACTCTTGAGAGAATTCACTGCAGAAAACATAAAAGTGCAGCATAATAGCGCGACCTGCTGGAAGATTTAAACTGTAGTCATATTAAGGAATAACTGAATCTGAAGTTTTATGAAAATCATTTCTACAGATACAGTTATTGCAAGAAACTCAAAAATTGCAACAGAATTTTTTTTTACATTTAAAGCATGTAAATCAGTCAAGAATGTTTACGAATACAATTACTTTCTTCTTCTAAAGATAGAAAATTGTAATAAAACAGTTTATTAATTTGATAGGTATATATATTTAGTTATAAAAATATTTCTTTGTTTTATTTTGTCAAAATGATGTCATTTTCAATTCAGCAGCTTCGAAATTAAAAATAAATTTTTTAAATAACAAGACACTTGTCAGAAATAATATTTTACATGAAAAGCTACATATTATCAAAATGCAATTTTTGATTCTATTCCAAATAAAATCAATTTCTTGAAATTAATAATATATTTATAAAAAAAAAAAACTTTTAAAAAGTAATGTTTCCGGTATTTTTTAAAGGAGAATAATATTCAATTTCATTAAATGATTTCATGTTTTAAATAAATTAAAATGCAAAATTTTGCATGATTCATAAAATGAAAGGCTATTTTTTCTCTTTTTTGACAAGTATTACTTCGTACGACAAAATATCTTAGTTAAAGTATCACCATATTGTAAATCATTAGGGGATTTCTGTACACAAATTATTAACATTTTATAGCAATTGTGCAAATTGATTGGCGGGTATTTCGCAGAGCTCATCATTTGCAAATACATATATATTATCATCCTTTTACCGAACAATGTCCCACAATCCCAGTTTCCATAAAATTTTAATATATAGTACAAAATATTCGATCTAAAAAATGTTTAGACAGTTATTTTAATTGGAAACAAGATTTTAAATGTGTTTACGTGTAACGAAACTATTTCACAAATTATTCAAAGAATTTTTCTTTTACGCCACCCTTTCTAATTTTTAATAATACTCCAATAATCGAGAAGCACAAATAAAAAAATCAACAATAAATCTGGGAGTCATTTTCTGAAAAAACTTTTTCTTCTATTTTAAAATAACTTAATTTACAGTTAAAAGTTCCTGTGAAAGATAATTTGCTCAAACCACGGAGCATAATCTTGCAATTTTTGAAGCTTCCATAACTCTAAATTACAGCACAACAAACTAAATGAAAATTAATATGCGTGATCAGGGTTTTTTTTTTTTTTTTATTAAACCGATTTTTTTGCCGCGGTTTGAAACAATAAAATCTCTGTTGTTTAAGCTCACAAAAAGAATTTAAATGATACCATGCAAAAGCTGGGTTCCCGGGGAGATCTCCCTGTATTCCTTGTGAAGTCCTGTATTATAAAGAAATAATATATCACCCATAATAAGTGATAAAAAGTTGGTAGATATTTATGTTTATATTTTTTCATATTATGAGTAGAATGCTTTGATTAATAAAGAAATTTGTTTTCTTTATTACATGTACAACACGTCGAGGGTAATAACTAGCTTTTTATATATCTTTAAAAACAATTCTTTTAAAAATATTTTTATCTACAGCTGATTTTAAATCATTTGTTTTGAGAAAAAAGAAAAATTCAAGGAAACCAAAATAATGAAATTTAATTTAAACCTAAATGTTCAGCAGCAAAATACTTATTATAATCTAACCAAAACGTATAAGTTCCTAAGAATAACATAGCACTAGACTTCAATGCTTTTTGATGTAGCGCCAAATTTAATTATTACTATTTTGCACTTCCAATCTCGCCCTTTCCCCTTTTTATTTGCTTACTTTTTTTCTGCCAAACTGTAAGATGCATGCAAAATGAGTTTTCAGAGAATACGAAATTATCTGTTGAAAAAAGTTAATTAACGTTGCTTTTCATAAAGTCTTAGAGATTGAAGTCTTCAACATTTTCCATACTTCAAAGAAATTTTTCATAAAGCTACATATCGAAAAAATTATTAGCTAGAGATAGAAACTTAATAAATTTATTGAAAGGTCAATCTAAATAGCAATAGGAAATTATTTTACTCGGAAAAACTTTCAGCTAGAATAATTCGGAAAACCGTTTTTTTCTCAGCGTTCGATCTAAAATGCAAATTACAAAATTCATATAATTATCAATTTTCTTCACTTGTTTTAATTAAAATTAGGTTTGTATACATTAATATATTTTATAAAATTGATCTTATGTATCCGGCTAAAGCTACATTAATTAAAAGTATTCCATTGCAAAAATGATTATCAACTTTTTTTAAGTTGCCTAATATTTATTTTGTTTAAATGTCTATCAATCTATATTATGAAAGAAAACATATATGTGTGTAACGCTGACGTCATTTAGCGAATGACAATACTTTTTCGTGGAATTTCTATTTTGAAATTTTCGTTACTGCAACATTTAAACTTCTAGATTTCGCACATGTTCAATCTTTCAAACATGTTCAATCTCACCATCATATTGGAACGATAGTACTACACTGTTAAAAATCTTGTTCTAGTTTGAACCAAAAAAGTTTGTTTTTTGGTGCTCAATATCTGCCACCGTAAGATGGTGAAATCTTGAACCAAAATTTGGAGCTCCCATTGAAGCATAGTTCCAATACTTGGAACGAGGTTGAACTAGGAAGCCCCAAATGTTGGTACGAGACTTCACCATCTTATGGTGGCAGCTATTGAGCACCTAAAAACAAACTTTTTTGGTTCAAACTAGAACAAGATTTTTAACAGTGTAATCTTTTATCGTGTAAATAGAATATTAATTTTTTTATTCTATCTTTCTTAACATGCAACTTGAGTAGGGGAGAGTGGGGATGAATGGGACAATTTTTACATTTTTATTAATAACTTAAGCTGTTTACAATTGTTAATTTAAAAAATATTACTTAAAAAATACTTCAGCATTTATCTACATATTCACATGCTAATTTCAATAAACAATTATTTTATATATATATATATATATATAACATGAATGCATACTGTTCCATTCATCCCCATGGTGGAAATGAATGGGACAACTTTGGGGATGAAAAGGATAGGTAAAAAAATATTCTAAACATATTTTATTTTAAAACTTAGTGATACATTTTATTTTACTACATATTAACTGAAGCTAATATCAAATGACAATAGTACTTTGGTTTTGGCAGTTCCCAAAGTGTAGTTTCATAGCAATATCTCCAGATTAACAAAATAAATTTCTGGTAGATCAGTGTAGTAAAATGAGCAATTATTATCCTTTTTTTCTCAAGAATTATTCTTGAGGGTTATCATTATTGTTATTTAAAACTCCAGCAACGTAATGTTTACACGTATATTTGTTAGGAGAAAGTCGTCTTCTTTTATATTATCCAAGCTGGAAATTAGGTAATCCATATCACTTGAAATCATGTTCATATCACTTTCATCTGCATCATGAAGGGATAAATTGTCAGATTTTTCGCTACTGTAAATACCATTACTAAAAATATTTCTTGAAAGCAGTCAATTCCTTTTTCTAGGTTTTTGTTTTTTTCTCCAAATATTGCTTTTTTTTTTTTTTTTTTTTTTTTTTGTATCGATTAGGACACGACAGTGGCCCGTTTTCTCCTCTTAACAACTGGTTTCTAGGTAATGACAAAATGTCATTTTATTTATTATGGAATAGCCCTGGGGATGAATGAACAGTCCCATGCATCCTCATAGCCATATGGTTATATAAAAGAGTGATTAGGTTTAGTAAGCACTGACATTTGTTCATTTGCATCTAAAGTATAACAAGTGAATATATCATTTTAACATTAAAAAATTTATAAGGTTTTGAGAAGGTTAACTATCAATTAAATACTAAAAAGATTAAACAGAAAAACTTACTTTGGTTCTTGAAAAATACACTTTGTACAGTAGCAAATCTTCTGTTTTGAATATTGCTTTGAAAATATGTCCCTTGACATATTCAATATATATTGTCCCTTGATTTCAGTATTGTCATCAGTCAGGTAAATTATCAAATTATTTATATTTAGGAAACATATACAAATTTATGTTGTCCCATCCATCCCCACTCTCCCCTAACTATTTTTCATGGGATAAAGGATAAAACAACAGATTAGTGTATAATTTTGGTTCCGTTTTCTTATGACAATTGAAAAAAAAAACTTAAAAATAAAGAATACTGCCCAGTTAAACTGATGGCATTGAGTTCACAGGCTACAAATACTAATTGTACATTAAAGCCTTATATTTTCAAGGGTTAATTACGTTCGAAAAAAAATTAAGAAGGGGAAAGAGCTCTCCCCTTTCCTCTTTTTTTATACTTAATCATTGAACCTCCTATACTGTCAAAGACATGCTTTATCATATAAAAAATCTATATCCAAAATTCAGAGCAAATGAGATAATTCTTAATAAAAACCCATTTAGCATTTATATAATTTAAAAGGAGTTATCCCCTTCTTTTATACTTAACCATTAAACTTCCAAAACTATTCAGAGATTTGAACGAAATCTGAAAATTCTGCTTGAAAAACCCATTTATATAAATTAAGGGGGGGGGGGGCATTAGAACCCCTGTTCCCTCTATTTATTCTTATTCAACGAACACCTAATAACAGTCACGGAATCGCCTCATCAGAATGATCCTAATCTAAATTTTGAACGAAAACTTAATTCTGCATGAAAATCCCATCTATATCAATTAAGGGGAGGGGCATGATCCCCCCGTTCCCCCTCTTATACATATCGAATGAACTCCAAAAACTAATCAGAGAAGCGCCTTGTCAGGATATACCTACATACAAAATTTCAAGGGATCGCATATTTTTATCACGAGTTATCGCGTTACGCACGAACGAACATACAGAACGGACGGGCACGTAAGCTCTCAGGCTATGATAGCCTGTGAGCTAAAAACAAATACTTGCTACTTAAAGAATATCGTGGGCGATAAAACCTGTTGAATTTTATTTTATTTTTATGTATAAATTAAATAATTTTAAATATTTTTCCAAATTTTTTTACAAAAGATATGTGTTTTTTCTTTACAAAAGTGTATTTTAAAGAATATTTGTGTAACTCATTATCCCTGAATTTATCCTTTTCTTATCAAAGTGCTGAAATAATGCAATTTTATTAATCTGTAGGAAATAATATTTTCCGAATAAAAAAAAATACAAAAATTAATGATATCTGATAACATATGGAGCTACTGTAAAAAAAATATATATATATATATAAATATATAAAGAAAGCATATTAATCATTAGCTAATAGATTTGTTTTGCAGAGTTCTTGAAATGAAAACATGATTTTTTGGTGATTTTCTGTGTTATTACGAAACACTTACGTTATATGCATACCTTTCTTTACATGTTGTTTAAATCTGAAGAATAAAATACGAATAGTTTAGAAAATAAAAATGATGTCATTTAATGTATAAAAAAGCGTATGTTTAAATTTTGAAACTAAAATATGTTTTGAAGAAGTGCACTAATTTTACTGCAGCGAGATTCAAATTCTTCACAGGGGATTTTTTTTTTCATTTTTGAAAACAACAGAATTGAAATAACACGGTAATAAGTGCACAGTTTTACAAAAAATAGCCCATCTTTATACAGGGTGAGTCATAAACGTCGAAACAATAGGCTATCTCCTTAAGTATTGTCCCTAGACCCATACTTCCAATTGCAAGGATTCATAAAAAAGTAAAATTTTTGATAAGATGAATTGCAACTCCATAGGAGGGTCTCTTTAAAATAGATACGAAAATTAAACTTTTATAAAAATTCCAATTAGAAAAACTTTCCTTATTCAGTCCTGAATAATACACAAAAAATTGCATCTTCATATCTTCAAAACTAGCTTAATAATTCATCAGATTTTAAGGGACTCGACACAAATTGAAATACGCGGAATTCAAGAAGCAATGTTACTTTAATAGTTATGTTACTTAACATGTAAAAAAAATATCTTTGGAGCAAGAATTTTGATTTTGTTTCTTTTTTGTGATAGTTAGTCACACAATTCGCTAAAAAAATCACATTCTAAAATTTATCATAAAATTTATCAAAATTTCAAATAATTAGTACTAGTTTAAATGGGATAATTTAAAATAGTTATAACTATAAACATTATTTATCGGATTTCAATTTCTTTCCACATAATTAAAGATAAAAATCTCATTTTAGCTTTGTTCCATGGGTTCTTTTTCAATATTAATTTTGAAACTGTTAAAATAGTTATTTAAAAATGATATAACTTAAAAAAATTTTCAAAAGTAAATTTGCAGAAACAAAACTACTGTAAACTAATCAAAAATGACATGTTTCAAGTTTGCACTTTTTTTTTCTTTATCTATTCTTGACTTTTAATAATTTAAAGATGAGAAATAGTAGGGAAAGAACTCATCATGCAGAAAAAAGAAATGAAAGTTTTACATACATTTTGGCTCCTAATGAAAAGTTTAAATGCTTTTTTAAGAATTGAAAATGTAAAATAACTCATTTTTGTAATTCAAACTTCCAATTTAGTTTAACTTTTCTCATTTCCATCTCCCTTCTGTACTGTTTTAATGTCCGTCAGTTAAAACAATGCTTTTTCTAAGATGCGGATTAAGTCTTTTTTATAAGTTTAACTCTTACAACTTTAGGTTTCTTATCGTCATGAATAGGCTGTTAAAAAAATCTGTATTCTGGGCCCAGGCCGGGCCAGGACCGAGACGTGACGTATTTCTGAAGACTGGGTCAAACGTATTTTTCATAACGGAAGGGACTGATTACTTCTTTCTAGATCTACATTGGATGAAATTTTCAACCCCGGCTGGTCACAATCAGTATTAAAATTACTGTCTCTTACTGACCTAGTACGTGTATAAAAATAAGTAAAATTTGGCTCAATCAAAATTTTTACGTAAAACATATTAAATCGCCTTTATTTTACAAAAATAAATAAAATTTATTTTACAAAAAAAAATAGTGCTTTTAAAGACTAAAAAATTAAATACAATAAAACCAGTGAAAATAATCTGCCTATGACGGAATCTTGTCTTAAACAGAAAATGTGTTGATCCATACAAAATAAATATAATAATACCTGAGAAAAAAAAAATTTCGTTTACTCCTCTTAAGTTGAGCATTTGTCTATAACGTATATTTTCTTTCTTTGTGACTCCGTCTTAAAAGGTATAACTGTATTTTTTAAAGTCTCCAACACATGGAATATGGATTAACAATATTAAAATATATGTGAAACATTTACATATAAATACGGATTCATTGATAATAAAGCCTTTGGCACTTTTTAAGTAATAAAATTATAAATATGAAAAACGACAAGCTAAAAAAAGTATTTTTGGTCAGAACTCCTCCTTACAAAACAATTTTTAACCATGTCTAAGTAAAGAAAAAAACTATGTAGAAATTTACAGCTGAGCCGGGCTATGATTTAAACTTTTTTCCAGGCCGATCCGGGTTATGTTTAACATTTTTTCAGGCCCGCCCGAAGTGTTTTCCCTGTGGGTCGGTTTAAAACCTGACCTAGATATTTTGACCCCTGCAGACCTCCAATGCAAAATGCCAACAAATTTTGAAAACAAGTTTAGGTTTAAATCAATTCGTTGTTTTTTATATCGAAATAAGAGGCACTGTCTAAAATTGATTTTTAAATAACGGACAATTTGTGGACGATCCCTCACTTGCTTTCAAATTTAGTCCAAAATTCTTCGTTTACAGGCATTCTTAAGTGGTCACGAATTTTGGAGAATTTTAGATTTTAACATCTCTTTCAGGTTTTTATATATGGAGATGATTTTGTTTTTGGTTTAATTTAGGAATGGATAAAGAATAATTTCCTAATTGGGAATTTTGCCTTATGGGGGCCGTATGAAAAATTAATTTTAGTATTTTTTGAAATAGACCAAGCATGGCGTTGCAACCTTTCAAAATTTTTGACTTTTTTATGAATTTTTGCAATTGGAAGTATGGGTCTAGGGGCAATAATTAAGGAGACAGCCTATTGTTTCGATATTTAAGATTCACCCTATACAAGAACGGAGACATACAGTGTCATACAGAGCTCATATCGTAATTTTTATTACAATTGACTGCAATTCATAATACAAAACTTGGTCCCCAATAAAATATTTCCTTGATGTATGGCATGAAATATAAGGGAAGATGTTTAGGACCTCCCCCCGGCCTTCCTACGCACATGGTAGCCCTGTGTATGATCTGAAGCATTATTAAACACATTATAAAAAATTAGTTTAACTCTAAAATAAAATCATATCACAACAAAATGTGTATTTCGGATACTGTTTAGATGGCGAAATCTCTGTGTATGCCTTGTATAGGTGTGTATTCCCCTAAATACCATTTTTCTTATATACACTGGTGTCCACAGCGTTACTAATAGACATGTTTTTTCTTTATAATATAATCATATATTGCATTATTTGTTTTTGAATATTAAATCGAAATTGGTTTATCATTATATATTTATTATTCACGGTTAAATATTACTTGATGTTAAATTATAATCCAAGAATTCATATTTATCTTTCATTGAGTAAGAACTCTATCGAGATTGATATACTAATAAATCTATGAGAAAGCTATTTTGTGATAGCTACACACTGTAAAACATTTGTGTAACGTTACTCCATAAAACTGGTGGCAGCCTTGCTGCCTCCAGTTTGGTGGAGTATTTTAACCGATACAATCAGTGTAACATTGCAATGTTACACCAGTAATGCATGTTTTTATTACACCATTATGTAAGAGAAAAAGTACTCAATGAAGTGTAAATCGTAGCTGCCACCAATTTTATGGAGTAACGTTACCACAAATGTTTTACAGTGCAGCATACAATAAATCAGTTAAATGCGTTTATACTATTCATAGCTATATTAAAAAAAAATAAATGGTAAAAGTTCACAAAGAAAGATTTGTATTCTGAAATATGTTTATGTTTCTTTAATATCCCATTTCTTTTTTCTAAAATATTTCCTTATACGATCTCTTTCCTGGATACCATATTGTTTCAGAAATGTTAGAGTAGTTTTGTAAGATTGCTTTACCAAGGCGATTATTTTTGTTGGCTTTGAGCTAACATGAAAATGGATGATAAGGACAGCTTAAGGGGAATACCACATAATCTAAAGCACGTTGCATAGTTAGCTTAAAACATCTGAATTTCTCAGTTATATTTTTACGTACTTTTACGAGTAGAGTCATTACTCCATATATAACTATCTATCTATCTATCTATCTATCTATCTGTATATATATATATATATAATTATATATACATATATATATATATAATATATATATATATATATATATATATATATATATATATATATAATATATATATATTATATATATATATATGATTATATATAATTAAAATATTTTTTTGAAAAATTAAAGTACGGATTTGAATATAATATTATAATATTTTTAATAAATTCTCTATATCTAAACTTATATTAATAACACAATATCCACTTATAGGAAAAACATCTTTATTAAAATCTTTTAATATTTCGAACATAAAATGTTTAATCTTCATCAATTATGTTCAGCTTATTCATTTTCAAAGAAGTTAGAAAATTACTAGCACATTTAAATAATATAATAGCTAACTATTCATTTTTAACTGTTTAATATAAATATAGAAAAGCATTAAAAGATCTTCTTTACCTAAAACAAATGAATATAAATGTGAATTTCATTCTGTGTAAATCTTAATGCAGAGATTAAATAACTTTAAAATTAGAGTTATTTTTTTCCAATGGTTATAAATGCTATATTTCTTTGATTAAATGAAAGATACCTTATGAAAAGCTTTAAAAAATTAAAAAAAAAACCGTAAAACACATAATACTATAACGCACTTTATCACAAACCGAATGTTCTTTATAATTCGATGCGTATGTGAATACATAAAAGCTTAACTTGTAGCGACATTGAATGCATACATATGTCGTATTCCTCTGATTTATGAATATATCATGTTCAGCTGGAATATATTGTTACAATAGCTTCAAGAGAACATACTAATTAAGCTATCGCATTTACAATGTTTATCCCCGGTATAAATGCACAAATGATACACTCAGTTATTGTATATCAAGAAACTAATAATCTCTAGGAAACTTAATAAATATTGTTTTTAGAATGAAATTTTAAGAAAAATTACAGAAAAAACATATTAGGATAAAGTAATGATATATATGTAGATACTAAGTCAAAAAATTATAACATTTTTTTTAAATAAAGTAATATAAAACATACGGTTTGTTTATTCAAAGAAATAACAAGTACTAAATAAAGTTAAGATCTTTTTAAAGTCGTGTGTTTCTCTCTACATATATTATATTGGGATTTTTTAAATGATGTCTTGAACAATTATATTTTATATCTAGACAAAAATAATATTTTATAAATGATGATTTTCTTTTATTTATATTTTGACAAATACTAGAATGAGTTTTTGGAATTCATTCGTCATTTTAAATAAAAGGTAATATGATTTTATATTGAATCTAAATTTTATCCAACTGTAATATTCATGTAATATTTTTAACTTTGAAAAATATCGAATTTCATTTGCTATGTAAAAATAAGTGTTTAAAAGATAAAATAAAAACATAAAATGATCGTCAATACCAATTTCTCTTGAAAATGGATATTTAAAATAAATAAACTTAGGAATTTTAATATAATCTGCAGGTTATATTTTAAATAAATAAAATAAAATAAAAACTTATGGGGAAGTTGGCATTTGCTAAATTACATTACTTTTTATAATGGATGTTCAATTAACACATATGTATGGATAGTTGTATAGTTATATAAATTAAATCTGTTAATATAATTTAATTAATTTAGTGATTAACTTGTACTTAACTTTTAACAATTTGGGTAATACTACTTCTAAATATATAAGATGCATATATTAATTTTATTATACCTTATTTCATCTTATATTAAGATATTGAGTTTAGGTTAATATTGTCAAAATAAATGATGTTGTGCTACACCTTGTTAGGGTAAACTGTAATGTATGGTACGTTTTTTCTGTTTTTTCCCTTCATTTTTCTATCCATTTTTCTAATGTTATTATGTTTTATTTTTAATGTATTTTTTTTTTCTTTTAATGTTGTTTTTATGTGTGTTAGTAGCCTCAAATTCGTATTATTTTGCTTTTCCATGGCTTGTGCGAAGATGAAACCACACACATTATTTGTCTTTATTTGTAGTTGCAAAATATTTTTCGGCCTGGTAATTCTATTTTCGTTTTGCAAATTTCATTTGTATTCATTTTAATTATTATTATTTTTCCCGTGTTTTAATGTGGCAATTTTCTTTTACATTCAATTTTTCATATATCGTTTTATTTTTAGTGGTATTATATATATATATATATGGGTCATTCCACAAGAATCGGGTAACTTTAGAGGTGAAATTGAAATGTACTAATTTTATCTCAGATTTCAAATTTTTTTTGCTATATCAATGAACAATAAGTTAATTTTATTATATTCGTACAGCAACACTCAAATATCTAAATATTTTTCAAAAAATCGAGCTTTATAAAAAAGTAGATTGCAGATTGCAGGGGACTGACATGACTTCCAAGCGACTGACAGAAACCGATAGTTATATTCTAGAATGAACTTTTTAATGAATAATTCAAACTTTTAAAAAAATAATTATTAATAATTATCCAAAAGAGTAACAAAAACATGTTTAATACATAATCTCAATACATACTTTTTATATTAATCATCAACGAATACATGTTTTATTACTTATTTTAATAACACTAATTTAATTTTTTTAAAGCTTTAAATAAAACTTTTTCAAACAAGTTATAACTTTTGAAACCAAAGCAAACGGTAACAGTAATTTTTTTTCTCAAACATCAATAGTTTTATTAAATATACAAGTGACTTTATTACGTTAGGTACTTGAAATAGGTATAGGTAATTTTTCCAATACAATGTCACAGCCAACTTCTCTCCGCTTTCTTTAACATGCGAACAAATTGCGGCACTCTGGTATTCTTTATTTCTTATTAAAAATTTGACTAGAATAAAGTCTCCAACACTGTACTTGCTCCGTTGCTCACTTGTAAATATTTTGCTAGGCTTTTCACGTGATTTTTTTTTTCTTTGGAAGCTGTGAGTGTTGAACAACACCCTGAAAGATTTTTATTTTGTTCAAATTCAATCGTTCCCAATTTGTAATGCTCACAAGTTATATTATCGCAGAAGCAATTCAAACGATTTCATAACAAGACTGTTAGGATGATGTACATGGACTAACAACAAACAAAATTTAAATAAAATTTCAGTTTTACAATTTTCGGTACTGAAAATTTTGAACTTCTAAACATCGCACATTTTAAAATTTTACACAGTCGTATCAGAAAAAATGACTTTTAAATCCAATTTGTTTGAAAGCTATATCTCAATTTGTTTTTTAGTGATTAATTTTTTTTTTGTAGTTTTTAATACTTTTTTGTCATTGTGGCAACAAATGTACGTATGATAAGCAATAGATATACTTATTCTTGTCCGAAAACAACAGCCATTTTCTAAATGATTGAAAAGGGCAAACATTCGTTAAAATATATGTATATATATTTTAAATATTCAAGTTTTTGACCCCAATCGTTCATAGACCCAATCATCAGCAACCCGTGTGCCTAATTTCATAGCCCTGCGCGCTGTGGTTTCCAAATTTTTGAGATTACATAGTTACGCGCTCAGATTTTAATCGTATAGATCAGTAGCTAATTATTAATTAATAAGAAAATTTAAAATTATGTAAAATTATTATAGAAATGATGTGATCCAGCATTCACTAATGTGTTTAACTATTTTTTGCTTTTACGTCAGTCCCCTGGGTGTTTTTAATCTGAAAAACTGCCAAGAAACTGATGCCAGGGGACTGACGTTTTCACTATAAGACACAAAAAATCTACTGATTGGAACCAAATACCATATTATTCTGTTTTAATATTAAATATAGCAATAAAAAGACGTTAAAAGCAGCACACATCAATAATAATTATTTATAAATTATTAAATTATTACTTACCAGGGGACTGATAAATTGAGTGTTTGCAATCTGTTTGTCGACACAAGAATGGTAATAAACATTGAATAAAAATTGCTGATGAATAAATATCAGTCTTAACTGTCATCTTTATGTGATAAATAAATATGAAAAATAGAATTACGTTATCAACAATGGATAATATCAGAAATTTTTGGAATCTAACATAAGCCAGGGGACTGACGCACAAAGCAGGGGTACACAACTTGAAATTAAAAAAAAGTAATACTTTTTTTAAAAAAATCACATAACATGCACAAATAGTTATTAATTAACTATCTCAGAATGTAACAACCTTCATTTTTTCTGTCTAAATCCATTAGTTTAAAAATAATTAGTACTTAAGATTTCACTTTTTCCGGTGGTACACGCCAGGGGACTGACTTTTTGGGGTCAAAAAGCTAAATTTTAATAAAAACATTTTTCAATTTTCAAAATATTATATATGCTCCTAAACGGAATCAACTTTCTCTACAAATGGGCATTTTTCAAATTTTGAATACATTAAACGATAAATAATTTTTTTGCAATTTCACGAAGTTACCCGATTTTTGTGGAATGACCCATATATATATATATGTACATATCTATATCTATATGCATATACGTAATATACACAATATGTAAATGTAAACACTATATATATATATATATATATATATATATATAACATTTTCTGTATGGTGTTTTTAAAATTACATAACTATTAAAAAGGAAATAAGTCACAGCTTTGTTTGTAGAAAAAAAATGCAATAGACTACTGTGTATTTTAAAATTTACGGACTGTAAAAAATTTTACTTTGTAATTCTAAAGTTTGTAAACTTCTGCTGGGCCAGTTGTACTGCTGGACCAGTTGTATGCATGGTCACGCATCCGCTTGAGAATAGTTAGTTCGCTGGGTTTAGCTTCCACATGGCATGACGTTCCAAATAAAACGTTATTTGTTCTAAATTGAACATTGCTTCCTTATGGCTAATAACTTTTGGTTGATCATAATTAATAATGGTATTTTCGTCTTTATTATCTTCATTTTCTTCAGTTGTGCACAATGCGATTATTTCGTCATCTGTAGTGAGGCATAACTTTTTTTTTTATTTTCAGCTTCCAACCAATTCGTAATGTCAATTATATTAATATCTGAGCAATCACCAATTTTTTTTAATATGCTCAAAAAATCTTCAGTTGTAATTTTTTTTTCATTCTCGTTTATTCGTCCTTCTATTTAAATTTTTCGCAAGTGATTTGTGGAAGCGTTTTCTCAAGAAGACAAGGAAACAGTCCCAAGAGACCCCATGGACCGGCTGACAAAGATCGGAATTTTATCCTTATCAGTCATGTCATCCTTATCATCTCTATAGGGATTAATTTACCTTGCTTTCTTGCAATGCTCTATGTAAGACTTTATTGTGCAGCGAGCTTTCGTTGACATTTCTAAATGGATTAAATAGCAAATTGTGAAAAGTGGATTTGCCAAAATTTAAATGATACATAGTTGTTCCTTTTATAAATAATATGAAAGAATTTAAGTAAGAAAGCTTCCGAAAATATTTACGAAAATACTTTTTTATTCAGAACATGAAGATGAAATAAACTTATGTCATGTAATTTGCCGATTGCTTCTCAAACGTGAAAAAAAATCGATCAGACCGATCCGAATTATCCGGAGATCCGTATTAACGGAGTCCGAATTAGCGGGGTTCTACTGTATTAAATTATACATAGATCGAAATATGTTAAATAATCAAGAAAATATTTTTATCTTGGCATGTTTTCTTTCCTTGAGAAACACATGTTCTTAATTTTGAAATAGCTTTTCCTACACTGTAAAAAAAAATCTGTAACCTTAGTAATCTATATTAACCGAAATCTCTTATGCTTACTAAAATTTTATGTGTACACTCTACAAGAAAATGATGTCAATCTACAAAACTTGTAAGGAAAACTAAAACCATCTGTAACTTTACAAAAGAATTTGCTAAAATTTTGGTAACTTTACTAAAATTTTATCTATAATGCTCGTTATCGTCACTTAAAAAGTTCTTGGAATACGATTTCCCAAAAAAAATTCTTAGTAACCTTAAAATTTGTTTGATTCAAAGTGCAAATCTGTATCTGTTACATGAATTTTTATTGTTGCCGTTACATAAAAAGTTCTTGGAATACAATTCTACTAGAAAATTTTTTGTAACTTTCCCAATTTTTTTTTTTACAGTGTATAATCATCTACAGTGGCGGTCAAAAGTTTCCGGCCAGCAAAAATTTTTCAGCTAATTTGTAAATGTACCCATATAAAGAGGAATCTCAAAGCGATGCTTATATATTATATTGACATATTAGTTAGGAACTTCATTATAGAAGAACGTGTAAATATCAATAAAATTTATTGACAAAATTAAATAGAATAGAAAACGCATGTTCTCAATAGTTTCCGGCCACTTATCTTTCTTTAGTTTTTTTCTATCCATAAAGTGTTTTTTGGTTGTCTTTATGAATGAATCAACGTGTACAGCATAGTTTGAATTCAAATTTGAAAAATTCAACAATTATTGTTCATAAATGAGTGATTAGTTTGTCGATAAAAGGCCAATCTTCTCCAGACATTGCGGATTAGTTATCGATCGGTAAAATCGAATGTAAACAATATTTACAAAATTATATAAAGATAGTTATGGCTTTCAGGACATTTAGAGGTCCGGGAGACCCCGGAAAATTACTATTCCTGAGGACAGAATTATCAGGAGAAAAACCATTGATAATCCGCATGAAAATTCCGTTGCAATATACTGCGATTTACGGAATGAATATATTTCTGAAATAAGTTAGTCTACCGTGTTATGATGCTGACATGATACAGAACTTTATGGAAGAGTCGAAGCTAAAAAATTTTCAGAGGTAAAAAAAATACCGACCTACCCTGCTTTTATTTTCCAAGGAACACAAAGTCTGGTCAAGTGAAAACTGGAAAAAGTTCTGTTTATCAATCGAATTCGGAACAGTTTTGGAAGTGATGGCAGACACAACGTCCGATGACCTAACAATAAAAGATATGATTCAACCTATGTTATTCCTACAATGAAGCATGGCGGAGGACACGTTATACCGTGGGGAGTATTTTCCTCAAAAAATGTCGGTCCGTTATTTGAAATCCACAGCCAGGTGAATTATACAATATATAAGGATATCTTGCAAGAATATTTTCTGCCTTATTAGAGAAAAAAAGTTGGTCACATCTATTTTTTTCTTAACATGATAACGACATAAATAATGTTTGCAAACCTCGATAAGAAATGGTTTTCGCACAAATAATTTCATTTTTGAAATGATCAGCCCAAGCGGCCAGCATGAATCCAATAGAAAATCTTTGAAAAAAAATTTGACAAAAGTCTATGGAACTATAAATATTCCAACTCAGCCGAAATTTGGCCAAAATTGCAAAAAATGAGGGAAAAACGTACCATAGACGATCTTTAACTGTTGAATGTATGAATGTCACGTTGCTGCGCCGCAGTACGTATTGCTAAAGTTAATAAAATAGTAATACGATAAAATACTAATTGTAAATGTTGTTGATCACTGTAATTTTCTATTAGAATACCCGTTTTTTAGAAACTTGTGAAGGTGGCCGGAAACTTTTGAGAACATGCGTTTTCCTTTATACTTAATTTTGTCAGTTAAATTTATTGATATTTACATATTCTTCTATAAGTAAGTTCCTAACTACACTGTAAAAAAAAAATTCAAGAGGTTACTAAAAATTTCTTAGTAAATTTGTATTCCACAGTATTTTTTAGTAACCGTTACAAACTTGTTTTTTGCAAATGAAACAAGCATTTCTTTTGTAAACTGAACAAAAGAATTTTTTGTCTAACTAACTTAAAAATTTTTAGTATGAGCCACCAAGCAAATTTTAGTAATAGCTTCAAAATTATTTTTAATAACCATTACGTGCGCCCGAAGGGCAAGAGCGTCCTTCGAGTTGAATCCAGATTTCTGAAGCCGAAGATTTTCGGCAAAACCGCAATAGATGGCAGCACCAAACATTCCTACCTGATCCGACAGGATTTTCATAATCCCTTTATTAACGAGACAGTACATACATTCGGGGGGTATTTGGCGGTGGCAAGTTTCGAACCCGGGACCTTTTAGCCTGGAGTCCGTTACTATAACCACTATGCTATCAAGGCCACACCAACTGAGTTTTAGTAAGAGCTATTAAAAATATAAAACTATTAACTCTATTCGTTGCTAACTTCTTCTAGTAATTCTTACAGATTTTTTTGTTACCGACTAAGATTACTAAAAATTTCTTAGTAATTACAAGAATAACTAAAGTTTTTTTAGTAGATCGACAATTTTTTTACAGTGTATAATGTCAGTAAAATGTATAAATATCACTTTGAGATTCCTCTTCATATGGGTATATTTACAAATTAACTGAAAAATTTTTGCTGGCCGGAAATATTTGACCGCCACTGTATATATAAGGAAGATCAAAGATAACTTATTGTAGTTTAACTTGGATTGTTATTCCTTAAACGCAGAGAAAAAAAAAATAAAGCAGGTGTTTATTTTTCTTTTTATAAATTCTTTCTTTCTTTAGTACAGAAGATGGTTAATAGAATTTCGATAATAACTAGACATTTTTCTCAAGATTTTAAAAGCCAAATAGCAATATCTCAAACTACTTTTCTCCAAAATCGGGTTTTCAATATCTGCCCAGAATGCACACTTGGGATTTACAGAGCTTTTAATACAACGAAAAACGCCTTTATTTTTAATGCTTTAAAGAGTGTAAAATCGAAAAATATTTTCTTTTCTTTAGTATATAGTACTTATGTCTAAGCATTATAAGAATAAAAATAGTTCTCCTTTACAAAATATGTTATAATAATTTCAAAGGATATTGTTTGCTACATCACGAGTTTCCATTTTTGTGTATTAATAATGTAAACATGGATCATGGGACTCCGGTATATATTTGTAATTAATACTTGCAATTAATTATTATTAACATAAAGTTAATTCACAAATTTAATGTTGTAAAACATACATTAAATAGCAAAATTTTATTCTTTTAGATTTATTTTATTATTTATTTTAGTTCTTAATTGTATGGAATATAATGACACCACACAATTTTTAAAACTATAAAAAAATGAAAGTTACAAGTTAATTACACACACACACACATATATATATATATATATATATATATATATATAGTGTGTGTGTGTGTGTAGAGTATATGTTACTTAAAAATCTTGGGATTTTGCATAACATCAATAACTATCATTAGAGAATGATTTTTTTTTAATAACCATAATCTTCCCGTTCCATGCATTAGTTATTGAGACAAAGGTATTACGAAAGCGTGAAAGAAGCAGCATAGCATTACTATTTGTAAAGGAATGTTCGCCAAACACAAAACAACTTCAATCAACATCAGGGACTAACTAAATCTGAATTTGGTGAAAATTCACCCGTTAGTTCTTAAGACAGAGCTCTCGTAATAATCTCAAATAAATGCAACACTGCCGCTCCACCTCTTAAGCAATTTGCACCAAAATGTAATTTCCGCGGAAATTGTATCATGGACCAACTTAATATAAAGTGTATGAATCTTCGTGCTGTAGTTCTTGAGATACATCTATTGTGGATGCCGCGAATCATGTGGCACAACAGTGTATCCTATTAAGCGATATACACCAAAAGTAAATCAGCACATTTTATATCAAGGTATAACAGAATATGAAGTTTTGCAAAATTAAATTTTTCTGAATCAAGTTCTGGTACGAACTGTTTTTATAAAACTTAACAACAGTTTCCAACTTTTCCAGTGTTAAAACGTATCTAAATAAAAACGTGGTACGTAATATAGCAGTGTTGCAATGTACGACATACTTTAGAAGTGCATATAGCACAATACCAAGTTCACATTTTAAACAAGTGTTTTATTTGAGAAATGCTGTAAAAACAAAAGTTTATTACTGTCTTGAATCTTATATTTTATGCAAAGCCAAATGAAGTTTAAATATGCCCTATTTTTACTGTCAGTAGTAAACTAAGTTTGTAAGCAATAAATATTAAACAAGAGAAAACAGAATAAGATTAGATTAACCCTTCAGCACCCATTTCTGTGACGTAACCACACGCATTGGATCAATATGACCCTAATTTTTCGTGAACTTCTCGGTAAAATATTGACATTAGAAATGAAATAAAGAAAGTCAAAAGTATTATTTGCATTGTTTTTTAAGTAACAAGATTTATTATTGTTTTAAAAATCAAATTTCAAAGCAAGAAAAAAAAACTTACTTTTATTCATTGTATTATATTTTTTGGCATTCAATCGTTTTCTATCCTTTTGAAAAGTTTACACATTTTAACGATTTTTTAATTGAAAAAAGATGTTTAAATGCATTACAATTAATATTTTTTTTTAAAGTATATTTTGCTATTTTGTATGTTTGTACGTTGAGTAAAACAACCATTTACACTAGCCACTATAGAAAAATTTCGTGTTTCAAGTTTCTGTTCCCAGGATCTCCTCTTGCTAGACCAACCAGTAAGGTACAGGAAGGGCCACGTACAAGTCTTGAGAAATTCATGAAAATCCTGGGCATAATAGGGAGCGTCGGGTCAAAAATACCCGATGCGTGTACTAACGGGTTATACTGAATAGCAATATCTGATATTATTTTGGCTTCACATTTCTCATTTTTTTTTATAAAGACATTCATACTTTTCCAGTATATACACGCATGCCCGACATGATATTATGCATTTTTGTAAAGTTTAATTATTCTTTGAGCAATTTATTTTTAATAACACTAGGGGGATCCGCCCCCCTGCTCGTTACGCTCGACAACACCCCCCGTAATCGCTTCGCGATTCCAAGTTGTACGCCCCAAGTTGTACGCTTGCTGCATTCGCCAGTACCACATGAAATCGCTTCGCGATACCTTATTTTCCATTACAATCAATTTTGGAATTCATTCCTCTCCTCATTGGTCAAAGCGAGACGGAGCCCTTTTCCGATTGGTCTGTTCGACTCATGGAAGGTGTGGTCCACCCGGACGCGTTATTTCCGAAAACCTTACACATCAGCATTATTCCAGGATTCACTAGTTTTTTTTACTATAGAAGGATAATACAATTAATGATTTATATATTTATTGTACTGAATCCCCTGAGCGCGAGTAAAACTCGCAATTGATCGTTTGTTTTTAACTAAATAGTAGCAATTTTTGTAGTTCTGAATTAAACACATAACTACATTTTTGCTAAATGCTGTCATTATTATTTATTATTATTATTAAAAATAACAACTCTAAACAAATAAAATTAAAAAGAACTAAAAAGTGGGTGAAAAAAAAAAGACTAGAACTACTTATTCAACATCGAACATACAATTAACAATCTTTTTTTTTTCTCGAAGGTGTGATGATATTTTGTATTACGTTAGCACAGATAAAAAATTCAGATAATTGATTTTTATATATCCTTAATCGTAAATTATATGAATATATTATAAAACATATATTATAAATTTTCTTTACCTTGTGTTTTTTTAGTATTCTCTTTAGTTTTATTTTAATATGAAATTTATTTTAAGTATGTTAAAAAAATAGCATTATATGTTTATATTAAAGAAAATATTTTACATTTAAATGAAAAAAAAAATCATATAACTTTACAATGAACGGTTTACACTAAATACAAATAACAAAAATAATAACAAAACACAACGTTAGAAATTAAGACATTTTGAAGTAATTTCGATATAAATTATTAGCATCATGTTCTACCATTTTCAAGATTTCACGTTTTTGTTTCCTTATTTTTCACTTTACAAACTACAACCAGCATGCATAATGAGGTCTCGAAGACTTCAAAATATGTTTTAAAAAATTTATTGGTTTTCAAATACCTAAAAGAATGTTTTTAATGATAAATTAAGAATACTTTCGCCCTTGTTAAACGTAGAATTTAGATTTTTTTTTTAGATAGACGTCGTAAGAAGTACTATTTATTATATTTTATCGTATGTTCAGATTTTTGAAAAAAAAATACCCATTTACGCCGATGACGACACTTAGCATAAAACAACACCACATTTATTAAAACTTTATATCTGTATGTCTATCTATATTTCAATCTATAAATTTCTATATTTACCCATACATTTACATATATATATGCTAGTGTGTATGTGTGCATGTTATTTAATAAATTTGAATTTAATAAAGTCGGTTATTACGAAATTCGGTTATTATCAATATTATTATTAATATTACACTGGTTATTATAAATACTGGGTATTATTAAAAATTACAGCGATAATATGCCCACCAAAATTTAACTAATTCTAGAATTTCATCTGTGAACTCAATAAAGTGATTGTCTGTGCTGCTGCTTACCAGTCTATCATGTCAACTATAGGCTGCAATGTATAAAATTTTTTTACTGGCTGTATACGAATACACAAGATTAATAAGAATATTATTTAAACAAGAATCCCTTGTACTAAATGTAAATGAGACAGAAAATGCATAGATGAGATTTAAAAATAATTTTTGCAAATAATGTTCATGCTAAGTATTGCTTCACAGTTATTTTTTTGTACAGTATTTCTTATGGTCTATAAAGTTTATACACAATACATATCATGCAAAAATGTAGTAAAAAATAAAAATGCATATATATTATCTGAAAACGGTCTTCAGCAACTTTTTCTAACGCGCATTTTTTAGGATGCAACATTGTATCTGAAATTTTCCTGCATCCTTGTAAATGAACGATAATTGCAATACATATAATATTCTGCAGCAAACATCTTGTAGTAAACCTCACTAATGTATATGAATATAACTATTTAGAATAAGGTAGATTACATTTAAATGTGAATCGGTTTTTCTTAAAGACCAGTACTAAAAGAACAATTTATGCCAACCTGTAAATGAATAATAAATGCTTTGCACCCCATATTATGCAGATAGTAATTACCATAAATTTAATTACGTTCGTAAGACAACATTAAAATCATAAAAACATCATTATAATATCCTTAATTAATATCATTATAAAATGCCGCTGGCAGTTTTTCTTCATATATCAACGGCATATTTATGAATTCTCCTTTATACGAATGGTAACTGCAATAAACAATAAATTTAATACTTATTACAATTTTGTGCTTACAATAATATATATGATGTTAAAACTTTATTTTAAATATTGGAGTACTGATAAAGTATGTCGCAAAAGATTCTCCACATAGAATATAATGTAGCGAAATACTTTTGGTGCCCCTGTAAAAGGAGTACTTATGTTACGCATTTTATTTTCCATACCAAACATGTCAGGTCAAACATCCAAAACTAATATAAATTACTTGACCATCTCAGTATATTTACATGAATTAATGCTCAGATAGATGGACGAATGGACTACAAACGGCTATATAAACCCCAATTCATAAAAATTTTCTAAATATGTTTAAAAGCGTTTTTTTTTATTTTTTTTTATTTTATGTAGGTAGGTCATTTGTCATTCGCTCAAACAGAAGTGCAAAATTAGCCGGGCATTGCAAAACGAATATAAGTATACGAATATGTAATTGAAATATCAAGCTAAACGAGCTAAATAATTATTAAGTTCACCGAAAATGTTTGGTAATTATTAATAATAACCCATTAATTTTATAGATTTCATAAATAAATCATATTAAGATGTTTATTTGGATATTATTCAGTTATTATTAATGATAACCAATTATTATCAATAATTAACGATAAATTAATTTGAGCGTTATATATATATATATATATATATATATACACCATCAAAAATAATTCATTTAGCCAAAACATGTATGTATTATTTTGCTTATTAGATATATGTATATATACAGGATGATTCTAAATTGTTTTTACAAACTAAGAGGGGTGATAGTATCTCGACCAAAAATCACATAGGATTAATGGATCTCTTTCCACTCTAAAAGACAAAAAAGTGGAATATTAGAATTCCATCCTGAACTTACAACGGTGTTGAGAAAACAAAAGAACTACAACCCTTGGCAAAAAATTTTTGATCACTGTTATCAAGTTTATGAGTTTCGTATTTCAAAGCGTATACTTCGCGATTCAAGAGCATAGGAATGTTTTGCAATATGCCAAATGAAAGAAAGAATGTTAAAACATAAATAAAAAGTGAATTCAATATTACAATCATATAATTTATAATTATATTGCAGGCAAAAATGTTTCTTCGTGAGAAAAAAATATCCGATCAAGATCGAAATTGGAATATAGTAATCGATCACTGAGGAAAAAAAGTTTGAAATTTGCATACTGAAGATAGATTAGAGTGCCTGCGCATACGTATGATATATGAATCCTATTTAAAAGAAGAATTCTTCCAGTTGCGAGATCAAAAGCAGCTCTGAAGTGCTGGAAAATGACTCGTGTGAAAAACCTGTCTCGCGATTTAAAAATCCGCATGATTTAATTATTAGAAGAAGTAAATTCACAATGGAAAGTGGCTGATTTATGAAATTGTGCTCAAAGTACAGTATGCGATATTTGGAAAAAATATCAGTTGACTAATAGCGTGGAAAATTTACCTCGAAGTGGAGGACCACGAATGTGAATACCTAGGAAGGAAAAAAAAAACTTGTGAAAATATCGAAAAGAAAGCGGCGAGCAACCTCAAAACAACTTAATTCCAAATGGTCTAAGTATAACGTAAAGGCATGTGACCGCAGTACGTAATCATCTAAATGTATCAAGATTAAAATCTTGTAAAATTAAAAGAAAATTTTACATGATAAATATGTATAGAAAAGAGCGCCTGCAATGGTGTAAAAAACATGTGCACTAGCCATTTGATACATGAAATAAAGTTATTTTTAGCAATGAATTTCGCATATCTATCGGTAAAGGTGATGACTGTGGAACATTTGTTTGGAGGAGAGTTGGCAAAAAGTTCAATGACAAGTGTATCAATACGAAGACTAAATATTCACCTGCATTTGCAGTTTAGAGTTTTATTACATCACAAGGCTTCGGCAAGTTGTGTATTGTGTTACGTACTTACGTACGTTAGCTTTGAAGTTTACATTGACATTTTAGTGGATTTTTTTATTCCCAGCATCGATCAATAGTTTGGAAATCAAAATGACTTCTTATTTCAAGATGACAATTAGCTCCCCTAGGCACCAAATCAATGAAAAAATTTCAACAAAATGTAGGTAATATATCAATTCAAACAATGACGTGACCGCCCAATAGTCTGGATCTTAATCCCATCGAAAATATGTGAAATATATTAAAAAGAAAAATCGATTTTCGATGAATTACAAATGCCATAGAACTTACGTAAAGCTATAAGGGAATGCTGGGGTAAATTTGCTCCCAATGAGTGTAAAAATCTTAATGAGTCCAGTCCACTAACAATTTCGACTGTCATCCGAAATAAAGGTGGATTTACGAAATATATAATTACAGTGATCGGTTATTTTTTTCCAAATCAAAGCATGATCGGATAATTTTTTCTTTAATGCCTAAATTTCAATCACAATTTTTCTGTTTATAAATTGATGAATGGTGATTTTTCTTTATTGCATATTGTTGTTCATTATATGTAACACAAATGTATTATCACTAATGGTCATTTAATTTTTATGCAGTGAGAATAAATAATCTTTTCTTACAAAATATGGTGGTGTTGATGTAATGATCGGAAACTTTTTGCCAAGGATTGTATAATAAAGGTTGCGCAATCCGATTTATTATTTACCGAAAAACTCACAGCAAGTGCTTAAAATGCTGATCTCGCGTGTCGATTCACAACTGACACCGGCGAATGAACGGATAGCAAATCTTCTCGAACATTCCTGGTGTAGTCTGAATTTGTCCTGGTGTAGTCTGATCTTCTGGCAACAAAGATTATTACCATTAGATTTCAGTTGAGTCCACAGGTGTCTCGTACTGTAAAAATTTCACATCCCTCCAGAAAATAAAGTCTAGTAGGTTGAAGCTGATAAAAAGTACATAAATGTGAAAATATAATGTCTGCATTTTTTTAAATCCCGCAGTAGTCGAGTATCGGTCATTTTTGCTGTCCAAATAAATTTTCTTCTCTTAATTGAAATCGCCCTTTTAAATACCATTAACTTAATAAAACATACTGAAGTAACAAGGCACTTCTAGTTTTCCTTCAGGTACATTTTTACAAACATAGTTAATATTGGTGGAAACGTGTCATGAAAGATCCCTAATGTTTATAACTAATTTATTTTTCCGATTATTTCAAATATCATGAGTAAATTGCATAATTTTAGTATAATGCATAAATTAAATAAACTGCGAATGCATATGTTTATTGAAAATTAAAGTTCGAATAATAAGTGAAAAATGTTCATCATTTTACATTTTTTGTATGCAGGTGGCCGGTGGCAAAAAAGTGCACGCAACCAATAATGTTGTGAAAACAGACGTGACTATGCTCCAAATAATTTCAAAAATTAGAAAAATAGATAACTAGCCCAATAGAATATTACCCTTATTTAATGATTAAGCTTTTGTAAATATTTTGAAAGCATAAAGTATTGTGACAACAAATGCATACATGTGTCATATACTTCTGATATATGATTGTATTATGTTCAGGTGGAGTATAGTGTTACTGTAACTTGATGAGAACATAATAATTAGGCTATCACACTTACACTGATTTCCTCATTATATGTTCATGTTTAACTTGATACTTGAGAATCTGCAGACTGGTGATATAAAGTACAGTTGATAAATGCTCTTATATTACATCTAAGGAAAATTAATCTGTATATTTTCATTAAAAAAAAACAACCACATATTGAAATTAGTAAAGATATTTCTGTATAAAGTACTGAAAATAAACCAATAGGAAAAGTTTTTATTATTAATAATAGTTTCTAACTTGCGTAGTAAACATTTTTTTCGTATTACGTTTTTAAAATTACAGACATTATTTTATTATTACAGACATGAAAGCTGCTATGGCTGTCGCCTCGATTGATCTCTTATACACAGAAACAGAGACAATACAGAAAATTTTTTATTACACATATTCATTACATATATTTTAGTACACATCAAAGGGACAACACACCATTCATGCCCGTACCCGGATTCGAACCAGGAACCCACGGTGTGGCGTTCTCTTTGTTAATCCAAAACTATATCCAAAGCGTATATATTTTCGCAGTTTCTTGTCAATCTCCTCGATTAATTATCCTAATTTAGACTTAGTCTTGGATTTTTTCTTTTATATAATATATATCTATAAGACATTAATCTTTAGAAATGATTGTTAAAGGATAATAGTTATCCACAGATGAAAAATATCTGAAAATAATAATTTAATAGGGTTTTTTTTTGTAGCATTTGTGAAGTTATTTTCATATGTAGACAAATAATTATCACTGTACGATTCGCGTAAAATGTAGCAAAAATATTCGCATAATATTAAATTACATCTTATTTACAAGTAAATTCTTTTAATATGTTCAATTAATATTTAAATATATACAAAGAAAATAAATTATGCAAAATTAAAAATTACCATTAATTTCCAGTTCTACGTGTAGGAAAACGTGGTTTTGTATTTCAAACATGTAAAAAATTCACAGAATAATTAAATTATATTTTGTTCAATAAATTAAATTTTTTTAATTGGGTCTCTATGAAATTACCTTATTAATTTTTCATTTTAGAAAACTAATGAACTGATTATGTAATAGTAAATAATAACTAATTCATTACTTCATTAATTTAAATACAGTGCAAATATACAATAGTTTTACGTATACATGAGATTCTAACGGCCCTATCATTCAAGGCAATGTGATGCCAATTACGATGGTGTCCTTTTATGGGAAAGTTTCTGGGTAAAGAACAACAATAGAACCTTCATAGTTTCGTTTATTAGGCCAAATTCAAAATGAGTCAAACACTCTTCGTTTACAAGCATGGTTAAGTGGTGTAAGTCACAATTTTGGAGAATTTTGGAATTTATTACCGCTCTCAGGTTTTTTGATATCGAGATGAATTTTTTTGGTTTAATTTCGGAATGGTTAAGGAATAATTTTCTATTTGAGAATTTTGTGCTACGGGGACCGTATAAAAATTTAATCTTAGTATTTTTTCAAATAGACCCCTCCCCATGGCGTTGCAACTTATCTTATCAAACATTTCGCCTTTTTTTATGCATTTTTGCAATTGGAAGTATGGGTCTAGGGGCAATATAAAAGGAGATAGCCTATTGTTTCGATAATCATGACTCAACCATGTGCATGTTAATATCTTAATTTTTATTACCATTGATCGCAATTCATAATATAAAACTGGATCCCCAATAAAATATTTCTATAGTTTATAGCCTGAAATATGAGGTAAGATGTCTAAGACTTCCCCCCCCCCCGCTTTGCTACGCCCATGGTAGTCCTATGTAATATCTAAAGCATTTTTAAACACAATTGAGAAAAATTAGTTCAAAATAAAATTATATCACAACTAAATATGCATTTTGGATACTGTATAGATTCCGTTATCTGTTGTGTATCTCTTGTATAGTTGTGCATTCCCCTAAATACCATGTATTTTCTAATATGCAGAAAGTAACTTGTAATAAACCTTAGTAACGTATATCAGATTCATTGTATATGTATTATATTTAACGTGTGTGTATATTTAACCTAATTAAAATGTATCGTAAACAATGTATCTTCTTATTCTGTCATGTAACGAAATTCTTTTGTGTAGTCGTGTGATTGAAAAATAAATATTCTTGGCTCTACATATTATATAGAAAGTATATTTTATTTCACTTCATACATGCATATCAGTTTCATTACATTCAAAATGTTGTAAAAAATATTACATTGAGTTGAAATTACTTTTTCACATTAGCTGCAATGTAGCGGAATCTTTTTGACCGTTCCTGTTATTGAACTACACAAAAATGCAATAATTTGTAAAAGTTGAAATGATGCGACGAGTTTCTTCATGGATTATATATGTTACAGGCCAAGCCCGATTTTAGGCCAAACCGGTCTATCCTAACGCCCATCGGATAAACTAGTTTTTCCTAGGCCAAACTGGTCTATCCTAATGCCAATCGAATAAACTAGTTTTTCCTAGCCAAACCGGTTTATCCTAAGGCCCATCGGGCAAATTAGTTTTTCCTAGGCCAAACTTGTCTATCCAAAGGCCCATAGGACAAACTAGTATTTCCTAGGCCAAACTAGTTTGGCCTAACTTTTATAGGATAAACTAGTTTAACCTGCTGTTTATTGGTCTGAACTAATTTATCCTAGGCCGATCTAGTTTATCCTAGGCCAATTCAATTTGGCGTGATTTTATTGAATTCAATGACCGCCTAAGCGCCAACGTTCTAGTTTGTCCTAGGCTGATCTAGTTTATCCTAGACCAATGTAATTTTACATGTTTTTACCTCACAGGCGTCAAAGTCGGAGAAATAATGGGTTCGCATGTTCTGTATGTACGTATATACGTACGCATGTATGTACGTACATATGTACGTAACGCGATAACTCTTGATAGAAATAATGTAATTTGACGTGTTTTTATCTCTTAAGACTACCAAAGCCTGAGAACGAGCCATGTGCCCGTGGGTTCTGTATCTATGTATGTACGTAAGTATGCAATGCAATAAATCTTGATAGAAATACCCGATTTGCATCAAACTTTCAATATAGATTTCTTCTTATGAGGAACTTTTCTAATTAATTTTGGGAAGTCACTGGAAAACAATAAGGGGGGAGGGGAGAACAAGAGGCTGATTCACCCCTTCCCTTAATTAAAATAAGTAGGTTTCCATGCATTATTAGCGTGAAATTTTAGATATAAGAACATTTTGATGAGGAGCCTCTCTTATGGGTGTTCATTGTTTAAGTATTAAAGGAGGGGGAATAGGGGTAATTCCCCATAATTTATATAAATGTATCTTTGAGAAAATACTATTAAAGCTACGTTTTGAATCGAATTTCCGGTTACGACTTCACGGAAAAAAAATTGACGCCGTGACAAGAATAGCTTAGAGGTCGATAAGTAATTAATTAGTCAAAAATGGAAAACGCTGTTTGATTCCAAATTACGTTCAGCTCCGATCTGGCTCGAATATGCAATGATAATAATAATAACAACAATAATAATAATAATAAATGCAAGTCTGATCTCAACATGGCATATGTCTGCAGAAAAAAAGCAAACACCATGTCCAATACATCGTGTCTTTACGGTGGACATGTTAAATTTCTGTATTCATGTTACCAGCAAAGACTCTTGACACACATTTATACTTATTCTAGTGAAAGATACATTTTTTACCGGAAAACCCGATTTTGTGCCAAATTAGATTCGCCTAGGCCAAACTATTTTATCCTAACGCTAATTGGATAAACTAGTTTTTCCTACGCCAAACTTGTTTATCTAAATGTCCGTAAGATAAACTAGTTTTTCCTAGGTAAGAGAGTATTCCGTCATTTTTCCCTTCATACTTAACCATTAGACTGCCAAAACGATTCAGGGAATTGCGTTATCAGGAAGAACCTATATGCAAAATTTGAAGTAAATCCGTAAATTCTGCGTCAAAACCATTTATCTAAATTATGAGGGGTTACATACATTACCCTTTCTTTTACACTTAAACAATAAACATTCACAACTAATCACGGAGACTCCTTGTCAGAATGATTCTATGTCTAAAATTTTAAATAAAAACTGATAACTCTGCATGAAAAATCCATTTATCTAAATTTACAGAGGGGAATTAGCCTACCGTTTGCCCCCGCTTATTCTTATTCAATAATTTACAAAACTAATCAGAAAAGTACATTATCAGAATGAACTACATCCAAATTTTGAAGCAAATCGGATATTTCTATCAAGAGTTATTGCGTCACGTACATACGTACAAACAAGCGTACATAGATGCGTACATACATACATACAGAACTTGCGAGCCCATCATTTCTCAGGCGTTGACGCCCTAGAGCTAAAAACACGTAAAATTATGCTGGCCTAGGATAAACTAGATCAGCCTAGGACAAATCAGAATGTTGGCGCCGAGGCGGTCATTGAATTCAATAAAATCACTCCAAACTGAATTGGCCTAGGATAAACTAGATCGGCCTAGGATAAATTAGTTCAGACCAATAAACAGCAGGCTAAACTAGTTTATCCTATAAAAGTAGGAAATACTAATTTGTCCTATGAGCCTTCGGTTCCACTAGTTCTGCCTAGGAAAAACTAGTTTGTCCGATGGGCGTTAGGATAAACCGGCTTGGCCTAGGAAAAACTAGTTTATCCGATGGTCATTAGGATATACCGGTTTGGCCTAGGAAAAACCGGTTTATCCGATGGGCGTTAGGATAGACCGGTTTGGCCTAGGCCAATCTAGTTTGGCCTGTAACATATATATAAAATTACTAACCATGTAGTTGGGTGGTGTTCTACGCTTTTACATGAGTATAGAACATACGGATGGCGATGACTATAGGACCGCGCATTTATATAATTACGAAATCACATTAAATACATACCAAAATTAACTTTAATTTCATTCCAAAAATAAAAGGATACATTGAGAAAATTATAATTGTAATTTTGACAGTAAAAATGACAAGTACTAGCAAAACTAAGGAGAATATTCCGGTAACGTGTTCCGTATACAAACTGAATTTGCACGATTAAGCATGCTTATTCCATCTTTCTTCATAATATATCAAATTTAGATGTACATCATCATAAGGAACAATAACGTCTTGAAACTTCTAAAGAAAACTTTTTCAGTGCTATTATCCAATCATAGATATGGAAATTCAAATGGAAACTCACAGATGAATTAATTTTAAGAGGATTAAATATCCAAAAATAGATACAATATTCTTTATTACAAAAGTGTTATTTTATATATTCATTATTTATTGAAAGTCATGATGAAAATATCTGTTTAAATGCTCTAAAAATTAATTGCATAACCAGTATTTTAATCAATAACATTAAGATTGATGCTAGGCAATCCTATTACATTTGATATCATATTATCTTATTTTTGCTAATTTTTCAAGCCTAACATATATTAATTGAAAGTAAATCATTCTCTTATTAAATATCAGATATTGTCTTTCAAAAAAAAAAAAAATATAAATTTATAAAAATTTACGATTTTTAGCAATTGAAATGGCTCCTGTGACCGGCCTGCACGCTATAGGTATATTTTTTTTTTTCTGTTTGAAAATCATTTAAAAACATGTAACTTTTAATGCATTTTCAAACAAATTGTATTTGAAAGAGCGAATTTTTCTGTTCGATAGTGTAAAATTTACACTATTCGATGAGTCGTAATAAAAGGAATAACTAATCAGATGTAGCAACTGTGTATTTCCATTAGCACTAGTCATGGTCATATTTTCTCTTTATAATATAATCATATATTGCACGATTTTGGTTTTGAATATTAAAATGAAATTACTCTATCATAATTTGTTTTTTATTCACAGTTAAATGTTATATGATGTTAAATTTTAATCCAAGAATTTATATTTATCTTTAAACTGGCTAAGAACTCTGTCTAGATTGATATATTAAAAAATGTATGAGAAAGTTGTTTTGTGATAGCTACAGTATGCATTATTTCAGTTAAATGAATTCATACCATTCATAGGTATATTGAAAAAGGAAATAAATAAATGGTAAACATTCTCAAAGAAAAATTTGTATCCTGAAATATGTTTATGTTTCTTTAATATCTTCTATTTATCATTTCTAAAATATTTTCTTGAACAATCTCTTTCCTGTATATGATATTGTTTTAGAAATGCAAGAGTAATTTTGTAAGATTGCTTTGCTAAGATTATTTTCGTTGGCTGTGAGCTAACATAAAAGTGGATGATAAAGACAGTTTAAGGCGAATGCCACATAATCTAAAGCTCGTTGCATATTTAACTTAAAACATTTAAATTTCTTTGTTACTTTTATACGTACTGTTACGAGTAGAGTCAGTACTCCAGAAATATATATGTGTGTGTATACATATATATGTATATTGCTTTTTCTTTTCCATGGATCTTTATATGTATGAGATTCCCTCAATACCAAAATTTAATATTAAATGTTAAATGAAACTGTCGCTAAAAATTTATGATCTTTTCGTGATGAGGGGTGACAAAAATGTCTGTTAAATTTTAGGATAATAAATAACATAAAACTGTGGATGTTGACAGCTATGTTTAGGTGATTCTGTTAACCTTTTTAAAAATACTTTCTTTAGAAAGTTTTTAAACACACATACAAACATTTATTTCTTTTTTACATACTGTATATATATATATATATATATATATATATATATATATATATATATATATATATATATATGCATACATAATTTTACTATAGGCTAAATAAAAAATAATCCTTATTAATTATAACTATGTATCTTATGCCAAACAAATATAGGTATATAAACATACATATATGTATATATATATATAAATAGGCATAATGTCTTGAATCACAGGCCTCTATCAGGGCCGACTCACAAATGAATTCCTCCAAAACGACGCAAAACACTTCTAATTTTCGTAACCATCATGCCTACATAAAAGAAGACCAGATACAATTGGAGGATTTTCTACAAAAAATTGGCAATTCCATTTTGACATTATTTAGATATCCACTTTCTTGTAAAATATTAAAAATAAATAAAATAAATAAAAAACAAAGATAAAAATAAATAGAAGAGGTATTTTTGGATATTATTGGTGGCAATACGTTTAAAAGTGCATGGAGTAATGCATGAGTATAAAATATATTTTGGCAATAATTTTAAATTTAAATAATAAAAACATTTTTTAAAACTTCCCCGATAATGCAGAAATGAAGCTACCTCATTTTTGCTGTAAAATCTTCAATTGGACGAGTCACCTCTAACATAGTGTTTCGAAAAATGCGATGAATGGGCCTTATTAACGCGATTGACAGTCAAGATTATGATTTCAGATTAGGAGTAATTTTTTAAAATTCTCACCCTTAAACATAACTATAACCAATAACTATTGTATTGCTGTTAAACGGAAAGAATCCGTTCCACACTTTAAAAAAAAACTTCAAGAGGTTACTAAAAATTTTTTAGTAATTTTGTATTCCACAGATTTTTTTAGTAACCATTAAAAACTTTTTTTTTGCAAGTGAAACAAATATTTCTTTTGTAAACTGAATAAAAGAATTTTTTGTATAACTAACTTAAAACTTTTTAGTATGAGCCATCAACAAAAGTTTAGTAATAGCTCCAAAATTATTTTTAATAACCAATACGTGTGCCTGAAGGGCAGGAGCTTCCTTCGAGCTGCATCCAGTGGGTAAAAAGACAGACTTTTGAAGAGGAAGATTTTCGGCTAAGCCGCAATAGATGGCAGCACCAAACGTTGCTACCTGCTCCAACAGGATTTTCATAATCCCTTAATTTAACGAGTACTTACATTTCATACATTCGGTGCGTATTTGGTGGTGTCTAGCATCACACCCGGGACCTTTCAGCTAGGAGTTCGGTGCTATGACCTAGGCTAACACGTCCACACGAAGTGTGTTTTAGTAATAGCTATTAAAAATATAAAACTATTAATTCTATTCGTTGCTAGCTTTTTACTAGTAATCCTTACAGATATTCTTGTAACCGAGTAAGATTACTAAAAATTTTTTAGTAATTGCATGGATCACTAAAATTTTTTAGTAGGTCGACCCTTTTTTTTACAGTGCACTAGTTTTAGTCTCATATCAGAACCTTATCACATATAGACAAAAGAGCACAATTTTAACATCCCTTGAAAGAACACTCGCTGACAAACAGCGATTTCCAGATGAGAGGGATTCTTGTAGAAATACAAAGACGTTGCATACCAGTTCTCAAGTCAAAGAAATGCGGTTATATATAAATTTTCACACGAATACAGAAGTTTAACAACTTTCAGTGTTCCCAACTAATTCTTCAGAAAGCTAGTTTTTAATCAATAAGAAATTTAAACGGACGAAGCAAAGAAATAAGTTTTTATAGTTGATCGGATGAATATATTACGTAATCAGACTTCGCATTGATTTATGGGATATCAATTTTTTTAAATGTAAATAAGTGATATTGGAAACAAATAGAAAATTAAAATAAATAAATGGTGTTTAAAGGAAAGTGTAGTTTTAAAGAGATTAAGGTTATTTTAGAATAAAAAATAAAGGTTATTCTTGCATTATACACATATATATATATACATATATAAGTATATATATATATAAAACCGTAGTACATTACTACAATTCAACATAAACAATCAATATAGCATAACCCACATTTAAAACAAACTTAAACAAATATACATACACACACACACATATATATATATACATATATATCAATGATATATATAGTTAAGATATATATAGAAAAACTAATCCGGGGCCCTTTTATATGTAGTTTCAAATTTAATCATAAATTGTTTTGTGATTCCTTTTTCTGGCATTTTTTTCTACTTATTTTTTTTTTATTGGTAAAAGTAATTTCTATTCGAATCAAGCTGCTGTTTCGTACGATATTAAGTTAATAAAACGTTGAAAAAGTTTATAAACGTAGTTTTTTCTAAAGTTTTGTGGCAGCTCTTAAAGATTTGCATCCTTCAGAGGAAGCTTTAGTAAAACTGCATTTAGAAGAAACTAATGACTGCTGATAGAAATATTTATTTTGTTAAAAGGTCAAAGTGAATTACGCGAAAAAACTGTTTTCGTATACCGCATTAATGTAACTTATGTACTTTGATGCGTTCTGGTATAATATTAGGTATTTTTGAAATAAAAGGAAAATTTTAAAACTACTAAATTTTATTATTAAAATATTTTCTGGAAATTAAACTATGGATTTGAATATAATAACGTAATATTTATAATACATCCTATATATCTAGACATAGATTAATAACACAATATCCGCTTATAGAAAAAATACCTTTTTTAAAATTATTTTAAGTTTCAACTATAAAATGATTAATCATCATCAACAATTAAGTTCAGCTTATTCCTTTTGAAATTGGTTAAAAATTACTAACAGATTTAAATAATATAATATCTAATTATCCATTTTTAACTGTTTAATATAAATATAGAAAATCTTCAAAAGATCTTCTTTAAGTTAAACAAATGAATATAAATATGAATTTTATTCTGTGGAAATCTCAGTGTAGAGATTAAATAATTTTAAAATTAGAGTTATTGTTTTTCTAATGGTTATAAATGCTATATTTCTTTGATTAAATGAAAGATACCTCATGGAAAGCTCTAAAAAATAAATAAATGAACCTCTTAAGACACATAATACTAAAACGGACTTTATCACAAACCGAATGTTTTTTATAATTCGATGCGTATGTGAATGAAAAAAGGCTTAACATGTAGTGACATTGAATACAAACATGTGTCGTATTCCTCTGATTTATGAATATATCATGTTCAGCTGGAACATATTGTTACAGTAGCTTCAAGAGAACATACTAATTAAGCTATCACAATTACAATGTTTATCCCCGGTATAAATGCACGCATGGTACACTCAGCACTCAGTGATACACTCTGGTATATGAATAAACTTGTACTGTCTAGTAAATTTCATAAATATTGTTTTTTGAAATGAAAGTTTAAAAAAAAAGACAGAACAAACATATAAAGATAAAGTAATTATATGCAAATAGATATTAAGTCAAAAACTTTTATAACATTTTTTTTTAAATAATATAAAAATATGGTTTGTTTATTTAAAGAAATAACAAATACTAAATAAATTTAAGATCTTTTTAAAGTCGTGTGTCTGTATATATATATATATATATATATATATATATATATACATTGTATTGGGATTTTTGAAAAGATGTCTTGAATTATAATACTTGATATCTAGACAAAAATAATTTTCTTTAGACGTTGATTTTCTTTTATTTATATTTTGGCAAATACTAAAATGAATTTTTGGAATACATGCGTCACTTTAAATAATATATAATATGATTTTACATTGGATCTAAATATCACTCAAATTTAATATAGATGTGATAATTTTAACTTTAAAAAATATCGTATTTCATTTGCTATGTAAAATTAAGTGTTAAAAAAATCTTAAAATGTTCATTAGTGCCAGTTTTTCTTGAAATTGGATAGTTAAATTAAATAAATCGAGATTTTAAATATAATGTATAGGTTATATTTTAAATAAATATATTTAAAAAAACTGAGAGGGGATGTGACATTTGTTAAATTGCATTACATTTAATACTAAATGTTCAATTAACACATATGTATGAATAGTTGTATAGTTATATCAATTAAATCTATTAATATAATTTAATTAATTTAGAGATTAATTTGTACCTAACTTTTAAAAATTTGGATAATAGTATTTCTAAGTGACTAAAAAACTATGATATATCTTTATTTTTTTATTTCTTCCCACAGAAAATGCTTTTATAGAATTTCGATAATGATGATACCACTCTCTTAACTTTTAAAAACCAATTTAAAAGATTTAAAAGTATTTTACTCAGAAAATTGTTTTCTTTTATCTGCTTCTGTATGCACTAGGGATTTAAAGAAATATTTCAAGAGAAGTACCTTCATTTTGACTTTTCATAAGATTTCCTTCCATTTTAGTAAGCTTTTGTTAGTTTACTAAAGCCGAAAAAAGTAAATGTTCTTTACCAAAACATGCGTGATTTAAAAGAAACATTATATATATATATATGTTCAATTAACACATATATATGGATAATTGTATAGTAACATTAATTAAATATATTAATACAATTTAATAATTAATTTCAAGGATTAACTTGTACCTAACTTTTAAAAATTTGATCAATATCTAAAGTACTATTTCTAAGTGTAAAAAATGCATATATTAATTATCCATTGTATTCCTTATTTAATCTTATATTAAGATATTGAGTTTAGGTTAGTATTGTCAAATTAAATAACGTTGCGCTGCATTTTTTTAGGGTAAACTGCATGTATGGTATATTTTTTCTGTTTTTTTCTTTTTATTTTTCGATTTAATATTTAAATGTTAATATGATTTATTTTTAATGTATTTTTTCCATTTAATCTTGTTTTTATTTGTGTTAGTAGCCCCAAATTCGTATTATTTTGTTTTTTCATGGCTTATGCGAAGATGAAACCACACACATTATTTGACTTTATTTGTAGTTGCAAAATATTTGTCGGCCTGGTGATTCTATTTTTGTTCTGCAAATTTCATTTATATTCATTTTAATAATTATTATTTTTTGCCCATGTTCAATGTGGTAAATTTGTATTAAATTCAATGTTTCATACATTCTTTTACAATTAATGGGAATATATTATTCTATATTCATTGTAGATGTTGAACAGTAGCAATGTATATTGGTTATATATTTAAAATACAAACGGAAATTTCGGGTTTTCCGCCTATTTCTCCAGTTCTACTGCAGGTATTTCGATGTAACTTACACCGTTAAATCGGTATTATGTCGAGGAAGATTTTCCTACATAGTGCATCATTCTAGGTATATTAGTTTTAAAATTATGGAGAAAAATTAATTTATTTTGGACAGTAGGGTTACCATTTGGTATATGTTTTTCATTTGGCGCAGCATTTTAAACTATCTTTGTTAAAGAATTGAAATGTTTATATTAATTAGAAATGAAAAAAAAATACAAATATCCCTAAAAATAAAATAAAATGAAATAAACTGTTGTTGATTTTATTTAAGGCACTAAATAAGAGAAAAAAATCCTTTAGAAATAGTATAAAATAAAACTATTCAATTTAAATATCTTTATACGGCTCTAAAGAAATATTCATTGGCAAAGCCGATAGGTTGAATCAATATCTGGTAATTTATCCCCATTTTGCCTATGTATTTGTCACCGGAATAACAACAACAACAACAAAAATACCTAAAATTAAAATTAAACAAAATATAAATGACGCCATTTTTTAAACAGAAAGTTTTTTAGAATGTCAGCGTTAATTACAAGAACTGCTATATGTATTTTTAAAAATTACTAATTACTAAATTACTAAAAATTACAACTTACATCATTGAATAGGTTTGTGTCGTATTTATAATATAGAGATACATCTTTTTATTTTCTTAACGAACTGGGATTTTTTCTTCTTTGTTTTTGGTCGCAAAGATTGATCTTTCTAAGTGTTTATCAGCTGCGCAACTACATATTATGCTGTTGATTAAATAATTTAAACGACTGTACTGATTGGGGGAAAATGTGAACCGAGAGAAAAACTACAGATATACAATAATAATAATAAAAACAGAAAGTTATTCATATGGAGATTTATGGGAACAGATGTCATATACGCATCGGGTTACTAATTAGTACTAAAATGCCATTATTTTACCTGACATGGTAACTTGCATATTGTTGTTAATTTATTGATAAATTGTTTGTTTATTTTTATTCTCACTTTTAATAGAATACAAATATATCGTTTATATTATAAAAAATAGGTTTAGAAAAAAATTAAAAATTACTTTTTTCCGACACCTTGAACGAGCTGCGAAAATGGAATCCCCCCCCCCCCCTATCTTGGGTTCCTTCATCAATCGAGCCAACGGGTACGGGGTACGGAACTCTTCCCTTACTCTTTTGTACTTTTAATGAAATGTATGAAAAGATTGTATTTTAAATGTACATAATATGTTTATTTTACGTGTAGGGGGAACTGGGGCACATTGATACACCCCCTGTACAGCACACAGGGTCATTACAGGAAGTTTCACAACTCCAAAAGATGATACTAGTGAAATTAACTACATACAGAATGTTTTGGAATGATTCAATAGTTTGATGAAATGGGATGGGTAATTAATTGTTTTTATAGGTCAAAAATAAATTTGAGTTGTACAATTGAAATGGTATTATACAACTGTTCCAGTATTTTCAACCAAAACGAATACCCTCCCTGGCAAGTGAAGCTACTCTTTATCATTTCCTCATTCTTTATTGTTAGATAAATTATGAAGTGTTGGATTTGCGACTCATTTTATTCAAAATGGCTGTATGGGGCACATTGATACAACCTAAATCCTTTTCTAGTTCATTTTTTCATTACCTTTTATTTATTTTTTTTTACCATACACTCTTTAATTCAACCATTTTTCGTCAAAAATTTCTACTATTAGTTTTTATTGAAGTGAAATAGCTCTAATTTCTTTATATTAGAAAATTTTATAGTATTTTTGCAAACAGAAGACGTACAAACTTACACAATATCTCGTGCTAGTAGAATTAACAAAAAAATGGACGGCAGCCTGGCAAATCTCACATTTATATCCATTTTCCAGAGAAAAATATGTATTATCGACATGAGAAATGTTAAGTAAGAGAAACAAGCTGCAGAACAGTAAAGGATAATTATATTATAAACATAATTTTTAGTATAATTATCCTTTATTTTAGGAGAGCCTAATTTTTGTGAAAGTGTTTTTGTACTGGTGGACTATTTCTCGGCAATAAGGAGTTTCTATGGTCTTGGTGTCAACATTAGTTGATCTGTCCTAATATGTTAAGTATGGAAACAATAGTTTATTATTTGAGGTTTATTTGTGATTGTCTGAATTCAAGTAATCTGTATCCGTGCTATGTGATTTTTTGTTTTTCGAGAGAGTGAGGTATGAAGACCTAGGGCCCAGGCAAATTGGGAGAGAGTGAAAGGGTAGCCGGGTGTACACGGCGCTGAAAGTTGTATGAATGTTATGTACCAATTTAATTATATGTGTCCTCCGGATTCTTAGGAGATGTTGTAGCTGAAATTTTGTTTTTATTGGAAATTGGCTGCTGTGAAGGATAGGATTATTTTTGAGAATGGAGTCATGTGTTGATGCCAGACCGGGAAGTTTGTATGTTGTAAAAATGAGATTTGGTTACCTTTGAATTTAATCATGGGGTTCCACTATTCTTAAATTTTATAATTGAATATTAAAGATTTTTGATCTTTTTATTCAATATGTGAAAATAATATTTTTATATTGTTTAAAACAGTTAATTGTGTAAGAAATATTATCAATGTATATGATAATTGAAATTTCTTCCTATTATGGACTTTGAAGATTGTTTAGTGAATATTACAATATTGAAAAAGTTTAATAAGTGTAAGATATTAACATGCTGTGTTCTTGTTGAAATATATGCAAGGTTTTTTCAAGTGTGTATAAGGTATATAAAAGCAGTATATATCAATATTTTTGAATATGTTTTAAAACTTAGGTGCCAGATTGAGTGGATCTTGTTAGTATGAGAGTAATTTTAAGTGACTACCTACCTGATAAAAGTTGTTTTCTGATGTGTGTAAATATTATATAAACATTTTTATTTTGTGTATAAATATGTTTGAGTATTTTGGGTGTTGGGCTGAGCTGGAACTTTGGCTAATTTTTATTGTTTATTCCTGGTTATTGTGTCTTCTTTAAAGATTTATTAATATATTTGGAGTTAGTGTACAGGTGATTAAGTGCTGTTGAGATAATGGTCCTTTTTAAGAAGTTATCCTTTTTTGTTCTAAATATGGACATCGTCAGGATGCACTAGTGTGTTAGGCTATCCTTAAGAGGATTAAAACTATAGTGATGTATTTTAAATTCTTGTAGTCGCCGCTTCTTTTTAGATAAAAATGTTAAGAGGGGGATTTTGATAGGATTTAACATCAGTAGGATACTAGCAGTTTTAATCACTTTTATCTTCTTTCTAATATTTCTGTTTAGCACTAAAGTTTAAGTGATATTTAAAGCAAAGACTAAAAAGTTTATTTATCAGTTGTTAAAAAATTAAATTTAAAGTGAAAGTTCTATTTAATTTAATCAATAATTGAAATTAATTGTAAGATTTGGTAAGTGGAGAATTGAAAAGGATAATCTAAAAATAGGAGATCTAGTGTTCTAAGTAGAGGAAAATACACCAAACAATAAGTGGCTATTAGGCAGAATTATTGAAGTATATTACGGTAATGATGAGAAATTTCGCGTAGTTCAGGTAAAAACTCAGAATGGAATTTTTAAAAGATCAATTAGTAAATTATGTATTTTCCTATGCCTGAAAACCATAGTACTTAAAAAAAAAGATAAAAGATAAATATATATATGTGTGTGTGTGAGTGTTATATTGTTTTTTCTTTCAATTTTATATTTGAGTAAACATATATAGTGACCTTTTGTATTTATTTGTGTAATTAGTGTACTTGGTAAAAAAAGAGTTATTATTGAATGTGAAACATGTCAATGGGGGCCGGTATGTTCCATGTAGGCAGACGATACCGTGCTACCTATAATTAAATTCTCAGTGTCCAGAAAGTGAAAAGAAGTGAAGTGTTTTTTATATTATTATTCTAAAGTTGTGTTTGAGAAATGTGCAGACGATAATGCAGCAGTGAGCTGCGAGTGAGTGTTATTCTTTTAATAAAGTGTTTTTTAATATAATCAGTGCCTATGGAATAATTTGTGTAATGTGTGCACTTAATTTTACACTGTTTGTAAACCGATTTATAAGCAAAAAACCTGGTTTTTCTTTCACCTTTCCTAAGAAAGAAGATAATTCTGGGATTAAAGTGCCAGATATGACAAAGTTACCACAGCCAACAAACAGATAAGGACCAACCAGAGCATCAGGTCATTATACATTTCATTTTGATTGCTTTAATATCGCTTACAAATAAATTGTGTGCGATTTTAATGTCTATAAATATATATAAAATGGTTTGCTAACTATTTTTCTATTAAAAATATGCATTGGGGTATTTTGTCTCCATTTTTCCCAGACGTGTCAAAGTGTATCAATCTGCCCCGGGGATGGGGCACATTGATACAAATTACTTTTCTTGATTTTTTTTCAAAATTACATGCAAAATTTATATATAAAACAACGATTGTACATTTTTATAACACACTACACAGGTTTTTCTGACATCACATAGAAAATAACTTGAATTTTCTGGTTTCTAGACACCAAAAAAATTTTTTGAAAAAAGCTGTATCAATGTCCCCCAGTTCCCCCTACATATTCCACATGAAATGAACTATGAAATTAGGAATGACAAATATGTAAATAATATTTGGCAATTTATTACATACGCCTAACTAAAATATTGCTTTTCTTTGAATTTTCTGTTGCAACCTATATGAAGAATGGTAAAAAAATATATTGGTAGCCAAAAATGATAGCTACGTGGTCTGTTTATAATATCATACGTATTGCTAACATTGAATATGGTTATACTACTGTTCTGCAAGTCAAAGAAATGCACCATTAAAACGACAAACATATTTACGTCGGAAAACGTTCAGGTGTACCCCTAGCTGTAACAACTGAATATAAAATCAGCATAATTGGAAAATATAGTTTTAGTTTGTAACATATATATTAATTAAAGAGGTAAAATTAAGTAATCGATTCTATTGACGATTGGTGTAAGTTGATTGACGTGATTTGGCGCATAATGAACATTATAGTGGATGGTCAAATAGATCCGAGGTCTTCCATAATCGAGTTTACAGAAAATTGGCAAAATTTGGAACGTCTTCTTCTTTTTCCTTCTTCTATTGGATACATTTTTACAATTTTCCGTTATACGAACATCGTGCCGAAGTGTATATTAATCGCTATTTATTTCAATTCAAATATGCAAAAAAATTTCATTGCAAACATTATAACTTGCTATTTACTGAAAGCTCTTTTTCTTTTTTATTATTATTAAACCATAAGCATGCAAGAACTGTTAAATTTACTATTCTTTGAATAAAAAATAATTTTTGATTGAGTTATGCATACATTTTTCCCTGATTCAAATATGAAAATGTTTACTGCAGTGCTAAGAGACAGTTACAATTTATTGATTGCAGTTTAGATATAGATAAGGAAAAAAATGGTGCTATAATTGATTTCCCGTCGACCGTAAAATCCTCGCTAAACTATAGGATTAATTGCCAATAATAAATGAGTGTGAATGTCTCATTCAGTGACATAAAACACGATACGCATGTTTAAAACGTCATCAGGTGATTTTTAATTCCATTTTTTATTTGTTTTTATGTGTTACAAAATTCTTTGTTCTTTCATTGTTTAAACTAATAATTATGTCAACAGGTATAATTTAGTTATTTGAGTGACAATTTTTATAAATTGGTGAAATGGATCGATGGAATAACCAAGTAGTACCAAATATTTTATTGAAAATGTTTTTTTATTCTTTTATTTTCCATATATTCTTTGTTTAATAAAATAATACTCGAAACTAAGCAATTTTGAAATTCTATATTTTCAAAATGATTACTTTCGCACAAATACAGTTAAATAGTTTAAAACGTTTCATTTGGCACCAACCTTTATGATTAGCTACGATGGCGTAATCTAACGCAAACATAAGGAGCTTTTAAAATGCTGCATGTATAATATCGTTTATAGCCATGAAAGGAATAATACACAATAAAGTAACTGGTAAATAGCTTAAAAACCGCACAGATGTCACATACGCACCACATTGGTGCAATTTTTTTTCTGACGCCAATGTCATAGATGCATCTGGTACTTAATTGGCGCCAATTTGTTTTTATTTTTCTCGATATGATAACCCGATGTTGTTGTTTAATTATTTATAAATTGCTTATTTAGTTTTATTTTCTTTTTTAAAACTATATAAATTGTTTTTTTCTATAGTTATTAATTAAACTTTTTTTTATTTATTGTTATTATTCCCTTTTTAAAAATATCTATGTAATTTGTATTAGAAAGCGAGTTTTTCGCCAAATTGGAGTCCGAAAAAATTGTGCCAATTACTACAGGCGTGTGACATCTGTGCCCTAGAACAAAGCACTGAGACGGTAAAATATCTTTTGTTTAAGTAATTTAAAAATAAAATCAGGTAATTTCTATAATCGGAATAGATACTAATTAGTTCAGTTTAGTGAGATTGCTTTGGTACAAATTAAATACAGCTGTAACCGCAATCTTAAATCACAATATTCGTGCCCTGAAACCTCTTGACATTTACGTCATTGTGATGCAATTACGGCATTTATTCAGCAGAGATAACGAAAAATATTATGCTATTTCATTAATTTTAATGTTCAATATTATTATGACTTGAAACCTATCTACTTCGACTTTATACATAAAAAGAAAATCGGTATTTGTTTCCGGTAGTTGATAATCTGACTCCTGCTAAAAATATTTTCATGGATTTATTTTTCTTTTAAGCATTTAAGATGTTTTATACCGTTTTATGTACTCATTTATTGAATTGTGGGTTAAAGTTCTATAATCAGAAGTACTCATTTGTGAAATATTATTCATTTTAAAAAATCTGCTTGATGTATTTTGATAAATTTGCATAACTTGCATTGTAAGTCAGATAATCTTTTAGGGGTGGTTTTAGTATATTGCATATTGCTCTACAATCCTCAGTTATAGTGTTAGTCAGTTATTTTGGAGTAAATTTCTACGATCAAGTAAACCCTATTATGAAAGATTAGTTTTAATAAAAACTACTAATGGACGGATTTTGATGAGACTTACATAATTAAATAAATTTCCAAGGATAGTTTTTGTAAATTACATAGGGTTATGTCGTTTATCAACAAAAACTACTGTAAAAAAATCAATGATTCGTCTGAAAAACTGGACCAGCGTAGCGGGCGACGCCTGCTCGTATATAATATACACAATATACATAATATATATATATATATATATATATATATATATATATATTCACAATATATATGTACCCCTTTCTACATGGTGCTTTTAAAATTATATAATTTTTTAAAAAAAGGAGTAAGTTACAGCTTTGTTTATAGAAAAAATTGTAATAGATTACTGAAAGAATTGACTAATTTTTACCAAAAAATGTCTATAACTGCATTTCTCGAAAAAAGAAAAAAAAATCACAAAATTTTTTGAGCAATATTTTTTCTGGCACAATACATTCTTAACACTTTCACAACACATTCACAAGGCGATCGAAAACGATTTTAGTTAGAAGTGTTAATTACTATGTTGAATTACTGTTGTAAAAGTGCTTCCGAATTTGCAGCGTTATCGTGAAAGAAAAAACAAACAAACATTGATCATAATTTGTAAAATTTATAAACATGTAGTTCTGTGTGAGGAACAACGAAAATGTATATTCTTCTAGCGTATTTATTGTAAATATTAATCCTGAAATAGTTTTTAATTTATACATAGACCGAAATGTGTTAAATAATCAAGAAAATATTCTATTCCTGGCGTGTTTTTTTTTCCTTGTAAAACATATGCTCTTAGATTTGAAAGAGCTTTTCCTATAATCATAATTAGTTTGATCCATATATAATGAAGATCAAAGGTAACCTATTTTAGTTTTACTTGGATTCTTATTCCTTAAACGCAGAAAAAAAAAAAATAGAAATAAAGCGGGTGTTTATTTTGCCTTTTATAAGTTTTTTTCTTTCTTTATTTAGTGCAGAAGATGGTTAATAGAATTTCGATAATAACCCAGACATTTTTCTCAAGATTTTAAAAGCCAAATAGCATCTTAAACTACTTTTCTCGAAAATCGGGTTTTCATTATCTGCCCAAAATGCACACTTGGGATTTACAAAGCATGTAATATAACAGAAAACGCCTTTATTTTTAATGCTTTAAAGAGTATAAAATAGAATTTTTTTCTTTAGTGTATAGTACTTATGTCTAAGCATTAAAAGTATAAAAATAGTTCTCCTTTACAAAATATTTTATTATAATTTTGAAGGTTATTTTTTGCTATCGTTCGACTTTTCTTTTTCGTGTAGTATTAAACCTTGGATCATGGGACTCTGGTATATATTTGTAATGAATACTTGCAATTAATTTTTATTAGCATAAAGTTAATTCATAAATTTAATGTTGTAAAAATTACATTTAATAGCAAAATTTTATACTTTTAGATTTATTTTATTTTTTATTTTAGTTCTTAATTGCATGAAAAATAATGAGACTGTACAATTTTTAAACTATAAAAAATTAAACTTACAAGTTAATTACAAATATATATATGTATGTATACATATATGTATAAAGTATTTGTTACTTGAAAAATCTCGACATTTTGCTTTAAATAAATAATAATCATTGGCGAAAGATTTTTGTTCAACAACCATAATCTTCCCGTAGTTAAATTATTTAGATGTGATAATCACAAAACATTTTTCTATCTAGTACATGTTAATACTTCTTAAAAAAAATAGCCTATTAGCGCCGCCGGTTACGTGATTTACAGCGAAATCTACTCATTAAAAACTTATATTCATTTCTCTCTGACTCTGATGTTTGGTGAAAATCCGTGCATTAGCTTCTGAGATAGAGCAATTGCGGAAATCTTAAAACATTTCGCATAAGTACGCCACCTGTTCGGTGATGTACACCAAAAACTAATCAGGATATATTTTTAATAGGTTCTAACTGAATCTGAAGATTGATAATTTCCAATGCATTACTTATTGAGACAATGCAGCATAGCATTGCCTTTTCGTCACTTGAAAATAATAAGGTTCTATTTGTGTTTTTGAAAAAAATAACTTACCGGTATAGAAAGGTTCTATTTGTTCTATAAAGACATTTCTGGATTAAACTAATACCATATTATGATTTTAAGATCCTATGTAAATTATATATAACCTCATTTTGAGGCAAAAATGCCTTTATAGATAGAACCTATCTATATCGATAAGTCAATTTTTCCAAAAACACAGATAGAACTTTATTATTCTCAGGTGACTATTTGTAGAGCGGTTTACGCCTAACACCAGACAACTATCAGGGACTAACTGAATCTGAATTTGGTGAAAATTCACCCATTAGTTCTTGAGACAGAGTTCTTGCAATAATCTTAAATAAGTGCAACAGCGCCGCTCCACCTCTTAAGCAATTTGCACCAAAATGTAATTTGCCCCGAAATTGTATCACGGACTAACTCAATATAAAGTCTATGAAAATTCGTGCTGTAATTCTTGAGATACAGCTATTGTGGACATCATGAATAATGCAGCAAATCAGCATCATTTTATTTCAAGGTCTAACTGATTCTAAAGTTTTGTGCAGAAGTTTTGTAAAATTAAATTTTTCTAAAGCAAGTTCTGGTACGAAATATTTTTATAAAACTTAACAAAATTTTCAGTCTTTTCCAGTGTTAAAACCTATCTAAATAAAAAACGCGGCACGTAATTTGGCGGTGTTGCAATGTCCGACATACTTTAGATGTGCGTATAGCTTAATACAAAACATAGTTCTTAAAGAAATGTTTTATTTGAGCAATGCTGTAAAAACAAAAGATTATTACTGCCTTGAATTTTAATTTCATGCAAAGCCAAATGAAGTTTAAATATGCCCTATTTTTTCTGTCAGTAGTGAATTAAGTTTATAAACAATAAAAATAAAACAACAGAAAATAGAATAAGGTTAAATTAAAAAAAAGTTATGCAGAATAGCAATATCTGATATTACTTAGGCTTCATATCTCTTTTATCATTTTTTATACAGACATTCATTATTTTATAGTATATACACGTATACTCGACTTGATGTTGTGCAGTTTTTTTAAGTTTCATTATTCTTATAGCAAAGGTTTTTAATAACATAATATAATTAATGTGTACTAATATTATAAAGAGGTAAGATTTGATTGTTTGTTTGTTTGAATTGAATGGCTCCGAAACTATTTGACGGATTTGAAAAATTATTTCAACGGTGGAAAATTACACTATTTCCGGTGAACTTAGGCTATATTATATTTTCAAAAAAATTAGGGATCATTACTAAACGCTAATAATTTGACCCAAGATGTAAAAAAATAATCTTAAAAAATCTTTACATCGCGTGCACTGCAAATACTATTGATTATAACCTATATACATAAAATAAAGTCGTGTTAGTTATGCCATTTATAACTCAAGAACAGGTGAATCGATTTTTATGAAATTCTGTATGGAGGTATCTGACACCTTAGATTAACATTTAGGCTACTTTTTATCCGACTACCTAAAAGGGCGGTACTGTTTTTAATAGTTGAATTTAATTGGATGAAGTGGTAGTAACAATTTGCGTCGTCAGTAGTGGCACAGGAATGGGCGCCTTGCTCTACCCGAAGCAAAGCGAGGGCGGGCCGCTAGTAATTCATATATTTATTGTACGGAATCCTCTGTATGCAAATAACTCTAGCAATTAATCGTTTGTTTTTTACTAAATAGCAGCGGTTTTTGTAATTCTGAATTAAACGCGTATCTACATTTTTCCTGCATGCTGTCATTATTATTATCATTATTATTAACAACTCTAAATAAATAAAATTTAAAAGAACTAATAAGTGAATGGAAATAATGACTAAAACTACTTATTCAACAATGAATTCGACATTTTTTTCCTGTAAATAATTTTACATGCAATTACAATTTTATTTATTTTTTGGAAGGGTTATGATATTTTGCATTACGTTGGCATAGATAAAAAATTCTGATAAGTGATTTTTAGATAGCCTTAATTGTAGATTATATGAATATATTATATATTCTACATTATAAATGTTCTTTACCGCATGTTTTCTTTTAGTATTCTGTTTAGTTTCCTTTTAATATGAAATTTATTTTAAATATGTTAAAAAATAGCATTAAAAGTTTACATTAAAGGAAAATAATTTACTTTTAAATGGAATAAAGAAATTCAACTTTGCACTGAACGTTTTACACTAAATACAAATAAAAATATAATAACAAAACACAACGCTAAAAATTAAGGCTTTATGAAGTATTTTCAAAATCAATTATTAGTATCATGTTCTACCATTCTTGGGATTTCATGTTTTTGTTTCCTTATTTTTTAATTTACAAACTACAACCAGCATGCATAATGAGCTCTCGAAAACTTCAAAATATGTTGAAAAAAATAATTGGTCATCAAATACTTAAAAGAAAGTTTTTTAAGGATAAATTAAGAATAATTTACCGTTGTAAACAACAGCGTAGGATGTTGGTGTTAACGTAGAATTTAAATTTTTTTAGATATATATGTCGTAAGAAATACCATTTATTATATTTTATCGTATGTTCAAATTTTTGAAAAAAAAAATTCTCATTTACGCCGATGATGGTTCTTAGCATCCAAAAAACACTCCACAATTATCAAAACTTTATATATATCTATCTATCTACATTTACCCATATAAATACATATCTATGTATTTATATATATATGTGTGTGTGGGTGTGTGTTTGATTAATTTAATAAATCTGGTTATTATTAATAATTACCACGATAATATGTAGATCGAAATTTAACTAATTCTAGAATTTCATTTGTGAACTCGATGTGGAGATTGTCTGTGCTGTCGCTTCCCAGTCTATCATGTTGTTTATCAGCTCAAATGTATCTAGTTTTTCACAGTCTGAATAAAAATATATTTATTTTCACAAGCATCTCTTAAAGCACGAGGTGCATTTGAGATAGAAAATGCATGCCTCAAATTTAAAAAGAATAATTGCAAATAATGTTCATTCTCAGTATTGCTTCTCACACTGCAAAAATATAGTTCTGACGTCTAGAATCAAAATTGTGACTCTAGAATAAATAGTTCCATGTCATTCTTATAAATTCTATTTCGGTTTGCTTGAGAGTTCTAGAGTCTCCTACTGGAAATCAAGAGCGTTTTCCTATATTCTCGTTGTCAAACTCATTTAAAAATCTCTGCAAATAGATCTGAACACAAGAGTTTGAATTGGTATCTGTAATCCTTGTTTACGAAACCATTCCCGAAATTATGCGATAATTTATCGTTACTGAAACGATTCAATAGCGTTTCGTTACCTAGAAAACAAGAAACTAGAAATGCTAGGTTCTTTCGTCTGTTCAGCTTAGGTGATTAAACTATTCGCACAGTTCAGTCATCTATAGTTCTAGTTTAGGTATTTTAAAAATAACAAGCTATTCCTTCTAGGTGAAGGAGGTATATTTTTTTTCTGAGTGCAGTTTTCTTGTGTAGCTTTGTTATTAGTCCATAAAGTTTATACACATTACTTAAATGCAAAAACTTAGTGAAAATTTAAAATGCATATATCATATCTGAAAACGGATTTCAGCATTTTTCTCTAACGCGCAATATTTTGGATACAACATTGTTTCTGAAATTTTCCTGCATCTGTGTAAATGAACGATACAATATAAAATGGTATATTTTATATTATAAGGAGGTATATTTTTTTCTGAGTGCAGTTTTCTTGTGTAGCTTTGTTAATAGTCCATAAAGTTTATACACATTACTTACAATGCAAAAACTTAGTGAAAATTTAAAATGCATATATCATATCTGAAAACGGATTTCAGCATTTTTCTCTAACGGGCAATATTTTGGATACAACATTGTTTCTGAATTTTTCCTGCATCTGTGTAAATGAACGATACGAATATAAAATGATATTCTGCTGCAAACATCTTGTAGTAAACCTCACTAATGTATAAGAATGTAACCATATTTAGAATAAGATAACACATCTAAATATGAATCTATTTTTTCTTAAAGACCAGTGCAATTTATGTCACCCTGTAAATGAATAATAAGTGCTTTGCACTCCATATTCTACAGGAAGTATGATTTAATGCTCCGCAGCAATTTAACTATGTTCGTAAGACAACATTAAAATCATTAAAACATCATTATAATATCCTTAATTAGCATCCGTAAAAAATGCCTCCAGCAGTTTTTTTTTCACATATCAACGCATATTTATGAGTTAACAACTGCAATGAAAAATAAATTCAATGCTTATCACCTTTCTGTACATACAATGATATATATAATGTTAAAGTTTTATCTTAAACATTGTAGCACTGTTAAAGTATGTCGCAAAAGATTCTCCACATAATACAAAATGTAGCGGAATACTTTTCAGAGTCCCTGTAAGAGAAGTACTTATGCTATACAGTTTATTTTCAAAACCGAACATGTCAGGTCAAATATCCAAAACGAATATGAATTACTTGGCAATCTTAGTATATTTACACGACTTAGAGCTCGAATAGATGGACGAATAGACTGACAAACGACTATACAAATCCAATTCATAAAAATTTTCGAATTATGTTTAAAAGTGTTTTTAAAAATATAGATGGGTTATTTGTCATTCACTCGAACAGAAATTCAAAATTAGCTGGGCATTGAATAGCTAATATAAATATACGAATATGCAACTAAAATATCAAGCTATACAAGCTAAATAATTATTAAGTTCACCGAACATGTTAGGTAATTATTAATAAGAAGGTGGAACCCATCGAATTTCGACGAAAGTAAATGTTTAAGAAGGAACAGTTCATTGATTTACAGTAAACCTACAAAATTAGCTACGGTAAAAATACATCTTAAAATGGTCAGTCTAACTTTCAAACAAATGTTATTTAAAGCTAAAATTAAGAAGAAAAAAATTACTATTTCTATAAAACTAAGTTGTCCAAATTACTATAATTAAACTGTAATCGCATATGTAAAAATATAATAAAGCAAAATACTACCTCTGACAATAAAGTTCGGTGAATAGTCCTGTAGCATTAATGTAAAGGAAATGTTAATGAAAGTTACTATACCATCCTTCAAAATATTCATCTCCTATAACTATGCACCGCTGAGATCTGCTATACACATCCTGGAAAATTCGCAAGAAGTCTTCTTTTGGGATGAGGTTCAAAAACTTCGTCACGTTTCGTTGGATGTCAGCAATATCGTCAAATCTCTTTCAAAGAAAATTTGAGTCCTGAAAATAGGAAGAAGTCTGGAGAATTGAGATCTGGCGAGTATGGTAGGTGTTCAATTTGCACCATCATGCATGAATTTCTTTCGGTATCTTGCAAAACCTAACACCAAACTTTAAACTGATCTTTTATTCGTTCATTTTTCTGTTTTCAGTTAAGAACCAACACACAGAACAAGCACTTAGTAAAGCACGTCTTCCACAGAATATAAGCGAGACTCAAGTGAACAACGGTGGAGGAAGATGGTCTACACTTGCCTCTATGCAGGTGCAGCTTTTTGTTTCCCTAGTGTTGCCAGTTCGGTCGTTCTGGATTCCTTCAACGAATTTCATTGTCAGAGGTAGTATAATAAAAAAATACTCTTTCTATAAAACTCAGTTGCCCAAATTATTTAAATTAAACTTTAATCGCATAAATAAAAATATATAGCAAACTATAATAACGATCAGTTATTAAGTTGGAGTGTCAATTGATGCTCTTATGTTTGGTATGAGTGCGTATAAAAAATAATAATAAAACTTATTTCAAATTGCTATGATGTTAGAATTTCATGTGAAATATAAACCCATCATAATTTTCATCTTCTCAGAATTTACATGCACACATTTCAATTTCTATCTATTTTAAAAGAAAATGGCGGAATTCTGTTACCACAATTACAAAAATCTTACTGAAAACTATAAAAAATTCTATATTTCAAGAATAAATTGTGATACAACTTTCAATTGCATTTAAAAGTAAACATTTTTCTCTATACGATGCTGTAAAAATTGAAAGTGTGCGATGTTTAGAAGTATAAAATTTGCAACACCGAAAATTGCAAAACCGAACAGCATGTGAAAGCATTGCCATTCGCAAAATGAAGTATGCTTTACTCACAGATACGTATGGCTTTTATAATATAAATAACTCATTAATTTTATAGATTTCATAAATTAATCATATTAAATGGTTTATTTGGTTATTTTTCAGTTATTATTAATGTTAACCAATTATTATCAATAATTTAAAATTAATTCGAACGTAATATATATATATATATATATATATATATATATATATATACTGAGTTATTCTAAATTATTTTTATAAACTAATAGGAGTGATGGTACATCGACCAAATGGATCTCATTCGACTCTGAAAAACAGAAAGAGGGGATATTAGAATTCCAACCTGAACTTACAACGGTTTTGAGAAAGCAAAATAACTATATTAAAAGTTGCGCAGTCTGATTTATTGTTTACCGAAAAATTCACAGCAAGTGCTCAAAATCCCGATCACGCGTGTTGTTTCATAACTGACACCGGTGAAGCAACAACTAGCGCATCCTCTCGAAAAGTCCTGGTGTAGTCTGAATTTTGTCCGCGACAACAATGATTATTACCACGAGATCTTCAGTTAAGGTCACAGGTGTTTCGTACAGTAAAGATTTCACACACCCAGAGAAAGGAATTTATTAAATTGTCAACACTCTTATAAAATTTTTAAAAAATTTCATCAATTTTACTTGAGTCTTACTAAAGTCTTGTATTTTCAATTTGCAACTCCAACAAAATTTTGTTGTTTTCGCAATATTTAAATTGGTGTGCAGTAGCCATAACTCTCCCACGTAATTTTGTTTATTTGTCTTATATAGCTATAAAGGATTAACATCATTTTTGGATAATAAAAACTTTTCAAATTGAGACGGATTAACAGTGTTATTATTACGTTATTATGCATTTCGGATGAAAATTGTGGACGGAAAATTGAAAAATAGCAATGTTTATTAAACAAATAATAAATAATAATCAAATCAAATTTCCATTGAAGCATATTTTAAAGGAAAAATTTGTTGAGAGAAACAAATTTTTGTTGAATCAAAAAAAAAAAGTCTGTTAGGTTGAGGCTGATAAAAAGTAGCATAAATATGAAAATATATTCTTTGCATTTTTTTTAAAATCTTGTCGAGTGTTAGTCATTTTTGCTGCCCGAATAAATTATCGTCTCTTAATCGAAGTCACTCATTTAAATACGATGTATCTTACTTTAAATAAAGCATACTGAAGTAACAAATCACTTCTAGTTTTCCTTCAGATATGTTTTTACAATAAATGTTGATATTGGTGGAAACGTCTCAGCAACGATCCCTAATGTTTATCTCTAATTTACTTTTTCCAATTATTTCAAATATATGAATAAATTGCATAATTTTAGTATAATGCATAACTTAAATAAACTGCGAATTCATAACTTTATTGAAAAGTAATATTTGAATAATAAGTGAAAAAGGTTTTTCGTTTTACATTTTCTGTATACAGGTGGCCATTGCCAAAAAAGTGAGCGCGACAAATAATGTTGTGAAAAAAGATGTGACGACGCTCCAGGTAATTTTAAAAATTAGAAAAATAGGTAGCTTACCCAACAGAATATTCCGCTTATTACATTATTATGGTTTTGTAAATATTTTGAAAGCATAAAGTATTGTCACAACAAATGCATACATGTATCATATACTTCTGATATATGATTGTATTATGCTCAGGTGGAATATATTGTTACAGTAACTTCAAGAGAACATAATAATTAGGCTATTATATTTACACTTATTTCCTCATTATAAGTTCATAAATGTTAAACTGTGTTCATATATGTTAGATACTTGAGAATCTGCAGTCTGGAGGTATAAAGTACATATGATAAATACTCTTTTATTGCATGCAAGCAAAATTAATTTATATATTTCCATTAACAAAGCAACCACATATTGAAATTAGCAAACATATTTCTATAAATTACTGAAAATAAAACAATAGGAAACATTTTTATTAAGAATACTTGTTTATAACTTGCGTAATAAACTTTTTTTAGTATTACGAGTTTAAAATAATATTATAGATTTGAAAACTAAAAAAAAGGTTATTCAACATAAAAGATCATTTGAAAGCATATTAGTCATTCTTCTTTTCATCATTCATCATTACACTTATGTAAATCTTGAAAAATATGTATCAAGCAGAGTTAAATGAAAAAAACACGCGATGCATATTATATATGAATATGGTTAAGATAAGTTACTTGCAGGTAATATTTTATTAATAATTCAATATTTTACATAACAAATGTTTAATTGCAAAATATTTTGAAATAACAAACAAAATACATCATTCTAACTTTTACAGAGTAATATATTATTCACAATCAATTAAATTCTTACAGTAAATTAAAAGCATCCTAAATATTATTTAGATTTAAAATATCTAAAATTTTTAGAAGAAATCGTGAATTTATTTTTCATTTATAATTTCCAAATTAAAGAGTATAGATTACCTGTTGAATTAAACATATAACGGAAATTTGGCAAAGTGTGGTATTTTTAATATTTTATTTATCAGTTTTAACACAATTATGTATCAATGGAGCTTTTTTCTCAAGAATTTTAACAAGTGTTAATTGTTTTAATCTCATTTTCTCCAGGCATGGTTTATCTTCTTAGCATGAAAATTGAGAAGTAACCAAGCATTTAACCCAGCACATACAATCTTCTCTATTGTTTTTGCATAAAGGCACGGTAAAATACGCATGTATAATTAACTTCATTTCAATGGGTTTGATTTAAGAATGAAAATCTCAAAAACAAAATAAATTATACTTTTTAAAATATCTTATATAAAAGTCGGAGCTTATGGTTTAATATTCGTAATGTATTTTGTATTTATATATCTAAGTAAAGCCATCTTCTTTTCAAAATCATGGCTGTTTTTATCCTTTTAAGCCGTGATCTACACAATCGCGTAGATGATCCTAAAGGTTCTGTTATTTAAAGCTCAACCGGCACCGCACAATCGTGTGTACCCTTCGGTAACATAACCTAACATCGGAATTATTTATAATATTTTTCAATGAAATATGATCCTATTAATCAGAGTTAAAAGCCAACATTTTTAATTTCTACCAAAATTCTTCCGGTCTTAAAAGGTCTCTCATTGTATCATTCTCTCTGTATTATTACTATGAAACATGTTATTTATAACATTATAATTTACAAAAGCTATCAGTATGAAAACTGTATGTGTACGTGTATGTTTATAAATTTTGCATTATTTACACATTTACACCAAAAGAATACGTAAATATCGAAGCCTAGTATTTTTTGTGCCTACCTGTTCAATTTCAGAAAAGCATATGCTACATTAAAATATTTTTGGAGGGAGCTATGAAGTTTTAAAGACCAATTCTTAAAGAGATTTTAAAGGGGGGGCTGTGGGGAAATTGCTGGTTTGGAGTTTATGGAGCTAAATTTGTGATAATAGAGGAGGCATGGCAACATCACTATGATCCCAGGTCCAAACAACAGTAGCCACGTTTTATTCACGTCACTAATCTAGATAATAAGCTCCAAATCAGAATTTCCCCCCCTCCTCTTTAAATATGTTAATATAGCAGCTACAGTTCTAAAATTGAGAGTATAGGAATTTAAGACATTAGGCTTCTATATTCCACATCAACCATCACAGTACAAATATTTTATGTATAGAAGGTACAAAAATTATTGAACCATTTTCGTATAATTATTCCAAAATAAATACTCAAACGATTCTATGAAAAAAATTGTCTAACTTAACAATGATGGCATACTGAATATTTTTTACAAGATAGATCTTCAGTTTAAAATCGCATAAAATTCAAACTTTGTATATATATATATATATATATATATATATATATATACAGGGTGTCTACTCTCAACGGTGGCCAATCGCTAATTTCTAAACCGTTAGTCATAGACATATAGTTCCAATTGAAAAAATATTTTTAAAAAGGTAAAGAATTGTTTTTCAAGTGATTTAGGCCAAACAAAAATTATTAAAAAATTACGAAAATTAAATTTTTATACGGTCCCCCGGTCCTATATGTTAAATATAGTACATTTTTGCCACTATTCTAACAAGTAATTCAAAAAAGTCCCATTCCTCTGCGATTAAAACTGACCGAGTAATAGCTGTTTAAACTTGAGGCATTTTTTTTGCTGTAAATTGTCAGTCACAAATTTACTGGAAATAAAAATAAACGCAAGATATGAAATTTAAAATTAAACATTGAGAGTAAAATAATTTTTACAATATTATTTTTAAATTTATGTTGATGATTACTTATTAAAGCAAAATGTTTACTAAAATTTTAAGTAAAAAAATACAGAAAATTTGTTAATTTAAATTATGAAAAGCAACAGTCACAAATCGTTACAAAATGACATATGTTTAAAATTCTATTAGATTACTTAAGGGGTCTCAGGAGTCTTACTTTTTACCTGATAGTGCGATTTAGCAACATATACATTTGATTTTTTTTCTCAGTCCCTATTAAACTTAAAAGCATAAAACTTTTTATATAGACAACTTAATATCTCTTCTATTTAAAATATTTTTTTAACATTCTATATTGAATTTTATTACATATTTTTTATATTTAATTTTGATTTAAATTTAAATTGTTCTTTGACTGCGCGCAACATTTCTCAAAAAATAATAAAGCAATTTGTATGAAATTTGGTAAATATCTTCATTTTAAGTTTAAGAACAACTTATACCTCAAACTTAGAATTTTAATTACATTGATTATTGATAATTGGCAATTTTTTAAATAAAAAATGATTTTTTTTCAATTTTTCAAATTTAATTTAAATTTTAAATAAATAAATGCATAAATTGCTTTAAAATGAGGTACAAGTTCAAGATACATTAATTTTACACCATTATCAACTTTTTTAGCGGTTCTTGAACTAATTGTTTTGCTAGAATCCTGCGCGCAATGGATACAAGTCTAATTTTTTAAAATCAAAATTAAACATTAAAAAAATAAAATAGAATTTCAATGTAGAATATTAAAAAAAATATTTTTAATAGAAGAGATATTATGTTGTCTATATTAAAAATTTTATGCATTTATGTTTTATAGGCACTGAGAAAAAAAATCAAATGTGACATGTTGCTAAGTTGCAGTACCAGGTAAAAAGTAAGACTCCTGAGACCCCTTAACCTAACAGAATTTGGTGTAGTCCTATAACATAAATAAATGGTACGCACCTAAAATTGTTCTAATATTACATTGTCATTGGATATAAATAAGTACGCAAATTCAACGTCCATCAGATATTTCGAAGTGAGTTAAAATTTGAATAGAAATTTTAAGTTTGGGAAACATACGTACGAACGTTTTAAGCAAAATAAATGCCTATCAAAATAACACACGTTTTAAAATAAAATCGCGATTTCCCAAAATTTCATTTTCTAGATAAAGAGAATTTTAAAACACGTCTTTAACTATTTAACCAATTCAGAAGTTAATTAATAAAAATTAACACCGTAAAACTTATACGGTGGTAGCACCTTCAGTTTAATTGCATTAAAAATGTTTTAAAAATATTTCTTTATCTGATTTAAAACCATTTTGTAATTGGAACTATATGTCTGAGGCAAATGGTTTAGGAATTAGCTATTGGACAGCGTTAGAAATAGACGCCCTTTATAATACTTTGAGCACTTAGTGTACGTTCCCTTAATGTTGAGTTCAATTTATCCGTATTCAGCTACAGAAAAGTGGTTTAAGTCGTGAAATTTTAAGCTTCATAACTTGGTCAATTTTAATGTTAGATGAATGGGACCTTTTTTTTCTTACTTGTTGGAGTAGTGAGAAAAATTTACTAAATATCACTTATAGGACCAGGAAACCGTATAAAAAGTTAATTTTCGTAATTTTTTAATAAAACTTTATTTTGATTTAAATCGCTTGAAAAAAAATTCTTTACCTTTTTTTTAAAGCATTTTTTCAATTGGAACTATATGTCTATGACTAACGGTTTAAAAATCAGCCATTGGCCACCGTTGAGTGTGAACACCCAGTATAAACGTTAAATATTGCTATATATCTCAATATAATGGCATTATAATTCTTTAAAGCAACGTATAGTTATTGTTAAGTGTTTTTATTTCTATAAATGAAACTTTCTGCTGAAAATTCATGATTAACATACAGACGCATGCCACATGAAACTACTTTTGATTTATTACTTAACCCAAAACTATATTCAAAGTTTTTTGCCAATCTTCTAGATTAATTATTCTAATTTGGATTTAGTCTTGGATTTTTTTCTTTATATAATGGGTATCTATAAGGCCTTAATCTTTAGAAAAAATTGTTACAAGATAATAATTATCGACAGATGAAAAATATATGAAAATAATACTTTAATAGTTTTTTTTTTTTTTTGGTCGCATTTGTGAAGTTATTTTTATATATTTAAAGAAAAATAATTATCACTGTACGATTCGCATAAAAAAATATTCGCACAATACTAAATTACATGTTATTTACAAGTATTTTTTTAATATGTTCAATTAATATTTAAATAATTATGAAGGAAAAAAAATATGCAAAATAAAAAATTACAATTAATTTTCAGTTCTATGTCACGTATAACACGTGATTTTTTATTTCAAAAGTGTAAAAAATTCACATAATGTATAAATTATATTTTGTTCAATAAATTCCAATTTTTTAATTTATTCTCTACGAAATTAGCTTTCTAATTTTCCATTTTCCGAAACTAATGAAATAATTATGCAAAAATAAATAATAGTTAATTCATTACTTCATTTGTGAAGTTATTTTTATATATTTAAAGAAAAATAATTATCACTGTACGATTCGCATAAAAAAATATTCGCACAATACTAAATTACATGTTATTTACAAGTATTTTTTTAATATGTTCAATTAATATTTAAATAATTATGAAGGAAAAAAAATATGCAAAATAAAAAATTACAATTAATTTTCAGTTCTATGTCACGTATAACACGTGATTTTTTATTTCAAAAGGGTAAAAAATTCACATAATGTATAAATTATATTTTGTTCAATAAATTCCAATTTTTTAATTTATTCTCTACGAAATTAGCTTTCTAATTTTCCATTTTCCGAAACTAATGAAATAATTATGCAAAAATAAATAATAGTTAATTCATTACTTCATTTGTGAAGTTATTTTTATATATTTAAAGAAAAATAATTATCACTGTACGATTCGCATAAAAAAATATTCGCACAATACTAAATTACATGTTATTTACAAGTATTTTTTTAATATGTTCAATTAATATTTAAATAATTATGAAGGAAAAAAAATATGCAAAATAAAAAATTACAATTAATTTTCAGTTCTATGTCACGTATAACACGTGATTTTTTATTTCAAAAGTGTAAAAAATTCACATAATGTATAAATTATATTTTGTTCAATAAATTCCAATTTTTTAATTTATTCTCTACGAAATTAGCTTTCTAATTTTCCATTTTCCGAAACTAATGAAATAATTATGCAAAAATAAATAATAGTTAATTCATTACTTCATTAGTTTAAATACAGTGCAAATATATAATAGTTTTACCGATACATAAGTTTAAAACGGCCATGTTATTCAAGAGAATGGGATGTCAATTATGATGGGGTTACTGTATTTACTCGTGTACACCAAAAACGCGTGTATAACGCACATCGAAAAAATAGCGATTTTTTTTAAAATCTCGCATATAACGCGCACCGTAAATTTGATATAAAAGTGAATGAATGACTAAATGATTTTCAGTAAGGGAAGTTGAAACAATCATTATACCAGGCCAAAAACAAGGCGAACATACCATTTTAGATTCCGGGTAGGGGGAGAATGACGCTCGTTAGGAGTGAGTGACCGGAAGGAGAATTTCTAATTGGCGTTTATATAATGTTAATGTATAAAAAAGTGCCAGGAGTAAAATAAAGATGCAGTGATACTTCAATTAAGTAAAATATTCCGAGTTATTATGTATTCTTTGAATGCATTTTTTGATTCATATGTATATCGTGTGATTACATCCAGCATTAAAAATGATTCCGTGTATAATGCGCACCTAGGAATTATGCCCTATTTTTGAAAAAAAAAAAAAAAAAAAAAAAAAAAAAAAAAACGGGAGTTATGCACGAGTAAATACGGTATTTTATGGTAAATTTTCTGGGTAAAGGACAATAATATATCTTTTGTAGTTTCGTTTACTGGGCAAAATTTCGGAAACTTAAAATGGCAACACGCATTGTTTATTTTATTTATTTTTATTCAATTATTTATTTATTTTAATCTCTAAATCCCATTCATACTGAAAAAAAAACTGACATTAAAAAAATGATTTAGCAGTGTAAATGGCGACGAAAACAAATGCAATGTAAAATTGTTACAAGAATAAATATCACCACACAGACAAGGAAAAGCAAATATTATGAAAACATTATAAAGACAAAAGAAAGAAACAGACAGTTGGCAGTGACCGGACTGGTAGAATCTAGTCTGCTAGTTAAGATAAAAAAATGTATTGAAATCATTACGTTACATTCTTAAGTTCTACATATTTTTTTTCTGCTAAACATTTTTCGAATGCGTCAAATAACGTTTATACTAGATAGATTTTTCATTTTATAGGAATTTACAAGAAATGTTTTTTATAAGCGAATAATACATATAAATAAAAAATTATTTTCAAATATTTTCCTATGAAATATAACTTCTAACGCAGTTATTAAAAAAAGTAAATTTCGAACACCATATTAAATAATGTGACTCACTTTGAAGGCTGAAAACAGAAAATTTAATATAAAAAAATAAAAACTTTTCTTTTCACATCTGTTTTAACTTCTAAATTTAATATTTTTCAGAAGACTTAAAGAAATGATTTCGAACCCAAATTTGAAAATTGATATTTTTAACGTATGTTTATAATGCTGATACACTTGTGAAAAAGTTACCGATACGTAAGATGACAAAATAAGGCATAATCCCTTTTACAATTTCAAAAATATATAAAAAGTATATGTTTAAAAAATATATGTTTATTATAATACGTAACGGATCAGAAAATTTATTTTTTACTTCACTTACAAACAATAATAATGTTGCATTTTAAATAAAATATTTTTAATGTGCTGTAACATAACTTCAGAATTTATTCAAATATATAACATATTTTAAATACGTATCAAAATATTTAAATAAGTGTTTTAAAACGGTAAATCAAGTTTTAGATGTCTTTATTACAAAGTCTTTCTGGTATTTAATACTTTTATACTTTATCTTTAAAGGCACAAGCAATCGAAAGATATGTTAAAAGTGAAGAGTTAAAAGCTATTGTTATTTTGTTAAATGGAAAGTCGAAGATAGAACGATAGTAGCCGGATATCTCAATATAAATGACAGCCACATTATAAGGATTTTATTACATTTTTATTTACCATTTTTTCGCAAATGCGAATTCGGTGATATTTGTATAAGCAGAACTTCAAAGTTAATGAAAGGTTTATTTCTAAAAGAGAAGAAGAAGTGCATGCGTACAAATTCTACATAAAAAATGATTAAGCAGAATTTGTATAGGAGTTTTCATTTTAAGAATATGTTTGTGTATATATTTAAATAAATACATTATATTCTCAGGTTCATACATATATTTCATTGCTAAACATTTTTCTACTGCGTGAAATATTGTTAATATTAGATTTATTTTTAATTTTATAGAAATTTGTATGAAAATGTTTTTTATATGTAAATAACAAATATAAATAAATTTTTTTTTTAAATTTTCCTGTGAAAACTCATATAAAATATATAATAAAGGATATAATACAATTCTTAAAACAATTTATAAAAATATACAATATGGTACAGTGTTTAGTATAATTTATTAAAAAAATAATTTTCAAAAACTACATTCAATTAAAAAGTGCGACACTTTTCTTGCACTTTGGCGCCTGAAAATAGAAAATGATATATATATATATATATATATATAAACATATATAAACATTTCTTTCTCTTCAGTTTAAATTCTTAATTTAGTTTTTTCGAGAAGCCTTAAAGAAATGATTTCGAAACCAAATATGGAAATTTATTTCCTTTTAACTTATGTTTGCAATACTGAGATACTTATAAAAAGTATTGGATACGTAAGGTGACAAAATAAGGCATAATCTTTTTTTTTTTTTTTTTGAATTTCAAAAATAAATAAATATGTTTATAATAATATGCAACGAATCAGAACATTTATTCTTACTTCACTTACAAACAATAATAATGTTGCATTTTAAATAAAATATTTTTAAAGTGCTATAAAATAAATTCAAATTTTATTCAAATTTATAACATGTTTAATGTGTATAAAAATATTTAAATAAAACTTTTAAAAGTTAAATGAATTTTTAGTTCTCTTTGTTGCAAAATCTTTCTTATATTTAATACTTTAATATTTTTATCTTTAAAAGATATAAAAAGATATCTTTAATATAAAAATTAAAAATAAAAACTTATCTTTCCGTTCAATTTAACTTCTAAATTTAGTTTTTTCGAGAAATCTCGAATCCAAATTTGAAAATTCATTTTTATTTTATTTATTATTTTTTTAACGTATGTTTGTAATACTGAGAGACTTATTGTAAAAAGTATTGGATACACAAGGTGACAAAATAAGGCACAATATTTTTATCAATTTCAAACATAAATAAATATGTTTCTCATGATATACAACGGAGCAGACAATTTATTTGTTACTTACTTAACTTACAAACAACAATACTGTTGCATTTTAAATAAAAAATTTTAAAAGTGCTATAACACAGCCATAGATTTTCTTAGAGTGTATAACATATTTTTAATCGTAAGCAAAACATTAAATACGAGTTTTAAAAGGTAAATGAATTTTTAATTCTCTTTGTTGCAAAGTCTTTTTTGTATTTAATACCTTCATATTTTTATCTTTAAAATCATAAGAAATGCAAAGAAATGTTAAAAGTGCGGAGTTAAGAGCTATTGTTGTTTTGTTGAACGGAATGTCTGCTATAGAACAGTAGTTGTCGGCTATTTCAATGTAAATGACAGCCACATTATAAGGATTTTGCATTTTTATTTAGAATTTTTTCGCAAATAGGAATGCAGTGATATTTGTAAAAGCAAGAATTTCAAAGAGAATGAAAGATTTATTTTTAACAATGAAGAAGAAGAGCATGTGTCCAAATTCTATCTAATATTATTAATAATAATAAGGTGATTAAGTACGTTTTGTATAGGATTTCGCATTTAGAAATTCTGCTTATGAATGTATTGAAATAATTACATTACATTATCCGATTCAAACACATATTTCTATGCTAAACATTTTTCAACTGCGTAAAACATTGTTAATATTAGATTGAGTTTTCATGTTTTAGAAATTTACATGAAAATGTTTTTTTATATGCGAATAATAAATATAAAGAAAAATATTTTCAAAGTTTTTCTGTGAAATATAACTTATATAATATATGTAATATATAATGCAATTTAATTATTAAAATAATTAAGAAAAATGTATAATATGATATGAAATTTCATATAATTTATTAAAAATGTAATTTTAATAAACGATTTTCAATGAAATAGTGCAATACTTTTACTTGTACTTTATGTTTAAATAAGAGTAATAATAATAAGTACTAAATGTTTAAATAAGAATTTTAAAAGGTAAATGAATTTTCAGATCTCTTTTTTCCAATGTCTTTCTTCTGTTTAATTATTTTGTATTTTTATCTTTAAAGGCATAAGAAATGCAAAGAAATGATAATAAATTGTTTTTGATTGCAGGGTATTATGTACAATGTCGCTCCTCATATTTAAAAAAAAAAAAAAAAAAAAAACATTGTATTTATTAAGAACTCTGCGAATTATAAGCTAAAAACGTGGCAAAATTTGGGACCGTTTTTATAAAAACCTTAATTTCTCTGCAAGTATACATGATATCCGCATAAAAATGAACACAGTTTATTACCATATGCCATTTAATCATAATCTGCAGTTTAAACTCCTTTGCTACATTAGTTTTGATAGGGTTATTCAAAAGATATTCGTCTTTTTTCAATTTTTTACGGTGCCCTATCAGATTTTGGAAAACAAAACTTTTAAAAAATATATGAACTGTACTATTTTGTTTATACATCTGGAGTTTCAGATTCATTTCTCATGTATATTTCAAGATATTTAACAAAATGTCTCAAATCGCAAATGTCAAGATTTTTTTTTCTGTGAACGTAGACAAAATTATTAACGTTAAGTGCTTTAAATTATTTTTGTTGGGCATCTCATAGAGGTAATGTTGATAGTGATATTTTTTTAGGTGATGAGGAAGAATATAACCTATAGAAGTTGAATTGTATAGCACAACCCATTATTATTTTATTAGTACTTATTCTAAATTGCATTTGTAAAAAAATGCATATAACGCAGCAAAGATTGATTGACAATGTTCTGTTTTTAATATTTTCCCTCAAATTTCCTGAAATTTCTTTATTTATTTCCTTACAATTTCTATATTCAGTGCACATATTATTCAAAAACTTCTTTGATATTCCTCTTTATTGATGTTGTTTTTTAGTTTAATTCGTTTATCAAATAAATCACTATTATAAATTTTAAATTATTTATATAAAAAAATGTAATTTTGATCATTCTTTCTTGCTTAAATCAATCTTTGAATCTGTAGTAAGAGCAAAAAAGTCATTAATAAATAGCCGTTAGAAGTAAAAGGGTTTGTTATTATTTTAATTTTAATTGTATTTAATTTAGATTTTAATTCTATTGCTTATATACTTTTTACTTTTAAAATTCAATTTGAATGAAAAATGAACGTTTTACAAATTGCAAAATTATTTGTTGATTAAAATTATTTAAAGTTAATTTTTTCAATTTAAAACAGGAATGCTTTTAGAATTAATTCATTTTAAGAAAGGCAAATAGTCAATTTCAAGGAGAAAATATTAAATGTTTAAGCCTTTATAAAACTGTTTGAAAAAGTTAAGAATGAATTGCAGTAGAATTTATTTAATTCACATTTACTAGAAGTAGCAACACATTTAATACTTGCATGATTTAAAGATTTATCTGTTCTCTAAATAAAATTAAATGAAATTAATTTCAATAGTTCAGTAAATATAAAATGTTGTGGCAGGTAAAATTGAAATAGGTATATATTAAGTCCTTCTAAAATGAAATGTGAAAGAAATCCTTTTTTTCCCTTGAAAGCAGAAATAACAGAAAAAATCTTGCAAACGCAAAACTTCAATAGAACACTTAAAATGAGTTTATTCTGATATGCCACCGGCCATTAGTTCAGAAAAGTGTAATTATGCAAATAATGTATATTTCTCTATTTTAAAAATAAATAAATAAATACACTTTTACTGAAAGAAAATTCGATAATTCAATTACTCAAAAATTTGTGTTAGTTATAATTCTGATTAGTATGTATTAAATCCATGTAATATATCTTGTTAAATGAAGAAAACTGGTGTATTTGAAAACAGAAGCTATTGAAAATGAGTGCATAAGAAAAGTACATTTAGAAGCTGCTTATATGTATTATTGTAAATTAAAATACGAGGTCATTCAGATAAGCTACCGAAAATTGGCTTAGTATAAAAATTTGAGAAAATTAAATTATTATTCTGTCTGAAATAAAAAAGTTAAATAGATTTAATGATTATGTAACTTATGAAACATTTTTCCAATTAAAAATGTATTTCATCTATGATGTACCAGGCACAGATGTCATATGTGAACCGGGGTTGGCGACATTTTTCTCCAATGTTAATTTGGCAAAATCCTCGTTTTCGAATAACAGCATATTGCAGCATATTTTTAAATTATTTTCTATTATATAAAAAAGAAAATATCTGTAAATAAAAAGGATTAATTAATAACAATAAATCAGCATATTTTATATAAAAAAGGAAAGGAAAGGAAATAAACAATTAATTAATAAATAAGCAACGGTATAAACTGATTATCTCTTCTATCAATTTTGTCAAATTATACAGATTGCCGAACTATTCGCGAAATCATACAAATGGACATACTTTTATCTTAAATAACGAAAGAACAAATAAATTAGTAAATAAGAAACGGTACAAATTGATTATCTCTTCTATCAATTTTGTCAAATTATACAGATTGCCGAACTACTCGCGAAATCATACAAATGGACATATTTTTATCTTAAATAATGAAAGAACAAATAAATTAGTAAATAAGCAACGGTACAAATTAATTATCTCTTCTATCAATTTTGTAAAATTATACAGATTGCCGAACTATTCGCAACATCATACAAATGGACATACTTTTATCTTAAATAACGAAAGAACAAATAAATTAGTAAATAAGCAACGGTACAAATTAATTATCTCTTCTATCAATTTTGTCAAACTATACAGATTGCCGAACTATTCGCAACATCATACAAATGGACATACTTTTATCTTAAATAACGAAAGAACAAATAAATTAGTAAATAAGAAACGGTACAAATTGATTATCTCTTCTATCAATTTTGTCAAATTATACAGATTGCCGAACTACTCGCGAAATCATACAAATGGACATATTTTTATCTTAAATAATGAAAGAACAAATAAATTAGTAAATAAGCAACGGTACAAATTAATTATCTCTTCTATCAATTTTGTAAAATTATACAGATTGCCGAACTATTCGCAACATCATACAAATGGACATACTTTTATCTTAAATAACGAAAGAACAAATAAATTAGTAAATAAGCAACGGTACAAATTAATTATCTCTTCTATCAATTTTGTCAAATTATACAGATTGCCGAACTATTCGCAAAATCATACAAATGGACATACTTTTATCTTAAATAACGAAAGAACAAATAAATTAGTAAATAAGAAACGGTACAAATTGATTATCTCTTCTATCAATTTTGTCAAATTATACAGATTACCGAACTATTCGCAACATCATACAAATGGACATACTTTTATCTTAAATAACGAAAGAACAAATAAATTAGTAAATAAGAAACGGTACAAATTGATTATCTCTTCTATCAATTTTGTCAAATTATACAGATTGCCGAACTATTCGCGAAATCATACAAATGGACATACTTTTATCTTAAATAACGAAAGAACAAATAAATTAGTAAATAAGAAACGGTACAAATTGATTATCTCTTCCATCAATTTTGTCAAATTATACAGATTGCCGAACTATTCGCGAAATCATACAAATGGACATATTTTTATCTTAAATAATGAAAGAACAAATAAATTAGTAAATAAGAAACGGTACAAATTAATTATCTCTTCTATCAATTTTGTCAAATTATACAGATTGCCGAACTATTCGCGAAATCATACAAATGGCCATACTTTTATCTTAAATAACGATAGAACAAATAAATTAGTAAATAATCAACGGTACAAATTGATTATCTCTTCTATCAATTTTGTCAAATTATACAGATTGCCGAACTATTCGCGAAATCATACAAATGGCCATACTTTTATCTTAAATAACGATAGAAAAAATAAATTAGTAAATAAGCAACGGTACAAATTGATTATCTCTTCTATCAATTTTGTCAAATTATACAGATTGCCGAACTATTCGAAAAATCATACAAATGGACATACTTTTATTTTATATAACGAAAGAACAAATAAATTAGTAAACATTTTAATCATAATACAACTGAAATATTGAAGAAAAAAATCACTTGATCACATAAGAAACCTTTATAACGTGTTTCATGTCAAGTGATTGCGACATTTACGATCATCCATTATTGGCATTTAATCTTATTGTTTGGAAAAAGTTTTTTGAAAGACGAAATAATCAAAAATTACCTAAGAAACAATAGACAGTGTACCATGTCACGCGCAATAATGTCATTTTGGGTCACCGGATCATATATGACATGTGTGTCATAGATCAATATGGTAGCTTAACATGTAAATGTAAGAAAACTGTTTCTATAAAGAAGAATTTTTAGAAATTTCTTTTTCATAACATTACCTCCAGAGGAAGTTAATGAACAACAATAGTTATTATTTATATCAGATAATTCTACGACAAACAAAATTAGTTTAATATGAAAAATTACGAACATTAAAATAGACTTCTGATCTGAAATTCCAGCATTTCATTACTTGAAAACTCATACGTAGAAAGCTTGAATAAGATTTTGAATATTTTTTCTATCTTAAAAGAAAATTTAGATATCACCTTTAGAAAAAAGGATGTAAATATATACTCTGTAAAAATGTATACAAATTTTTGAAAATCCGTTTTTTGTTATGAATATTGAGTTTTATCAACAAATCAATTTTTCGCATATTGCTGTCATTTAAAACAAGTATAACAAAAACAATATATTTATAATTGTTATTTTTTTAAATTCAGAAAAGGACTTTACTAAATTTAGAGAACAAAAAAGTCACACTCTCAACTTTTAAAACCAATCCAAAATATTAAAAATGTTTTACGTCAAGAGAATTTTTGATTATTTTCGTTTTGGTTTTTGATTTTTTTCAATTCATGGAAACATTTCGAGACAGGAAATTCGCCTTGCATACAATATTTCAAATAAAAGGCAAACTTCAAATTGCTTAAGAGGCGCAAATCCGAACCTAGTGAAAAATGTTCCACATCGAGACTCGAACCCGGGTTATCATATAGCGTACTAATGTTTTACAGATTAAACCACATGGAATGACACTCAGCTGGGAACTTCTCACTATTACATATAACGAGGTGGACCGTCAAAATTTGGCTGAATAAAATCTTTGAAAAGGAGCTATTATATTTATTTATAATAAATCTACAAAATAAGTTAAGTAAAAAATTCATCTCCTATTGGTCAGTCTAATTTTCAAGCAAATATTACTTTAAACTAAAATTACCAAATACTGTAAAACTCAATTATTTAAATTATTAAAAGAAATAAAACTGAAAAATTCACCGAATTTTATAACAGACGCATTTTTTTTTTTTTTTTTTTTTTTTTTTTTTTTTTTTTTTTTTTGAGAGAAAATGGTATGATTCTGTTGCCGTAATTACAAAATTGGTACTAAAAATTAAAAAAAAAATAATAATAGCTCAAAAATGTATTAAGATACAGCTTTTAAACAAATTGAATTTAAAAGTACGTATTTTTCTCTATACGACAGTTTAAAAATTTAAAATATGCGATGTTTAAAATTATAAAATTTGCAGCAGTGAAAATTGCAAAACCGTAATTGCAGGGAGAAGTCTCGCCATTCGCAAAATGACGTATACGTTACGCACATATACGTTTGGCCTTTATAATATAGATTATGCGATGTTTAAAATTATAAAATTTGCAGCAGTGATAATTGCAAAACCGTAATTGCAGGGGAAAGTGTCGCCATTCGCAAAATGACGTATACGTTACGCACAGATACGTTTGGCCTTTATAATATAGATAGTGATACATATAATGTGATATATGTATGAGAAGTTCCAAGAAGAGTATTGTTCCATGTGGTTTAGTTGGTAAAACGTTAGTGCGCTATATGATGGCTCAAGTTCGAGTCTTGGCAAGGAAAATTTTTCAAATTTTTGAAATTTTATCTTCCTTTAAAATATAAATTCATCAAAACAAATTTGTTTTAATCCTATATACAGTTTCCTATTTTTTTAGTGATTGTTCGTTAATGATAAATAAAATCGAAAGGGGAACTTTTTTAGTAATTAAAAAATGTGCAGTTATATGAACGTATATACATGTATACACATATATACACACATACACACCAAAAAACGTCCCACAGGCTTTTATGAAAATTTGTCGAAAATTCAAAAAATGATGCACGCATCCTAACAAAAAAAGCAGGTTCGGAAATAAAACAAAGGTGACATCGTAGTTTATTACAAATTAAGCGTAAACATTATAAATCGATTCTTTTAAAATAAAAAAATAGGAATTTTTTATACATGCCTAATTTAAGATATTTTATTCTTGCATTTTAAAAACATATAAACTTATGAAATAAATATATTTTGAAAGCGCAACGATTAAAATCAATACTCTGCTTTTGAATGTGCAACAAAAGATGCCATTAAGATTTGTATTTAAGTACATTAGTTTTCAGAAACATAACAAAAATACACTTAAAACATTCAGACGAGAACTGTCATTACAATTCACTGTTCCATTAACAATGTCTATACACGATGAAATGAATCACAAATAATCTTCAATGTAACTAAAGAATTTACTGAAGCATAAACTTTTAGATAGATACACATTTGAATAATTTCCAATATATTTCATGAAGTACTGAAAATCAAACAAAAGCATTTACAGATAATAATATAAATTGAACACTTTAGTCAAAATATACTTTTTCTCAAAAAGCTTAAAATTTAAAATCAGTGAAGCAATACATTTAATATGTGATTTAACATTGTATTTCTAAGTATTAATACAATGTAATTTTCTATGTAATACAAAATACGTATAGCTTTTTGTGATACAGAAATCACATGGTTTACAGAACTTCATATATAAGAAAGAAAATATGTAAAACGAAATTCCTTTTATAGTATGGGAAGTAATCGTATTATAGAACTGACCTTAGTGGCGGTTTGATTCACCCCTCAATTTTATATTTAAAAGAATATTAGAGTTTTTAACCTTTTATGTACCGTAGGTACATATAAGTATCATTAAAATTATTTATTATAAAAAAATAATGCCTCAATTAGTTGTAATACTGTATATAATGAAATACATATACATTACTTTATCTTATTCCAAAAGCATTATTGGTTACACAAAAACAAAAATATTTTTTAAATGATGATTTCTTTTGCCTTTGCATCTTTTAAAAGATAAAAATCTTTCTTGGCGCTGAGAGGTGGGGAAAGGGATTTATCAATTTTAAAATATTTCTATATTTATATTGTAAGAACATCATGCTTTTACATTTTACAATCCTACAAAATACTAAAAAAAAAAAAAAAAAAAAAAAAAAAAAATTAAAATAAAAGATTTGAGTGGAGTTATAAATATTGAACAAAACACTGTAAATTCAAATTTAATGAATCCTTCTAAAATCCTTTAAAAATTTATTAAATGATTGTGTAAATCTTTTAATTTAGTATAAACGTAAAATGCTTTAAAATGTAAAATTTTCATCAATTCATAATTCGGTAAATAAAGGGTTAAAATAACTGGTAACTTAAGAAAAAATAGCTTTTATTTCATACAGGTAATTGAAAGAGGCGTGAAAAAACAAATATAAAGAGCTTTCTTTAACTTAAAAAATGCTGTTTAAAAAACTTTTTTCGTAATGCAGAATTTAAAAAAAAAATGTATAGCAATGTCTACATCCTGTATTAATATATATTTCCTAATTTCTGAAAAGGCGTATGAAATATTTTAAAACCAGTAAAATACTTCTATTTAACTATTGATATGTATTTCGGATAATCACCCAGTCAAAACTAATTTAACATATTTTATTCCTACATTTAAAAACATATGAACTTAAGAAATAAATATATTTTAAAAGTGCAACAATTAAATACAATACAGTGCTTTTGAATGTGCAACAAAAGATGCCATTAAGATTTGTATTTAAGTACATTAGTCTTCTGAAACGTAACAAAAATACACTCAAAACATTCAGACGAGAACTGTCATTACAATTTACTGTTCCATTATACACGATGAAATGAATCACAAATAATCTTCAATGTAACTAATAAATTTGCTGAAGCATAAAATTTTCGATAGATACAGATTGAATAATTTCCAATATATTTTATTAAGTACTGAATATCAAACAAAAGCATTTGCAGCTAAAATATAAATTAAACATTTCAATCAAAATATATTTATTTCTAAAAGTTTAAAATGAAAAATTAGTGAAGCAGTACATTTAATATGTGATTTGATAAAATATTTTAAAGGATAAAATATAAATGCTGTGTGTGTAATACAACATAAAATTTTGAGTGTAACAGAAATCACCTTATTTTGAAAGTTTTATAAAAGAGAAAGAAAGTATGGAAAACTAAATTTCTTTTATAGATTGAGAAATAGTTGTATAGGGGAAAAGAGCAAAAAATGACCGCTTCTTTCAAAGTAAGACGCTTAGTATTATGTTTCATGTATTTTAAATTTTTCATGAGATAGAAAAAAAATCATGATAAAATTTATCGAGTTTATTTATCGAGTGAAAAAATTAACAAATTTTGCTATAAATGATATATTTATAAAATAAAATTTCTTAATAGCTATAGAAGTGACGGTGTAGAACTTATCACAGGGGAGGTTTGGTTTTACTTTTGATTTTTCAATAGATGATAAGTTTTCATTTCAATGAGTTCTCAAACAATAGTTTTTTTATGTTGATAATTGAAACTGGTGCAAAAAAAAACTGGAAAAAGTTTTTAACTTAAAAAATGCATTTTTAAAAACTTTTTGCAATGCAAAAAATTTTTGCATATAAAATATATAATGGTAATTTAAGTAAGTAGATTTTAAGTAATACAGAAATATTAAGCTTTCATACTAAATTTAATCATTATACATAAAATTAAGCTAATCATAACCATGTGCTATACTTTAAAAAATGGCTAAAAGGGAAACTTGGCCCAAATAATAAGAGGGACTTTTGACCAGAGGGTAAAAGTGCCATTAATCCAAAATTCTCGACTTTTTTTTTAAACGTCATTAGTCGCGCTCGGTCTTTTGGCCGCCGGCCTTTGCATACAAGAAAAAAAAAATTGTAAAGTAAGAATTTTTTTTCACTTAATATACGGATTAACATTTCAATGAAAAAACAATTTTCTTAAATTATTCATTGTATTCATGAATTTTGGAGTAAAAATGAATTGACGTTAGATACTGTTATGCAGACTTTTCCGAAATTTTTAACTTTTTCGTAAAATGTTGCTGAAGGAAAGGCAGAGATGTCCTATTAATTCAAGAAGAAGTAAAGAGACCTTAAAAGCCAGCTACATAATTGATCTCCATTGTATTTCTGGTGTGATATGAATTAGTAGAAGTCAAGTTTTACGGGTAGCAAGAAGACAGATACTGCCGTGTTAAATGTTTTTCAAAATCATTTTTTAAAATTTTTTACACCCACCAACTTTTGCACCATTTATTAAATAATGGTGTTATTGATTATATTTATAAAAAAAAATGTAATTTAATTTTGTTAACCTACAGAAAAATAATGTGATATATAGGAAAATGTTTAAAATTGATTAACCCTTTGAGCTCTGGGATGTAATTTTCTTGAAAATTCCAAATATCACATTGACACCAGTAATTTGCAAAGAAAAAAACAGGTTAATGATAAACACGAAAAAAAATGCATCAAACCTTTTACAAGTAATTTTTTTCTAATTTTCTTGTGTCAATGTGACATTTCAGAATTAAAATTATGTGGTAGAAAATTCAACCAGCAGAGCTCAAGGGGTTAAAAAAAGATGTAAACTTTTTTGTAGAAACAAAAGAAAACTTAATGAAATAAAAATTGGAAAGTTGATAGAAATTTTTATTTTATTTAAACAATATCCATAGTAGGTAAAAGAAAAAATGGAAAAGACAACAGGTTGAAAACAGAAGTCTTATAAAATGCTACGTATTCATGCTTCTGCAAAAGAACATAAGATAGATTACTTAGAAACTTCACGCTTTAATCATAGATACTTAAGAAAAATATGTAAACTAATTTCACCAAAATGAACACAGTGAGATCAAGCCAAACTGTGGTAGAAACTTAGTTTAGCTTCTGCAAAAGAACATAAGATTGATTACTTAGAAACTTCACGCTTTAATCATAGATACTTAAGAAAAATATGTAAACTAATTTCACCAAAATGAACACAGTGAGATCAAGCCAAACTGTGGTAAAAACTTAGTGTTCCCAAGCTGAGTACCACAAAGTATCAGTATTTAACCCTATCTGATGCGAAATAATGATCTTTGTTGAATGATGAAATTATGGTTTGGTTTATTTTGTGTCAGGCGATTATCTTCTCGAGATATATTGGCCCAGGGGGGAGTTCCTTTCTTTGAGGTCTTTCTAAGGGAACCTAAACAGTATTTACCCAGGATTAGAAGAAAACCACGAAAACTCCGAACGGTTAGGCCGGCGACCGCTGAAATGATGCACTGATACAAAAATTAAAAAAATGAATTTATTAAAAAGCAAAATCGTGTTCACTTTCCCGTTCTTTATGAAAGGAAAATTTTTATTAATCCTTTCCGAGGCAAAGCATTTTCATCCTTAAAATATTGAAAAAAATAATTGACACTGTAAATTAGAAACAGGTTTATTGGTAAATAAGAAAGTGCTACTTTTCACATACATAGTAAATCTATTATTTTTCACCAAAATTCTAGTGTAATTGTTGCGTTTGAGAATTAAATTCGGTTGTATAACCATACCACTGCCCACTCAAACGATTAAATATTTTGGTGCCAGTACTTTTAAAATTAGACATCCTTTTTGTGGGCACATCCCGAAAAAAGGTCAAAATGGAAATTTTCTCCTGCGCCTTGAATTTTGTTTAAGCTAGACTGTTTTCATTTATATTTTCCTAAATATTTTTTAACAAAAACTAAAAATGTTTTTCTGTTTTTTATTTATTTATATATTTATTTTATTTTCTTTAATAAATCTTTCAACATAAAATATATTATTTCAATCCTCCCAAATATGAGAAAATTTTGTTCAGGAATTTTTTTTCTTGTATTCTATCATTTTTTCAAAATACATATATGTATTATTTATGTCGCTATTTTATTTTGATAACCGTTTGTGCAAAGAGTCAAAAAGTACATTAAATTTTATTCTAGGTTTAATATTAAAAAATAAAAAAAATAATTTTGCAAAAACGGGGTTAATCTACCCCATTCTCCAATATATGACTTTATCTTGGCCAATATTTTTGAAAAAAAAATATGCAAAAAATCGTCAATTCTGTTGCAATCACACTACTAAAATTCTTCATTTGCATTTCATTTTACAAAACTTAGAAAACTGCCAAACAAATATGATATATACTTTAAGTGGATGTAATTTATTACATTAGATAAGAATATTTTTTTTCTTTAACTTCAGGCCAGTGACTAATTACGCAACGGCCGGATTTTCTCATGAGAATAATTAATTGTAACATACACGATCACGGGAGCAGGGACAATGAGGGGAGCGGTTAAAGTAATTGTTAAATAATGCCTTACACTTAATGTTAACCATATAATTAAATGTATATGAATAATATAAGACGTTTTTATTTTCCTCATACAGTTGTTATGTTTTCTTTTATAGCTCTTAAACATTTTAACAATCAAAAATTCTTTTGAATTACAAGTACTGTTTTGTTATTAAAATACTCTTCACTTTCAGTTTTTACTGCAAGTAACGCTTTATCTGAAGCCTGACGTATTCTTTTGACTTTTGACACAAAAAACATTTGTTAGATTGATGTTAATTTAATAAACGTTAATTTGAATAATGTTAATTTCAAATTACTAATCAGTCACCTTATTTTAATGCACACATATGCGTATACATATATATTCAAAATAAAAATAAGTGTCTCAGTATAGTTTGATGCATATTTTCATCAAACAACAACAACAAAAAAATCTTGATATAAAGTGTTTCATAGATTTAATAACGAGGAGGCACATATCATGGAATATTTTTTTAATCTTTTGATTATTTTACAATGTCAAAGAAATTATGTGTCGGCGGAAGAAAAATTAATTTAAAAACATTGCTACTCATGATAAAAAGCAAACTAAACTTTGATTTGCAATTCATGAAGGATCTTAGCAGATAGTGCTCTTTTCTTGATCCTCCACTCCGAGGTTATCTAACGCATGAATAAAACTTGCCCTTAAAGAAAGAACTCTCGGCTTCTCTGCCAATTATCAGTAGCTCTGACCACTATGCCACTAGTATTACACTGCATTTGATATTTCATTCAAAAATCATCTAAATTAAATATAATACAATCTGAAACGCACAGCAACTAACGTCTTAAGGATGCTTTCTTATCCTAATTTATTTTTCAAATTTTCAAAATAATTTTATAGTTTGTTTTTAAAAGCATGATATAGATGCATTAAAATTATCATGCACTAGAAAACCACACTGTTTGCTCGCTTAAAAGTTGAAATGTGCCAAATAACATTTGAATGTCTATTTTTTATTAGATATAATAGTATATTTAGGAATAACTCAAAAATTACTAATTAAGCCACAGTTAGATTAAACTATTATTACACTGCATTACACGGAATACAGACATAAGGTATCCTGTGGTAATAACGTCACGTTCAAATTCTACCAATAATTACTGTTTAGTTTTTATTTCGTTCTTTCAAACAAATATAGAATCTGATACAGCAACTTATTGATTATATTTACAAGAAAGAATATTTTAGAAGATACATATTCATAAAATGTAACGGCGTATTTTCTGAACCAATGCTATTTGGCGTTATTACCCATATAGTTGGGTAAACCATGAAAACTAAACTACAAAATAAGATCAATTAATGGTATGTAAATTGTCCACTTCTTAAAATGCAAACACTACAGGCATATAAATTGACAAATATTAAAAAATTATCAGCACTTAGGACATACGAATTTCTTTTTATATTTTTTGGTTTTCAACAATGACAGTAATGCTGTCTCAAGCATAAAATAGAAAATAAACCGTCTTCGGATGTAGTTCCAGACTAAAAAGAATCAACCGGAGTAATTACACCAGTATATTGCGTTATTACCGTGGTATACTTTTTGCGCAATGTATGTTAATCTGCAAACTGCTCGGGAATTTTCCAAAATCTTGCACAACAATTTTCCTGTACATGAAATACCCTACTAATTTATATAATAAATAGAGTATGTTCTAATAAATATATAACCTTCAGATCACAGAATTTAACTCGCGAATTTTAGATTTGGCGTTGACTTTTACGTGCTTCTTACGCCGATAAGATCTATGAAGAGAACAAATTAACTTTAGCGGTTGTTTGTGATTTTGGTGACTTATAACCCCTCTGCGCAGAATCCACATCTGTCATTTCCGGGATTCATTCTTAATTATGCGTAATATTAGCACAAGGAGTTATTACCCACACTGGCGTTATTACCCCAGGACACCTTAGATTAATTTGATGAGTTAAAGCTAATTTTGAATAGAAAATGTATCGAAGCATTTAGGCTCATTTAAGTATTCATATGGAGTTATGAAATGTTTATAAACCGTTCTTGGTATGCATGTACATCTGACAATTAACTATCATGTCAAACTCCAAGCTTCTTGTCTGACATTTTACCAAAATAGAAAGAGTCATCATTAATTACAAGTAAACTTTAGGAATAGGTTTGTTTTTTCTAATATTCCAGAGAAAACGTAAATAATATTTTTTTTTTTTTTTAAATAAAGGTTTCTTTAAAGAACTTTTGTACTTTTTGCCAAATTTAGGAGATAATATAGCTGGCATAAAATGCAGACTGTGGAGTATAAAAGACTGCCGCCAATCATTCGAAATTATTATTTTTGTAATTGGTTCATTACGTCCTGTGATTCCATAGAATCGCAATTTAGAAAGCTTTTGGCTCGTTTCCTGTTCTTCCCCTCATTTAAAATTGGAATTTCTTTTTAAATTTTCTTATAGGAAATTTATGTTTTTTAAGTAGTTACCATGCCATATGTAAATTTTCTAGATACTTCAGTATCACAGAAATCGCATTTTACAAAATTATTGCTCCTGCAATTAACAGGTGGTTGTAACACCTACATAGATTAGAGCCTATATTAAAGCAAGAGTTGCCCCAATAATTTCCCACCATAAATTTTAAAATAGATTTGACCATTCCTCAGATTACGTAGAAATCTTTTAGACTTTTTTAAAGTTCGAATTTTTTTTAATGTTCTAAGAGATAAATAAATAACTACCATGACCAATTTCCTGTTCCTAGATCATCCAATAAAAAAAAATAGCATTGTTAGAATGCTTTTAGCTCCTGCATCTTCTTTGATGTAGTGGAGCTTACATGAAATATAACCTATCTTGAAGCAAGGGTTGTCACCAGCATTTGACAACATTATTTTAATATTATTTCGGTACTCTCTGAGATTTTGCAGAAAATGCAACTTTTTTAGAAAACTTTTCGCGCAATTTTAATCCTTTTATTTTATTTTTAAAAATCTTGTCAGAGATGATATAAGTAACTACAATACCAAATTTCAAGATTCTATGTACGTCAATAAAATAAAAGTATCATTTTTATAATATTTTATTCTTCTGCAACCTCCAGGTGTTAGTGACACCGCCATAAAATAGATCGTATGTTTAGAAAAAGCACTGTTGCCATCAATTTGCAAACATTAGTTTTGAAATATATTTTATACTTACTGACACTGAGTTGAAATCGCCATTTAGAAGGATTTTTACAACTTTTCAAATTTGATTTTTTTTTATCATGTTCTTTAGTATTATTTTTAACACAATCAAACTGATTGGTAAAGTTGTCATACGAATTGGATATTTCCAGCTGAGCTAAAAATTGCCCAGGCCGGGAATCGAACCCGGATACTTGGCTTACAAGGCCAATGCTTTACCTGTTAAGCTATCTGGGCGATAGCCGAATAGGATTTTTCGCTCAGATAACCTTATTGGTCGTAACATCTGGTCTGTCATTTGAAACAGCTCGCAGAATAAACCGCATACCCATTAGTTTGATTGTGTTAAAAATAATAGTATATCTACGTATCCATCGAGTTCCACTACCTGCGGTTTATTCTGCGAGCTGTTTCAAATGACAGACCAGATGTTACGATCAATAAGGTTATCTGAGCGAAAAATCCCAGCCGGCTATCGCCCAGATAGCTTAACAGGTAAAGCATTGGGCTTGTAAGCCAAGTATCCGTGTTCGATTCCCGGCCTGGGCAATTTTTCGCTCAGCTGGAAATATTCAATTCGTATGTTCTTTAGTGTTTACTTTTATCTAATAATTAGTTACCATGCAAAATTTTTTATTTCTGAATGCCTCAGTAACACCAAATTCATATTTTTCGAACTTTTTTCTTTTGCACCTCCTTTAGGCTAGTGGCACCGACATAAATAATATCCTAGGTTAGTGTAAGGACAGTCATTTTTTTTAATTGGTTCGGTGCTTCCTAAAATTGTCTAAAAATCGCCATTCAGAGCGGTTTTTTGAACGCTTTTTGCGAATTTTCTCTCCTTATTCAATTTTGATTTAAAAAAAAAAAAATCTTAGCGGTCATTTATATCTTTAAAATAGCTACCATGCCAAATTTCATGTTTATATGTCCTTCCGTTACACTGAAATCGCATGTTTTAAACGTTTTTGGTTGTTGCATCCCCATTCTTCTGCACACACACACAACCTTTAGACTAGTGGCATTGATATAAAGTATGCTTTTGATTTAATATGGGGAAATTTTAGAAATAATAAAACAGTATAGACAGATTTGAGATATACCTAAATATACCTTCAAATATACCTAACTTCATTTATTATATATATATTTATTTTTAACAGGCATCCTGCCACAATTAAAATTTAAAAGTAACTTAATTATAACACGAAGAGGAACAAAAAATGTTTAATTGGAGTAATTCTCACAAATGACATTTATCATGAACTTGACGAATATTTAAGAATAAAACTCAGTTTTTAAAGCATTTGTAGTAACAAGTTAAACAAGCATTTGTAGTAACAAGTTCGAAATTAAAGTTTTCTTTTAGCTTTTAATTTAATTATGGCCTTTTTGCATTTTCCTTACAACGCTTTTTTTAGATTTAGATATTTTGTATTTTTTTCAAAACGAATTTGTATATACATACTCTTTTCTGATAAAACTCAAATGCCTTACAAAATGAGCTTATAGAGAATGAAAAATTATTTCCCAGAAAAAGTTAATTAATGTTTCTTTTTATAAGACTTAGAGAATTAACCCATTAAAGAATATTTACTTACAAAAAATAAATCCTGTTAGTTGAAAAAAGAAACTATTAAAGGATTATGCATTCATAAAGTTACTATTTCGTAGACGTTTATGCATAGCTGTAACAGTTTTAATACAAGAACTTTCTGATAAACCATCGGAAACTTTTTTTAATATACATGATTAACAAGCTTAAAACATGCATATGTTCAGAACATACCATTAAATGCAAGAAAAATCGATAATTGCATAGCTAAAAATTAGTCGTTGGGAGCCAATATTAATACACATTATGGATATGCAATATATAGATTATAAAAGTAAAACATGTATAAACTAATAATAAAATACATCGCAATTCGAAAATAAAATTTAAACTTATATTTAATTATTATTAATGCATATTTTTGCTCTATTGTAGAATTACGTGTATTAATGTACCCTGGGATAATAAAGCCAGGCGGGGTAATAACGCCAAGTGCTTATATTTTGCATAATTATGAAATAATCAGGTAAATGACACCCATATGCTCTACGCAGAAGGGTTTTGAGTCATATATATCGCAAAAAACAGCTTCAAGTTAATTTGTTTCATTTTTAGGTCTTATTGTTTTTACAAACAACTAAAATTAATGCTTGATCTAAAATTTGCGAGATACGTTTTGTGATGTGAAGACTATCTTTTTATCCGGAAATACTTTGTTAATTACATAAATTTGTAGTGCATTTCATGTACTTTTAAAATGTTGTTGACGATTTTGGATATCTTCTCGAGATAATTTGTAATTTAAAATGTACTGCACAATAACTATACCGGGGTAATAACGCCAGTCCTTGACATTAAAACCCCGGTTGATTCCCTACAGTGGCCGACCTACATCCTAAATACTGATTCAAATAAACGCAGTTAAAACTGTGCAATGTTTCTCATATTTCTATTTAAGCGGTCCTTTTTAAGCAAAAAGAAGTTCACGGTCTGATATTCTTTTGCTTCATCCCCCTCCCTCACCACACCTTTATTTTTCATACACTTTCACAAAAAGTTGAACATTTTCAATAGCTTAGAATGCAATTTGTCAATTTCTAAGTTTGTAGAGTTTGTATTTTTAGAATTGGGCTACCTACATGCAATTATTCCATCTTATTTCATAGTTTTGTTTGCATGGCGTTATTACCCATATAGGTGGCTAATAACGCCAAATAGCATTGGTCAAGAAAAAACGCCATTACATTTTACGAATACATATCTCTTAAATTATTTTATTTTATATAGATAGTCAATGAGTTGCTGTATCAGATCCTATATTTGTTTGAAAAATACAATCTAAAACTAACCCGTGAAAATTGGTAGAACCTTAACGTGGCGTTATTACCCCAGGGTACCTTACTTTATTATCACTTTGACCCATTTCGACATATTATACAGATCGCCAAACCATTAGTAAATTATTCCAATTGTCTTACTTTTTATTTTAAATAACAAAATAACAAATAAATTAGCAAATGATTAATGATACTACAAATAAAACATAGAATTTAAAATCACTTGATGACGTAATTAACATATGCATCTTGTTTAATGACAAGCTAATGTGACAATGAGCCATTATTGGCATATAATCTTACAGTTTGCGATTGTGTTTTGAACGACGGGATAATAAAGTATTATCGAATTGCATAAAAGAAGCATCCTTATAACTCAAAAATGATAATTATACTAACTAACAAATTACTGAGTTTGATCCAGCGTCTCACTTCCAATTGAGATTTGAAAGAAATACATAGGTTCATGAAAAATCGAAAATGTGAAAAATATTATTAGGATGAGCGAAGCGAATCCTCTACTAGTCCACTCAAATTACAATTTGTCGTACGCTTTACAAAAAAACTATTCAATATTTTAACTTCAAATTAAACACAAAAATAAATTATGATCTGTAGATTTGCAGAATATAATTTTTTTTAGAGTAAAACGTTAAAAAAATTATTATTTTAATTAATGTATTTTACATGCATTTCCAATACGGAAGCATTTTAGCAAATAAATAAAAAGTGAAACGCGTATATTTTCAGAAAAAAAGTTTAAATCATGGAGTAAATAATTATAGATAGAATCATGATTAATTTATTAAATAAAACATGTTTTCATTATCCCGCAAAATCGTTTGCACAGATGACACTTAAACATTTTTAAAAAATTGTATTATGGATTTTTTTTTTTTTTTTTTTTGTAAACTGGCAACAAAATAATTGTAAACAAATAAAATTAATTCTTAAATTTGTTATATAAATGAAAAATTAAAAGATCTGCGTGAAGTTGTTGGTTCAAGCTCTTTATAAATATTTTTGCGAAGGTCGTATTGTGGCTAAATAATATCGACTCATTAATCAGAAGGATTTTATAGAAAAATAAGACTTTAATAAGTTCGCAAACACAACAATAATTATTCGTGAAAACGTCACTGCGAGAATGAGAGAGCGCTTCGTTAAAAGGTAATTCCATTAATTGAGTTGCCATTCGCAGAAAGTAAACAGTTCTCCCACGCGGAGAGAATTACAGCAATTCTCATACGCTAACATGTATAAAAATGAAGAAATTAAAATAAAATGCTTTACAGTTGAAAATTCATAGTATCAACGAAAGCAGATTTCAAATGTTTTTTCCAGAAAATAGGATTTTGAAGAAGTAACTCTCTTCAAGCTTTCTTCAAATATATTATTCTAAAATAGCTATCAAAGATTATCGGATGTTGATTACAAAGATTGGAAACATGCATATTTCAAACAATTAAAAAACACCAGTGGCTACTTGAAATTGTAAAAACATCTTTAAAACAGCTTTTAGTTGAAAATTAAAAAAAAAAAATTGTAAAAGTTTGCTTCGAAAATATCTTATGCCAGTTTTACATCATAAGTAAAAAATTAAAATGCGCCAAAACATAAAATAACGTTTTTGTTTAATAAAGATGCAAAAATAATAATAATAAAAAAATATTGTTACTTTCAAATATCTGTTTTATAAAATAATGCTTCGCGAATCCAAACAAAGCATGGCTTTTGCTAGTTACATATATCTAGGCAACTAATTATCCGATCGAATTCATTCTTTAAATAACATTTATGATTTTTCAAATTGTATTTTACATCTATTATTTTAAAAAATCGAAAAATTTCTTAAAATATAGTTCTGAATGATCAAGGTTACTGATATTGATTAGCCTTCTTTTCATTCTTACTTATTAAGTACATACCAAACTTCAATTATGTATTTCAATCTCTTCGGGAGATTTCTTCGTTTACAGACTCACAGACAGAGAGACAGACAGGCAGTTAGTCAGAAGAACAGACAGACACTCACTCAGATAGGCGGACTGTAAACTTTTTTCATAAAATATATTTTTATCGTAATCTCCAATGTCTAAAACGTGTAAATTCCTCAAAATAATTTTTTTTTTATTTTCAAAACGATTGCAACATTTAGCCTATACTACGTATGATGGATAAGTAATAAGATTTGGGAATCAAAATTCAACTTGTAAATTATGAAAACTCAAAAACACATTATCCGATTATCTATATTAGCAGTAGGGGAGACTAGAGAGGGATGAGGGAGGCCTCCATGGGGGAGGCTTGTTGATATTTCCAAGAATTACAGTTTTATAGATAAAGAATTACAAGTTTTCAGTTACAATTTTGAATTACAAGTACTCAAACAATGGCCCTGGTTTCATACAGATAATCGAAAAAGGAATTTCAAAAAATCAATTGTGATGTGTATTTAATCTAACAATTCTGTTTTTTAGAAATATTTTGTTAGCTTTTTTTCAGATGAAATATATCATAGAAATTTGTATAAATAAGCTTTAAATAAGTAATGGAAATGCCAAGATTTCATTCTAGGCATAAAGATTGCACAGTAACGTCGGTTTAACGTGACAAAGTGCTATTCTTTAGAAAAGGATTATGAGGGGAGGCTTGACGCAGTCAAAGCGAAAGAGTATTGACCAAATGCCAAAACATTATAAAGTTTGAAAACAGCAGTCTTAACCCTTCAGAGGAAGTAGTATGTTTATGAAAATACACTTACATTTATATCCCAAATGCCTCCTTAATTAAATAAGTTTCGAAAACCTTTTTTAATACACAGTGTATAATGAAAGGATACTGGTTATTTTTAAAAAGAATATAAATTTCTCAAAGCTACAATAAAATGTGGTAATGAAAAAAAATGATTAAAGACAGGTGTGAAAAATTGCCGTAATATCAACTGCACAAAAAATTAATGAAATATAACTGGAAAAGTCGATAATAACTTTTTTAACTTGAATATGACTTACAATAGGTAAATAGAAACAGTAGACAAGACTAGAAAGAATTAGAAAGTTTAAAAGCAGCAGTCTTATCCCATCAGGCAAAGTAATTCGTTTATGAAAAAGCACTTACTTTTATTTCCCAACTGCTAAATTGGCACCATAATTTTACTAAAATCTTTTCCATTTAATATGTATGAAATATAACCTTTTTGTTATTTCCAAATACATTCATTTGTAAATACAGATGCCAGTCATTTTTTTTAAACATTTTAGTGCTAAAAGTATTTGTCCTTGAAAGTGTTAAAACATGTTAATAATAACCCTCATAGCATGCATGTTCACAGTGACGTCACAATGACGTCACTGTGAGTCACTTTGGTCACATCACATCTGTGACGAAAATGCCACCACTCAGTGACGTCACAATGTGACTAAGATGTGACTTTCTAATAAAATTTTCACAGTTCGTCACAATGTTAATGTCAAAGTAGTCACAAATGACACACTTTTCACAAATTGGTCACATTGTGACGTCACAAAGTGGTCACAATGTGACGTCACAAAAAAGCTCTAAAACGGCCATAACGACTTCACATTTTAGTCACTGTGACTTTACATCGACGTCACGTGACGTCACATCGACAATCGATGGTCACAAAGTCACAATGTGACTTCACAACGACGTTGCAGTGGCGTCACCATGTCTTACGGGAAGTTAAGAGCTCATGAAGCTGCAAAACCATATAGCATTGATCGAAAAATTTTAGGAAGGTATATAGATAAATTTCACCAGGATGAAAACAGTGAGATGAAGCCAGACTGTTACAACTTGAGATGTCTGGTCGAGTGTCACAAAAAGTTGAACAAAGAAACAAACAAACAAAAAAATGCGGTACAGTGGTTCCTAAATCCGGACATAATAATGCATGAAACTTTATGAAAAAGAACCTATGTCTAACGAATTGCTGTCTTAAATGTTAACATTTCATTTTCGGTGCTGTACACTTATATCTGATCCGGCATAATTCTGTTTAAAACAATTTTTTTTCTTTTCTGACTTGCGGTTTGTTTAAGCATCATACATTCTAAAATATTTTTTTTTCATAATGAAAGCATGTATTGTAAAGATATTTAGTTTTTTTTAAACTAATTTTATTTATCTTCTTAAATATTTATATATAAATCAAAGTCAAACCTCTCACGTATGGAAAACCTTGACCTATTATTTTATCATGAATAAAATCAAACATTTTTCACAGTTTCCTACATATATTAAGCTTATGTAGCAGCTTTTGTGATAACTGATTGTATAACAAAGAAAAGATATGTAAAACTTTATTCTACCCCTAATATTTAAAAAATAAATGAACATTTTGTGAAAAGTGGGACAACATTACTTAGTCTACTGTATTGCATATCTACTTAGACTAAAATAATGTGCATTTAATTTGTATTGAAAAAATATGCAAGAAAACTCTTACACATTCTTCTTATTCTATTTTAATCTTTAGTTAGAAAGCATTGTGTATAAGTAATAGTTCTTTAAAATTTCACCATTATTTAAAAACAAGAATTTAAAAAAGACAAACTTATATCTATAATTTTAAAAAATCGAATTCGATAATGCAGGAACAAATTTCTAAGCTTGTAACGCTAATTCAAAATATTACTACCAGATTTCCTCAGTTAATTTGGTATAAAGAATTTGTGTAAAAAATAATTCAAATAAAAAATACACGATTTTTTTTCAGTTAATGTTTGTTTTTGCTTTTGTAACCGTTTAATAATGCTCACCGAAACAAATTTTTTTTCTTGAAAATCTATACTTACACTGTAAAAACAAAAGGGTCGATCTACTAAAAAAACTTTAGTGATCCTCGTAATTACTAAAAAATTTTTAGTAATCTTAGTCGGTTACTAGAAAATCTGTAAGAATTACTAGAAAAAAGTTAGCAATGAATAGAGTTAATAGTTTTATATTTTTAATAGCTATTACTAAAACACACTTGGCGTGGCCTTGATAGCATAGTGGTTATAGTAACGGACTCCAGTCTGAAAGGTCCCGGGTTCGATACTGGACAGAGCAAATGCACCCCGAATGTATGTAGTGTAAGTACTCGTTAATAAATGATTATGAAAATCCTGTCGGATCAGTTAGAAATGTTTGGTGCTGCCATCTGTTGCAGTTTTGCCAAAAATCTTCCGCTTCAGAAGTCTGTATGCAGCTCGAAGGAACCTCTTGCCCTTCGGGCGCACGTAATGGTTATTAAAAATAATTTTGGAGCTATTACTAAAATTTGCTTGGTGGCTCATACTAAAAATTTTTAAGTTAGTTAATACAAAGAATTCTTTTGTTCAGTTTACAAAAGAAATGCTTGTTTCACTTGCTAAAAAAAAAGTTTGTAATGGTTACTAAGAAATTCTGTGGAATACAAATTTACTAAAGAATTTTTAGTAACCTCTTGAATTTTTTTTTTTACAGTGTATATTAAAGAAAATGTTTTGATTGACTAACACATCCACTAACGCCCGCAGAGCTTCTACGTTTGCTGTTAGGACAGTTAAATTTGAAGACTTGTCCTTTACACAATGAAGTTAGTAAGGAAGGAGTTTTTGAAAAAGTGCTCCCTAAAGAGGCTAAATGATGACTTTTTATTTGGGCATATCTCAGTTTTAGGTGAAGCATTAAATTCAGAATAACAATCTATTAGAAAATATGTTTAAATTTGAACTCTAGTGATCTTAGATTTTCAAACTGAAAGGCTGTTAACGACCATAATTTACTATTTTAATAAAAAATTTAATTTTACTTAAGAAAGGTGTTGTAATAAAATAAAAATACATTGGCATGTTTCGGAACCTTCAAATAAGTTCCATAATCATAATATAAATAAAATAAAATTTCAAAATATTTCACGGTCAATACAAATGACACGCATTTTGTTTTATTTATAGTATGATTATGGAACTTATTTGAAGGTTCCGAAACATGTCAATGTATTTTACTTTTATTATAACAAAGAAAAATTAAAATTTTTAGTAAAATGTTTATATAAAAGGTGAATGTTTTAAAATCTGGTGATTTAAAAAATCAATTGGATTTAATGAACTTTTTATCATAATTTACTATTGTTATGGCATATCTTATCAAAAGTTCAGACAGGAGTGTGACATTTTTAATAACAAATCTACTAAAAAAGTAAATCAGAAATGTAATTTAGTGATTTTATAGCTATTTTGAGCTATTTTAGAACTTATTTTGTCAACCTCGGACCTAAACTCGATTAAAAAAAATAGATAAATACGAAAATTATTGGCTGTTTTAAATAGATAATTTTTCAGAAGATTTTTTTCGAAAGAAAATAGTGTTTTGTATATATATTTTTTTGTGCTCGCCGTCTTTTTGCTATTGATTTTAGTCTTTATTCAAAATATAGTACATTCCTTCCTCTTTCATAATGTATATTTTGAAAGTAAGACTTACGTTTCAAATTCTGATTGCCTTACATATGCATTACACATTTAAAACTCTTGTCCTAGTTTGAACCAAATTTTGGTGCTCAGAAGGTACCACCATCAGATGGTGAAACCTCGAACCAACATTTGGAGCTTCCAATTGCAATGTTGTTCCAACTATTGGAACTCTGATTGAACCAGAGCTCCAAATCTTGATACGTGGTTTCACCATCTGATGACAGCAGTTACTAAGCACCAAAATTTGATTTAAACTAGGACAATATTTTTTACAATGTATAATTAGTTTGAAGTAGAGAAAGTCACGTGTTTTATGTTAAAATTATGGTATTTTTAAAAGTTTGACCAAAATCCAGAGAGCTCCGTCACAGAGGATATCATTGATGTGTCTCTGTTATTGGGATCACCGTGTTAAAGAAATATGGCTGAGAATCACAACAAGCTCCATTATTTTGATCGCCGTGCCATTGTGAATAACTTATTAATGTGAGGCCAAAATTAAAATCCAAACTATTACATTACAAACGGCAGGAAGTCTCGAAACTTTAGGTTTGTTTGGAAAGATTTCGTTTCAAAATATAAAATTAAAAGAAACTGGAATATACTTATAATTCTGGGTATATACTGCATTAGATTCCCAAACTCCAAGTTCGATTTTGTTCTTAAATTAAAGTTATGCACCATTGATTTAATTAAGGCTAAAATTAAGGCGAATTCCAGTGTCAGGCAAGTCAAGTAATATTATGCAGATAAAAGTTATAATTACATTACTAAAAAATATTTTTTTCTTTCTAAAATATTTTAATTATTGTCACATGCACACTTTTATTTTCTACCAATTCTGCATTTTTATATACCAAATAATTTGTATTTATTGTTATACTTATCATCTAATTTATGCATTAATAGACTTTTATCTAAGAAAAGTATCTTACAATAACTTAATCATGTAGGCGATTTTTTATACATCACAAATCCGTTTCAAAAATATATATTTTGTAAATAACACCGAAAATATAAATTAAAATATTTAATTGCTAAAAAGGACATCAAATGTTAATAAAATACATTAAAAGATCTTAATAATTTTACATGTTTCGATTGAATTTACTCAATCGTCATCAGAAAAACAAAATATACAAATAAACACAAAGAGGGAAAATAACAATAAACTGTTACAAATGAAATTTAAAAAAATAAATGAAAATCACACGCATTATATTTTGATTATGTTTCACGTTGCTTTATTTTAATTTTCAAATTATCTAACAATTCAATCCAGCATAGATGCAAAAAACATTAATTATAAACCGAAGTTGTCTTATACGTCCATTAAAAACATTTCAAAAATTTATTTTTTTAAAACACACCCAAAATTTATATTAAAATATTTAATTGCTAAAATGGACGTCAAATGTAAAGAACACATAGTAGTAGTGACATGTAAAGAATACATTGCAGACGTTAAATTTAATAGAGGTAAAACCGCATTATCAAGGCTAAATAAAATAGAAAACATTGATATTTTGTTTAATGAAAGTAGAATAATTTACAGGTCAGATTTTTATTTGCAACTTTTTATTAGAGAGTCTATTGAAATTTATGTCAGAAGCTCAATGGTCTGCAATGACTCCTTTTCATTTCAAATACTCAATTTCAAAAATAAAGCAACGTGAAACATAATTAAAATATAACGCGCGTGATTTTTATTTATTTTTTTGAATTTCATTTGTAACAGTTTATTGTTATTTTCTATCTTTGTGTTGTGAGGGAGTGACCTTTGTCATAAAGGCACTCTAGTATTTCTGAGATCGTGACGTCAATAATTTAACATGTGTAAGCGTGAAAGCGACATCTATCCTGTCTTTTACTTTAACGTTCTAGAGTGTGTGTGTCTCTTTCGGATTCTACAGTTAGGTCGCGGATAGTAGTAATATGTAAATTTGAAATATCTCAGTTTGCAGCATATAAAAGCTTGGAGTTTGAGTGTGTGTGGAGTGTCTCTGGCGACGTTAGCCAGCAGAGTGTGTCTAGCGATATTAGCCAGCGAAGTGTGTCTCTAGCGGCGATATCCCGCTGGTGTCTAGCAGAGTGTGTCTAGCTGCGTTGATTGATCCAGAGCAGGCGATATCGAGTGTTAGCAAGCCTCCAGTGAGTTGCTAAGGAGTTTTAGAATTTGACTGGAGAAGTTGGCCAGTGGTAAGAATTTAATAGTAATTACGTTGATCATCTCAAAGTTAATAAAGAAATATATAAAGCCACGGGCTGTCTAATAAGTCTTATCTAGCAGTTTAGCCGAAACATAGCTGAGAAGTAGTCTGAGGTGCCCTGCTTGAGCTAGATTCGGAGCTGTGAGTATGAGTTTAATCTTTTAGTAGTATTCCCAGTTGTGAAAATTACAAACTTGCTCCACTCCCCTTGAGCCCTTATCGTTTTTAATAAACTGTGTTTTTATCTTATGTACTGAGTTATGTGTGCATTTAACACCCAGTACGAGCACCCAACCGTTACAGTGTTTATTTGTATATTTTGTTTTTCTGATGATGATTGAGTAAATTCAATCGAAACATGTCAAATTATTAAGATCTTTTAATGTATTTTATTAACATTTGATGTCCTTTTTAGCAATTAAATATTTTAATGTATATTTTGGGTGTGTTTTAGAAAATATATATATTTGAAATGTTTTTAATGGACGTATCAGATTACTTCTGTTTATAATTAGCATCATAAGCCGTTAGTAAAAACTTTTTTTACAAACAATTAAGGCTGTAACATTATTTATTGTGTAAATGTTTATTTTCTTGTTTGCATATTATATGAGGAGCCCAGAAGCCAAGGGGTACAAATGACAAAATGTCGATTTGGAGTAAATTGGGTTTAAAGATAATTGATGTTAAATTGGAACATCAATAACAATTGACTAAATTGAAATAGGAAACATCTGCTTGTTGCATTCTAATCTTTGAACTCTCATTTCAATAACTGTTAAAAAAATAGAGTACAATTTTCTTTAAATCTATAATTAATCAATATTGTTTGTTTTTCGAAAAAAGTGGTTTATCTCTATAATTCCCCAAATAATCAGAAAACGACCTATATTTCTTTACCTGAAATGAAAAAAGCATATTTCCAGATACCCTGTGCACTTAACTCAATTTTTTCAATTTTGTCACTTATACCCCTTGGCTTCTGGGGTCCTCATATAATTTCAAATAAATATATTTTTTATGAAAACAAAATGCAAAATGTATTTTTTTTAATATTTATGAGGTATATACAAATTGTTATGTTCTTTGGCTAATTGAAAATGTCTTTTAACTTATACATAAAAATAATAATAATTTACTGTGCTGTAATGTGAAAAAATAATGATGCTTATCGAAATTTTAAATATAGATCAACAAATCCTATTAAGCACAAGGTTGATATTTAAGCATTTTAATTTCCCAGATATATATTAAAAGTGTACTTAAAACATTCAACCGATAATTGTCAGTTCGATTCACTTCTGGATTAATGAAATCTATACGGGAATAAATGAGACACTAATAATCTTCAAAGTAACTAATAAATTTGCTGAAGCATAAATTTTTCGATGAATATATATTTGAGTAATTTCCAATACATTTCACGATATACTATCAATATCTATTTGGTTTTGGAAATTTAAATTTTAAAATCAGAGAAGCAAAACATTTCCGGTTGATTTCACAAAATATTTAAAAGAATAATAAACAAGATTTTTTAATAAAAAAATCCGCTGTTCATTAAGGTTTCAGGTAAAATTCTGAAAGAAAATAACATGGTATTTTGTAATTTTTCTAATCAAAAAAAATGTGACAGAGATAATAAAAATTTTCAATCGTGTTGAAATAATACAAATCAGAGAAAAAAAATAAATTGTCCGCATTTTTTTGTACTACTAGGTTATCCCGTCGACTATCCCGTTATTAATATTTTTATTAATATTCTACTATTTATTTGTTTTTTTTCGTTATTTAAAATAAAAATTATGTCAATGTGTATAATTTGGCTATTAGTTTGGCGATTTGTATAATTTGGCGAAATTGGTCGACGGGATAACAGAGTAGTACCCATTTTTTAAAAAAGAAGAATGCGACAAACTATCGAAATAATAAGAACATAAAAAGTCATTATACATTTAAAATATATAATCGTTTTAACATAATTTAGCCCTTGCGATGTACACATAAAATAATTTGCGATAAAACAATTTTGCTTTTGGTTGTTGAACGGTTGTCTGCAGCCTACTTAAGCATATTAACAAAGATTTTTTTATTACTATTTGTGTTCTTGTTTTCACATGTATAATAAGCTAGCAGCCTTCGCCCGCTACGCTTGTCGGTTTCTTTAAAAGAATCTTGAAACAAACGAAATGCATGTAGTTAAGATTTACAAAAATAATAAAATAATACCTAATCAAATAACAATAAGTACTGTTCTATTCGTATAATCTCAAATTAACCGGTTCATAATCGATTATGAGGACATAATATATAAAATAGCTCTAAAATCACTATCTACTTTAACTATTTTTTTGTCCAGTCTACTTTAATTATTTTTTTAGGAATCGACAATCAAAATGTTCTGCAATTGTTTATAAAAATCGTGTTTTACGTACTTATAAAGTCAATTTTTGTAAATACAGGGAAAGTAAAAACAGAGGGAATTAAAAAACAACAAACAAAAGCGAGGCGATATGGGAACCATAAAATTGGAAAAATCCTGTGACAAATCTGGAAAAATCCTGTTGTAAAAAATAAAAAACGTTACGGAGTTTAAGTAACAAAAATTAGAATTTTTCGGCAATTAGCAGAAAAATAGTCAAAGAAATAAAAATTAAAAGAATGCCTTGTTGGAAAAACAAACACTAAAAATATGGTAAAAGGGATCAATATATGTTTGACCTGGAAAAATCCTGTTGTAAAAAATAAAAAACGTTACGGAGTTTAAGTAACAAAAATTAGAATTTTTCGGCAATTAGCAGAAAAATAGTCAAAGAAATAAAAATTAAAAGAATGCCTTGTTGGAAAAACAAACACTAAAAATATGGTAAAAGGGATCAATATATGTTTGACCTGGAAAAATCCTGTTGTAAAAAATAAAAAACGTTACGGAGTTTAAGTAACAAAAATTAGAATTTTTCGGCAATTAGCAGAAAAATAGTCAAAGAAATAAAAATTAAAAGAATGCCTTGTTGGAAAAACAAACACTAAAAATATGGTAAAAGGGATCAATATATGTTTGACCTGGAAAAATCCTGTTGTAAAAAATAAAAAACGTTACGGAGTTTAAGTAACAAAAATTAGAATTTTTCGGCAATTAGCAGAAAAATAGTCAAAGAAATAAAAATTAAAAGAATGCCTTGTTGGAAAAACAAACACTAAAAATATGGTAAAAGGGATCAATATATGTTTGACCTGGAAAAATCCTGTTGTAAAAAATAAAAAACGTTACGGAGTTTAAGTAACAAAATTTAGAATTTTTCGGCAATTAGCAGAAAATTAGTCAAAGAAATAAAAATTAAAAGAATGCCTTGTTGGAAAAACAAACACTAAAAATATGGTAAAAGGGATCAATATATGTTTGACCTGGAAAAATCCTGTTGTAAAAAATAAAAAAAACGTTACGGAGTTTAAGTAACAAAAATTAGAATTTTTCGGCAATTAGCAGAAAAATAGTCAAAGAAATAAAAATTAAAAGAATGCCTTGTTGGAAAAACAAACACTAAAAATATGGTAAAAGGGATCAATATATATTTGACCTGGAAAAATCCTGTTGTAAAAAATAAAAAACGTTATGGAGTTTAAGTAACAAAAATTAGATTTTTTCGGCAATTAGCAGAAAAATAGTCAAAGAAATAAGAATTAAAAGAATGCCTTGTTGGAAAAACAAACACTAAAAATATGGTAAAAGGGATCAATATATGTTTTTAGTGTTTTTTATACGTCATCTACGATCAGTTCCATAATTTTTCATTAATAGAAGACCTTTTGATGGAATACGATAAACATACATCCAGGAGAGGCAAGGAAAGGGCATAATATGAATAAATGGTTACAGGGTGTACCAATGACATATCACATGAAGAGTGTCGGTTGAACTTAGAAAAACATCTCCCGCCTCAGAGGATTTAGGTAGGAGAAAAGAAAGATTTGTCACAGAGCTTTAAGATGATATGTCACATGACGGGTCCAAAAATAGTTTGAAAATTCATAATTTGATCGTCGATTTTTTTCATTTAATTTAAGCTTTCATTTATAATAATTGCACTGCTGTGTCGTCTTTTTACATTTCCCCTAGTGTTTGCTTGATATAGCAACCATTGCCTCTGCAAGAACTGTTCAGTTGACTCTTGCTCAATCGTCCATTCATTTCTGAAATCGACTCATCGAATCCTTCAGGAAGTAAACGTAAGCATCACGACTTATGTGCATATTCATGAAGTCTGCATTGGAACTGCATCTCATTGTCTACATTGAACGGAATCTGCAACATTTTTACTTATTGATAATTTTAAGTACTGGATTCGTAAAATTTTCGAATACCGGCTTTCGATGAATTTACACGATTTAGGGATCACAGACTATCAAAAATATGTTCTTACAAAATTTCTGTCTGTATGTATGTGACACAAATTTTGTCGGCGCTCTGTTGTAGAACTAATAAAGGGAATATAATAACTTTTTTTTAAACTTTACATTACATATATATTATTTTATAAAGAGGAATTTATAACTTTACATTCAATTAATACCTAATATAAGCTGGCACTGATTACTTTTTTGGTGTAAACCGTCCCACAGGTGGCACTACTATGGTGCATTTTGTGCTATTTCTGCAAAAGATTTATCACAAGAATAATGCATGGATTTTTATTAAACTTCGGATTCAGCTAGATCCTGAAATAATTTAGAGTTGTTCAGCTTTTGGTGAAAACCACCCGACGCGACAGGTGTAATTTAACGTGATTTCCGCACTAAATGTAAGTTAAGAACTAATGCATGCATTTTCGCTAAACTTCAGATTCAGTTCGTCCTTCATGTAAATTAATACTCATTCGTTTCTGGTGTACATCTTATAATTCGTGCCACTGCTGTGAAGATTTTTATTTTTTCGTAAAATAGACGAATTTTCTTCAAACTTCACCTTTAGTTTGTACAATAGTACAATGAACTATTGTATCTCATACCGTGTAATAAAACAGAGAACATCCGATTTTTTTTTTTTTTTTTTTTTTTTTCTACAATTTACAACTTTTTATTTTTTGAATGTGTGTACATTTGGCTAATATTGAAAATTTCCATTTTTCCGAAAGGAACAATTGTTACTTAACATCAGTACATGTTTATCTCCTTTTTATGAAATAAAATTTAAAACAAAACTTTAAACTGACTAAAAATAGGAAAAAAAGCAGATTCCGTGTTGTTTGTTTGAAACATAAAAAGTCTTACAGAATTTTTTAAAAAGCTAAAATTTTTGTAATTTTAATTTTTCTAACATCAATATCCTTGGAGTAATGATTTCAAATCCTGATATATAATATAGCTTTATAAAATACAAATGTATAACACATATAAATTAACATGTAATATTCATGTTCTTATTTTATATATTACCCATATATATATATATATATATATATTTGTTTATTTAAATTGTTAAGTCATTTATAAAAGAAGGTAGCGTTGCACATAACGCATTTACATATCAATAAAAGAGGTTTTAAATGCATTTTTTAATTTTTTTTTTCATAAAAATGTTTTAACATGAGTAACGATATAAAAAAGAAAAACGACAAACGCTAGATAATATAAAGGTTCTTTATATAAAGTAAAACATTTTCGTATTTCAAAACTTCACTTTTTGTCACATTTAAAAGCATATAGAAAAGGCACAAAGGGAGCTAAGGGGAAGAAAAAGATGATTATGACTATGAGTAGAGTAGCGTATGCAGAAAATAATTAAAAATGATAAGTTTTATGATCTGTTACGAGTATGTAAATATATTTTAAAAATAATATTCCATTATTTTAAATTTTGCATAATTTGACTTTTTGCAAGCATGCAATAAAGTGAAAACATAATTCCATTACATTTTTTTCGTAAATATAACATTTTCAAAAATCGTCATTTCTAATGCACCTCCATTAAAGATGAGTAAAACTATAGAAACAAACATACTATTAAAGTAACACAAAAGATATAGTGTCGGACAAATACAGCTCATATTCAAAATATTAGAATAATTGAGAAAAAGTAATAAGAAAAAATTATTTGTCATTTATTTATTTTTTATACTAAGTAAATGCAATTAAATTTCTTATAAATTAAATCTGAAATGTTTAGATAAGATTCTAACATTTATAAAATATAAAATACAGCACAATAAATTAGGTATACAGCTTCCTTAAACACACCAGAATATTAGAATAAAATTTAGATTGGTTCAAAATATTAGAATATTTTATTTTACGCAACAATATTACCTTATGAATATGAAGTAAATGGTAGTTAATATTTTGTAGCATCCCCTTTAGCTTTCATAACAGCGTACAATCGATCTTGCATACTATATACAAGGTGTTTACAAACATTTCTATCAATATTAGCCCAAATAGACTTTATACGTGCCACTAACTCAGTTTTACTTGAAGGAGGATTTTCTTGAAGTTTTTTCTTCATTATACACCATAAGTTTTCGATGGGATTAAGATCTGGTGAATTTGGTGGCCAAGGAAGTACCTTAATGTTGCGTTGGCAGAACCAATTCTTAGTTGACACCGAGGTATGCGGGGACGCTAAATCTTGTTGAAAGATGAAATCATCTTCAAATAAATCTTCTGATGATGGAATCATGTAATATTCTAAAATTTCTTGGTATATCAGAGAGTTAACCTTTTCGTAGACGATGCATAACTTTCCAGGTCCTTTTGCATTCATACAACCCCAAACCAAGACACTAGCAGCAAATTTTACGGAACGTTTAAGGCATTCTTTATCAAATGCTTCTTGCTTCATTCTCCAAACTCGAATACCTTGATTACCATATGAAACACAAAACATACTTTCATCACTAAATAATATATTTTTCCAATCTTCATTGCTCCATAAACGTCTTGATTTACACCAATTCAATCTTATACGCTTTTGTCTTGCAGTCATGAGAGGTTTTGTTTTCGGTACACGAGATTCAAATTTAAATTTATGGAGACGTCTTAATGTTGTCGATGTAGAAACTTCAAGTTCTTCTTCTTTCCATTTTCGGTGCAAGAATCGCACACTTTTAAAACGGTTTTTCTTAACTATACGCTTCAGTTTCCTGTCATCTCTAGCAGATGTTTTTGGTTTTCGGCCACCATTTAGGCGATTATTTTGAAATTTTCCAATTTTTGAATATTGTGTTAGTATTTTACTAACGCTCGATTGCGAACAATGTAAATAATTCGCTATAAAACATTGATTTTTACCGTGCCGATACAAATCAACCATACGAAGTTTAGTAGATTCAGGAATATCAGTCACACGGCCCATTTTAAGACGAAAAAGAAACAAACTGCAAAAAAGAATACTGATTTTAAATAAAATAGTCTGAATTTAATCAATGATGCCACCAGTTAAGAATTGGTAATAATTAAAGTAGAATTAATGTGAAATATTCTAATATTTTGAACCACTTAAATAAATATCCTAATATTTTGACTTTTCAAAATAATTTTTTTTGCAATTAATCTTTTCAAAAATGATATTAAATTTAAGATAACAAGTAAGTTTAATCAACAATAAGTTCTTAATAAAAATATCGTTTGCATATTTTCATTAAAAGCCATTAAATTACCAAACGATATTTTCAACTTCTAAAAAAAGGTAATTATTCTAATATTTTGAATATGAGCTGTAGTGTCTATTACTTTTCTTAGATGTAGATTGATTGAAAGAGATAATTGATTACTGAAAATTTTATGTTTTAGATTTAAATTATATTCGATTTTTAATGTGCTTTTTTAATTCTTCTTGAAATTATATCAACTGCTATTTGGGTGTTGATTTCTTTTCCAATATTTCATACGTCTGTTTTGATACTCTTGCTAAATGTATCGAACACATTTAGCATGTATCGATTACATTAGTAGAAAAAAAATCTTTTTAACTCTTAAGATTTTTTTTTCATAATAACGCAAACAAAAAGTCAGATTTGATGTGTTAAATAAATTATATATTATAATAATGTTAATAATAAAATAAATATTAAGTATTGCGTTTCACACTTCATACCGTCAAAGAAAAAAAACTCATTAAATCTCAACGAAATATCAGAATTATTTTTTTAATCGCTGCCCAAATTTCTAATAAACTTCTTCGAAGGAAGGAAAAAAAAATACTATATTGATTTTGAACTTTGAAAGTTAATATATTTTACTAATGAGGGAAAATTGCAGCAAATTGCAAAAAACACATAAAAAAATTCACAAAAATTCAAAAATTGCTATACGAAAATCGAAGAAACATTGTTTAAAACGTATAGAATATACTTATCAAACATTGAATGTCAAAAAATCATTACAGATCAAAAAGAAAAGTAAAAATCACATTCAAAAGAGCAAAAAATTAAAAAAAAAATCCCAAAAGTCAAAATTTACTGTAACTTGATGTATATTTCCTATCTAATTTCATTGATGAATGTCAAACTATGAAAGGATAAAAAAAATCGATAAAAAACGACTAATTATTTTTTTTGGGGGGGAGGGGCTTTAGCTTAGCTTGATCTTTCTGCTCCAGCTCTGCTTAACTTCCCAGATACGCAATTTACAATAGTTACGGATAAACAATTAAAACCAATCTTTTCTTGAAAACTTGTGAGGGAGTGACCTTCGTAATAAATGCACTCTAGCATTTTTGAGATCGTGACGTCAATGATTTAACATGTGTAAGCGTGAAAGCGACATCTACCTTCTCTTTAACTTTCTAGAGCGTTTGTGTCTTTCTCGGACTCTACAGTTATGTCGCGGTTAGTAGTAATATGTAAATTTGTAATATCTCAGTTTGCAGCATAAAAAAGCTTGGAGTTTGAGTGTGTGTGAGTGTCTCTGGTGACGTTAGCCAGCTTGGTGTGTGTCTAGCTGCATTAGCCAGCTAGTGGCGTCTAGCAGTGTGTGTCTGGCGGCATTGGCGAGCTAGTAGTGTAGGATCAAGGATTAGCGAGACTCCAGTGAGTTGACAAGGAGTTTTGAAATTCGACTCGAGAAGTTGGCCGGTGGTAAGAAGTTAATAGTAATTACGTTGCCTAGTTCAAAGTTAATAAAGAAATATATACAGCCACGGGCTGTCTAATAAGATTTTATCTAGCAGCTTAGCCGAAAGATAGCTGAGAAGTAACCTGAAGTGCCCCGATTGAATTAGTGCCGGAGCTGTGAGTATGAGTTTAATCTTTTAGCATTTTTACCAGTTATTAAAATTAAGAACTGTTCCACTGTCCTTGAGCCCTGACCGTTTTAAATAAACTGTTTTTATCTTAGTTCCTGAGTTATGTCAGCATTTAACTCCCAGTACGAGCACCCAACCGTTACAAACTCATTCGAAAAAAAAAATGAAGAACTGAAAAAAAACACAACTTCACCTTATATGAAAAGTAATGGGAACAATGAACCATCTGTTTTATGAAGTATAAGCGGGTATTTCCATGAGCACATGTCGTGTAAGTCACGTACTATGATTTTGGAAACCAGTATTTTAGAACGAAAAAAATGTGATTTAATTTACTAGAGTTATGTCATTAATTGAATAAGGCCATGCAAACCTTTCGAAAATAACGGTGGCAAACAATTTTTAAGTTACCAATAATGTGACTTACACGACAAATGCTCATGGAAATGCCCAAGCGCAAACTTTCCAGTTTTTGTTGCAGAGATTACGCGACCCTATACTTAAGCAGGGCGCTTTTAAAATAACCGTTTCGGTCCATTACGTTAATTTTAAAGTAACAGTTTACGATACATTAATTAAATTTAATATCCCTTGTATTAATTACATTCTATAAAAAATCCTACGAAAAGTTATGAAAATTCAAGGATGCATCTTTGGAAAAATAAAAAAATAGCCATGTTTTATTCTAAAGGTACGAAACAACCTTCACATTTATGTAGCCTCTCTACTATTGCTTTTGTACAACTACTAGCATTCGCAGAGTACTTAATCTACTCCTTCTCTCCCGGCCCTCTTTGTATGCGATATTTTCGACCGCTAAATCTCTTTCAGCTTTAATTTAGTTTTAAAACACATTAATAATTAATATTACTGATAAGAAACAGGGATTTATTTTAGTTCGTATTGTTCAGACAAATTACATGTTTACATTTGTCATAATAATGAGCTAGGAATTATAGAACATAATTATATTCCTGTTAAATAAAATAAAATTTTATATTAATCAAACCTTTACGTTATTTCAATATGTTGTTAATATTAACTGTATTTTAGAGTATGTTTGGTGACACCAAAATACCAATTAAAATTTTTCTAGTAAAATCTATATAAAAAATTTCATATCTATTTTGATAAATTTTTACGTTTTTCGTTTTACTAAAAATTAATTAGTATATAAATTCTAAACATTTTAAATTTCTTGTTTTTTAATAAACTGAAAAAACTATGATATATCTTTATTTTTTTATTCCTTCCCACAGAAAATGCTTTTATAGAATTTCAATAATGATGATACCACTCTCTTAACTTTTAAAAACCAATTTAAAACATTTAAAAGTATTTTACTCAGAAAATTGTCTTCTATTATCTTCTTCTGTATGCACTAGGGATTTAAAAAAAATATTTCAAGAGAAGTACCTTTACTTTGATCTTTCATATGATTTCCTTCCATTTTACTAAGCTTTTGTTAGTTTACTAAAGCCGAAAAAAGTAAATGTTCTTTGCTAAAACATGCGTGATTTAAAAGAAACATTATATACATATGTTCAATTAACACATATATATGGATAATTGTATAGTAACATTAATTAAATATATTAATACAATTTAATAATTAATTTCAAGGATTAACTTGTACCTAACTTTTAAAAATGTGGACAATGCCTAAAGTACTATTTCTAAGTGTATAAAATGCATACATTAATTATATATTTTATTTCTTATTTTATCTTATATTAAGATATTGAATTTAGGTTACTATTGTCAGATTAAATGATTGTGTGCTACATCTTATTAGAGTTAACAATAGTGTGTGGTATGTTTTTTTTCTTTTCTTCTTTTCTATCCCATTTAATAATGTTATTATGATTTATTTTTAATGATTTTTCTCCATTTTATTTCATTTTATGTGCGCTGGTAGCACCAAATTTGTATCATTTTGCTTTTTTCAAGGCTAATGTAAAAATGAGGACGCACACTTTATTTCTAGTTCCAAAGTATTTGTGGGTCTCATGATTCTGCTTTGATTCGGCAAATTTTGATTGTATTCATTTAAATTTTTTCCCATGTTTCAATGGGGTAATTTAGTATTAAATCCAATGATTCATGTTTTGTTTTACATTTATTGTTATTACATATATATGTGTGTGTGTGTGTAGATAATGTTATAAGAAGATATATATATATATAGAAGGAGGACAGCATCGTAGATTTTAGCTTATAAATATTATTCTTTTATATATTTTTAAAAAAGTGAATTCTTTTTCCGTTTTTTTTTTTTTTTTTTTTTTTTTTTTTTTTTTTTTTTTTTTTGAATGATAAATTAATTATTAAACATAATACGAGATTTTCGGAATTTGCAATTATGTGTACACAATTAACTAAATTTGTCATTAGGAATACTGTGTTTCTGATGAATTTTGAAAGTACAGTGAAATATGTTTAACACAAAATTCAGCAGATCGAATGAAAAAAAAAACTTTTTAGTTAAAAGAATTTCGTGTTAAAGGTTCATAAAATAGAACAAAACTCGACAATATCTTTGATAATTTGATAAAATTAAATTCAAACATCCTTCTTTTTCTTTTTTTTTGTGAATTTAAAAAATAGTAATTTTTTTAAACATTTAATACTTCTTAACATTTTCTTGTACTCGCAAGTATTAATTTAAAATATGTTCGATGAAGATGCGTATAACAGCTTTCTATCTTAATTCTGCAATTACTTTTATAAATTATCTTGGTGGGTTAACAGACTATGTCGAACATATTAGACAAAAAAAAAAAAAACTCTTTGTTGGTCCGTTGAATGGTTATCAATAATATTTTTACACATTTTAGAAAAAGCAGCTTTATATGATTTTTATTCCTTCCGATAGCGATACATTTATTCTTGGACAATTTAGAAATGTTCTTTCATCAAATGTTTGCTAAAGATGGTGATAAATGTACTTAATTATGCGACAACATTATACATCAACACAAAGTTCTGATGGAAAAAGAAAAAAAAACATTTACATTATTGGAACTCACCCACAGATTAATTAAAGAAACAGGTTCGGATCCTCAATATTTACAATGAATTATAGAAATGAGAGTTAAGCACAAGTTTTTACAAATACATGGTAAACTTAATGAAATGTGTGTTTTAAAAATATGTCGTAATATGTATAATCAAATTATGCAAACACATATCATCTGAATATAAATTGCCATCTAAAAAAACAGACTTGTATTTTTTATTAAGATATTAAATATTGTACATTATTAATTTATAAATTAAATTTAAATTTAATTCATTAAACAAAAGTCCATTCTGTATAACATAATAAAATACCTTATATATATTGATTTTTCTCAAGAAATATTTATGAAACTGCAAACAATTTAGTGTAAATTAGTGCATAAATTTCATATGGTGACGTTAGTCTTCGATTCGCAGTAATAACGCACATGTATGCAAAAAATATATTAGCATTTAAGCTTTAACTCATGTAACAATATGTGTTGATATTCTAAAGGATACGGTAATGCTTATTTATGGGTTATATTTCATTTAGATTTCAAAATTTGTTCTAAACTAGTAATTCTTGTGTAGAAAGAATTTAGACTACACTGTTAAAAATCTTGTCCCAGTTTGAACCAAATTTGGTTGCTCAGTAATTTGCACTGAACGATGGTGAAATCTTGAACCAATATTTGGAACTCCTGTTGAAGCAGAATTCCAATAGTTGGAACGAAGTTGAAATAGAACGCTCCAAATTTTGGTACAAGATGTCACAATCTTTTCGTAACAGCTACTGAGCACCAAAATTTTGTTCAAAATACAGCAAAAATTTTAATACTGTGTTAATCAAAATATCAATCGCACTGTATATATATACCAAGAGATGACCAAAACAAGTAGGCCCAACATATAATTAGCACACTGAGATCTAATTTTATATTTAGAGATAATTTTTCACCAACTTCCCTCTCCCCCACATTAATTAACAGTAATTAGGACTTGATAATATAAAGTTAACCTACATTTCTTTCGTAATAAAAGAAATGAATCGAAGATTTCCATTTCAAATTTTGGACCTTTTAAAACTTTAATATATACTACCTTGTTCATTCAAATAAAATATTAATGAGTTAGGTTTTGACTAGAATATCATGAAAATATAAGAAAACAATTTCGTTGAGAAATAGATATTTATCATATAATGTCGTAATATGCATTGTTATGCTAGTAATTAAAAATGAAAACAATTCAAAAATTGCAATTTTTTCTGAAATTTATTCTAGAGATCATAACCATACATTTCCAAATATAAATGATCTATGTGATGATCCAAGTGATCCGAAATGAAAATGAGGAGTCTTAAAATCGAAATTAAATCTAAATTCAGAAATTCATCTTAAAACCCCCATTGTTATGGATTGGCATTTGGTTAAAAGTTAAAAAATAGATTGTTTATAGTTTGACTCTTTTCATTTCTTAAATAAAAGATCTTTTTGCATAAGTATTCTAAATTATTGATTTAAATTTATTTAATGATTTTTTGTCATGTCTGTGTTAATGTAAGTTTTTAAATAACATGTAAAATAACAGAGGGTTTTAAAGATTTTTTTCTCCCTCACAAACAGCTGAAATCCCCTCCATTTACAATGCTGGGAGGGAAACTCTCCTCTTAGAAATAATTGAATTTCAAGCCCTAATATCAGATGCGCGTTTAATTTTATGCACTGCGGAAATTTTATCATAAAACTTTTGTGTTAATTTAGAATAATTTAGAGCTCATTAGTAGTGAAATGGTAAGTTCAATGCAGTGGATATAGACACCAGTAACTGAAACTTCTAATACATGCACATTTTTACCTTTTTAATGCTTTAAGATCTTTGAAATATATCAAAGTACAGCATGTTTATCTTTTTATTTCATATACAAAGGGGATATTTTTTAATAACTTTTTATTCTGGCTGCAATAACAGAAAATGTGAATCAATAATTAAAAAAATATATTTTTTATGTATGTTTGACTATCAAATTAATGTAGAATATTTCACATACCAACGCATTCATAAGCTAAAACAAAAATAATTATTTGATATCGAGTAATCTTACAGGTCGAATTATCACAGTGTTGAAGAGTCAATTCCTTTTCTAACCAAGTAGTTATCTTTTATTGTATAACTATAATGCATGAGCTACATCTACATTCATTCTTTAATTTTCAAATTTTATTTTAACTCATGAATCACAGATGTATGTATAGTAAAGACAAAAACATAAAAGTATTTTTAAATAAAAGCAAAACAAAAATAGACGCATCTCTAATTCATAACACTTTAGTCATATTTTTTGCAAAATCCAATTCTGCAATAATGATATACAGGGTGTTTCGCTACCAGACCGACAAACTTTGAGGGGTGATAGTAGACATAAAGACAAACATTATTAAATGGGAAACCATGGGGCGCAAACGTCTTCTGTAGGAGCTAGGGGCCATTAAAATTTAAGGTCTAAAAATTCAAACGCTGATAAAAATTAGAAAAAGGTTCGATTTATTTGCGGTTTTCTCTAAAATCATTCTTTATATCACGATTTTTTACTTTTTTAATTTTAAGGGTTAAGTTCGAAAATTGTCGATAGAAGGCGCTTTAGACTTTAGTGTAACGAACAAATACTTTTTGCCGTTCTTTTTTTGCATGCGGTTGAAATTATTCTAAAGTTTAGACTTTAACTTAAATTTTAAGCCCAAAATCGAAAACATGGGGATCAGTTATCTAGCGAAAATTTAACTGTGAACCGAGGGGCAGATTTTAAACGCTCATAAACATTGGACAAACTAATCGATTTTGTTGCGGTTTGCGTGTAGGTCATTCCCTTGGTAATTATTTTATTCAAAATGACGTACAGCTGTGGTGTCCTCATTTTTCATAGAGGGCGCTTCCGACACATCTCCGACATATCAATGGCATTACTCCTGGGTGTTTTACTACCAGACTACCATATTTCCAGGTAGTGTTAGGGATGCAAAAGTGACTCGGAATCACATAGGAATGCAACTTTGAAAATGTGTTTTTTGCGAGTTATGGTTAAAGGAAGCAGAGAAAAAAACTGAAACAAGCAGAGAAGCAGCAACACGTTAATATGACATAAAACAGTTTATTTAAAGGTTTTACTAGAAAAGATGTTCGAAATTACGACCAGAAGTAATTCGACATGCTTGACAGCGGAGTCGCATGTAATTCCTCACGCTTTGAAAGATTCCTGGAATCTTTGATAGATTTCCGGAAGCTACAGAAATATGAGCTGCTAACTCTTTAATTGATGGTACGGGATTCTCATACACACAACTTTTCATGTGACTCCAGCAGAAGAAGCTCATACTTAATAGGTACGGTCACCTGGCAGGCCAATAAACCGGGCCACCACGACCTATCCACCGCTGTCCATATGTTAAGTTGAGGTATCGGTGAACATCATTGGTAAAATGTGGAAGAGCCCGATCGTTCTCGAATCACATAGATCTGCGCAACGAGCGAGAAACTTTCACGCGCATTACCGTTCTACCGCCAGAAATCCCATCCACTGCAAGAAAATCGTAGCGCCATCTACTGTCGCTGTCAAGTTTGCCGGACTTTTTCTGGTAGTAATTTCGAACACTTTTTGCAGTAAAACCTTTAAATGAACTTTGTTCTGTCGCTTTAATATGTTGCTGTTTCTCTGCTTCTTTGTGTTGTTTTTTCTTTGCTTTTTTTAAACGTAACATGCAAAAAAGCAATTTTCAACGTTACATTCCTGTGTGATTCCGAGTCGTCTTTGCATCCTTTACACATCCTGGAAGTATGGTGGTCTTGTAGTAAAACACCTAGGAGAAATGCCATTGAAATGTCGGAGATGTGTCGGAAGCGTCCTCCATCAAAAAATGAGGACACCACAGCTGTACGTCATTTTGAATAAAATAATTACCAAGGGAATGACCTACACGCAAACCGCAACAAAACCGATTAGTTTGTCCAATGTTTATGAGCGTTTAAAATCTCCCCCTCGGTTCACAGTTAAATTTTCGCTAGTTAACCGATCCCCATGCTTCCGATTTTGGGCTTAAAATTTAAGTTAAAGTCTAAACTTTATAATAATTTCAACCCCATGCACTAAAGAACGGCAAAAAGTATTTGTTCGTTACTTTAAAGTCTAAAGCGCCCTCTATCGACAATTTTTTAACTTAACCTTTAAAATTAAAAAAAAATTAAAAATCGTGATATAAAGAATCATTTTAGTGAAAACCGCAAACATATCGACCCTTTTTTCTAATTTTTATCAGCGCTTGAATTTTTGGACCTTAAACTTTAATAGCCCCTAGCTCCTACAGAAGACGTTTGCGCCTCATGGTTTCCTATTTAATAATGTTTGTCTTTATGTCTACTATCACCCCACAAAGTTTGTCGGTCTGGTAGCGAAGCACCCTGCATACAGTTAAAAAAATATTAAAGATATTCTTTCGCAATTTAAATGCAACAGGGAATACCATTTATTTTACAATTTTGCTTTGAAGAACATTAATCTAGTTAACATGTTTAAATTATCTAAACCATTCACAACTGTCATTCCAATTCACTGTTTTCTGAAAGAAACCTGTATGCGAATAAATGAATCACGGACAATTTTCAAAGTAACTAACAAATTTACTAAAGCATAAAATCTGCGATGAATTCACATTTGAGTGTTACGCTATATAATTTATGAAAAGCAAAATATCAAATCCATACCAATTACAACTAAAACTGCACAAATTAAGTACTTTAGATACAGCGTGTTATCTTATATAGATTTACCTTATGTATATTTATATGATAAAATCGTCGATAACATATGTATGCATTTGATTTAACAAAGTTTTACATTCCATTAACACTTGAGTAAATTATTTTCCTGAAATGTAAAGTTGATGTAGAATTGACTGCAACCAGTAGAATTGACTGCAACCAGTATCTACTAACAAGAAAATTTAATATTAATAGAAAATAAACATAATGTTTTTTGCTTAAGGGTTATAAAACAAAATGTTTTTTTAAGCTGTTGTATAGCTTTTATCGCGGGCTTTGAGCACGGTGACCGAATCTAGAAATTCCGTAACGAGAAAAAAAACCTAACACTCCGTCAGACGGCGTTTCAGTTCGACACACTTCGGCAGACTTCTCATTTATTCAATAAAAGAAAAATGAATTGAACTTAATAAGCTTTAGAGAGCGGAATTATGGGTAAAATGTCATGGTTAGAATGAGCTGCCAACTTATAAATACTAAACAGTAAACATACGGCTGCGGGTATAGCCATTACATTGCTGGAACCTACCTATTATTGAAATAAAAACATGAAATAGTATTAGTAAAATATTCAAAATATGTTTAAATCAATTTTTTAGGGGTTAATAATGTTTTGAATGGGCCGGAATTTTCTGATTTTTTACGGAACCGATTTTTTCCGTTCTTTAAAATGGCTATCTCCATTTTTTGATATCTACAGGGGGAGCAAAGATATGGGGGCATCCTGGGGCTACCCAATTAAAATCACCAATTACTTTAAAACCAAAATAATAAACAACTTTTAAAGCCTAATTTATTAAAACAGTTTAACTTTCAAACATGTTTTCAAATTTTGGTTGTCACCGTTTTAAAACAAAAATTATAACTTTTTCGACTTCTTTAATAACTACTTAAATACCATAGTGTAAGATATCTTTAATCTTGTCTATTTAACTAGAGTTTGTCCCAATTCATAAAAACAGGTTTACAGCGCCCCCTAGCGATTTTTGGCAAAACTAAGTTTTTTGTCATTCTTAAATTTTAATAAAAGACCTAACTTATTAAAAATGTGTAAAACCAAACAGTGCAATTTATTAAATTTCTGATAGGTATTTTTTCTCCTCTCTCCAAACACCTCAACTTTTTTCCCCACTATATCCTCACTAAAGTCATCTTCAACTGTCAAGTCCAGCAAGGACTACAGACATCAAAATGTAAGCTCTCAACTTTTTATTTAAGAATAATATTTTTTAAATATGGGAAGATGATAGGGCTCCAGCAAATACAAAAATTTGTTTTCTTATCGGTCATCACGCTCAAAAAGTGTAACTTAAATTAATATCAAAGAAAAAGAAAAAAAACTTAAATTAATATCAAAGACAAAAAAACTGCATAAATAAAAAAAAAATAAATAAATATAATTGTATAAGTTGATAAAAAATGCTAAGCAATAGCTTTACCGCGGAAGTCCCTGAGTGCCAAACGTATTTTTTTTTCAAACTTTTCTGTTACAATTCTGGCATTTGGGAATTTTAACTAAGTGAAGAGAATATTCCCATCGTAAGTGTGAGGGTTTAAATAAAAATCAACATATTTTTATAATATTTTCAGGATTAATTCATGGAAGTTTTTTTGATAATTGACATAGAAAAATTTACTGATTTAAGGTATTTTGTAAACTTACAATAAGTAGGAGAGTGAGAGGGACTTTTGAATAGAATTTTTAGAAAATCAATACATTTCTCACTTAATTTATTCATCATTTGAACCAAAGTTTTCTAAGTAAATTAAGTATATTGTGAGGGTTTAAAAAGTTGAAATATTTCTGTTCAAACATGACCCACGTAGAGGTACGTTTGAACAAGTAAGGAGTACCATTGAACAAATCATCAAAATGTGAAGATAGTGAGAGTTCTTATAAAATATTGCGTATTTTTTAGAAACATAAAGTAATATTAATAATATTAATAATATAAAATAACTACATTTTATGGAAATTACTATTTTTTATTATGTAGCCAAATTTAATTTCATCAAGGCTGATGAATTTAAATCAAAAGTCATTGTTGAAATTGCAAGGAATGTCCTTGGTTGTGAAAACTTTTTTACAATACCCTTGAAATACACCAAACTCAAATCTGATGCTTCTGCGTAATAAAATTTTTCATTCTCGCTTTTATGAAAAATCAAGCATCAAATTCCGTTTTATTCGTTACCAAAATTAGAAATAATGTTTGAAAAAGAGTAAATGACAGAGTATAGGCTTTGTCAGAAAAACCTTCGAAATCATGAATTGTCATTGTCCAACTGGGATTCTCAATCACCCCACAATTGAATGCCATCAGAATTTAGATTTGAAACTTTCCATCACCGATATAGTCAGATATTGTAATTTATGTATGCAGTAAGCGAGGATTATTAACAGTATGAGTCCATGTACTTTGGCAATTTTAGTAAACCACTTTTCACATTTAAAAAAAATCCATAATGATAACAATATTTAGATACATCCGTAAATCTTTACTTCATAGTTTTAAATGTTCGATGGTGCCCCTTCACATGGAGTTTACTATTACAAAATCTCATTATTCAAATCGGCTGAAAATTAAAAAAAAAAACTTATAAATTGAAGCTAATACCTTTATTTAAGTATTGAAGAATAACTTAAAATTTTAGGGATAGAAAATTGTCAATACAAATCTTACAACTTTATTTTCTTAAGTTTAGATTCAAGAAGGACGGAAATTCATACCTTGCTTAGACAGTATTGTAGATACAAATGGTACAGCTTTCTATACTTATTACATTAAATTGGTAGTAATGTACTGCCAAGTAAATTATTTTGTAAAAATAATTTATTTGAATGAAAATATTAAGAATGTTGAAAGGTGCCCCCAGTTCAAAGGTGTCCCCTCTTCCCTAACCAAAAGTAAAAAGAAAAGTTCTCTCCAAAAAGTGCGTGATATCGCATTTCTAAGATATTACTATGACATTAATTTAAATTTTACTATTATACTTAACTAAGGATCAAAGTTTCACGAAGCTTATCTGGATAAAATGTTACTGTACTTTAAATAATATTTGTACTTTTCACGCTACAAGTTTTATTAAATATGATTCTTTCAAGAAAGCTACATTTATTTTAAATTTAAAGAGAGAAATATATGTTTAAAATAACAGAATCGCAAACGTTGCAAAGGGAATTAAGCAATTATTTATTGTTTTTACTATTACTAAATCCTTGCAAGTCAATTAAATCATATAACAAATGCTTACACACGTACTAACATTACTGCATGTAAACAGTAATAAAAGTGATCGTTAAAACAAATTAATATTTATTTAAAATCCATGTACTATTAGTAACACACCAGACACAAAATGCCTGGACAAGAAACCATACTTTGAGCTAAAAGTATTGATAAATAAATATAAAAGTATAAAATATCGATAGAACGATTAACGAAGACATCTTTCAAGGAGCCCGGAACCACTGTAACTGCAATATTTTGCAAATAACATGTGTAAACATAAACAGTTGCAGAGGTAAATTTGGATTGAAAAACAGGACTATAACTTCTTGAGTTAAAAAAAAAATAAAGTTTAAGTAAAAATAAAAAAAAACATTATCTGATGTAAATTAGCAAACAAATATTTTTTGAAAGAGCGGGGGATGGGAGGTTAAATAATTTTTTAAAATCAATGAGTACCCTCAATTAGCTGAAGTTTTCCACGGAAAACGCAGATACTCTTTAAAAGAAGCTTCTAAAAATTCTTTAAAAAGTCTGTTTGCTATACAATAACAGGACTGCAGTAGCTAAAAGGAGAGTATTTTGAAGGTGGAAGGATGGATTTTCTTAAAAAAAGAAGAATAGTGGAATAAGTTTTAACTTTTATTAAAATGATTATGCGCTATCATATGGAGTGACTACAGTGTCTGATTGGCGAGATGCTTACTTTAAAATAATTAAACACACAACACTACAATTTATACTATTAAGAAATTTATACCTACTCAATGTGACTACTATCGATAGCAATATTGGTATTTTGCTTTCATAACTATAGTTGGTGAAAATATAGAGTATATCTAAATTCAATTTCTTATTGAAATAAATTGTAGTTTGCTTACATGTGTTAGTATTATTAGACAATGTACATCTCTCTTATAATATTAAACTTGAAAAAGCGGTTAGTGACAAATTCAAGACGATGAATAGTTACTGAAAACTGACATGTCAAAACTAATAATAAAATTATTCTCATATGTAAAACATCATTTTGTACAAGATCACCGACACTCTAAACTTTTGTAATTAAACCTTATTGTCTATAACTTACATTTTGCGAGATATATCCGATAACATCGATATTTTAAAACTTGTGTTAAATCAAAAATGATATTATAAAGTATAATTATTTTATTATAAACCAACACTTATTCCACAATCCAAGAATTATGCATTTTAGAGATATTTGATTATTCTTTCATAGCTGCCAACTTTCAACTAATCTTCCGTAATACCTGGATTAATTTGATCCAGGTTAACGTCATTTCAAACCAGAAAATATATTTCGTGAATCTTTATTTATTTAATTTCAAGCTTGTTAGTGGTGTTTGATAAAAGGCTATTAAATTTTCTACTGACTTTGTCACCTAGCAACCAAGATATACCTAATTATTTCAAAATATAAAAAGTTTTCTGTGCAAACGATTTTTTGTGATAAATACATTATCTGTCTTATTTCTTCAGCTTTTACCTAAGCTGTGTGAAACAATATTCTTTTTGTTTTTGAGTTTGATTAGAATGTTTTTTTATGAGATATGTGAAAAAATGTTACGGTTTTTATTGGAGTTGTGTTTTGTGAAATTATTAATGTTCGAAAGAACCTGAGTTGAGTTTACTCATGAGAATAAACTGTTTAAAACCAGATATGAGTAATTAATTTTGAGTTGAGTAAGATATTAATAAACTTTCGAACAAATTGAATTCTTCAAGTGGAACATACATAAATTCATGTCTTTGAAACATTTTTGGTTGGAAACTCATTAAACCAGGGTCAAATTAACGGACGTATTACGGATAATCTATGTCAGGTTGGCACCTATGTTTTTTTCTTTGTTCTTGTACATATTTGTAATTCTAACTTAAAATAGACGCTTTTAAACTTGCTTCTTTACAGCATAAGGAGGAGGTAAAAATGAAACAAATGTTTATTTTTAATCGAAATAAATGTGTTATTTTCCGAGGTTCATTTTCAAAGGTAATACTATTATCCATTCTAATAAATTATCCATTCTGAAATGTAAGCTTTAAAAATAGAATTAAATTTATGGATTTTTTTCTTGGGGGGAGGATTTCAAATATTTAAAAAATATAGTAAAAACACAAATAGGTGGGAGACGACTTATTTGTGTCTCACCTATGTGTCATGCACAAATTAACTCTTATGTACTCTGCCTCAAAAGATTAAGCACTCTGCAAATCTAGTTTAAACTAATTGAAGAAGAAAATATTTTATGCTAATTTACAATAAATACTCGACATAAATAAAATAAAATAAGCCATTTTGGTGTTTAAAATAAAAATATATTTTTATTTAATATTTATTTTATCTTCAAGAAACGCTGTCTCAAAAGTTTAAGCACTTCTGCAATTATTTTTAGAAACGCGGCATAGGCCGTGCGTAATGACGTTGTATGACATCATACTGCACTTTTATAAAAGTATAAAAGATGTAGAAATTATTTCGTCTGGTTTTAAAAATACCGAAGTGTAAAGAATTCACAAAATAAGAGATTTTGAAAGTTTTTAAATTGAAATCGCAGAATAAAATTGTTTCTGAAATTGCAAAACTTTGAAATCGATCAAAGCATGATAAGTATCAAGTACGCTCTTAAAATGGTAATTTTAAACGAAAACAAAGTGGTGACCGACCACGTATGACGACAGTTCAGACAGATCAGAGAATACGGAGATTGGTATCTAAACAAAATATGTCCCATACGGCAAATTAAAAATAATCTCAGTGACAGGTGTTCAAAGGTACTGTACATAAACGTATTAAAGAATGTGATTACATCATATTAAAGAAAAGGGCTCGCAAACCGTCTCTCGGACTAATGGCTTACTATTTTATTCAGTTATGAGAAAAAAGGAAACTTAGATGGGCCTGATGGATTGGATGCGTATTGGTATGGTTTACGGAAAAAACTAAACGCTTTTTTCAGCAGGCAGCAACCCGGTAAATCTGCTGTGATTTGAGGGCAATTGGATTCAATGGCCAGACCTCTCTGGCTTTTCTAAAAGGACAGCAAAATTAAAAACAGTATCAAGAGACGCTAAACCTACCTTTGATTTTAATCGTTGGCATTTTTGTTTCTTTGGGGGGGGAGGGGAGGGTTCCTGAATCGACTTCTTAAGAAGACAATACCTTAATCCACGTATCATATTCTACAAAACTTCGGCTTTCTCAGAAAAACGTTAAAGTATTTGACTGCCCAACATTTAAGTCGAGACATAAACCTGATTGAGAATTTCGTCGCTATTTTAACTCGCCAGGTTTACGGAAATAGAAAGCGGGGTGACTGTATTGAAGAACTCTAAGAGGCCATTGAGAAAGCATGGTACTTTTTGCCACCAAAAACCCTGCAACAACTAAAAATTTCGATGGACGCATGTATACTTGGGCAATTCCGAAATAACTGAAAAATCATTTTTAAGTAAAAGTTCTGTAAAATTTGTAAATCTCGTTGTTTTTGACATTGTGCATAAACTTTGGAGACTGTTTTTTTTTTTTATTATATTTTTTGCAATTATGTAATTTTTTTTCTACTTTTGATATAATTTATTTAAAAAGTATTGCGAAATTTGCAAGTAAAAATTTTTTATTCATTCTAACTTTTTATATTTCTTTGAAAATCGACATTTTATGTTTGCGCATAAACTTATTATACAGACCTTACGGTTCTTAAAGTAATTTCTTCAGTAGTTATCGCATGGTGATTAAAGGAATAATTCTTTACTGTTTGTCATATTCGGATATATTAGTTCGGAGTCAAGTTGAGATGAATATATTTATTTCTTACAATTAATACTTTAATAACTTTTTAGCTCACAGGCTATCATAGCCTGAGAGCTTATGTGCCCGTCCGTTTTGTATGTACGTTCGTATGTTCGTGCGTAACGCGATAACTCATGATAAAAATATCCGATCCACTTGAAATTTTGTATGTAGGTATATCCTGACAAGACGCTTCCCTGATTAGTTTTTGGAGTTCATTCGATATGTATAAGAGGGGGAACGGGGGGCTGATGCCCCTCCCCTTAGTTGATATAAATGGAGTTTTCATGCAGAATTAAGTTTTCGTTCAAAATTTAGATTAGGATCATTCTGATGAGGCGATTCCGTGACTGTTATTAGGTGCTCATTGAATAAGTATAAATAGGGGGAACAGGGGTTCTAATCCCCCCCCTTAATTTATATAAATGGGTTTTTCAAGCAAAATTTTCAGATTTCGTTCAAATCTCTGAATAGTTTTGGAAGTTTAATGGTTAAGTATAAAAGAGGGGGATAACTCCTTTTAAATTATATAAATGCTAAATGGGTTTTTATTAAGAATTATCTCATTTGCTCTGAATTTTGGATATAGATTTTTTATATGTTAAGCATGTCTTTGATAGTATAGGAGGTTCAATGATTAAGTATAAAAAAAGAGAAAAGGGGAGAGCTGTTTCCCTTTCTTAATTTTTTTCGAACGGAATTAACCCTTGAAAATATAAGGCTTTAATGTACAATTAGTATTTGTAGCCTATGAGCTTAATGCCATCAGTTTAACTGGGCAGTATTCTTTATTTAGCTCACAGGCTAGCATAGCCTGAGAGCTTATGTGCCCGTCCGTTCTGTATGTTCGTTCGTGCGTAACGCGATAACTCATGATAAAAATATCCGATCCACTTGAAATTTTGTATGTAGGCATATCCTGACAAGGCGCTTCCCTGATTAGTATTTGGAGTTCATTCGATATGTATAAGAGGGTGAAAGGGGGGCTCATGTCCCTCCCCTTAGTTGATATAAATGGGATTTTCATGCAGAATTAAGTTTTCGTTCAAAATTTAGATTAGGATCATTCTGATGAGGCGATTCCGTGACTGCTATTAGGTGTTCATTGAATAAGTATAAAAAGGGGGAACAGGGGTTCTAATGCCCCCCCCCTTAATTTATATAAATTGGTTTTTCAAGCAGAATTTTCAGATTTCGTTCAAATCTCTGAATAGTTTTGGAAGTTTAATGGTTAAATATAAAAGAGGGGGATAACTCCTTTTAAACTATATAATTGCTAAATGGGTTTTTATTAAGAATTATCTCATTTGCTCTGAATTTTGGATATAGATTTTTTATATGATAAAGCATGTCTTTGATAGTATAAGAGGTTCAAGGATTAAGTATAAAAAAGAGGAAAGGGGAGAACTGTTTCCCCTTCTTAATTTTTTTCGAACGGAATTAACCCTTGAAAATATAAGGCTTTAATGTACAATTAGTATTTGTAGCCTGTGAGCTCAATGCCATCAGTTTAACTGGGCAGTATTCTTTATTTAGAAAGTTATATCAGATCACAAAAGCTCGATATTTAAAGATTAAATATCAAACGCTAACGATGAAAAAAACAGTATAAAACTAAGATATATTTGTAATGGTATTACTGATGTCATTTATACATGCAAATTGCAATTGATAATACTGGTAAGCGAAAATATATTAAAATTTAATTAATTAACGGCCACTAACTTTTTTCTTATCTATAAAAAAGTGTTTTAATTTTTTATACAGTGATTAAAAATGTATACATAAAATATCAAATAATTTAACAGTGATACATCGTCATTGATTTATGCTTAAACTGTCAAGCTTTTATATGAAGAAATTTTTTACACCCGAGACTTTTTGCCGAAAGCATAACATTTTCTTTTGACGTATGAAGTAAAACTTGTCAAAAATAGAGGAAAAAAAACAATTTCTCTATAATATATTGCACATTTTGTTGTATAATCAATTTTTAAACAAATATCTTGTTTTAATTTAATTGTTTGTTGTCCGGTTTCGTTAAAGCAAAAATATATGAGGGACTCACAATCATAGTAAATCAAATCGATTTTGAAAAGAAAAAAGATAATGTCTATTAAAAAGGTGAATAAAATTTGTTTTATCGTCCCCCCCCCCCCCCTAGTGAATGAATTATATAATCAGGTGCCATACACAAGAAAGTATATGAAAAAATACGTGGTTCATTGGGAATAATTATAACAGATTTTGTAATTTTTTATGGGCCCTTGTACATATTAAATGCTATATAAATTACCGCAAATTATCTATCTTAAAAACTATTTTATGAATAAACATGAAATTTTGGATATTAATTAAACAGATATTTAAAGATATTATTTACAGACCTTTTAGACGCTATATAAATTACCAAAAAAAAAATCAAAGTTTGAATTAATCTATGTTAAAAACTATTTTATGAAAATAATGAAATTTTGAATATTAATTAAACAGATATTGCTTTATAATATGCTACCATTAGAATTTGATTATCCTTTCACAGAATTTGTATATTGCTTGTAACGATTTATATCTGAGTTTGTTTTAACTGCTGAAAACAAAGTTTTTTGAATTCAATCGTTTACTTGTGCTTAATAGTTATATCAATTAAATTATTAAAAAAAATTTCTAGGCTGAATTTAAAATTTCTAAACGGTAGTTTTATTAATGACGAATAAATATGTCAGCAGCCATGATCATACTGATCACGCATTAAATCTCATTAAATTCATTTTTTATTTACTGGTTTTGTAAATTAATTTTATATTTATGACTTAAAGATTAAGCCATCGTATACACCCTGGCGTAGTTGGAAACAGTACTTTTTGTAATATTTATTAAAATAGAAAAAAATAAACATCTTTTTTTTAAATCTCTCACATATTTTGTAAACTTCTATCTTTTAATTTAAAATATAAAGCATCAGAAAGAAAATAAATCTAATTTTAAGCTTCTTTATTTAAGTAATGTTTGTTTACAGTGAATTCCAAATAAAGGAATATAATTAGATAAAGGAACTGACAATGCGGATAATGAATGCTCGAGAGAGATTCCTATAAACTACCACTAAACTTGAAACTATACTTAAGTTTATTTTCCGAAACCTTAGAAATTACAGTAGAAATACTTTTGAAATTTTTCGTTAAACAAGATTTACTTGAAAAATAATTTAACGTATTTATAATGACAATCCATCCTTTATAATTTTGTACTTTTGAAAAGATCATTTCCTACAATTCACCACATTTATTTTCCAATGTTTTAATAAAGTATTCTATTATTTTAACTTAGTTAATACATCAAATCTAACTAGTATTTTATTCAAGTTTGAAGTAGGCAAAATATGGGAAAAAATACCGAATAATCTATATTGTAAAAACAGATTTTTTTGTATTCATCCTTTTTGAGACAAGTATTTGATTGCCACGCGTTTTTTCAGTTACAAAAACCTTTCAGAATTAAATGAATCGTTTTCCTTGTCAGCTAAAAGTTTGGATTTTTTATTGCTTCCTCAAACTAATTTAGTAGGGCAATTTTTTTTTCAAGATGGCGTAAGAATAACTCTCGTTTTAAAAAAATAAATTAATTTCTAAACTTTTATTCAGATTTATATTAAATAATATAAATTAAAGTATCTGTTTAAATTAGCAGAAACAGTACAATCGAGATGGTAGACGGTTACTATTTTTCTAAAAAAAATGCTCCATTTTTCAAGATTGTGATTGAATGAATGTCTCAGAAAGTAGAGATTTTTTTTATCTCATATGCCAGATACTAGTTCTACTTGTCTATTAAACTATCATTTTTACTTAAGAACAAAATATAGAAACAAAGTAAAAGAACAAAATATCCTACAAAAATATAGAAACTGTACTGACAATTGTAATTAAAAAAATATATATGCATTGCTTATAAAAAAAATATTATCAGAGAAATTGATTTTTTTTTCTTAGTTAAAGTATTCAGTACTATTTGTTATTTGTTATTTTTTTTATTTCACGATTTTATACAGAAATAAGTACAGATGCACCCCCAAATTTTTTTTCTTTTCTTTACGTTTTGGAGAAACAATAACTTGTAAGACGACGGAAAAAAGTAAATATTAACAATGATATCAAATAAGGAGCATATCATCAGAAAACTAAATAAGAAATTCAAAATTTCACAACGATAGTTTTATAAATTATGAAAAACTGTGTCATAATGCAGCATATGCAGTCTTAAGATTGTACGGTGCTACTAGGTTATCCCGTCGACCAAAAAATTATCGCCAATCTATAAGATTGAAAGCCAATAATGGATGATCGTGAATGTCACATTCAATGACATTAAACACGATTCCCGTGTTTAAAATGTCATTAAGTGTTTTTTTTCGACTTTTTATTTGTATTTTTATCAATATTCTACTAATTATTTGTTTTTTCGTTATTTAAAATAAAAATTATGTCAATATGTATAATTTGGCTAATAGTTTGGTGATTTGTATAAATCGGTGAAATTGATCGACGGGATAACAGAGTAAAACCGATTGTACTAGTTAACTGTATTATTACTAGATATATAGACCGGATATTACTAGACTTTCAAGTCTATTCATTGAACAATTTAGTGTCATTATATTTATAGAAATCATTTTTTTGTGATTGATTAAAATAATTAAAGAATTTTCGGAATAGTTAAAGTATTATCAGACAATTTATCATAAAATGATATTTTAATATATTTTTTTATTATCACATATTAAATCCTTTTTTAGGTGCATTCGTAAATATATATATACTTACAGTCGTCGTTCAGTCCGTCCGTCTGTCTGTCGGCATATAACAACGCTAATACTACCCAAACGAATCATTTGAAATTTAAAATATTTAATTGTCCCATAATTGTATCAAGTTATTTAAAATTTTAGATGAATGGTTTGTATAGTTTTCTTACAGGGACAATTAAAAGCATTCTGTTACATTACGGCCATTGGAAAAAAAATTGATTGCCTTGCACTCTTTCGAACATAGTAAAATTGATATGCATCTATGAAGTATATATAAAATATACATTCTGTACAATCTACAAGGAATATTTGCTATTAATTTACGAAGCTGCATAAAAGATTTCCATTATATATAATGGTATTGGGGGAAACATTTATTAGGGTACGTTTTATATATATTTAACTATTTCACATGTTATTAAATTTGTATGCATTCTTTTATACATTTTCTCTAATACAAGGTACTTCCTGTATAATAGAAAGCAAATAATATTTACTAGGAGCAAACAAATTTTTTTCGGAGTACTTTATACTATTGCATGAACATCTAAGTATTTTTAAAGTTTCGATATAATACGACTTCACCACATTTGCTGCGTTTGACGTGCAATTTCGGATTTGTATATATAAAGTTTTTGTAAAACTTATTTTATGTCTGTGCCTTAATGTTTAATCATGATATACATTCAGCAATATTTCTTGCAATAATTATTAAAACTAAGACAAGAGGCAAATTTGTTAAATGAACATTTTTCTTTAATTATTGAAAAACTCTTTTATATTTTCTAAACTTCTATTTGATTTAGAAGTAAAAGCAAAAAGAAATGTAATTTTAATCTTCTTTGTTTAAGTTATATTTTTTGACAGTAAATTCCAAATAAAAGAGCACAATCATTTAAAAAACTGACAAAGCGGATAATGAATGCTAGCGAACGATTCCTATAAAATTCCACTGAACTTGAATCTATACTTAAGTTTATTATCTGAAACCTTAGAAATTATGGTTGAAATAGCTTTGAAAATTTTCGTTAAACATGATTTGCATGAAAAATACTTTCTCGTATCTATAATGACAATGCATCCTTTATAATTTTGTACTTTTGAAAAGATCATTTCCTACAATTCACCACATTTATTTTCAAATGTTTTAATAAAGGATTTTATAGTTTTAACTTAGTTAACGAAGCAAATCTAACCAGCATTTTTTTTTTCAAATTTGAAGTACACAAATAATGTTGAACAATCTAACGCTATAGTAAAAGCAGATTTTTTTTTATTGTTTTAAATTTTTATTGAGACACGTATTTGGCGGCTGTGCATTTTTTCAGTTACAAAAAACCTTTAGAGTTAAATGAATCGTTTTCATTGATACAAATTTAAACCTTGGATTTTTTTATCGCTTCCTCAATCTTATGAAGTAAGACAAGTAATTTTTTTTTTCAAGTTGGAAGTTAGAAAAAAGTTAGTTTGAAGTGAGTTAGAAAAAAACCCACTAGTTTTGTAAACTTTTTAAAAATTATTTTAAGTAATATAAATTAAAATATCTCTGTTTCAATAGGCTGAAATAGTACTACAATTGGATTAGAAGACGGTTAGTATTCTTCTAAGAAAAATTTTCAGTTATTGGGAAATGTAATTGCATGTAGGTCTCAAAAACAGAAAAAACTATTTTGAAATATCATCTGGCAGATATCAGAGCTACTTGTCTATTAAACTGCAGTTTTCCCTAACGACACAAAATGAGCAAAAATAACTATATTGACAACATTATTTCCAAAACAATTTTTTGATTGATTACAAAATATATATATATTATCTATCAAATTGTTTTTGATCTTAGGTAGATTTCGTAAAAATTCTACCTATTACTATTTTTACCATGCCTCGACTTTTGAGAAATTTCTTCAAAACTCTCCATTATGTGACTCCAGAAACCCAAAACCACGCACATTTAATACGTTTCCTTATATATATATAGATACATGTGTGTGTGTGTGTGTGTAAGTATTTATGTACTAAATTTTGTCCGCACGATAAAATTCGCAAATATGCACGAATCCTCTTCAAACTACCCAAATACTTTGAGATGGTTAATGTCTCAAAATCATGGCGGGGATTGAAAATGGGCAAAATTGGCCCAGTTGTGGTGGAAATGAGGAGGCTTCAAAAATTTGAATACTGTCTTAACATGGCTCTGACAAAACCAAATATTGCAAAACAATGACAGAAAAAATGAACATTTTTCATTATAATAGTTGGCGACAGTTAAAAAAAATCACAATAAAATTTTTACTGCTACAATAACTTTTCTATTGTAAGATTTGGGAGTTAAAATTGAAAAGAAAAAGTTTAACGGATTTAAGAAAAACTGAATATTACGTCATAACTTTTCTCTAGCAACATTTCCATATCAAAACAAAAATAAAATAAATAGGTTGATAGATTTTTTGTAAATACATTGGAAATATAATGGACAAAGTTCAGGTAAGTGTATAACTTTATGTGAGTTTGTAAAAATGTATTGAAACATTATAAGAACCAAATTATGAAAATGTTGGCATATTTTAACATTTTGAAGTTATCCGATTTTTTTAATCTATTCCATACATATATGTATGTGCGTAGCATACATATATGTATATTAGAATTATCACAAAAGGGTTAAGTCTCTGGAGCGCATTTTTAGTGAAACTCTGCTTATCTCTAATTTTGGTTTAGGTCTTGCTGGGGAAAATTGTAACTGAAATCAAAATCACTTTCCCCCTGTAGGCCGAGCTGGCAGGGATTTTTATTTTAAGATTTTGTTATTGTTACATAGAACCATTTAGTTTCAGTTGTTACTATTTTTTATTCAAATTCCTGGATTTAATACAAAAACAAATACAGATCACTAGGTGAAACAATAAACTGTAAAACGATCAAAAAATAAACCTGAAAACGAAAATAAATATTCACACTAAAAATCGAACAACAAGCTTATTGAATCAGAATGCAAGAAATTATATAGCCGTAGAAATGAAATCAACAGCAACTTATCAACACAATCAAGAGCAGCCACTAATGTAAAAGGTAATAATATTTATATGTAATCTGTATATGTAACCTTGTCAAATTTTTTAATCTTTAGAATCATTTTTTTAATGCTATTGTTACGAATTTTTTAAATAGTGTTTGTACTTTAAAATAATGTAAATAATTTTATTAAACTCCATTCCTTTACTAATATTAGTTTTTGTAACATTGTCTCTGTTATCAAGCAAACTTGTCTATTATTTTCCAGTGAATGTCTACGGCAGCTAGGCGAAATATTACAGCCAAGTTGGCGTCGATTTTGACGGTTAATTTTGGTCGCAAAATTTGGCAATAAATCGCCAAGTTGGCGACAAATTTGGCGATTGTTGGCGATGATAACCCTTCCCTCTCTATGGTAACCCCCCTTTAGATATACTGATACATTGAATGTTATTTCGTGGTTTTCTGGATTTTTCGAGAAGCTTGTGGAAATTTCCATTGCATGCGGCGAGACTATGTAAGGAGAGCGATACGAGCTGTTGTGGTTATTATTTATCAGTCAGTCATTGAGTGAACTACTAGGCGATTGTTTAAGCAAGTTTGCTTCAGTTTTATCTACGTTGTTTTGAATGTGATTTAGTGTTGAGACGTTGTATAAAGAGTATGTACTTGTACGATAGATTTGAACAGTTATTTTTGAATATCTAATAATATTTGTGAGTTTCGAAGGCTCTGTTGTGCTAAAGATCTGTAAATAAATTGTTTTCTACTTTTCTAAGAGACAAGAGTTTGAAGTTGTCTAACCATAAGATCAAAAGAACCCTATATAAGCAACACAATTTTTTGATGTATAAAAGACATTCATGCAACTGCATGTTTACGATTTTCTTTCATTTAAAATACTTTGAAATAATATAATGTTCTAACTAAAATTTTATTGATAGATTTGTAGAGTCAGAATTGAGAGTGAGTTTAGAACTAAATTATTACTTTATATTGATAAAAATCACATTTTGTTTGCCTAAAATATTTAGAAACTTGTGTTTTAAGGTGCGGCGGAAACCTATACAAAAGCAGATTGTTTCACTTTATAGTTCCTACTAGCTGACCTGCCCGGCGTTGCCCGGGCCCGTGATGTTATTCAGTTTTCACATGTGTTATTTGTTTTCTAAATGACCCTTAAATTAAACTATTTCTATGATTTTATATCTTTTAGTCCATTTTGTCAAAATTTATATTTTTAAATGGAAAAATCGCGATAAGTTATTGAATTTAAAGCACATTCTGTTTGGTATTTTATTCTCTATGTAATTTGATTTTTTGGAAATTATGTTTACCGAAAGCGAACGAAACCGCGACGGAACACTCAGGTTTTTACTGAAATCATAAAAAAATTCACATATTTTATTTTATATCCATACGAAAGTTCCAAAATTTTTGTAGGTAATGCAAATCTGGTTTATTTAAAGCCTCTAAAAAGATTGTGCTAAAATACCGACATTTAGTTACTTTTAGCGTAGGAAAAATGTATTCTCCATTAACCGGGATGTGATTGGCGTTAGCGGTGTCTTTGAACGAGTTAAATCTCGTATTTTATTTAAACAAATTGCACCATAGATTATAAAAGTGTTTTAGCTTTAGAAAATATTTTCGGTTTTTCAGGACGTATACAATTGCGCCTTGCAAAGGCAAAACCGCAATGAAACAATCTGTTTTTTATTGATTTCGTCAAATTTTTCGCACTTTTTATTTTGTAAAAAATATTTCTACTCATTTATATGTTCTAATTTTTTTAAAGCTTGTAAATTTGGTCTATTGAAATGCTTTTAAAAGATTGTGCTGAAATATGAACGCTTAGACACTTTTAGCGTAGAAAAAATATTCTATTTGTGAGCTGAAAAGTGACCTCCTTTTGCCGGTGTATTTCAAAGGGTTAAATCTTATATTTTAAAAACCGATTGTATTATAGATTATAAGAATGTTTTTAAGTTTTAAGAATATGTTTTTTGCTTGCCGGTACCTATAGGATTGCGCTTTGCTAAGGAAAAACCGCAATGAAAACCATGTATTTTTATTGATTTCATCAAATTTTTCGCACATTTTAATTTGTAGAAAATATTTCTATCAGTCAGAATGTTTCGAATTTGCTGTAGGGAGTATAAATTTGTTCTAATGAGAAGTTTTTAAAAGATTGAGTTGAAATATGTACGTTAAAAAAATTTTAGCATAGAAAAATATCCTTTCTGCGAGTCGCAAAATGACCTTCCTTTGCCGGTGTATTTGAAAGAGTTAAAATCCAAATATTTTAAAACCAATTGCACCATCGGTTAGAAGAAAGTTTTAAATTTAGTATATTCTATTTTGTTTGCTTACATTTTAAAAATTACACCCTGAAAGAGCATTGACAAAAGGGAGAAAAATGGTTTTGGAAAAAATGTTTCTTTTTGAATGTTTCTTTTTAAATCGTTAACTGCAACATTATTTCGAATTGATTATAGCATTTGAGATCTAAAAGTATGATTTTTCGAAATATGTCTGTTAAGTTTAACTGCGCCGAGCAGTTCGGTTGATTTGGATTTAAACAAAATGATCCAAAAACAGAAATAAACGCCGATAAATGCTTCTTCTTCCGTTCAGGTGCGTAAAAGGGTTTGTGCGCATGTGCCATCGATTGCTTTCCCTGAACATAAAAAAATGACTTTTTGAAGAAAGTGAGTTCCACTTCGTAATTAATATATGTGAAATTAATCAAAATATTAAAATTCTAAGCTTCAGGTGCATCAGGAGAGATATTGGGCTACTCTCATAAAAATTTTGAACTTAGTATGTCCCATAGATTTCGCTAGCCATCGGAGACACACAAACACACACAGACAGAGAGAACGATTTGCTGTTTTATTAGTATAGAATCTTATGCTAGATCAAGACGACGATCCATAAAGCTTGTGGCTTTCATCACGCATAGGACTTAAATAAACCATTTTATATAAAAAACACCACCTCCCCATTATTAGAATTTCTCAAGAAAAATTACAGCTCTACACCCGTCATGACCTAAATTAACCCTCTGTTCAAAATGTCTCACTCTCTGTCTCTTTATATATATAGACTTATATAACAGTTTTTAAGTCAGTGAGATAACTTTCATAATTCTGCATCAATTTTTCCAAACTGTTACATATAATAAAGGGGCAAAAAATCTCGATCAAGTTCGTTATTATTCAAAGCACCAAAGAGAATAGAAATACGACAGGATTTTGTGAAAGAAACCTCATAACTTCTTAACAAATATTATACTTATTAAATCCGATTAAAATTGATAGTATTTCCAGGAAAAACTCCAAAAATGTATAAAAGATTTTTGATGCAATAAAAATGGGCCCAAGCATCGAAAACAAAAATGAGCTTTAACAAGAAAAAGAATCATGGCTTAATAATTTCGTAGGAATGAAACCCACTTAAACTGTCAGGAAATCTTCTTAATATTATCTGTACAATTTTTATATTGATAAGGTTTTGAAGAACGATGATTTACAGAAAAAAGAAGAAGAGGAGGGAGAGGGGAGTGAAGAAGAAAAATTCATAACTTCGTCAACTCCCAAAATATAAAATCCGCTCGAATTTAACATAAATTTTCTTGATGTTATCTATAACTTTCATACTAATAAGTTTTTATAAGATAAATACCTGCGAAAAATAAATGAATAAATAAATGAAACGCAGGATTTAAAATATATATCGTATTAGAGTAATTTTGATAAAACCAGCTGTCACAGAAAAAGGAAAATAAGAAACTGATAAAAATCGGCCAGATAAAATTGCTAAACTAGGGTTATTTACAACCTTAGATCAGTTTTTTTTGGTAAAATAGGTATTTAACTTCGAAATCTATCTGTGCCTACATGCTGAGCTGATAGAGTTCTTTTTTCGGGTACAAATGTGGTAAATGCAAGAAGAAGAAATAGTTCAAACACAATATTATATGGCACAAAGATATTATTTTAAAATCGAATAATTCAGCTTAAATCGAAAATTTCCAAACCAAATCATTTTCATGTTTTAAAATTCTACTTATTGCTATGATTAACTGTTTTCGGAAAAAAGTTCTGTGTAGTATTTGTCTTATCGTTAAGGCATTTGGTTATATTTGAAATGTTAAAAAAACTGTGCAATGAATGCTAATATTCTAAAAAAGTAACGCTTCTGTATTTTTTTTTTTATATGCATCATGTTCCAACCTAGGCTATGCTTTGTAATAGAACCACAACACCAATCAGGGTGTAGAAGCAAGAAATGTTGTAAAATTGCAATTTTTGTGTTACTGAAGTGTTTAGAAATCTGAAATTCAGCATTATAAATACTTATAAGTTACAAATGCTTTGTGAGAATACTCGAATAAAAAAATCGAAATTCTGTAGTAAAGAAAATGCGCGAATAGAGCTCTACAAACGTATTAAACTGATATTTTTATAGAATCTCAAGAAATACTAAACCGATTTCAAAAGTAATGGTTGCAACTTGATGGCGATAGTTCCTACTCTAGCTTAGGTATTTTTTTTTATGTCGGCTTCACTAGCACAAGGGGATTGAAAAGCGAAAAATGTTATACTTGCAAGTTGCGAAATATTAAAGGTGCCAGAAAATTTATATTTGTCATGGTAAGTATGTACAAGTTTTATATATCTCTAAAAAACAATTTCTGAGAAATTCGAAATTTAACCCTTTCGTGGTTATAAGTGCGTATACGCGACCAGAATACCACTTAATTTGAATTGCGAAATGCAATACTGACACCGGAATTTTTCAATGAAAATTTTAATTTTACAAAGAACGTAAAAAAAATATTTATATATTATGAAATAAATTTGTTTTTAAATTCCGGTGTCATTCAATCATTTTAGCATTTTATGAATAAAAGTGCTTTAACCGTCAAAGGGTTAAGAGAGCGAAATGAACTAAAGACGCTCTAATAATATTCTACCTCTTATTAATATGAAGTTGTTTGGGATATAACCATGAAAAGAAGCATGGTAGTTATTTAGAACATGTAAATGCTTCCAGAGAACTGTTGAAAAAAATCGAAATTTAAAAAATGAAATAAGCGAAAACCATTCTATTAATTTTCTAAATTACGATTTCTATTGATTTTCAAAGATAGATCTTAATATTTTGCACGATACATACTTATAAATTGTTAATATTCCAGAATAACAGCTTTTAAAAAATTAGGAATTTGAAATATAAAATTAGCATTAACTTAATTAACTTAATCATTATGAATTACATTTTCTATTTAATCTCGGGAAATACCAAGCTCTTTTAAAAACTAATATTTGTAAAATTATGGTTATAATCCATGTTCTAACAAAGACTATAGTTTATATCGACGGTTCTATCACCAATGGAGTTGTAAACCGTTAGACTAGGAACTTGTAACATGACATGGTGGTGACTTTTAAGACGTAATTACGTGCAAAAAACGGTTTCTAAAGCAACATCCATTGAAGACTGAAATGAATGTAAAAGCTTCAATATACATTCTAAATTATTATATTGGGTTGGGGAAAAAGTAATTTCGTTTTCTACCAATAGATAAATTTATAGTCTATAAATTTATATATCAAGTAATATTTACTCAATTAAACCGTACTATATAATATTTGAAAGAAAGCAGTCACTAGCAAATTCCAGATATAAAGGTAGCGTCATCTCTATAATCATCCAAAAGTTATTGCGTTTTAAAACTGGGAATTCTAGAAGATCATTTTCGTCACATTTTGCTTTTTTTACTTCCGAAAAGGGACAAATGCGGTGCAGGCTCATCGAAAATTGTGTAGTGTTTATGGTGATCAGTGCTTAAGTAAACGGAAGTTTGCTCGTTTTCGTTTAGGAAATTTCGATGTTAAAGTTGAAGCTCACCCTGGCCGGCCTATCGTTGAAAAAGTTAATGAAATTTTAAAAAAATTCGAGGTAAGCAGACATATTGCTTCCTGCAACATTGCTACGAAACTAAACATCGATCATAATACAGTTTTAAACCATTTACATAAGATTGGATAACAAAAGAAACTCGATTCTTGGGATCCCCATGAACTTACAACGATAAATTTAATGGGTAGAGTTTTCATTTGTGAATCTCTACTGAAATGGAACGAAATACAGTCACTTTTGAAACGAATGTTTACGGGTGATTAAAAGTGAATCATGTACGACAACAATGTGGGAATAAGATTGTGGTTGAAGCCCGGAGAAGCTTCAGAAACGGTGGCAAAGCCCGGTTTGACGCCGAGGAAGATGATGCTAAGTGTTTGATGGGATTGGAAAGGAATTATCCATCTTGAGGTGCTCGAGTCTGGCCAAACCATTAATTTAACTATCTACTATGAACAACTAATGAGATTGAAGAAGGCGATTAATAAAAATAGGCCAGAATTGATCAATAGGAAAAGAGTTGTCTTTCATCACGACGACGCTAAACCATACACACCTTTAGCGGCTCGGCAAAAACTGAAAGAGCTTTGCTGGGACATTTTGATGCATCCACGTATAGTCCGGTCCTGGCCTCGACCGATTACAATTTGTTCCGCTCTCTGCAGAAATCTCTTGATGTTAAGCTGGCTACAAAAGAGGCCTATTAAAATCACCTTGTTCAGTTTTTGTCCAGAAATCTCAGAAACTCTAGAGTGACAGAATTATGGTTTTACCAGACAAATGGCAAAAGGCCATCGAACAAAACAGCACATATATTATTGATTAGTTTTTTTTTTCATTTATATAAATAAATTATCTTTGAAAAATACGAAAAAAAGCGAAATTACTTTTCCCCCAACACAATATAGTTGCAAAAATTCAGTTTTTCATTAATTAAAATTTTATTCTTGCCTATTGCCGTGTAATAATCTAGTTTAATCAGTTGTCGCTTAATTAGACGTTTTTAAATATCATTAGCAGCATAATTTCTTCTAATAGAAATGGGGAAAATACCACTTGGCACTTTTCAAATATTATTCGTGGTGAATTATATTTATATAGGTCTGTCCAATAAACGAAATATGGAACAATCTTTTGGAATTTTGACACGGTGGAAGATAATGAATATTTAAAAACTGAAATCTTTAACATATTGATTAGATTTGATTTTTTAGAATGTTTGTGTATTAAACTTAAGCTGTCTTAAGTGAATTAAAAGAATATTTCGAAGAATTTAATGGTGTTTCATTTAATTTTTATACGTACATTTAAATGATCGCTAGAAATGTTGAATCACATTATTTTTCTATAATCTTCATAAATAGTTCGTTGAATGGTTGTATGCAATTTTATGGTGCAAATCTAATAAGGGATATATTGCGACAACATGATAAATGAATATTTGTGTTCCGTTTTCAATTTAAGTAATCTTTTATTTACACAAATTTCATATTTTTAAATGTATATATTTAATTTTGTATGCCGCTCCATAAAACAAAATTTCTTTTGTAAAAAATTTCGATTATACCAAGGTGTAATACATCAGCATGCTCGATAATACATTTTTTTATTTCTCCACGTAATTAAGAGAAACGTTTTCTGAAAAAAGTCAATATTTTTCTTAAAATAAATATAAGCTGCTTTCTAATAAGTAATTAAATTGTAGAGAATCTTTTCAAAAACACGTACTAAACAAATTAAAAGTGCATGAAAAACCTGAAAATAAATTTGGAATATTATGAATAGTTTTTCTTATTAAATCTGCATGAATGTTTATTAATTAATTTAAATTAGCAATATTACTTATATTACATTGCTATCTTTATCCGAATGACATGCATAATTAAATATTTAGGACAAGCACTTAACACTTAATATAAATATAATTTATGTAAATTATATAAATTGAATAATAAAACATATATTAGGACAAACATAATTAAGAACTCCTGTGGATTTTATGCATTTAGTGCATTATATGTATAGTATTCAGTGCATTTATACACTTTACATTTCTTTAAGCGATAAACGTACACATTTACTCTAAAATCCCGCCACGAATTGTTACTAAAAAAACGATTGAATTTGTGTATATTTATTTACTTTAAAATTATATGGAAATTCCTTTTATCCAAACACTTTTACAAACTTAAAAAAATAATAATAACTATGACTTTCTTTCCGTAACAACAGTCTGCATTATAAGAAAAAATACTTATGCCTTATTATCTGTACTTAGTATTTTAGAAATATCTGTACTAGTATTTTAGAAATATATTTGGACATTCCTGTTAAATTTCATAGTGGTTTAAGTAAAATAAGTGGCAGCATAAATGGAAATTTACTTAAAGTGTTTTTATATATTTCCTGGTTGCATAACCGTAATAATGATGTCATGTTTGCCAGCTATGAACAAAGATAAAACAGAAGAATGAAGACTATCATAAAAATATAAAACGAATTTCAAATTTAGCACGGAATTTCCTAAAGCACTTTAAAGTTTCTGTTATCTTTTAGCATTGGATTTTATTTAAATGATCATATGTTACCGGGGAAAAAATATCAAAACATGCTTTATTCTTCTGGAATTTTAGGAATAAAATTTGTATAAAATCTTCAGATGTATTAACTGTGTAAATCTCTGAATTTTTTCTTGAATTTTCGTGAAAGTGCTATGCAGTAAAATATAGTTAAAAAATAATCTCTGAGAAAGGACTGATTATATTTCCTATAATGAAAATTTTATCGAAGTGAACATTTTTATAATGAAATAGGATGGTATTATTTTTTAACAATTCAAATATATTACGCGTTAACCTTGGAAATTGGTAAAAATGAAATACGTTGTATCTAGATCCTACTGTGCATACCTCTTCCCCATCCCCATTATTTTCATAACAGCGACAGAAGTACTCATAAACTTGGTATCGTAGACCTGAAAATAAAAAACTTTTTAACTTTAAAAAAAGATATTCGTTATTTCTTTTTAATGAAAAGTACGTTTGGCCCACCCTATATTAGTGCAGAAAGCTCTCGACCTTAAAAATATAGTTCTTCATATGAAGCGAGTATATTACAAAAAACTTGAATGAATTTAAAAGGTTTGCAATTTTCTTTTTCTTTTTTCTTTTCTTTCTTGTCTTTTTTTACGGATTGTTTAATACATAAAAGTTTTTAACATTCATGATACAGAGCATAAAATGGTTCAAACTTTTGAGTTTTTAATTAGCGGCGAAAAAATAATAAAACTGAAATATCAAGATGTAAAGGTTTTAAAATATTATATTATAAACACTATATAATAATACATTTTCCTTTTTTTCAATATGCTTTTTTATACTTTGAAACACTTCTCTGAAGTTAAATTTTCGGTTTATAAATGAAAGTTTCAAAAATTGAATAATTAACTTTTTTCTTTAAAAATACTTAACATTTTAGATGTGAGATAAATAATCTTTAAAAAATATATATATTTTTGAAAATTTTTAGAATTTTCAAAGTTTTATAGAAAATTTTTATTTTATTTCCTTTAAGCCAAACATTAAATCACTTTTTATTATTCTCAAATAATATGTTTTTTGAAACTTTAACAAAATTTAAGTGATATCTTCAACATATAAATTGTATTTTGCGTTCATGCGTAATTTGTTTTAGTAAATATAAATAAATTTTATAATTAAACTGGTGATTAAATACAAAGAATTTACGCGTGAGGTACTTTAAAAATAGTTTTATAGGCAAAACAAAAATTAGTACTGTATCGATGGCAGCAAGTTTATAATGTACTATTTCATTGTGTTTGTTACCATTTTTAACGTAGAACTACTAATTGAACAGCTTGCCTGTTGATGGCACTTTATGTATTCTAAACACATAGAGAATAGCCACTTTCTTTTAAAGCTTGGGACAAGATTCATGATTCTAAGAAATTGAGTTTAGGTGACATCTCTATATTTTTTATAGTGAACTAAATCCCATGTCACACAAATTTAAACAAAGAAATATACTTTTATTTAAATTGATGATTTAATTTGTCGTATGGAAACTAATGAATATTTCTCTAGAATTAATAGTATTTGATAAATTTCCAAATTGAATCATGCACATTTTGCGTTTTTTTAACAAGCACTTTTCGTATTTCTTTCTTTTTTTGTTTTGTTCCCTATTAAATCGCCACTTGCATACAAAATCAGCTTTTAAAGAATGCAAAATTACCCGAGGAAAAACTGTTAATTGACGTCACTTTTCATAATGTCGTAAAGAATAAACTCATTAAAGTCCACCATATTTCAATGAAAGAAAGCCACTTAATAGCAGGCAGAAAATATCGAAGGTTAATGCTTTCGGAAAGATACCTTTACGAAAAGGTAAACTTATCTTTACCATTAAGAATATACTGAATAGTGAAAGAATAGTTATTTTCTAGAGTATGTTACTTTGATTACAAATATTCGAATTTAATTAATTAAGAACTTAGAGGATGATATTTTTTCAAATCTCAAAATAATATCAAATGAAAAAAAATTGCATATAATAATATCCTCGCAATTTGAATTAGGATAAGATTGCTCAACATGAAGTTAGCAACTTAAGCCTATTAGGACGAGTTTATTGATTTTTTAATCTTTTATCACTGGTTTTTTAAAGCAGAAATTTTCCTCAATTTAATCGAGCTGTGTAAAATTTATTTTATGGGATTAATTGCTAGAAAGTTCAAAGTAATCTGATTCGTTGCATTCTTTTTTTTTTTTTTTAAGACATTCTATGGCCTTTGGTTGGTTGGATTATATATCTCAGCTTCATATGTAAATTTCTAGAAAATTCCTTCATAATCTGGAATCTGATGTTTTCGCGAAATTGTATGATACTCTTTCATTTGACATCAAGCATGTGTTTTTGTAATTTTAAAATTCAATTTCCAACCACGAATTTCGCCACATATAAAAACATTTTGCAAAATGCTTTACTTGCTCAGTAGGAAAACAGTACACTGTAAAAAAAAAAATCTGTAAAGGTACTACACTTTATATAGGAAACTGGGATTCCAAGAACTTTTTCTGTAACGGTAACAACAAAAACTCAAGTTTTAGAATCGGTTACATGGATTTTTCCTGTTATCGTTACATGAAGAGTTCTTGGAATCCCAGTTTCCTAGAAAATGTTTAGTACCTTTACAGATTTTTTTTTACAGTGTAGGATTAAAAACTTAGAGCAGTTTGTTACATAAAGTACACATGCATACATATGCTATACACACAACATTCACTCGTATGTATAATATATAGAAAAGTAGTATAATATGTAATAAAATATAGTAAAAATGTAAAAAAAGACGGATGATAAAATATCTGCTCATAGATCTGTGCAAATGTAAAAAAAAAAAAAAGAAAAAAAAAAAAAAAAAAAAAAAATTCCTCATGTTTTTTGTTAATGTATCAAATGCTTGTATTAATAAAACAGTCTGAATACATGAATGCGAATAAATTTTACTGCATTAAACACCTTACATGAAAACAGCATTGTAAATTTTTATCAAATGAAATATTATTAAAAATCAACGATATTTGTCTTTAATAATCCTTTACAATTTCACATTAAGCGCAATCCATGCATTCAAAAATAAATCATGCATAAGAGGATAAATTACTCCTGTCAGTGTAATTAAACTTGTATAAACAACCTTTATTATTAAGCACGTGCATGGCTGCATACAAGCTAACTTTCATAACAACCTGTTACGATGTGTCTCGTATGCTTCGCATTTATGAATATATCATGTACAGCTTGATCATAATATGACAGTATAGCTTCAAGAGAACATCCCAATTAAGCTAGTAGATATAGAATGATTATCTCCTTTTGCAGTAGCCAACTGTTTAACAACACACTTGTGTATTTGAAGAACAATGCTGTCAAATGAATTTAATAATTATTTCTTTTACTGAAGAACAAAAGATATTAATTAGTAAAACTTAGATTTAAAACTACTTAAATTTATAGATTTTGTGAAATTTTCTGATTTGGTAGCTATTAAAAATATATGTATATAAATTTTTAATTGCAACCAATATATATATATATATATATATATATATATATATATATATATATATATATATATATATATATATATATAATTTTGTAATAAACATTTTTCTATGTAATATATGGTCCAACCTGAATGTTCAATTTAAGAAAATTTATAAATATGCGGGTTAAAAGAGAAACCCCTTGTATTGTTTCTGTGATTTTTTTTTTATTATTGAGACATAATACTATAGACAGAGAAAATATGTTTAAAAATATTTGATAAATACTTTACTCTTAACTAAGAAAATATTTAGATTATTCGGGTACTTCGTAGCTATCAATTGCAAATTTGAATATGTTTCCCTAAACAGCTTTTATAGCAAAGAAACATTTCTATAGAATATTTAGTTTAACATACATTTTTGCCAAGTTTAGTAAGTTTTATTTCTGTCTTTTGCTGTTTAATTCAAATCGATAAACTTATAGGATTTCAATTACAAAAATTACATAAATTTGATGGGCCTTGAATATTAATGTATATGATTGATATTCTTTACTTTAAATAAAAGTTTCTGATAAAATTGCAAGATATTACAAATATTTGGAAATTTTCTTTTTGATGTCCGAATACAAAATTTTTTGACAATATTATAATTATAAATTTTAAGTTTTTCTTAATTTTTTCTATATAAAACATGAAAGAGTGTGTATCTTTTAGATATATAAAGAAATTAAAATCTGAAATAAAAGAATATGATAGTAGAATGGGAGAATATAAAAAAAATCTCACATAATTTTTTAGCAAAAAATTATGTGAAATCTACCTGTTTATTAGACAAAAACAAATCAAACAGGATAAACTAATAAATAAATAACCAAAATAATTTTTAAAAATTCCCCAAAAAAGAATAATATTTGAACACATATCTTTTTTTTCTTTTAATCTGTAGTTTGATTTTTTTTTTTTTTCAAACTTAAAAATGCCACTATGCTTTTTTAAAACTGTTTTTTATAAATACAATTTGTCATCTTTTAACTATTTTGCACATAGTGTAATTTTAAGTTCATGTAAATATATTTAAAATATTTTTTCATAGAAATTAATTCATTATGTGACATCAAATGCTACCCAAAGTATTTTTATGCTGTTTTTGCATTCACAAGTAATAAATCCAATACGTAAAATTTTCATTTTTTAAAACGTATGATGCAAAATTAAAAGAAAAAAATAATAAAATTGATTTGAAAAATTTTATGTGCCAGTATCACATTGATTTGTATTTTTCTTTTAAATATTGCTTTATCATTAGGCTATTTAAATAAAAACTTGTCACGTTGTCACATACAACTTTGTTGGGCTAGCAGTATTTTAGAACGGAAAAATTTGAGTTATTTTATCGGCGATATCTTATCAGTTGAAAAGGGCGAAGGAAACTTTTCGAAAATAACGGTGGCCAACAAACATGGCACGTTTTCATGAAATTAACCAATGACGTAACACAGGAGGACGAAAAACACATTCAGGGAAAACACATTCAAAAAATATGTTAAATATCAGTATTTTGTTTAAGAAAAATCACCCTCTTTAATTCATGTATATTAATTCTAGTATTTTCAGAAATAAAGTGCTGGTAGTTTCCTCATTTTTGTTTGCGTTTTTCCCTGACTACTCGCCACTCTGAAGCAGTGAAAATGAGATGTGGAATTTACGTACTCTTTCTTCAAAGTTTCTAAAAACACTAAATTTAAATAACACAGTAAATATATAAATGTATATACCGGGTTTCCCAAAAGTGACTGATGGATTTTAAAATTCAATAACTTGCAAACTGTGACATTTTTTTTAATTTTTTTATTTTAGTTCGCATATCAAACAATAGGTGGCGCTGATGGCGATTGAAGGCCAGGTGATCAGTGCTGAGCAAAGCGTCGACCTGGCCTTCAATCGCCGTCAGCGCCACTTATTGTTTGAAATTCGAACTAAAATAAAAAATTACGATAAAAAAAACTACGGACATTATACATAACCCTGCTGCTAAAAAATTTTAAATAGCTGTCACCGTTTGCAAGTTATTGAATTTTAAAATCCATCAGTAATTTTGAGACACCAGGTATGTATATGTTTTATAACAAAACGTGCTGGCACACCGGCATCCCATACAGTTGTAAAATTTACAAGTTGCTGTCTTCAAGAGTGATGCAAAATTTGTCGAATTTGGTGACAGCTCTTTTTATATTGTTTTCGTGGTGCTCGTGCTGAAAATAATTCGATTTGTAACTTCGTCTTTTGCTTCATTTCGCTTTCATAGCATCGCCGCTTGAATTCAATTTCACAACATTGGTACTTGAAAAATTACAATAAGGATGCACAACATGTGAACGCGGGCAGCCAAAATACCTTTATTTTCATACAGACGGAATTTATTTATTTAATGTTAGACACTTTGCTATTAAATCATCAAATATGTCAAAAAAGCTTCGGATAGAAAGTTTGTTCCGTAATAAATTACAACATAAATTACCATAAAAAACACAAATGTTTTTCTTTTCTGTGAAGTAGTAAATTTCGGACAGAAAATTTCGAATGTTTGGTATTATTTGATTTTTTTGGAATTTTCTTTTCAGTATTAGAGTCAACAAATTATGCTTACGATGGTTTATGAATGAAAGTGTTAAATTACGCACACACCATTTTATACGTTGTATGTCAGTGATGATTAGGAATGATATATCAATTTGAATTCATCCAACCTCGTAACGAAAATTAATAAGCGAGATGCTTTTGTTAATAAAAGCGGGTAAAAAAAACTTCCAGAAAAATAATTATATCTTGTACGAGGTCGTAGAAAAGAATATATATCCTGACTTTAGAAGAAAAAAGGAATTTAGTATTTAAAAATAAACATTATAACGAAACTTGACAAATAATAAGTTGTTGGCTGTGTTGTGCTTAAATAAACTTTTTAATATCAAATTTAAATTACAAAATAAACACATTCTCTTTAAACTATATTAAAAATATAAACAATAAAATAAATCTCTATAATAATAGCTTAAATCATGTGAATATCATCACTAATTCAAGGCTGACCGCTTCAGTTTTGTATGCCTGGCGACAAACTGGTTGCCTTCATTTTAGCTGGTCACAGATAATTAAATCGTAAAATAGGGTTTCACCACCATAATTTTATTTAAAATATAAAAATGTACTAATTTCATTTAATATACATGCCATATATATGTATATCAGACACATGAGATAAATTTAAAAATCATATCTTTTATGTCTAATAATAAAACACAAGTCATGTGACGGCCATTAACAAAAAACACAATTCCCTTCTCATGTATTCTATAAGGACATTTATAAGGAAAATTATTTTTTTTTCTCATAGAATTGCATAATAGTTACATTTTTTAGAAAAATCTTTCCAAAATAATGGTACGATCTAGCTAGCCAGGCAAAAACAATTAATGCCTGAATGATAATCTACATTCAAGTATAAATATATTCTGACATAACTTCAGTTTAAATTAGGCTGGTAGATGAATATCGTATTCGATGCCAGTAAACAAAAAATAAAGATTAATTCATCGTGAACGATTAAAAATATTAAACTATGAAGGTAATCATACATAAAGAGAGAGCAAATAAAAAAGAATTAAACTGATTTTGTTTTGCATAGTTATCAAACTGTGGTGGAATGAAATGCGACATTGTTCATGTATAAACCAACAGTATTAATTTTATTTTCAGAATTGCATCGTACGTTGCGAGATCCTTGTTTATTGAACACAAATCTTTTTGCAATATATGCCCTAAATTTTACGCTGATTCTGAAGTGTATTTTAGCATTTATCACTAACTTGATGGTAAAGACCTGGATCGAAATTGCAACATGGAATTATACATATTAATTAATTATTACTTTTTTTGTGAAATGCAGACTACGGACATTTTTCAGCATATTTTTTTTTAATTTAAATGTTAAATTCACAGTAATTTCGTTAAGCCTGTCACTGGATTTTTTTTTTTTTTTGGGGGGGGGGGTAGTATTAACTGAAATGCGCTAACTGACAGAAGATACAATTACGGAATGTTACTTAATATGTTTGAAATCTCCACATTGGAGCCTCGGGACTCAACCAATGGAACCTCGTTTCAACTATTGGAACTATACTTTAACTATAGCTCCAAATATTGGTTCAAGATTTCACCATACTACAGTGGAAGCTATTGAGCTCCAAAATCTGATTCAAACGATTACATGATTTTTAACAGTGTATATTTTTTAAGCATGCCAGTGAAGTATTTTTACGTTCCAAATCGGCACAATAGGATTGCCATTCCTGTCCTAATTTAATGTTTTCACGTTTCATAATAAGACTCGTAGAGCTTTTTACTTCCTTTAAATAGTGAAACTGTCCAATAGAAGACTGCAAATTTTAAATTTGACTTTTTAAAATTTAAATGTTAAATTCACAGTAATTTCGTTAAGCCTGTCACTGGATTTTTTTTTCTTTTTTTTTTTTTTTTTGGGGGGGGGGAGTATTAACTGAAATGCGCTAACTGACAGAAGATACAATTACGGAAGGTTACATAATATGTTTGAAATCTCCACATTGGAGCCTCTTGACTCAACCATTGGAACCTCGTTTCAACTATTGGAACTATACTTTAACTATAGCTCCAAATATTGGTTCAAGATTTCACCATACTACAGTGGCAGCTATCGAGCTCCAAAATCTGGTTCAAACGAGGACATGATTTTTAACAGTGTATATTTTTAAGCATGCCAGTGAAGTATTTTTACGTTCCAAATCGGCACAATAGGATTGCCATTTCTGTCCTAATTTAATGTTTTCACGTTTCATAATAAGACTCGTAGAGCTTTTTACTTCCTGTAAATAGTGAAAATGTCCAATAGAAGACTGCAAATTTTAAATTTGACTTTTTAAAATTTAAATGTTAAATTCACAGTAATTTCGTTAAGCCTGTCACTAGATTTTTTTTTTTTGGGGGGGGGGGGGTAGTATTAACTGAAATGCGCTAACTGACAGAAGATACAATTACGGAAGGTTACTTAATATGTTTGAAATCTCCACATTGGAGCCTCGGGACTCAACCATTGGAACCTCGTTTCAACTATTGGAACTATACTTTAACTATAGCTCCAAATATTGGTTCAAGATTTCACCATACTACAGTGGCAGCTATCGAGTTCCAAAATCTGGTTCAAACGAGGACATGATTTTTAACAGTGTATATTTTTAAGCATGCCAGTGAAGTATTTTTACGTTCCAAATCGGCATAATAGGATTGCCATTTCTGTCTTAATTTAATGTTTTCACGTTTCATAATAAGACTCGTAGAGCTTTTTACTTCCTGTAAATAGTGAAAATGTCCAATAGAAGACTGCAAATTTTAAATTTGACTTTTTAAAATTTAAATGTTAAATTCACAGTAATTTCGTTAAGCCTGTCACTAGATTTTTTTTTTTTTTGGGGGGGGGGTAGTATTAACTGAAATGCGCTAACTGACAGAAGATACAATTACGGAAGGTTACTTAATATGTTTGAAATCTCCACATTGGAGCCTCGGGACTCAACCATTGGAACCTCGTTTCAACTATTGGAACTATACTTTAACTATAGCTCCAAATATTGGTTCAAGATTTCACCATACTACAGTGGCAGCTATCGAGCTCCAAAATCTGGTTCAAACGAGGACATGATTTTTAACAGTGTATATTTTTAAGCATGCCAGTGAAGTATTTTTACGTTCCAAATCGGCACAATAGGATTGCCATTCCTGTCCTAATTTAATGTTTTCACGTTTCGTAATAAGACTCGTGGAGCTTTTTGCTTCCTGTAAATAGTGAAAATGTCCAATAGAAGACTGAAACTGTATAAAACTATATTTTACAGGCGTAAAAATATTGAAGTTAATATGATTTCATAAGAAAAATGCGTGATATTTTTAGAATAAAATAAAATAAAATGGCTACACAAACAGATAATTTTAATAGAATTGATTGCAACATTTTCAAATCGAGAAATGAAACAAAATCTTCAAAGTAAGTAAAGATTATTTGAAACGCTTTTTAGAATAGATTTTAAAAGGAAATAAAATTTTTAAATATTTATTTTTAATAGAAATATGATTTAAGTAAATGGAAAAATGGAACATTATTTACAAGCGGAAATAATTTTATAAACTACGATTGTGTACTAAATAATGTAGAAAATACGAAGTGTGCAAATTTTCTGACGTCAATGTTTATACGGCGTGTCACTAAATGTATATAGATATTTTAATGCTTAGTACTGTTTGATACATAAAACTTAAAATTATAATTAATACATAAAATGAAAAAGCCACTCGAAAAATTTTACCTACAAGCTTACAGGTGTTCAACGTGAGCACATTTTTTCACATGGCATTCATCAAGTGGATAGCTTAGTTCTTCCCAAACGTTGATTATCATTACAATTATTAGCATAAACTTTGGAAAATTCCCTGGGTAATGACTTTTTCTATGCAACTAATATGAAAATATAGAGTAAATGGAATCAGAAAGCAGTCTGTTCGCATCTTCAACGAAAAAAAAACAAAAATCAGAATTTTTCCGTTATAATCATCTATAATCTGTAGAAGCATTAATATGAACAATTTACCAGGTTAATCTTCATGAAAGCGCAAAATTCCACTGAGAAAGTTATAAAAACAATCACTACAAACAATAACTAAATCTAATTTTCTCTGTAGTTGATTTACAATACGATGTGAATGACGAAGTCATTCATGGCGATATTATGCCATTACTGTAACAGTAGATTATTGCATTAAAAGTGTGCGGATATTTCTGTTTTTAAACTTGATGATTTATTACTAAAATTTCCCCAAAATTATGCAGTGTTAAAAATGTTGTCTTATTTTGAATCAATTTTTCGTGTTCTATAGATGCCACTCTAAGACGGAGAAATCGTATACCATTATTTGGAGACCCTGTTGGAGCATAGATTCAATAGTTGTAACGAGGTCGAAAATAGGAGGCTCCGAATGTTGGTACACTGTAAAAAAAATCTGTAAAGGTACTAAACATTTTCTAGGAAACTGGGATTCCAAGAACTCTTCATGTAACGATAACAGAAAAAATCCATGAAAACGATTCTAAAACTTGAGTTTTTGTTGTTACCATTACAGGAAAAGTTCTTGGAATTCCAGTTTCCTAGAAAATGTTTAGTACCTTTGCAGATTTTTTTTTTTTTACAGTGTAGAATTAAACACATAAAGCAGGTCTAGAAGCAGGACAGATTAAATAAACCGTATACCGCTTTATCAAGTATTGATCAAAACTCAACCTATTAAAGTAAATTTGAAACTAGTTGGATGTGTCAGTCCCAAAACTTTCTTCAATCTCATAAGTACACTTTAATATTAAAAAAAAACGTGGTGACCACAAAATTACCCACTATCGAATTTCCTCGAACATTTGACCTAGCTTACTGAGATTCTGTATTCGAAAAGCCTAAAACGCAAAATTTAATTAATATTCTGAGAAAATGAGCTTAGTAGTGCCTCAAGTTGAGTAATTTATACTAAAACATAATAATCCTCTACTTATGTCAAGACCTAACAGAATCTGAATCCAAGAACTATTCATGTAACGGTAACAGGAAAAATCCATGTAACCGATTCTAAAACTTGAGTTTTTGTTGTTACCGTTACAGGAAAAGTTCTTGGAATCCCAGTTTCCTAGATAAAGTGTAGTACCTTTACAGATTTTTTTTTTACAGTGTACGAGATTTTACCATCTCATGGTGGCAGCGACTGAGCACCGAAATTTAGTTCAAACTCGAGAGAAAAATTTAACATTGTATGCCTATGAGGTAATTGTCTTCTGTAATGTATTGCAGATTAACTTATATTGTCATAGATTGTGTCATACACTGTAAAAAAAAATTCAAGAGGTTACTAAAAATTTTTTAGTCAATTTGTATTCCACAGAATTTTTTAGTAACCATTACAAACTTTTTTTTGCAAGCGAAACGAGCATTTCTTTTGTAAACTGAACAAAAGAATTTTTTGTATAACTAACTTAAAAACTTTTAGTATGAGCCACCAAGCAAATTTTAGTAATATCTCCAAAATTATTTTTAATAACCATTACGTAGGCTCGAAGGGCAGGAGCTTCCTTCGAGCTGCAACTAAACTTCTGGAGCGGAAGATTTTTGGCAAAACCGCAATAGGTTGCAGCACCAAACATTGCTACTGCTCCGTCAGGCTATTCATAATCCCTTTATTAACGAGTACTTACACTGCATACATTCGGGGCGTATTTGGCAGTGGCCAGTATCGAACCCGGGACCTGTTAGCCTGGAGTCCGTTACTATAACCACTATGCTCTCAAGTCTACACCAAATGCGTTTCAGTAATAGCTATTAAAAATATAAAATTATTAACTCTATTCGTTGCTAACTTTTTTCTAGTAATTCTTACAGATTTTCTTGTAACCGACTAAGATTACTAAAAATTTTTTAGTAATTACAAGGATCACTAAAGTTTTTTTAGTAGATCGACACTTTTTTTTTACAGAGTACTGAGCCGAAAATTTTACTGTGTTATCATTCGGAGATTCTCATGTAAGCTCTCGTTTGAGAAATTCTTGAAATTGCATTAGCGCCGAACTCAACATCAATACATTTCTTTTGAATAAAAGAATCCATAAATATTAATTAATTTCGTGCGTATTATCAAACTGCTAAAGAAAATGCATTCCAAAACCTAGCTCTAAGCATTTTATAAATGTTAAAGTACTGAAGTATCTAAATTTATTTCTGAAACTGTGTAAAAAAATAGAAACTATATCTTAGAATAGAAAAAAGAATTATGAGAATGAATTAAGAGAACCCAAAACGCTAACAAGTAAATCACGAATAGAATAAACATACTCATGTGAAAAAGTATCTCTAAATAATCTTTAGAATATACACTAGACAAAGAAAGATTTCAGATATTAAAAAAGCGAGGTTCTTTGTTCTCTTGAACTGAAAGTCTTATGCTCTAAACATAAAGAAATATGTTGTCAGTAATTACATAAAGTTAGAAATATTTTTTACATTTAACATAGAATTCAGATGTGACCTTTTTTGTTGGAACATGTGTACTTGTATGAAACAAATTCGTGAATGCGTATTAAATAATAGACTGAGAGATCATTCAAAGAATTAAACTTACCATTAATTAATATTTCAAATACTTTTCCCGATAATACTTGAAAGAGAAATGAATTCTCATTTTATGAAATTTCAGATTGTTTATCAGATAGCTCTTTTATTTCTACAGTTTAATATAATTTTTTGTTTATAATAAAGAAGATAATGATGATAACAATTTTTATGTTCATTTCTGATTAAATTCCTTAATTTATATATAACATATACAACGTGATCCAAATTTATGAAATCACTGCACATCAAAATTAGCATAAAAGCTTACGTTGATTCTTCCAAGGTTTACATTAGATTAATTTTAAACACAATTATGCAATCGGTAAATTAAATGACAGATGCAAATTTTCCACTTTCCATTTTTGGGAAAAGAAAGTTGGGCCAGGATTCGAACCAGGGATGTATTGTCTGAAGACGCCAATGCTCTTCCAACTGAACCATCCCGGACACGAACACTGGAGGACTATTTCATCCAATTAACCTCAACGATCACTTTATCTGGTCTGATACTCTGTATCAGCTCAACAGAATAAATCGAAGATCAATGAATGGAACTGCAGAAAATCGCTGCATACGAAATTACTTTAGATTAATTTTAAACACGATTATTCAATCGGTAAATTAAATCTTTCTGCAGTTTCATATATTGACTTTCGATTTATTCTGTTGAGCTGATCCAGATTATCGACCAGATAAAATGATCGTTGAGGTTAATTTGGTGAAATAGTCCTCCAGTTTTCGTGTCCGGGATGGCTCAGATGGAAGAGCATAGGTGGCTTCAGCCAATACATCCCTGGTTCGAATTCTGGCTCCGACTTTTTTCACCCAAAAATAGAAAATTTACATCTGTCATTTAATTTACCGATTGAATAATCGTGTTTAAAATAAATCTAATGTAATTTCGTATGCAGCGACTTTCTGCAGTTCCATATATTGACCTTCGATTTATTCTGTTGAGCTGATACAGATTATCAGACCAGATAAAGTGATCGTTGAGGTTAATTGGGTGAAATAGTCCTCCAGTGTTCGTGTCCGGGATGGTTCAGTTGGAAGAGCATTGGCGTCTTCAGACAATACATCCCTGGTTCGAATTCTGGCTCCGAATTTTTTCACCCAAAAATAGAAAATTTACATCTGTCATTTAATTTACCGATTGAATAATCGTGTTTAAAATAAATCTAATGTAATTTCGTATGCAGCGACTTTCTGCAGTTCCATATATTGACCTTCGATTTATTCTGTTGAGCTGATACAGATTATCAGACCAGATAAAGTGATCGTTGAGGTTAATTGGGTGAAATAGTCCTCCAGTGTTCGTGTCCGGGATGGTTCAGTTGGAAGAGCATTGGCGTCTTCAGACAATACATCCCTGGTTCGAATTCTGGCTCCGAATTTTTTCACCCAAAAATAGAAAATTTACATCTGTCATTTAATTTACCGATTGAATAATCGTGTTTAAAATAAATCTAATGTAATTTCGTATGCAGCGACTTTCTGCAGTTCCATATATTGACCTTCGATTTATTCTGTTGAGCTGATACAGATTATCAGACCAGATAAAGTGATCGTTGAGGTTAATTGGGTGAAATAGTCCTCCAGTGTTCGTGTCCGGGATGGTTCAGTTGGAAGAGCATTGGCGTCTTCAGACAATACATCCCTGGTTCGAATTTTGGCTCCGAATTTTTTCACCCAAAAATAGAAAATTTACATCTGTCATTTAATTTACCGATTGAATAATCGTGTTTAAAATAAATCTAATGTAATTTCGTATGCAGCGACTTTCTGCAGTTCCATATATTGACCTTCGATTTATTCTGTTGAGCTGATACAGATTATCAGACCAGATAAAGTGATCGTTGAGGTTAATTGGGTGAAATAGTCCTCCAGTGTTCGTGTCCGGGATGGTTCAGTTGGAAGAGCATTGGCGTCTTCAGACAATACATCCCTGGTTCGAATTCTGGCTCCGAATTTTTTCACCCAAAAATAGAAAATTTACATCTGTCATTTAATTTACCGATTGAATAATCGTGTTTAAAATAAATCTAATGTAATTTCGTATGCAGCGACTTTCTGCAGTTCCATATATTGACCTTCGATTTATTCTGTTGAGCTGATACAGATTATCAGACCAGATAAAGTGATCGCTGAGGTTAATTGGGTGAAATAGTCCTCCAGTGTTCGTGTCCGGGATGGTTCAGTTGGAAGAGCATTGGCGTCTTCAGACAATACATCCCTGGTTCGAATTCTGGCTCCGAATTTTTTCACCCAAAAATAGAAAATTTACATCTGTCATTTAATTTACCGATTGAATAATCGTGTTTAAAATAAATCTAATGTAATTTCGTATGCAGCGACTTTCTGCAGTTCCATATATTGACCTTCGATTTATTCTGTTGAGCTGATACAGATTATCAGACCAGATAAAGTGATCGCTGAGGTTAATTGGGTGGAATAGTCCTCCAGTGTTCGTGTCCGGGATGGTTCAGTTGGAAGAGCATTGGCGTCTTCAGACAATACATCCCTGGTTCGAATTCTGGCTCCGAATTTTTTCACCCAAAAATAGAAAATTTACATCTGTCATTTAATTTACCGATTGAATAATCGTGTTTAAAATAAATCTAATGTAATTTCGTATGCAGCGACTTTCTGCAGTTCCATATATTGACCTTCGATTTATTCTGTTGAGCTGATACAGATTATCAGACGAGGTAAAGTGATCGTTGAGGTTAATTGGGTGAAATAGTCCTCCAGTGTTCGTGTCCGGGATGACTCAGTTGGAAGAGCATTGGCGCCTTCAGAGAATACATCCCTGGTTCGAATCCTGGCCCGGACTTTTTTCACCCAAAAATGAAAAATGGAAAATTTACATCCAATGTTTAGTTTGTAAGTTTATTAATCATTTGCTTAATTTTAACCTTAACACGAGATGAAAATCCTATTTTCTTAAGTTAAACAATAAACGTAAAAAAAAAATCTTTTGTTTTTCTATTCTTCTTCTTATTTCCTCCTTTTTTATGAAAAAATTCAAAAGTTACTTTTTTCTACCCTTACAAAAAGATAACATAGGATTCGTGAAAAATTACGACTTCTTGTTTTTGGTGGATTCATACATTTGGCCCGGAACACGATTTGATTGATTTTAGAAAACGTCTATCTGTGAGTCTGCTGTGCTCTAAGTCTGTAGTTCCCTCTGTCTGTACTCACACAAATTTGTGGGCCGTCTATCTCAGGAACTAATGCAAAAAATTTCTTAAAACCATAAATTTAGTTCGTCTCTAATATAAGTTGAAGCTGATTAATCTCGGTTTAATTCGTCAAAAATAAAGTGTTGCTATTCAAATTTTATCACGACTTTTCAACAGTTTTATCTCAAGAAGTAATGCTCGGATCTTCACCAAACTTTACATATAATTATTCCTAGATATAATTTAGCATAGATTGTTATTTCATTTTGGTACTATGACAGCAAATTTTAAAGTGTGGGTAAAGTTTTTTCGTTAGTTTTTCTTCCGTTATCATAAATGCTGTTGTCGTCTTGGCGTGTTTAAATTTGGCGCACTTCTCTCTTAGTCTTGGAAAGTCTGTTTTCTGTAAGTTACTAATTTAATAATACAAAAAATGTATATAAAATAATATCTATATAAATATTATCTATATAAATACTGTAGTATATTTATTTAGTATTATAGTGAAGTGGGCGTGCAAGCATTGCGTATTTTTTCCAAGCACCTTCGTCGTTCCAAGCCCAAGCTCGCACTCTGATTGGTTGTTGCTCTCGGCACTGTTTGATGTAACTTGGCGATAATCATACTTGGCGTAGCGATAGATGCTTCCGTCGACGAGTTTGATTTCCTTCCTAACCGAGTACAAAATAACTTTTCCCGCTTATTAATAAGTGAATCATTAGCCATTTTATAAAATAACACAAGATAATAATACACAAGAGTACAAAATGAAGGAAGAATAAGAATGAGCAGGTTAGATTTTAGGTTTACTCGTTTATTTCGAGCGAAGTATTTTTCGCCAAGTAAGATTAATCGAGAAGTTACGTGAAAACAGGGAAGAGAGCAACAACCAATCAGAGAGCGAGTTTGGGCTAGGAACGACGAAGGTGCTTGGATAAAAAATCGCGCAGGCATTCAATTGTAACTGATTTCAGACACGCGTGAACTGGTTTAATTCGATGAAAATCAGACAACTTTCCGACGTTAACGCAGATTGTGAAGTGGACATACATAAGCAGTGAAATGCATTTAACAAAGGTTTCATAGTAGATACACCACGTAGTTCAATGTGAGGAGGACACAACCCAGATTGCACTGTAACTTCAAAAGCAAGATTCTAAAAGATAGTCACGTTTTAGCATTATTGGCATTAGCTTCATTTCATTCGCTGTTATGAGTCGCGCATCATAAATGCTGTTGTCGTCTTGGCGTGTTTATCTTTGGCGCACTTCTCTCTTAGTCTTGGAATCTCTATTTTCTGTAACTTACTAGTTTAACAATATAAAAAATGTAATAAAATATCACATACATTCGATCTAATATTTGTAAGAAGCGATAAAGATTTTTAAAATAGAAGTTTTAAAACGATTTTTGAAGCATTTTAATGTGTGTTCGATTAATACAAAAAATGGAGGTTAATTTTTTTTATTAATTGATTTAAGATGTTTAGATTATGAAATTTCATTTACTTGATAAGAAATGTCAAGATTTATATGTCTTAATCAAAATTTAAGTAAATGAATGATGTATTAAAAATACGACTTGATTCTTTGATATGCTATTTAAAGGAATAATAATACTCGCTTAAAAAAAAATAAAAACATTTTTTGCCGGAATATTTCATTTTAATTCACTTATTCTTTAATTAATCTATTATATATCAATGTCCTTTATATTGTTTCCTTTTAATTTATGTTTTCCTTAGTAATTATTTTCTACATTTGTATACATATGTATATTTTTTTAATGTTTAGATGCTTAAGACCGAAACCCAATTTCGGAATATTTCTATTTTCGACAGAAAACGAAAACGTTGAATTTTTTAAGTAATCAATATATATATATATATACAGGGTGGTCATAAAAAAAAAACTTTTCTGATATATGGAACTCTAGCGGCCTGTCCGTTCAACCGATCGAGGTGAAATTTCAGGTATAGCTATTCAGCGGTATGAGCTCGAGATTCTGTGAAAGGCAACAAAATGGCGCTCACGGTTACGGTTATAGTTACAGAAACTCGAATTTTTCCAATGGCAACACACTTTTTTCTATCGCAAAATGCTCAGCGCATGCGAAAACCCTAAAGAGCTTTGGAACGGTATGGTTATTGCAATAAACGGGCGCGTTATGCTCGAAAAAAATCAGCTCTACGAACGCCCCCCCCCCCTCTCCAAAAAAAAACGACCAAGTCGCACGAAAACAATTTGAATGTGACACAGACAAAATACCAATCGCGGAACGTTCTTTGCCAGATAGTCAGTGACGAAAACGGATAAAAAGTAGGGGGAATGTTAGTTCTTCTGTCGGAGCTCGCAGATGCCAACAAAATGACTTCATTCGTGGTGAGTTCGTAAAAACTATTATCAAAATGAGATGAATGTTGCTAAAACCTGGCGTGTTTACCGTCGAAACCACCGCCAAATACGTGACCTATGCATTTCACAAGCTCCTCGTGATTAGGGGGACCAGGTAAGCAAAATTCGACCAAAAAATCGATTTTTATTTTTTTATTGCATTAAATAAATTAAACTTTCGTCTTTCCAACGATGTATCACACTTGTATATCCACGAAACAGAAGTGTTACAATTTCACATTCTTTCTCAAAGCACTTCAATGCTAACGCGTTCTTACGTTAATCTTTAAATCTGTTTTTCTCAAAACATGGATTTTTCAGGTTCGTGTTCCTTTTTCTTAATTTCTATGAAACTTAAGAACTCAATTTTTTAATGACACATATATTATGTTATATTACATACTTTAACACAAGGATTTGATGATATGTTGAATAGTTTTTATTTTAGGTGGTGAAATTCCACCAAAAATGCAAATTTAAAAGTGATTTTCAGTAAAAAATTAATAATAATTTTTTAATTTTACTCAGAAAAAAATGGCCTGTTAAAGTATGTAAAACATGTTGTTCTAACTACCATAAAAATTTCATAACCATATCTTTCTTCATTTCTGAGAAAAAGGTACATAAAATTGATGAATTTAACATGGCGGAGATAGGGCTTTCCTGGTCCCCTTAAGTAAGGAAACTCGAAGAAATTGGCTGCACGTGTGATAGTCTGCGATCCGGACGACCAACTGTTCCTGAGGATACTGTTATGGAAGTGCATCACATAGTGACCAGAGGACGCATGCAAACTACAAAAGGTGCAGCTAGTGTATTTGATATAACAAAATCAATGGTCTTAAAATTACTGCGCTCTGTAATCCGCATGTTCCTTTATCGGTATCAGCGCGCCCAGATGTTGGAAGTGAGAGATCATCAACAATATATAGACTTTGTTAATGAATATCTCATCCAATATGATGGAGATAACGATCGACCTCTTCGCATATTGTGAATGGACGACGCACATTTCACCTTAACTGGTAACGTCAATGGCTTCCGCAATCCCCTGACCTCACTCCTATGAATTTCAGGTTCTGGGGATATCTAAAATCTAGAGTACACATGTGCAATCCAGAAAATTTGCCGAATTCGAAAGATTCTAACAAACGTGATATTGCAAACATCCCTCATGCGATGTAACGTTCGGCTGTATTGTCCACAGTCACAACCATACAATGTGTAATTTCCTGTAATGGCACCCATGTAGAAAATGTGTAATCAAGATAAAAATTTTCTCCGATCTGTGTTGTAATCAGAGATTAGTGTACTGACTCTGTGTCATATGCAAATTTACTCCTTGCGCCCAATCGTGTTTTTTTATGGTAGAGGGGGGGGGGATTCGCAGAACAGTTTTTTGTGCGTGCATAAAGTGTCCGTTTCTTGCTACCACGTACGGTTCCAGCGCTCTTTAGGGTTTTCGCATGCGCTGAAAAAAAAAATAGGTGTTGCTATTGGAAATTTTCGAGTTTCTGTAACTATAACCGTAACCATGAGCGCCATTTTGCTACAGTTCAGAGAATCTCGAGCTCATACCTCTGAATAACTATATCTGAAATTTCACCTCGATCGTTTGAACAGACGGGCCGCTAGAGCTCCATATACCAGCATATTTTTTTTTATGTCCACCCTTTATATAATTCTTAATCAATCATATGTGTTTATTTAAAATACATAATTAATAAATTATAACGTATAGTCGCCTTCGAGCGTAGACGATTGGGGGTTCGAATCCCACTCGCTCCATTGTACGCACTTTTTATGTGGAGCTCCAGGTTGTATACCTCTTGTGTTGTAAATTTCCCTTGTGCTATCTCGTCCCTGTAATGTTGACGATGATTTATGAGCAGGTTTCATGTCGAGCACACAAATCAGATGTATGTTACTCAATAAAACAAAACAACACTCCGGCTCTCCTTTATAATGCAAAATAGAAAGAGACGAAAACTCTGGAGTGCCAAACGACAAAGCTGGATGCAGGATTGGCAGTGAGCTTCAGGTGAGTCTCAGTAATCTAATGGCCGTATACATGTCTGTAGATTCCTAGGAGAACGCTCGTCGCGAGATTTCATTCAGCATCGCCATAGGAACCCTGCTTCTGGTGTGATGGATTAGACATTTATTAGATACACAACACGCACAGCTAAGTTTTGATCGACGTTAAATTTCAACGCAGATTGGTGCATTTCTCACAACATTCGTCCAAAGGTTGTGCCCCATTATCGACGCCTGTATAATGCTATCTTCTAACAACATAACTCGACAGTGAAAAAAACAGCGAATATACTTTCGATACGTGATAATTATAATAATATATATTTTTTAAAAATTACCGTAAGACCAAAAATCAAAGCAGAACACATTTCGAGTTAAAAACAAACAGCTCTTCATCATTTAAAAGCTTTACGTGTCCGTAAGACACGATGTCGAAAATAATCTGATCGCAAAGATAACGGGAAGATAATAATTATATAACACCATACCACATGCTGACGTTGTGTTCTGACCTTCCTTAATAAACAGGGTATTTGACTGATATCTTTGTCTGCACAATCTCCAACCCTATTATCTATTGGAAACATCTGGTCATGGATTGATAAAAGGCTGATTACCACTTCTCACCAGCTAATACAGTTAATGAAGTGTGGCATAGACTTGTAGAACATAGAAGGATTTGATAGTTTTCTTTCATCCAAGCCCAATTCAACTCCATGCCTAATTGGGTAAGGGTAAGTAAAATTTATATACAATAAATAGCTTTTTTGTATTTTTTTCTTTCATGGTATTGCAAATTGAACGGCCAATAGGGTACAGTATGTTTACCACAGAGTTATTTTCAAATTTGTTCTCGGGCTCTTGAAAAGATTGCTGATAGTTCACCGAAAATGAGTGGACAGGTAGGTATCGGAAGTAGCTTCTTTCAATTACTGACCAGAATCTGAGTAGTAGAACTGATCAAGAAAAATTCCACCAGAAAACTTTAAAGATCGATTTCAAGAATAACGCATCATGGATCACTGACAGAAAGTCCGAGGAATTTTACTTGAAAAAGAGCCTTATATGCCATGATATTAAAAGTAATGCACAGATATTAATATAAAATATTTTAATCAGTCACTTGTTTAGTCTGGTATAGACATGTATATGTGGTATATAGTAGCGAATTTAAAAATAAATACGGATAATGTTTACTTAGTATTTGCTGTCATATTCCAAGGTGAAAAAAGTGAAATTCTGCGATGTTTAGAAAGTGGAAAAAAGCAGTAAAAGCTAAATTTATGAGTCAAATACTACTACCTTCAATATGGTGTGAGAATTACTTATGGACATGAGTTTGCTTCATAATACAGCTATGTACAACTATGTCATTTTATAATTCCTGGCAATGGCATCGTTTTTAAGCCTTCCTTTTTAAACAAAGAAAGATAATTCTTTTTCTTTTGTGATAATAAGAGAATCTATATAATATCAATTATTAAAAAGAGAAGTTTTTACTAAATTGTTTGTCCCAGGTAATGGGAGATAAGTCATTAGATTAAATAACATACTATATTTGTTCTAAACTTTTTAGACATAGTTCTTCGGTGCTATTCTAATTATTTGAGATTCAAGACAGTAATTTAATTGGCTATGAGAAATGTACCTGATTTGTTATGCCAAAATAGTAATGGAATCTACAAATTTTAAAAGCACCCGAAAATGTTAGGTTCTAAATGAGAAATTTGTGTTTCCATGCTAACTGAAATATTGATAAGCACGGAGTTAGATTAGATTCGTGTTAATCAATATTTAATTTGGTCGTGAAATAAAGTTATCCCATATTTTTTATTTCTACTGGAGATCAATAAAGTCATTTATGTATAAAATTTTATAATTATCCTAAAAAAAACAACTCTTTTTATCACTGAAAATTAAACATCCATTTTAGATTACACACATATATATACATATCTATATTATACATTATACTATATTTTCAGAAATAACTTCCATAAAAGCTTAATTTCCTAATAAACGAACCAGGCATTTTTAAGTTTTTTAAAGTTTTATTACATATTTAATTAAATATATTTAAGATTAAAATTAGATTATTTTAAATAAGAAAATCAAGTTTTGTAAATGTTTACTATGGTTCATTGAATGAATATTTTTTTTTTTTTTTTTTTTTTTTTTTTATAATTCCTCATTTGAATTTGGTTCTTAAATATACAAAGGCGATTATAAAGATAAATAAGAAAGAAATATCAATGATTACATTAAATGAGTTTTTAATAATTTATTTTTAGATTTTTAATAATTTTTATTACTTTTTAAAATGTCTAATTCTGTTTCGTCCTAAACAAAAAAAAAAAAAAAAAAAAAAAAAAAAACTAGCAGAAATTGAAAATAGTGTCCAATGTGAAAAAAATTTTGTTGTGGGAAACTTACATAAAAATTACAGGTGATCAGAAATGTCATTATATTTAAAGTGGAGAAATGGCTATTGATACATGCTATTAGGCAGCATATTCAACTGTAAATTCTGGATTTTATTTGGATTGGTATTGTTTACATGAAGATAAAGTGTTGACAAAAGGATACTGAAAAATGCAAGAACGTATCCGCTAAATTCAAATTTTAATAAGGTAATCAATTTCTACCATCACATCTTATACAAAATAGAAAAATGTGATTTAAAGATACTCGTACATCTTATGTTTACATTAACGGAAAATATGAATAGTGCTATAACCTATCCCGTTAATAAGAAAAGTTTAAGAGATATGCCATGTTGAAAGAAGCATTATGTACATACCGGGAGTCCCAAAAATGACTGTTGGATTTTAAAATTTAATAACTTGCAAACGGTGACAGCTATTTAAAAAAAATTTGCGGGAGGGTTATGTATAATATCAGGAGTTTTTTTACCCTAATTTTTTATTTTAGTTCGAATTTCAAACAATAGGTGGCGCTGACGGCGATTGAAGGCCAGGTCGACGCTTCACTCAGCACTTATCACCTGGCCTTCAATTGCCGTCAGCGCCGCCTATTATTTGAAATTCGAACTAAAATAATAAAACGGTAAAACAAAACTCCTGACATTATACATAACCCGCCTGCAAAAAAATTTTTAAATAGCTGTCACCGTTTGAAAGTTATTGAATTTTTAAATTCATCAGTCATTTTTGGGACACCCGGTAGATGAAAAGAATATTGTCATTGTTTATATAGTATTTAAATGTAACGTACCGAAATGAAATGGCCTCATATATAATGCGGACTGGACTCGGAAAAACACAATGTTCAAAGTGCCTTTTTTTAAAATGTTGTCAATTCGGTTTTCAGTGTTTGATAAGTCCGTTTAGACCTTCCTATCACGCCAGTTTTTTTTTTAAATTTATTCGCATTGTTCATATAAAGCAGTTTTAATTTAAAAATTCTAAAATTTTAGTAATTTAGAAACAAGAAAGTACTACGATAAATGTTCAAAAGTATTCCAATAACACTTTCCAGCATATTTAAACAGTGTTCATCATCTTAGTTTGTCCTTTCATTTTTCCGCATTTCCGCCTATCCGAGCTCTAACTCTTACATAACTTGTTACTTTTTTTACAATTTCTGATTGCTTAACACTTTCTAAAACGCTCAGCAAAAGTTTAGACACTGGTGTTATTTAACCTTTAAATAAAAAATACGAGCTCTTGAGTTATACAAATGGCTATACTTTTTTAAAAATATATTTTAAACATTTTTGGATGAAATTAATCCCTTTAATTTAAGATAATATTTAATTTAATTGAAAAAAGTGAAATTTCCATAATGCGAAAATTTAGACACTTTTTTGATTTTTTGGCATTTTTTTCACGTAAAAATGCAAATTTAAAAGACATGATGTCGCATGACCAAATTATTTAAGAGTAGAGCTAGAAGCCCGAGCTAAAAGCATTCAGTCAGATGAGGTGATTGAAGTAATGAAGCTGAATTGGAAAAGGAAGACTGCTGCAGACATTTCAGTTACATTGAATCGTCCAAAGAGGTCTGTCTATGAAGTATAGTCTAAGGGTGACTCCTTTAAAACAAAACATAAATCTGGAAGACCTTGTGTAACCAGAAAATGAGATTACAGAAGCACCCATAAGCTGGCATTTACACAAATGGTGGTTCCTAATCGCATTAAAAGAATGTTAGGACTTTCTGTGTTGACGGATATCAATTTCATGAAAATGATAAAATAAAGCTTTGAAATTTTAATACAAATTGGCTAAAATGCAATGGACCTTTAAACATATGTCATATGGATCCAGGTGTTACACTATGATATACAGTAATGAAAAAAAAGTGGAATTCAAATGGTCCAAAGAGGTGGCCATACTATTGGCGCGTCTTCCGTAGAGAACATGACTTGCTTTAGTCGAAAACAAGGAGGTGACTATTTAATGATTTGGTCTTCAATTTGCTTTAATGCTTCAGTATCTCTGGAGTTATTTTATTGTTGCCAAGCAGCGCAAGATTACAAACGCACTTTGAAGGACAATTCAACAGTTATTTTGGGAACTTTTATCGCCCAAAGTATATATTTTAGCAAGATAATGCATCGATTCATGTTGCATACAAAACAAAAACTTTTTTTAACACTCAAAACACAACTCATCTCAATTAGCTGACGAGAATCCCTGCCCTGAACCCAATCGAAAACCTTTGTGACATCATATCTCGCACGGTTTGTGTAAAGTTTTGCTATACTTTTATGTTAATTAGCATTGAGCTGCTGTTGAACGTGTTTGGTACAAAATCGACCCCCAACTGACGCAGGATTTAGTTTCTTCGATGAAAAATCATATTCTTACACTAATTGCAGACAATGTGAGTGCAACTCGATTTTAATTTATGGTTCTTTTTATGCAAATATACAGATTGTCTATACATTTGCCACAATGCTAATTGCGATTTTTTTTATATAAAATAATACGTAATGGTACAATTTAACATTTGTTGATTGTGTAGAAAGGGTAAGTAACAAGTAATGTATGAGAGATGAGTTACAAAAATTTGTTACGTACTTCTGAATATAGAACCGTACTTGATCATTGTCTAAACTTTTGCTGTGCACTATGACATAGTTGAAAAGCATTTGTCTTTATGACACTCTATTCGAGCTTTATACTCGATATTATCATAAGTATACTCGGATTTTCTAATATATTAAAGTTTAATATAGCATGATTGCTATTGAAAATGAAGTATATAGGATTGATAGTTTCTTTACAGTAACAGTTAATAGCATTCTGTTAAATTACGGTTATATACAAAGTTTTTGTTAAAGTATTTTAGAAGTTTCGGGAAGTGTTTCATAATTTATTCTTGAGAAATAATTTTCATTTTTTATTTATTTTTTAATAAAATACTTGGAAAAATACTTTTTCGTACATTTTTGGTATTATTATTATTATTATTATTTTGCATTATTGAAAATCATTTTTATTGTCTACGTTTGTTCACACCCGTTAATACAGCTCATATTCAAAATATTAGAATAATTACCTTTTTTTTAGAAATTGAAAATATCGTTTGGTAATTTAATGTCTTTTAATGAAAATATGCAAACGATATTTTTATTAAGAACTTATTGTTGATTAAACTTACTTGTTATCTTAAATTTAATATCATTTTTGAAAAGATTAATTGCAAAAAAAATTATTTTGAAAAGTCAAAATATTAGAATATTTATTCAAGTGGTTCAAAATATTAGAATATTTCACATTAATTCTCCTTTAATTATTACCAATTCTTAACTGGTGGCATCATTGATTAAATTCAGAGTATTTTATTTAAAATCAGTATTCTTTTTTGCAGTTTGTTTCTTTTTCGTCTTAAAATGGGCCGTGTGAGTGATATTCCTGAATCTACTAAACTTCGTATGGTTGATTTGTATCGGCACGGTAAAAATCAATGTTTTATAGCGAATTATTTACATTGTTCGCAATCGAGCATTAGTAAAATACTAACACAATATTCAAAAATTGGAAAATTTCAAAATAATCGCCGAAATGGTGGCCGAAAACAAAAACATCTGCTAGAGATGACAGGAAACTGAAGCGTATAGTTAAGAAAAACCGTTTTAAAAGTGTGCGATTCTTGCACCGAAAATGGAAAGAAGAAGGAGTTGAAGTTTCTACATCGACAACATTAAGACGTCTCCATAAATTTAAATTTGAATCTCGTGTACCGAAAACAAAACCTCTCATGACTGCAAGACAAAAGCGTATAAGATTGAATTAGTGTAAATCAAGACGTTTATGGAGCAATGAAGATTAGAAAAATATATTATTTACTGATGAAAGTATGTTTTGTGTTTCATATGGTAATCAAAGTATTCGAGTTTGGAGAATGAAGCAAGAAGCATTTGATAAAGAATGCCTTAAACGTTCCGTAAAATTTGCTGCTAGTGTCATGGTTTGGGGTTGTATGAGTGCAGAAGGACCTGGAAAGTTATGCATCGTCTACGAAAAGGTTAACTCTCTGATATATCAAGAAATTTTAGAATATTACATGATTCCATCATCAGAAGATTTATTTGATCCTCCTTCAAGTAAAACTGAGTTAGTGGCACGTATAAAGTCTATTTGGGCTAATATTGATAGAAATGTTTGTAAACACCTTGTATATAGTATGCAAGATCGATTGTACGCTGTTATGAAAGCTAAAGGGGATGCTACAAAATATTAACTACCATTTACTTCATATTCATAAGGTAATATTGTTGCGTAAAATAAACTATTCTAATATTTTGAACCAATCTAAATTTTATTCTAATATTCTGGTGTGTTTAAGGAAGCTGTATACCTAATTTATTGTGCTGTATTTTATATTTTATAAATGTTAAAATCTTATCTAAACATTCCAGATTTAATTTATAAGAAATTTAATTGCATTTACTTAGTATAAAAAATAAATAAATGACAAATAATTTTTTCTTATTACTTTTTCTCAATTATTCTAATATTTTGAATTTGAGCTGTATAATGTTTTATTTTGAAAACGTATCCATGATTGGTTTAATTGTGACAATGGTAATTAAAAACAGTTCACTACAATATGTTTATTCGGTTTTATTTAGTATTAATGAATATTTTAATAAGATCTATGATACAGTCTCATGAAATCCAACACTGCAAAAAACGAGAGTTGCATTTGGTCTTATGTAATCTCAAAGTTCCTAAATCCTCAAATGCTTACGGGATAGGAATGTAACAAAGAGCTCGCGAGATATAGCGATATATTGGCTTTACGAGACTAAAATATTGAAAAAAAAATCATAAACTATATCTATACAAACAAATACATAGTAAAATAAAATAATTACTTTCAAACGTGATCGAATGTGACGATTCGAAAATTGTTTTTTGTCTTAAAGGTGTTAATACTTCAAAATTCGTCCAAAAACAAAATTAAATGGCAATATATACTTACCTTGAGAATTCTAAAGGCATAAAATTTCATGCATTAGTTCTTGAAATAACATTATTGGGAAATTATTAAAAATGAAGCATGACATTGTCATCTGTTGAATCATTTACACCAAAACATAATTGTCACCAAAATAATATTTATACAGATATATTTTAATCTGAAGTTTGATGAAAATTTGAGCATTTGTTCTTAGGATAGAGTTGTTGCGGAAATTGAAAAAAATACAGATTATCAGCGCAATCTGTGATAAAAAAATTTCATACATTATATAATATTATATATTATATAAAGATTGACACCAAAACATTAATAAAACCAATTCTTATAAATGATCAACTAAATCTAAAACTAGATGAAAATTAGTGCATTAATTCTTCAGAGAGAAAAAAGAAAAGTCCTTAATAATGGAGGTCGTTTCCATCCGGAAGGGTTGAAAAATATTTATGTAAAGCTCAGAACTCTTCTTTTCGGCAAAACACTGGGTTTTATAAAATGGAAATTTTAAACCTTTATAAAAAATCGCTACCGAAGGGCAATTTTCGTTTTATGGAGACAATATTTTTTCGAATGTACCTAAAATTTTGCATTTCAACTTAATCATTTCATTGTTTCTTTGTAGACAAGACTCGCATATCTACTACCGTTTAGAAAAACTTAAAGGACAATTTTTTTTAATTAGATACATGAAAATGTCGATGAAAATTCTAAAAACCAGGGATTTTTACGCGGATTTACTCGACATCGATTAAATATGCATATGTATATTTTTTTACCTTTTTATTAAAAAAAAACATTTTGTAAACATTATATTTCTCAAAGAGTTCAGACAACAAAATTAATAATTTTTACTTCTAAAATAGACCTAACTAGTCATTTTTATTTTATAAAATATTTTACCGCAAAATATAACAATATTGTTTTTTTCTGGATTGTTTCAGACAGGCTTCGAAAATATTATCTTTTTAACTCCCCAAAATTTTAAAGAGTTTGAGCAATAGTGGCAATTAAAGAAAGAAAAAAAAGGCATTCGCAATACCGGTCAATCACTACATCTTCCACTTTATTTTCTGGAATATATCGAAATTAGTGCCACGGAGAAACAAAATTTGCAAAAAAAAAAAAAAAAAATATATATATATATATATATATAATATATATATATATAATATATATATATATATATATATATATATATATATAATATTTTGTATATATATATATATATATATATATATATATATATATATATATATATATATATACAAAATGTCAAATATTTTAGATTCTCGTGGAAAAACTGAAAACCATTAGAGAGAAATATCAAAACAGCCCACTGGAAAAAAAATAATTGCCAAAATTTACTTTCCGTTTACATTTATTTATTTATTTATTTTTAATGATGTATCAACTTTACGTATATTTTCATTTAAAAATGTAAAACAAATCATTAATTAATTGTTACTGGTAAAATAAGATTTCCATTTATTTATTTATTTATTTATTTGTAAGTTAAAACAATATTTTATTACGAAAATTAATTAGCTGTAGAAAATATCGCTCCCTTCCCCTGCCTTTTTCATTTAAGGTTTTTAGAGATTATTTTTAATTAATTATTTATTTTGAATAGCTAAACGAGAGTGATTTTTCACTGAGTTAGTGACCCCTTGTTTTTGAAAAAAATTCGAAAATCGAGTAAAATACGTAAAATCTTAAAAGTTTAAAGTTCATTCAAGAATGTTATCATATATGCAGTCAGCACTAACTATAGGCTAATAAAATAATTTAAAAAAAACATTTTTCTAAATATGACGTCCTTTTCTATCTACTTGCAGATCTGACATCAGAGTGACTCTAAAAAATATTCCTTATATTATATTTATTAATTTGCTTGTACGTGTAAGTCTAATGTCTAATCTTATAATTTATTGTTAAGTGTTTTAATAATAAAGATGCATTATATCCTACCTCTGACAAAAAAATTTGGTGAAGGAATTTATAACGACCGATCCAGCAACAATGGGGAAATAAAACGCTGCACCTGCATAGAGGCAAGTGTTGACTATCTTCCCCCACCGTTGTTCATTTGAGAGTCGTTTATGTTCTGTTGTAAGAAGTGCTTTACTAAGAGCTTGTTCAGTGTGTTGGTTCTTAACTGAGAACAGGAAAATGAACGAACGAAAGATCAATTTAAAGTTTGGTTTTAAGCATTGCAAGACACCGAAAGGAATTCATGAGGAGTGGTGCAAGTTGAACATCCACCATACTCGTTAGATCTCAATCCTAGAGATTTCTTGCTATTTTCACCACTAAAGCTCTCTTTGAAAGAGATTTGACCATATTGCTGACATCCAACGAAACGAAACGAAACTTTTAAACTCCATCCCAAAAGAAGAATTCTTGCGAATTTTCCAGGATATGTATAGCAGATCTCAGCGTTGCATAGTTATGGGAGGGGACTATTTTGAAGGATAGTATGGTAACTTTCGTTAATATATGAACTACCTGAATGTTATAATACTATTCACCAAACTTTATTGTCAGAGGTTGTATATATACTATCAATTTTAATATTTTTTAGGAATTTTGTCGGGTTTCCTACAAGAAACATAACTTGAGCGTGGTTTGCGTTTTAACGATTTATGGGCTTGATTATACAGAGCTCTGTTGTTACGATTGTAGCATTTTAGAACATTGTATTTTCATTTCTACTGCCCAGACATCACCAGAGTCATGAGAGGAGGCCTCTATGTTAACACTTATTAAAAAAGTTCCTATAAAAATGGCTTGTTCAAAATAACAAGCGACACCATGCGATAAAAAATTATAGCGCAGATAACAATAACACTTCTCAATAAACAATAAAAATGTGTATAATAATACAGTGCTCAGCAAATGTTTAGACAATGATTGATTACACTTCTACATTCGAAATTATGCAGTGAATTTTTGTAATTCATCTGGCTTATATTACTTATCCTTTATACACAAACAATAACTTTTTAATTTTACCTTATACATAATGTATAATGACAATAAAACGAACTTAACATTGTGTCAAAAGCATAGACAATTTGCATATTTACAGAAAAATAACTACAAATTACAATCGAGTGGCGCCCACATTGTCTTCAATTAGTGCAAGAATGTGATTTTTTATCGAAGAAACAAAATGTTCAGTCACCTGGGATCTATTTTGCACCAAATATGTTCAATAGCAGCTTGAAGCGCATTGACAGAAAAGCATAGCAAAAATTTACGTAAACTTTACGAGTTATGTTGTTACAAAGGTTTTCGGTTGGGTTCAGGTCAGAGCTATATGCCGACATTTTGAGATCAATAGTACTTTCAGAGTTATACGAAGTTCTTCTTTTGTGTACAACATGATTAGACAACCTAACTTGCTAAAATTCATACTTTCGATCAGCTAAAATTTCGCCAAATGAGTAAAAATTAATCTCCAACGTATGTACGTAGACTTGTGTTGCTTGGCAACCATTGAATAACTCCAGAGATACTCGAGCATTAAAGCAAAGTGAGGACCAAATCATTAAAGTGTCACCTCCTTGTTTTTGACTTAAGAAAGTACCAGGCATAACGATAGACGTGCCAATACTATGGCCACCCGTTTGGACAATTCAAATTCCATTTTTTTTCGTTGCTGAATATCATAGCGTACCATTTGGACCCATATGACGTATGTTTGCAAGTTCATTGCATTCTCATTAATTTTTAGTGAGATTTTAAAGTTGATTCTTTTATCATTTTCATATAAATTCATTTACATGTTTCTTTTATTCATCTACGAATCATGTCCGTCGACACAAAAAGTCCTGATTTACTTTTAATGTGATTAGAAATCATCATTTGTTTAAATGTCGGTTTATGGACTCTTTTGTCTTCTCATTTTCTGGTCACACAAGGTGTTTTAGATTTGTGTTTTGTTTTGAAGGAGTCATTCTTAAACTACACTGGTGTCCAAAAGTTACGCATAATTGGTAATTAAGTAAGTAATGAAAGAAATATAAATCGAAATGTGGTGAAACTCCAGGTGTGTAAACAAAATAGTACGCGTCATATATTTTCGCGAAGAATTTTCCCCGAAAATGAACAGGGGATCTTCAACAAATTGAAAAAGAACGAAGATCTTTTGTATAACCCTGTCAAAACTAATGTAGCAAAAGCGTTCAAACTGCACATTATGATTAAGTGGTTTATTGTAATGAACTGTGTTTATTTTTATAAGGATAGCATGTATACGCGTAGAGAATTTAAGGTTTTATAAAAACAGTCCTAAATTTTTTGCTTATAATTTGCAGAGTTCTTAATATAAAATAATGCTATTTTCTGAAAATATGACAAACATCATTGCACACAATACCATGTCATGAGAATTAAAAAATAATAAAAATTGTATGAAAAATGAGTAGTTTTAGTAAATAATTTTTTATTGCGCATGCGTCAACGATATCAAAATTTCATTTGCATATTGTGTTAGCTAAATGTATAGAGCAACTTCTCTAAAAGTTTCAAAAACATAGCTTGAAAATGGTCGCCTATAGAATCAACTCAAAATCCTTATTCCTAAAAGGAAGCAAAAAAATCAGGGGTTTTAACCAAATATATTTGTACGTGCAATATTGTGTAGGCACTAAACAATGGAATATGGATATAGCCCCTCATCTTTTTGCGTCATTTAGGGAATAAAGGATTTTGATCTCTTTCTATCAAAGATAATTTTCAGAATTTTTAAGCTATGTTTTTGAGATTTTCACAAAAGTTGCTCTATACATTTATCTAACAAAATATGCAAATGAAATTTTAATGGCGTTCACGAATACGCAGTAAAAAATTATTTAGTTAACTTGCTCATTTGTCAAACAATTTTTATTATTTTTAAATTCTGATGACAGGGTACTATGTACAATGATTTTTGTCATATTTTTAGAAAATAACATTATTTTATATTAAGAACTTTGCAAATTATAAGCAAAAAACTTAGGACTGTTTTTATAAAAACCTTAATTTCTCTACGAGTATACATGCTATCCTTATAAAAATAAACACAGTACATTACAATAAGCCACTGAATCATAATATGCAGTTTGAACGTTTTTGCTACATTAGTTTTGACAGGGTTATACAAAGATCTTCGTTCTTTTTCAATTTGTTGACGGTCCCCTGTTTGATTTCGAGGAAAACTCTTCGCGAAAATATATGACGCGTACTATTTTGTTTAAACACCTGGAGTTTCACCACATTTCGATTTATATTTCTTTCATTACTTACTTAATTACCAATTATGCTTAACTTTTGGACTCCAGTGTATACTACATAGACACACAATTTTGGACGATTCAATGCTGCTGAAATTTCTGCAAGACTTCCCTTTCCATTTCAGCTTCCCTACTTCAATTACCTCAGCTAATTGAATATTTGTAGCTCGCGGCATCTTTACTAACTGATGCTATATAGAGTAGGGTGGAGCGAAAAAAAATTTTTTTTGAAAATCAAAAACGGGTAGGTGCCAAAAGTTGCCTTTATACTAGTACATCAACTGTGTGAAATTTTACCGCTGACAAAAAATGGCTTGAGTCTGCGCTTTTGCTCCAAAAATCGAAATTTTGGGTAAAATTTCTCATTTTTTGATATTTTTTCAAAAAAATTAAAAAATTCCTACAGAGCTGGTTAGTATTTAAAAGTGTTGCTTAGATCTTTATATTTATCTGCTTAACATATTTAAACTATAAAACAATATCTGTAGTCTGTATAATTGGAGCAAATCTGACAACTTTTTGTGAAAAATCAGCGTTAACCTCTCTATTGGAGCATACAACGAAATGATGTTTTGAATGCATTTCTTACCTAATTGCTTTCAAAACTACTGTGTATATAACTCATAGAAGTGGTTGCATTATCCCACCCGTCTCAACCATCCAATCATCTAGGCCCAGTGTTTTATTTTTATATTGAATTGTTATTTTATTCCCGAAAATGAGTATAAGTTTTCTATATATCAAAGTAATTTATCTCTTCTTTACATTCACTGACTTTGGATGATTTGGATCATGCTGGTGTGAACTGCTGCACGTATATTTTTATATCATATATAACAGAAGAGAAGCTGAGCAATGTATTGGGTATGTTCTTAATTGAGCCTATTCAGCAGTCTATTATCTTCATTAAAATTTCATGCAATTAGTACATTATGATTGGAAGTTTTGTTATCACAGCTTTCTTTCAATCGGTTACATTTTATATGCAATGATTTGCCTAAAAATTGATAGTATGGATTTAATTTCTAGTATATCATCATTTATTGAACCTATTACAATATATGCTAAGAAGCTAGCTGTTTAATATTATAACGATTGTCACAGAGGATTGCAAACAAAATTTGCAAAAACTACTTGTTGTAAAACAACAATATTTCTAAAGAAGTTTTAGTATGCTTTATGTCGTTTCCTGTGTTGTTCCGTAGTCTAGAAATTTCTAATAAGATTTTAGATCTATTATTTAGATGTGTAGTACATTTGGTATAAAACATCCCGCGGTATAAACTTGGATTATACATTTTGTGAGTGAACATATAAACGCTGATTGACAATCTATGCTTAAATAAAGCGGAAAATTTTATTAACTTTATGAGCTGTCTTTTGTGTGAGATGTTTTCTAAATTCTTATTCCACATTCTTTCTGAGAAATAGCTTTCCTTATGAATTATGCTTTGCAATCTCCGACGGAAATTTCTAATCTGTTCTGAGTATCTTTTTCTCAATTTTAGAAAATAATTTTTCAAAATTATTCTCTATTTTATAAAAAAATTGCAATAGGAAGTGAATAGTAAGCAGACAAAGATTTTTCTTATTGATCCGGTGAATCCATGTAGCTTAGAACGTTTTATATCGACTTCTCAAATAATTGACGCAGAGGAAATTCACTGGAGTTGAAGTAGCGAATGATTCAATATTATACGCAATTCTAAGCTTACCCCATGCAAAATGGTTCACAGTGACAAATAAAATTCTCCTAATTTTAAATGAGCACTTATAGTCGATTAGAATCCGTACATTCCCTCATAAAGTACTATGCATTATAAGTTTATGCCCAGGACATTTCACCATCAAATGTTGTCCGCTCATAAAAAGGGGACCTAAAAGTTAACAGGAAATTACCTAGGTACGAAAACACTTAGAAAACGGCATAAAACTAATAAAAAAAAAGTTTTTTACAACAGCGGTTGCTTTACACATCGAGAATAAGTTTTCATTGCAATTCTCTCTGACGATCACCATCACATGAAAAAGCTCGCTTCTCAACATATAAAAAATGCAAAAGTAGAATAAATTATGGCATACTTATAGTTGAAATATCTGAAATCATCTTTGAAGCAAATAATTACGTAAAAAAAATACAATTGACTGAAAAAATGTTCTGGTAACAGAACTTCCAATCACTATTCATCAACTGAATGTAAGTTTGATAAATATAAGAGATGGCCGAATAGATCCCTTTAAAAATATTCCCGTGCATTACTCTGCTTGTCATTTTTTGTATAAACTGTAAAAATATACATGAAGATAGTTACAGCAGCATTTGGATGCAAAGAACAGATAAACAAGGTGGAAGCATGGAAAACATGCCAAATTTTTATAAAGAAAATCACAAATCAATGTATAAATAAAACACTGTACTAAGATGATCGAATAGTTGTGCCGGGTGGTATAGGAAATATAGCCACCTCCACGACGCATGTCCAAGGTAGTTTTGAAAACAAGAGCTGCATTAAAAACAATTCGTTGTATGACCCAATAGAGTGGTAATGCTGTTTTCTTACTAAAAGTTGTCTGTTTTGCTCCAGCTATAGGGAATAAACATATTGTTTTATAGTTTAAATATGTTAAGCAGATAAATATAAAGATCTAAGCAACACTTTTAAATACTAACCAGCTCTGTAGGAATTTAATTTTTTTGAAAAAATGTCAAAAAATGACAAATTTTACCCAAAATTTCGATTTTTGGAGCAAAAGCGCTGACTCAAGCCATTTTTTTTCAGCGGTAAAATTTCACACAGTTGATGTACTAGTATAAAGGCAACTTTTGGCACCTACCCGTTTTTGATTTTCAAAAAAAAATTTTTTTTCGCTCCACCCTAATATAGAGGTATACTTAAATGCTTCAGACATGTGACATAAAAACTTCGAAATATGCATTTTTCCATGAACAGCGTGCAAAAAATCAAAAAAGTGTCTAAACTTTTGCAATCTGCAAATTTTACCTTTTTCAGATAAATTAAATATTATCTTATATTATAAATATTATTTTTATCTTGCAACGTTTAAAATATATTTAAAAATAAATATAGCTATTTGTAAAACTCAAGTGTTCGTTATTTTTATTTAAAGATTAAAAATCAACAGTGTCTAAACTTTTGCTGAATACTGTAACATATTCCATGTCGTTGACTGTTAATTGTATTTTTTTTCATCCAAGAACTTCTCCAGATATGTTGCAAATGTTATTTTTCTGTCACTAAGTTAATGTCTATTTCAAAAATTACATGTCAGTGCAGACAATGATTAGCTTGTTATCAAAAAGTATACGTTCCCTTTATCAGATAAATTTTGTGTAGGCCATGCACGTATTTATCTTCTTTAGTTTGAATTTTTCAGGGTAGTATAATTAAGCATATAAAAATAACCGCAAATCTGAATCGTAATCTAGATAAAAATTTCAAAAATATTATTTAAATAGACAAAATTATGACTGATGACTTTACTTTGTATTTGTTATCAGATGCCCGTTGGTACATACGTAATAATAACATATTTTAAATTTTCAACGTAAAAAAATTAAAATAAGTCTTATTATAGTTAGTTAATATGGTTTTTTTCTACGATTATTTTCTTTGAAATACAATGCCAGCAACAACCGATTTCAGGCATAGATAATTTTCCCTGAAATTTGTAAATCTTAAGGCTTTATGACTTATAGGAGTATAAAGTTCTAATAAAGTCAATGACGAGGATGTTCAACAATTTTGAGCTCTTTACGTCTATTACGTACACCAGAAACAGTTTCTTTTGTAGATTTTTATTTTTTAAACCCCACTTTGAAAATCCCTACCCTAGCTAAAAAATATAAAGGGAAAGTTCTAAATTATGCTACGCTGCAAAAACCACCACTCTACGAAACCGACGTGTGAAAGAAACTCACACGAGCCTCCTCTATTTAAAAAACTGGAAAAAAATAAAATTCGAACATTAAGATTTTGGCTTGAGTGTGAAGAATTTTTTTGCTAGTACTGTACACTGTAAAAAAAAAGGGTCGATCTACTAAAAAACCTTTAGTGATCCTTGTAATTACTAAAAAAAATTTGAGTAATCTTAGTCGGTTACAAGAAAATCTGTAAGAATTACTAGAAAAAAGTTAGCAACAAATAGAGTTAATAGTTTTATATTTTAATAGCTATTTCAAAAATTCACTTGGTGTAACCTTGATAGCATAGTGGTTATGGTAACGGACTCCAGGCCAAAAGGTTCCGGGTTCGATACTGGCCTACGCCCCGATTGTATGTAGTGTAAGTGCTCGTTAATAAAGGGATTATGAAAATCCTGTCGGAGCAGGTAGCAATGTTTGATGCTGCCATCTATTGCGGTTTTGCCGAAAATCTTCCGCTTCAGAAGCCTGGATGCAGCTCGAAGGAAGCTCCTGCCCTTCGGGAGCACGTAATGGTTATTAAAAATAATTTTGAAGCTATTACTAAAATTTGCTTGGTGGCTCATGCTAAAAATTTTTAAGTTAGTTATACAAAAAATTCTTTTGTTCAGTTTACAGAAGAAATGTTTGTTTCACTTGCAAAAAAAAGTTTGTAATGGTTATTAAAAATTTTTTTGTAACCTCTTGGATTTTTTTTTTACAGTGTACATCGAAGGTAGCATATTGCAGCAGGTATAAACCTTTTTTTGCACAAAATAATATATCAAATATTTTTTTTTTCTTAAGGGGTCTCAGGAGTCTTACGTTTTACTTGTTTGGAGCAATTTAGCAACATGTCACTTTTTTTCTCAGTACATATAAAACATAAATGTGAATATTGTGAACTTCATATATCTTCTATATTTTTTTTTATATCCTGCATTGAAAAAAAATATGTTTAATTTCGGTTAATACATATGTATATATATATATTTAAATCCTTTGAGCACAGGATTGTCTCAAAACTATAGGGTCAAGCCCCCCTCCCCCTAAAAAAAAGATGTTAAATTAATTTACCTTGAACTTACACATCATTTGAAAGTAATTTATTTATTTATTTACTTTAAATTTCAATGTAAATTTTAAATTAAAAAAAATACTTTTTATTCAAAAATTGCCAATTTTAAAATATCTATGAAATTATAATACTAAATTGTAGGTATAAGTTACTATTTAACTTAAAATAAAGATATTTACCAAGTTTGTTGCATATTGCTTTATTTGTTTTTGAGAAATGATGTTCTCAGTCAAAAAACAATTTACATTTTTAGATGCGTTCGTAATTATGTTTCCTATAGTTGTCGTTCAGTCCGTCTGTCTGTCCGCATATAACAACGCAAAAACTACCCAATTGAATCTTTTGAAATTTAAAATACATAATTATTTCATAATTTTGTCGAGTCATGTCAAATTTTATGAGAATCGGATGGATAGATCAATTACAGGAGCGATCAAAAGTATTCCGCTACATTACGGCCAATGGGGAAAAATGTTTCAAATACATTTTAATCGTTTTAAACTTAAAATACATACTTATTGCATAATTTTGTCAAGTCATTTCAATTTTTTTGAAAATAGGATGCATAGATCAAATACAGGGACAATCAAAAGTACTCCGTTACATTACAGTCAATGGAAAAAAGTTTCAAACGCATTTTAATGGTATTACACTCATTCGAACATAATAATATTGATATGCGTCATAAAGTTCATATTATAATATATATTTTGCATAATCTGTGGTGCAAAGAACATTTGTTATTGATTTACAAGGCCACTCAAAATTATTCCATTACATAATGAGTATAGGGAGAACATTGTTTGGTGCGCATTTTAATTGTAATTAACTATTTATTATTTTATAAGATTGATATATGACAGTGATATTTTTAAAACTTCATTATATGTACGAACGCACCTCATTTGCTACGCTTCACGTGCAATTTCCAGCTTTTTTTAATCAAAATTAAACATAAAAAAATAAATAATGTGTCAATATCGAAAACTTAAAAATATATTTTTAATAGAAGAGATATTCAATTATCTATATTAAAAATTTTATGCGTTTATGTTACATACGGACTAAGAAAAAAATTTAAATGGGACATGTTTCTAAATTTTACCATCAGGTAAAAAGTAAGACTAGTTAGATCCCTTAAAAAAACAGGTTATTACCTTAAATTATTTTACTTATAAGTTTTCCTTAGCATTTACCGGGTGTCCCAAAAATGACTGATGGATTTTAAAATTCAATAACTTGCAACCGGTGATAGCTATTTAAAAAAATTTTGCAGGAGGGTTATGTATAATGTCAGGATTTTTTAACCGTAGTTTTTTATTTTAGTTCGAATTTCAAACAATAGGTGGCACTGACGGCGATTGAAGACCAGGTCGACGCACCACTCAGCATTGATCACATGGCCTTCAATCGCCGTCAGCGCCACCTATTGTTTGAAATTCGAACTAAAATAAAAAATTAAGGTAAAAAAACTCCTGACATTATACATAACTATCCTGCAAACATTTTTAATTGCTGTCAGCGTTTGCAAGTTATTGAATTTTAAAATCCATCAGCTATTTTTGGACACCCGGTAATTTCTGATATGATAAATGATATGAGAACTATTATTACATATTCGTAAAGTAAAACTAAAAAAAATATTGTTATAATACAAGCAAAACTACACACGTTTAAGGTTCATGCTCTAAAGGTTATTAATCAAATAAGAATTACTATTAAATTTTTTTTTAATTTGTCCAAAAATATTATCGAAATATGGGAACAAAATTACATATAAAGATATTCAGTATTCGTTATTAACTATTTGATAAATTTAATAAAATAATAATAATAACTAGTCATCGATTCATAACAATTATTTAATTAATAACATTTTCAGTTCGAAATTTACAAATTTGTGACTCCGCTTATGTTATTTTAAAACTTCTTTAAGTGTACCAACCGAAAAATGCATCGGATTTTTCGTCATATTTTTACATGAAGTAAAACTCAAAAAAATCTTGTAATAATACAAGCAAAACTACATAGGTTTAAGGTTTAAGCTCTAAAGGTTATTAATGAAATAAGAATTGCTATTAAAATTTTATTAAATTCATCCAGAAATATTATTGAATTATGGAAATAAAGTTACATTCAAAGATTCGTTATTAACTATTTGATTAATTTGATAAAATAATATTAATTATTATTCATCGATTCATAACAGTTATTTATATATATATTATATAATTACTTATACAGTTATTATATATATATACTGGGTGTCCCAAAAATGCCTGATGAGTTTTAAAATTTAATAACTTGCAAACGGGAACAGCTATTTAAAACATTTTTGTAGGAGGGTTATCTATAATGTCAGGAGTTTTTTATCGTAATTTTTTATTTTAGTTCAAATTTCAAACAATAGGTGGCGCTGACGGCGATTGAAGACCAGGTGATCAGTGCTGAGTGAAGCATTGTCCTGGCCTTCAATCGCCGTCAGCGCCACTTATTATTTGAAATTCAAACTAAAAAAAAAAAAAAAAAAAAAAAAAAAAAAAAAAAAAAAAAAAAAAAAAATCCTGTCATTATACATAACTCTTCCGCAAAAATTTTTTAAATAGCTGTCACCGTTTGCAAGTTATTGAATTTTAAAATCCATCAGTCATTTTTGGGACACCCAGTATATGTGTGTATGTATCTTTACATATAATATAGGCCTTGTTACTTTCTTCGACTTTTTTAATCGAAGTACATATATAGTACTAGACAATAGTAAGTTATCTAATAATAAAATTTATTTACTTAAAAAAATATGAAATTTTTTCTACAAAAATAATGCACAGGATATTTCATAAATTATTTCTGGAGTTTTCCTTATCCCATAGCTCATTAGATAACATTACATCAAGTATTATTACATATTCATATAGCACAATAGAAACAGTTTTTTAATGACGTAAATCAACTTACATATACATAGAGTTGTAACTCAAAACGTTACTTTTAAAATAAAAATTATCGTAAAAAAAAAAAAAAAAAAAAAAAAAAAAAAAAAAAAAATTCATGTTAATATTTTATTGAGTTTATCCAAAATTGATTAACGAAATATGGGCACAAAGTTAGTTATATAAGTATACATATATAATTATTATTAATTATTTGATAAATTCAATAAAATTTTTATAATATTTATTCTTTGATTTATGACCGTTATTTGATTAATAACTTTTTATTGGCCACTTTTTATCGACACTTTTTTGAGCTGTACTTAACAAAAAATGCATCGATATTTTTTGTTTTGTTCTTAAATAAAAAATTAAAAGGCAATGAAAAAATAATAATTTATAGACACATTTTATATCTTAGAGAGATTTGTTTGATAGAGAGAATTATGTGTACTTATTCTTTTTATATCAAGGTATAACCCACTTTGTATTTCTGAATCTCCCTTTACAGTTTTAATTTGCGATTTTATGTTTAAATAGCATGTTATTATATATACCATACGGCATTTTTTTACAGTCTATTCGTTACAATTTAGAATTTAATGAACAATAAGATCATTACCATAATGAAAAAATTACAATATTTTCAATTCAAATAATATGAATTATACGCAAACGGAAGTTGTTAATAATATATGACAATTGTAAAAGTTAAAAAAGAAAATCACAATTACGACACATTTTTTCAAACACATTCGTAGTGAACATTATCAAACTTATATTTATGTGTGAGTTTTTTCCTTACATATTCAAGTTTTAGAACTATTTGATGGAAATTTGATTAAATTAGTTTGCAAATAAAAATACAAAATTTCCATAAATATTATAAAAGTGCGAGCTGGAAATATCATAAGTAATAAAATAAAACATGCAAACATACATTTGATACCATTCTAAATAACTATGCTATGAAAGTGCTCACCTTTTGGAAGTGTTGAAAGCAAACAAATCAGTAGTAGCAAGCTTCTTTCTCCATATTCACCCATAGTTTCATATATCTTATAACAACTACATTGCAAGCTCATTGCAACTACAGCACCATTTTAACTTATCTACTTTTTTAGAAATGCAGTCTACATCTAAAGTTTAAAGTTTCACTACTTGTGTACTTTTATACTTTTTATAAAATTAATTGACAATGCTATTTACTATGAATGCAATATATGAAAAAAAATTGCTAATCTACAATCTATGTGTCTCGTGCAAGTTGGCAGTATATGTATCAAATCATTGGCTGGTGCATTCGTGATGCTACTACATAGACAAAGAATTCTTGTTTGTAAATGCTAACTTTTTGTGATCATTATCTCTATATTTATAGATGGCAATAGGAAGAATTCAGTTGAATGTTTTCATTGATATATGCAAATGTTTCAAAAAATCAACTTCTCCTATCAATTTAGATTACTTCTGTTTCTATGATACTTATTAGATGTCTAAAGTAAAATATTAAGAACTATCTTAGCATATTTCATTTTTTATTATCTCTTGTAATCAGTTTTCTAATAAAACAGTGTTTGTACATTAAAAGTTTTCATTCTAAGAATGTCTATGATTCAAAGAATAATATCTACAATTTCGTACTATCTTCGAACCATATCATAACGTGTTTTGCATAAATTAAATTCTAAAATTCAATTGCTCAGTATTAATTAACATCCCTCTAGAAATGTATATCTCTCTGAAAGATAAGCTATGTATCATTCTAGTTTTAAGTAAGAATTTTCTATCACAGAGCACCTGTCATGGTTTATATAGGAAGACTGATCTTGTATTTTATAGCAGTTCAGAAATTTGGAAGCCATTTTAACAGAAATTATCGCTCAAATACTTACTTATACGCTTTATACTCGCGTTTAAAATTGCTTATTTTAAAATTAATGTATTGCGAACTGTAATCAATATTATATGTATTACAGAGCTCTGTGCAAAAACGACTAAAGCGATTCACACACTGGTGCGAGTAATCATTTAATAAAAAGCATTAAAAAGTATATGTACAGCCCTGTAAAAGAATTGTGAAAGCGATTTACACACTGGTGCAAATAATCACGAACCTCTAAAATTGCCTAAATAAGCAAAAAGCTACTCATAAAAGCATAAAATGATTCTACTAAATACTTCTGCATGAGCACATTTGTGAGAAAAAAGCAAAATATCTAGCTTTAAATATGCTTTCTTTTTTTTACACCTATAGACACACAACTAGAAGTTTAGGAACACCAAAACGTTACTGAAGCAAACGAAAAAAATATTACAGCTAATATTTGGCAACACGAAGGATAACAATTGACAACTATGTAAACGAGATGCAACAGGGTTCAGCTGCGCGGTAAAGAAGAATGAAAAGTAGGAGTTAAGTTTTCCGCTCTGTGAGACGGCCGAATGCTGGCGCATCTCTGCTGCCGCTGTTAGTTGGAGGCTTCCCGTCTTTGCCTCCATCACATAGCGCGCGCACGCGCCCTTTACCGGTTTTTTGAGTTCAGGATGCCAGGTGCGTAAATACGACAAATTCTCGACAGGTCTACAGTAACACATGTTTGGTCGATATGTGCATTTGTTTATAGAATTAAATTTAAAATGTAGAAAATTATATTTTAGAGAGATAAGTCAGGTATTTGAGTAGTTTTTACAGTGGTTAAAAAAAAAAAAAATTATTTTTATTTTAAACAGTGTATGTTTAATTTTGCTATCAAATTCTCGATAGATCTACAGTAACGCATGTTTGGTCGATATGTGCATTTGTTTATAGAATTAAACTTAAAATGCAGAAAATTATATTTTAGAGTGATAAGTCAGGTATTTGAGTAATTTTTACAGTGGTTAAAAAAATAAATTCATTTTTTTTTTTTTTTTTTTTTTTTTTTTTTTTTTTTTAACAATGTATGTTCAAATTCGCTATCAAATTCTCGATAGATCTACAGTAACGTATGTTTGGTCGATATGTGCATTTGTTTATAGAATTAAATTTTAAAAAGTAGAAAATTATATTTTGGAGTGATAAGCCAGGTATTTGAGTAGTTTTTACAGTGGTTAAAAAAAATAAATTTACATTTTTTTTAACAATGTATGTTCAAATTCGCTATCAAATTCTCGACAGGTCTACAGTAACACATGTTTGGTCGATATGTGCATTTGTTTATAGCATTAAATTTAAAATATAGAAAATTATATTTTAGAGTGATAAGTCAGGTATTTGAATAGTTTTTACAGTGGTTAAAAAAGTTAATTTACATGCTTTTTTTCTTTTTTTTAACAATGTGTGTTTAAATTTGCTATCAAATTCTCGATAGATCTACAGTAACGCATGTTTGGTCGATATATGCATTTGTTTATAGAATTAAATTTTAAAAAGTAGAAAATTATATTTTGGAGTGATAAGTCCCCTATTTCTGTAGTTTGGAAACCGTTCAAACTACTCACAGTCGTTAAGGAAGTAAATTTACAGATTTAAAAAAAATAATGTATGGTTCAAATTCTCTATGAAATTTTGGATAGATCTACAGGTACACATGTTCGGTCGCTATGTGCATTTCTCTATAAATTAATGTTAAAAAGTAGAAAATTATATTTTTGACTGAATTGTCGACTATTTAAGTAGTTTTTACAGTTGTTAAGAAAGTAAATTTACAGGAAAAAATTTTCTAATAATGTATGTTTCAAATTTTCGATAGATCTAGAGTAATACATGTTTGTTTATAGAATGTCGAAAAAACGATACATCATTTGCATATAGAATTTAATATAAAAAGTAGAAAATTATATTTTGGGATAATAAGTCAACTGTTTCAGTAATTAATATTTAAATTGGGATTTTACAGTTGTTAACAAGGTAAATTTACTGGAAAAATCGATAGTAATATATGGTTCAAATTCTCCATCAAATTTTCGACAGGTCTGCAATAATTCATGTTTGGTATATATGAGTATTTTCTTATAGAATTAAATTTAAAAAGTAAAAAATTATATTTTGGAGTAATAAGGTGGAAATTTAAATTTTGGACTGAATAGCCGACTACTTAAGTAGTTTTTACAGCTGTTAAGGAAGTAAATTTACAGGAAAAAATTTTCTAATAATGTATGTTTCAAATTTTCGATAGATCTAGAGTAATACATGTTTGTTTATAGAATGTCGAAAAAACGATACATCATTTGTATATAGAATTTAATATAAAAAGTAGAAAATTATATTTTGGGATAATAAGTCAACTGTTTCAGTAATTAATATTTAAATTGGGATTTTACAGTTGTTAACAAGGTAAATTTACTGGAAAAATCGATAGTAATGTATGGTTCAAATTCTCTATCAAATTTTCGACAGGTCTGCAATAATTCATGTTTGGTATACATGAGTATTTTCTTATAGAATTAAATTTAAAAAGTAAAAAATTATATTTTGGAGTAATAAGGTGGAAATTTAAATTTTGGACTGAATAGTCGACTACTTAAGTAGTTTTTACAGCTGTTAAGGAAGTAAATTTACAGGAAAATTTTTTCTAATAATGTATGGTTCAAATTTTCGATAGATCTACTGTAATACATATTTGTTTATAGAATGTCGAAAAAACGATATGTCATTTGTATATCGAATTAAATATAAAACGTAGAAAATTATATTTTTGGAGTAATAAGTCAACTGTTTTTAGTAATTAATATTTAAATTGGGATTTTACAGTTGTTAACAAGGTAAATTTACTGGAAAAATATATAGCATTGTATGGTTCGAATTCGCTATCAAATTTTCGACAGGTCTGCAATAATTCATGTTTGGTATATATGAGTATTTTCTTATAGAATTAAATTTAAAAAGTAAAAAAAATTATTTTGGAGTAATAAGACAATTATTTCAATAATTAGTAATTTTTTCCATTTTTTTTTAACATTTGATAACAGAGTAAATAAATTAAAAAAAGAACCATAGTAATACATGTCTCAAATTCTCTATCAAGTTCTCGACATGTCTACAGCAAGGCCCCCTTATCATAATATCAAGGCCTCGCATTCAGGAGAAAATCTATTGTTGAAATTGTCCCTATAATTGCCAACTTATTATATGACTTTGTCTCGTATGTAACGCCACCTGGTGCATACTACTGCTAATAATCCCATAGGAAATAATGGAAAACATTTCAGTTTCTAACATTAGATGGCGCTACCAACGTGAAAATCATGTAGTTCAGCGCCCCCTGTACTGCGGTCAAAGGAAACTTGGTGAATGACAAGCCTTTATATTATGATAAGTTAGCCTTGGTCTACAGTAATATATGTTTGGTCGATATGTGCATATGTTTATAGAATTATATTAAAAAAAATTGAAAATTATAACTTGAGTAATAAGTTGATCATTTCAGCAATTAATCCAGAAATTTAGTTTTTTTACAATTGTTAACAAAATAAAGTTAAAAACTATAGTAAAAAACTATTAGAATTTTAGGTTAGTCAGTGTTTCTTAAGCATTTGTGATTATAACGGAAAATTCAAAAACTATTCTTAGGGGAAATTTCTGTTCTGTAAAGATAATTCATAAATACATTGAATTGTGATAACCATTTACAAAATATATTTAACTAAAATTATTTAGAGTGAAATCTGATTGGACAGTGTAGAGTGTATAGATTTGATTTTAAAATTAAAAAAAAAAAAAAAGAAATAATCATTCCGTTTAATTTTTGGTCTATTTTAATAACTTAAACTTATACTCGACGACTCCCTGTATTTCCTTGGTGTTACTTTATTCACAATTTCAGGTTAATAAACGAAATCTTGACATATCTACAGTAACATACATTTAATTTATATGTGCATTTGTTTATAAAATACATATAATTATTTTTAAAAAAAACGCTCCACGGAAAAAATTCGTGATTGAAACAAGTTATGTGTGTTTTTTAAATAGTTTTTTGTATATTTTTTATGGTACAGATGTTTCTAAATAGCAATATGACCTAAATACGTATATAATCTCTAAAGATTTCATCGTACTGAAAGTTTAATGTTAAAGCTTATTAAAAGTTTAACATTTATAAGGTTTTTTTTAAATTTATCTTTAATATCTGTGTACAAATAAATAAGTTATTTTCATAAATTCTTTTTATCTAATTTTATGATGTTAAAATAAAAGTTAACAGATAAATAAATGCATATATTTAAAGTTAAAGCAATGCATGTTAAAAAATGTACTTATCGTAAAACTAGAAATATTACATTAACCCTTTGAGCTCTGGTGAGTAAATTTCTTCAAAAATCCAAATGTCACATTGGCACCAGTATTTTGCAAAGAAAAAAGCCAGTTAACAATATTCAAAAAAACGAAAAAATGCATTAAACCTTTTTAAAATAAATTTGGTCACACTTTCTGGTGTCATTGTGACATTTCGAAATTAAAATTATGTGATAGAAAATCCTACCATTAGAGCTTAACCCCTTAACGCGCAGTGTTGCCGGGTCGGCAACACCTAAAGTTTTCCCTGTTTAGAGACACAAAAACTCCGTGAATATTTCAAAAACTACTCTAATGGCTACTTTAAATCTTTCTTATGAGTTCTAGATGGCAGCACCACAGTGATCAAACTCTACTGTTTTTAAATAATAGGTCAAATGTTTTACTGTAATACGCGCTTCACAGCAATGCTCTTCTCACTGCGCTTATCAATGCTTTACTTATGGGAGGTTACCACTTCGGCAACAGCTGTATAATTAAAATGGTTAGTGCAATCTTTACAAAACAATACCTGTGTACTCCTCTAGGCCTAAATTGATTGCCTAATTTTTGTTTTCTTTAAATTCCAACTTTTTTAAAGATTAGTGCGACGGAAAGGGTTAAAGGGTTAAATGTATCTCTTATAATAATGCTTAAAATTCTAAATATACAATAACAAAAAATGTTTTTTTGCGATTTTTGTTACGCATTTTTTGTAATACAGATTAGTTGTGCTTTCTGAGACACACATTTCATATGATTTAATCTAATGGATTCAGCAGAAAAAACATTAACATTTTAAGTGTTGCATAATGGGACGGAGATGTTTTGTTTGCAGCATATTTGAAAACGTAATATCATACTTTTTTAACAAAAAGGGAAAATGTCAAATTGTCAGAAAATAGATACAATTTGTGATATAATTGGAAACAGTAATCATTTTTACAAAGTGATTATAATAAAATAATGTTGTTGCTCTTGGTCTAAGAGAAAAAAGTAATGTCAATTTGGGCAAATAAACAGTTAAGGTGAAACTGGGTTACACTTGTAATGTTAAATGTACTTCTAGAGAAACGATATTTCTTTATAATTTTTAACTTATAATACATGAAATAAATACATTAAATATAATAGTGTAGTATTTTTCTGCAAATGCATTTGTTTATAAAAAAATCATATAAAATGAATATAGTAAATTTATTAAATTGCTCTCTTACAAATAAAGCCTAACTCAAGTAAACACATATGTCCATAATTTAAATTAATTCTTCAATTAACTTTAGCAGTGAAATTACGTCTGAAAGTATTGAATATGAAATTAAGGAATTATCATAATATTACTTATTTTTTTGGTTTTATTCTTAGTGAGTATGAACCAGGTAGGCGAGCCTCACTCGGTAGTTTATTAAACTCTTTTATTTAACGCAGCATAATTTTTGTATGTGCAGATGTATCAATTGTACACTGTTTAAAATTTTTGTAAAATCACAGGGAAAAAAAACGATACTCACTGTAAATTTGCAATAGTTCTCGCTTAAATACTTTAATCGAGTTTCTCGGTTAGCAATTTACAGGAAGTTTTCTCATCTTTGACCTAATTCCATGGAGGCATTTTCATGTCGTTATTTAAAAATACGTTTATCTTTGTTGAAACTTGTATTGAAAAGTACACACTTTTAAAATTATTTTTCAATTTTATTAGACATATTAAAGAAGAAAATTTGTTTAAAAATTATTATTTTTTTAAACTTAAAATGATTTAGAAATGAAAAAATCATCTCCTCGGAATTAGTGGCGATTTTTATCGACAATCACTTTGCAGTTCAATCAACACTTTGTCATCTGAATTACGTAAGACATTTTTTTGCTCAAAACAACCACAGCTTCTATAGCTGAGACCATAAGGTATTCTCCATCTGTCAAGAGATTTCAGGTTTAAACTCCAAGACGGCCAGGAAGAAATTATGTAAAACTTAATGATACAGCTGTTCAAATTTACTCGAAAAAATCAAATTCCCTGTCGCTCACTGAAGATAGATTGATTCGCTAATTTTGAAAACTAGATTATATTATTATCATTAAAAACATATTTACAGAGCCTTGTGTATTTTTAACTATGTCCATTTATAGAGTTTTTATTGTAAATTTACCGAACAACATCGCTGTTATTTTGTTATTTTATAGAATCTTGGCTTTTGTAAACTGTGTAATTTTACATAAGACTTAAGATAATGAATTATCCGTAGATTCTCTGTAATTCCATAGAAATTTTTTTTTACTGTATTTGCTCGTGTATAACGCCTAATTTTTTTTTTTTTTTTTTTTTTTTTTTTTGAAAAGATTAAGGCAAAATTCGTAGGTGCGCGTTATACACGGAAAAGTATTTTCACTGCTTGAACTGAATCTTTATTTCACTCCTTGCATTTTTTACAGTAAAACGCTAGTTGATTCGCTAAATTTGAAAACTAGATTATATTATTATCATCAAAAACATATTTTACAGAGCCTTATGTATTTTTAACTATGTCCATTTACAGAGTTTTTATTGTAAATTTACCTAACAACATCGCTGTTATTTTGTTATTTTATAGAATCTTGGCTTTTGTAAACTGTGTAATTTTACATAAGACTTAAGATAATGAATTATCCGTAGATTCTCTGTAATTCCATAGAAATTTTTTTTTACTGTATTTGCTCGTGTATAACGCCCAATTTTTTTTTTTTTTTTTTTTTTTTTTTTTTTTTTTTTGAAAAGATTAAGGCAAAATTCGTAGGTGCGCGATTTACACGGAATAATATTTTTACTGCTTGAACTGAATCTTTATTTCATTCCTTGCATTTTTTACAGTAAAACGCTAGTTGATTCGCTAAATTTGAAAACTAGATTATATTATTATCATCAAAAACATATTTTACAGAGCCTTATGTATTTTTAACTATGTCCATTTACAGAGTTTTTATTGTAAATTTACCGAACAACATCGCTGTTATTTTGTTATTTTATAGAATCTTGGCTTTTGTAAACTGTGTAATTTTACATAAGACTTAAGATAATGAATTATCCGTAGATTCTCTGTAATTCCATAGAATTTTTTTTACCGTATTTGCTCGTGTATAAAGTACAATTTTTTTGAAAAAACTAAGCCAAAATTCGTTGGTGCGAGTTATACACGGAATAATTTTTTACTGCTTGAAGTAATCACATGATACACATATGAAATAAGAAATAAATTCAAAAAAGACATTAAAAATAGGAAAATCTTATTTAATAGAAGTACTGCTAAAACTTTATTTCCCTCCTTGCATTTTTTTATAGAAAAACGCTAGTAACGGTATTTCAACACTAATTAGAAATTCTCCTTGCCGTCACTCACTACTATCTCTCGTCATTTAGTCCCTATTCGAAGTCTAAAAATATATTTTTGCCCTGTTTGTTAGCTTAACGCAATGTTTGTTTCGACGTTCTTTACTTAAATTCCGTTGGCCATTCATTTATTTGCATATCAAATTTATGGTACGCTTTATATACGAGATTTTAAAAAATCGTCATTTATCCTTCTAAAGTAAGGCGTGCGCGTTATACATGCGTTCGTGGTATGCACGAGTAAATACGGTAACTGTGTAACCGACTTTTAACCCATAACCTGCAATAATTATAAAATTTATGTACAAGTGTGTTTCGGATGAAAGTACAACATTTTAGAATTTCCACTCTCAAAACAAAGCGGGTGTATAATCGTAAGGATAAATACTGATAATCTACTGCAGTTTTTCAAGCTTCTAAATATCGAATATTTCCAGTTTGTGTACTGTCATACAGGAAAAAAAAGAAATTTTAAGTGCGATTTGCTTGAAAACTGCATGTCAATTTAATTTTGAAGCATTAATTTACTTATAGTATTTAATTCCATTTCTTAATGGCGGAAAGTAAAGTACTCCATTTCTGTAGAAAAGCAAATGAAAAATCGTAGATTACTACAAAGTTTTGTTACCATTTTCTCATAATAACTAGAAAAAATATAATTAAATGATGTTCTATACCAAAAATTTCATCAGTTTTAAAATGCGTTGGTTTTTGGTTTTATTTCGTTTTATTTATCATTTAAATGATTTTAGTTTATTTCAAATTTACTTTACAAACTATACAACTCTTTCTCTTTACAAAAATATATTTTAAAGGATATTATTTTCTCCGTCTTTACTTAACTCCTATCAAAAGACTGAAGGAATGCAATTTTATTAATTCATATGTAAACGCATTTTCCGAATTTTGAAAAAAAAAATAAATGAATTATTCCCGCTAAAACATGGATCTATTATAAACTGAATTTGATTTTCAATGTTGCACTTAAACTTTCGCCCTGAGATTTGTCGCGGGTAAAAGCAGTTTAGTTTTCTCATACCTGATGTCGATGAAATGATTAATGTTAAACATAAATAAAGACACGTGAATCACTTGATACTCGAATTTTTGTCGAGTTTCTTAAGAGACGACATCGTATTGTGATAGATTTGCTTATTATTTCGCGATAGAGACGTCATATGCATGATTTTCTACATATGCTCTAAAAGAATGGATAGTAAATATGGAAAGCTTCGACGGATGCAAATGGATTATTTTATGCAAAATAAAAGCATATATTTTAAGACATAAAATTTAAATATATTTTGTATTTTTTGTATATAGCGTCGTACGTTTACGTTTCCGGTCATATAAGAATTCCTATGCAGTTTCAAACCATATCATGTACCCTACCTCCTCTAAAAATTCGTCGCAATATTTTTGAAACACCCTGTATGGATGTATATTCATCGGTGGCGACACTAAATTTTGTTAATGCATAATTACTGCTTCCCACATGTATTAAGCGTTATTTTTCTCAAAGAAACGTAGAAAAGTGAAAGTTACTATACGCAAATTATCAACCTGTTATGTAGCATAAAAAAAAAAAACATGTTATTAAAAAAGTCTTATTATAAAATAAAAAAATTTGGATCTTCAAAAATAAAAACAAGCTTTTTTTTTTTTTTTTTTTTTTTCTCTTATGAATGCTATAGCATGTGTCAACAATACTATTTTCCATGTTTTATAAAAATTAAAATTATTGTTGTTCAACAATTGTTTTCAATTAAATAGTTGGCGTTATGTTGGCGACAGTGCGATAACTTTGGTATGGAATTTTTATCCGTATAGAATTGCTGTAATTTTGCACTATGGTATACCGCCACAATATAAAACTCTAACGATGCATATTACAATATATCCAATTCTATATAGACATTTAAGACAAATTTTATCGTATCCGAGACTAAGATAGGCCTTTATCGTGTGTCAGATTTAGACATAGATGTCGTATATGTACCGGGTTTGGCGCGATTTCTTTTTGACTCCATTTTGCTGAAAACCTCGTTTTTGAAGTCCAGTTAGTATATATTTTAATATTATTTTCTATTATTTTAAAAAAGAAATAATAATAAATAGATGATATTTTAATTATTAACTACGGATCCAACATTTTATATAATTAAAAAAAAAGAAAATATAAGTAAATAAAAATATTATTAAGTAGGGTTTCCCTGTGAAGCAAAATAACGTTATTTTGGTACAAATTTAGAAATCCAGTACGTATAGGACATCTGTGTTGCGATATATGAAAGAAGGAAATCCGATAGCGCCATCTAGCTGAGTGGAAAAAGTGATTGACTCAATTCTAAGTGGAATTGAGAGTGGAAATTCTAAAATATTGTACTTTCATCGGAAACACACCTTGTACACAATTTTTATAATTATAGCAGGATATAGGTTAAAAGTCGATTACAGTCGTGTTTGGCTGATTATAATTTATTGCGTTGATGATCAATGACTAATAGTATCGGTGTTAAGTATAATATGCCATTGTATTACTTAAGATTAAAGAAAAAAATGTCCAGTCTTAGTTAAGGTTTATTTCATAAAAATTGCCAGAAAAATTTTTAGTTCTCAACATTATATTTAGATATTCATTTTTTTACGAACTGACATATTATTTGGACCTCCAGTGACAGACCGCTAAAAATGATTGTTAACTGCCAATTTTTTTTATCGATACCAATGCCATTCAGAATTTAATGTCATTAAATACATAACATTGTTTAAAATGATAAATAATATAAAATTAAAAAGATAAATAATCTATAACAAATATACTGTAACAAATAACTAATAAAAATATTAAATTATGATAAAAAAAACAGTAAATTATAATTAACGTATAAACTATGAACAATAATACGTTAGTAAGCTATAATAAACAAATAACTTGCCTATCTTCCTTCATTATAATAGTAATATGATAAAAAAAATCTTCATTTTGCTTGTCAAAAAATATAATTTTATGTAATAAGCATTATTGGCATCATGCTTGGCGAAGTTGTATCTCACGTGACTCAGATACTAAGTAAGTACCGTACCTTTTTAACCATACCAAATAAATATTTTGGAATTAGTGACCTAGAGAAATCGATTTCTTGTGCTCTAATCGGTGTAGAAATAAAATTTTATGAAAACCGTTAGGGCCGTTTTCGAAATATATCATCATTTTCATTGCTAAGTTTTCTTTAATCAGCTAAAATAAACTTTCTTGAATTCAAAACCTAGCTAGATGAGTTCATCATGCTTGAATTAGTATAAAAACATATTTGATGGAAACAGTGTGAAAAATCATTGATCTATAGCAAGCAGACATTTCAGCGCTGTGTTTGATTTACCCCGTAAATTCAATTTTTTTTTTTTATATTCCAGACATAGCCGGATCTTTTTCACTTTTTTGTTCGATTTAATATATACGGAATTTTTTTTTTTTTGAATTGGACCACTAGTTACGATATCATCCATAATCGAGAAATTGCCTACTTGTTTAATATATATGATGTGCGTAATTCATGTATGCTGGACTTTATTGTGGCTCACAATCACTGGAAAAATATACTCCTTCTTCTAGAACAAATATATATCATTTTAGTCAGTTCATATCATTCATCAAACTTAACTAAAATATAGATTTCTAAGTTATTCAAAAAATGAAAAGAAATAAAATTTTTAAGGTGACGGTGGACTTTATTGTGGCTCACAATCACTGGAAAAATATACTCCTTCTTCTAGAACAAATATATATCATTTTAGTCAGTTCATATCATTCATCAAACTTAACTAAAATATAGATTTCTAAGTTATTCAAAAAATGAAAAGAAATAAAATTTTTAAGGTGACGGTGGACGTTAATTTTTTTTATTACCATAATAGCAATATGAATTTTTGTGCAAATATACATTTCACCAAAAGCATACAGAACACATTCAAAAAGTTTTTCAATATTATTAAATTTTTAAATTAAAAAAAGAAAGTTTAAATTTTTAAAGGGTGCGACATCTTTATGATTTTTTTTTTTTTTTTTAACGAGCTTTTCCCAATAACCATAATGTCAAGGAATATTTTTGTCTCTCCCTGTCTTAATAAACTTAATAAACTTAACATGCTAGAAACTTCATTTAAAATAGGGTTTATCCTAGGGTAAACGTCACTAAATTCAGGGGAATTCGAATATATTTACGACAGTTACAGTTCGACCACACAGCTAGACGGTCAAACAAACTAAAGTCATAAACACTTTCAACTTTGTTGGAAAACGTTAAAAGAAAAGTCGGAATCAAATTCAGATTTTTTTTTAAATAATAGATCACAAGCAAAACTGTCATAATGCAAAGCATAGTTTTTTTTTTTTTTTTTTTTTTTTTTTTTTTTTTTTTGTTATAAGCAAACAGACACAAAATTGAGTGAGATAGAAATATGTGCACATTATTTTCATTTTATATGTACTACATTTCGTTGCAACAATTTTATTTTATTTTTACAGTAGCTGTACCTCGCTATTTTAAAGTTATTTTGAAAAATAAGAAAACGACATTTTAGGTAGCGTTAAAGTTATTTATTTCATTATCAGAAATATTTTCAGTTAACACATGTAATTTACTCCATATTCCATCTTGCCACACATGCAAAATGGATTTTATTTATTAGTTTATGTACTTAAATGAAATCAATTACTACGATAATGAAATAAATAAATGAAGGAAGTTTATTTTTTTAAAAAGACAAAATTTTGGAATAGCAAGTAAAAATAATAAATTAATTTTAATATCTGCGTGTTGAGATTTAGTCTTTAGTAAAAATTTGATGAATGATTCACAGTTTTATGAAAGCCAAACAGATGTTCTGTCAAAGTTTTTAATTAAAAAAAAATCTTAGCTGAAAACTGGGAAATTGTAATTGTAAATTTGAAGTTAAGTCTCACTTTTATCCTTCGCAATATTTTCTGAATTAGACAAGGATTAATTTTAGTAAAGTATTTTTTTTAATCTTTTCTAATGAATTGAATTTCTAGTTAAAATATCTAAAGTTGTTAAATAGATTTTCTAATTTAAATTATCTGGATCATCACGAATTTATTTTTCTTTAAAACTTTTGAAAGTTGTCATTATGGAAGAAAAATTGATTAATATTAATGTCTATACAATAACGCAATAAAACTGAAAAAAATAAATAATGAATATTTATTTTGCTCTATAATAAAATGATGCTAGTGACCTTTGTCATAAAGGCACTTTAGTATTTCTGAGATCGTGACGTCAATAATTTAACATGTGTAAGCGTAAAAGCGACATCTATCCTCTCTTTTACTTTAACTTTCTAGAGTGTGTGTGTCTCTTTCGGATTCAGCAGTTAGGCTCGCGTTTAGTGGTAATATGTTAATTTGAAGTATCTCAGTTTGCAGCATATAAAAGCTTGGAGTGTGAGTGTGTGAAGGGTGTCTCTGGCATTAGCCAGCCAAGCCGGAGTGTGACTAGCGACATTAGATAGCGAGAGTGGTGCCTCTGGCAATAGCCAGCAGAGCATTAGCCAGCTAGCAGTGGTGTTCGAGCGATATTAGTCAGCGAAGTGTGTTGCCCGCTGGTATCTAGCAGATTGCAAGTAGCGTCGAGCCTCCAGTGAGTTGATAATGAGTCTGAGAATTCGAATAGAGAAGTTGGCCGTGGTAAGAAATTTAATAGTAATTGCATTTTATTATCTCAAAGTGAATAAAGGATATCTACAGCCACGGGTTGTCTAATTAGATTTTATCTAGTAGTTTAGCTGAAGATAGCTGAGAAGTAATCAGAGTTGCCCCGATTGAGCTAGTTTCCGGAGCCGTGAGTATGCGTTTAATCTTTCAGTAGTGTTCTCAGTTGTGAAAATTAAGACTTGCTCCACTTCCCTTGAGCCCCTATAGTTTTTAATAAACTGTGTTTTTTATCTTAATTCATGAGTATGTCTGCATTTAACTCCCAGCACGAGCACCCAACCGTTACAAAACTATCTAAATGAAGCTTCGTGGCACTGTATATCAGTCAGCACTTCTTTATAACTATAACTAACAATCTATAAAAAGGACCTTCCTACCCAATTTTCGTTATATTTTGGCCGAGAGTCCCATTTAGAAATGTTGTAGAGCATGGTACACAAAGTGTCTAAACTCAACGGTAGACAATGGCTAATGATTTAACCATTGAATTACGAGAATAGGTGCTACGTATTTACATAATTACGAAGGCACCTAAAAAAAGGGCATTCTTTAAGAAGGTTGCATTGAAAAAAAAAGTGAATACTATATCCTGAGGACTGATATTTTGAATATAAAAGTGCATTACGGACATTGCTTTAATTAACATTACGGTAGGGATTTCTGAATATGAGCAACGAGCAGTGTTAACGATATAAAATCAGGAAATACACAAACACCATTACTGTGATCATCATATTAAAAATTTTTGATTGCGAAATGAAGAGGGCACAGTTGCAATGATCTCTTATACATTTTAGATTAGTAGATTTTTGTTCTATTATTACTTACCCACCATACGAAGTACATGGTAAGTCTTGCAATAAATTTGAAAACCTTTTTTTTTGTTTTTTGTTTTTTTTTTTACGTATTTACAACTTTTAGACAAACATATTTTTAGAAAAAATATTGCCATCCTTCTGTCTGTAAATGCTCTATCCACCGAACAAATTGAGCTAAGAACTTGAACTTTGGTATATACTTGATTTGTAATAATGTAAGGAAGCTCCGAACGACAAGTTTTTTTATGAATTCTACATCTGATGTATATCAGCGAAGACATTTTGGGTGGTGACTGCTAGTTATTCCATTTATTATTGTTATCACATTTTGTTCTGTTAGGAAGCTTTTTACTAATCTTTTTAGAAAAATTTTATACACTATTAAGTCACTTGACGTTATATCAATATGTGAAAATATTTTAACGAGAAATCGTTTTACACTATTACAAGTGAAACATTAATCCATAATGATTTCGAAAAATAAATACCAGAAATTTTCCCAATAAAACAATATTTTCACTGCCATAGTTTTTAAGATAATTCAGATAAGAGGAGAAGAAACAAAACAAATCAAAACATAAGTATATTCTACAATACATATCTAAACACAAAACTCCAATTTCTCCATGAACAATAAAGCGTTGAACTTTCTTTATTAAATATCAAGATGCATCTGCACAAATGCGAAACATCTGCCTCTCAATAAGCACAAAAGGTAGAACTAATGAGAGTTGAATGAAAAAGCGTAAAAGATGGTGAAAAGAAATATTTTTATTCCTGTTTGCAAAAGTAGGTAAACCTAAAAATGTATAGTTGAATAAAAGCTGAGATTTTGTTGTTGTTGTCGTTCTGTAGCTTCACGTTAGAATAAATTTAATCATTTCTATATTAACATATTAATAAATTTAATAAATTATATATTTTTACTATTTTAAAACGAGGCATGTATTTACATTTATACCGACATTTAAAAATCATTTATTTTGCAAAAAACTACATTTTGTTTACCCAACTATTAATTGTTTACTTATCAATTATTTTAAATTTTTGTAGTTTTAAATCTGCTTATTTAAATAGTATTTACATTTTCCTACTTGTACAAGAAGAAAGTATTGGATTTGTGAAAATTTTCGAATTTTGGTTTTCGACGGATTGTCACGTTTTAAGAGTCAGAAAACTCGAAAAACTTATTTTTACAAAATGTCTATATTTGATAAATGAAATAAACAGTAAAATCAACATAAGATGAAATATAAAGTAGGACGCGTTTCGAGCTACAACAGTAACAGCTCGTCATCAGCTAAACCAACATGTGTCCGTAAGGGCACAAAGTCGAAATAAAGTGAAAGAAAGAGGAATTAGATTAAAAAGAGTGTGACAGATGGAGCTAATGGAAAGAGCCCAGGAGGAAGCGAAAAGTCGAGATAAAGTGGAAGAAAGAGGGAGGAGATTACAAAGAGTACGACAGGTGGCGTCAGCTGAAAGAGCACAGGTAGAAGGGAAAAGTGTACCCAAAATAATAAAACAGAGAGAAAAAGGAGGAAAGACACTAAAAATAATAACGAAAATAAAGTAAATTAAAAAAATAAAATAAAATAAAATAAAATAAATAAATAAATAATAAAATAATAAGAATTATAATAATAATAAATAAAATAAATAACTAATTAAATTTAATAAATAAATAAAAGTAAAATAAAATAAATAAACAAATAAAAAAAATAAATAAATAAAGTAAAACAAGAAAAATTAACATATATATTAAAATAGTGTATAAAATATATATTAAAAAATTACAGGAGTAATTTCCACGAAGAAGAAAGGGAGGGGGATGAAGAGGGATCATTGATAAGAGTATTAGAATTTTTAAAAATAAAATAAGCTTCGTGAACATCTAAATGAGAAGTAGAGCCAGGATTAGGAATAATCCCGCCCATGGAAAAATTGAAATAATGACCGGAAGACCAACAGTAAGAAGCAATCGAAGACCTGGATAATTCCTGATTTTTAATATATCTCTGATGCTCGTCCAATCTTTTCTCCAACGCTCTTCTGGTCTGACCAATATAACCCAGATTGCAAGAACAAGGAATAAAATAATTACCCCACCGGTTCTCAATAGGAATAGGATCTATATTTGAATCTGTCTGAAAGTGACAAATTTTGTAAGCTCTCTGTCTGAAGAACTAACGTTTAGAATATATATATATATATATATATATATATATATATATTCAGTTAGTCCCTCCTATAAATTGCAACTGATAAGATTTTGGTGTAAATCTCTCAAAAGATGGCGCCAAATTGCAGCATTTTCTCTCATTTCTGCAATAGCTCAATCTTCAGAACTAAAGCACAGATTTTCATCAAGCTTTCATTTAGTCATCAACATGAGTTAACGTTTTTTACATTGTAGTGTAAATCGCTCGACAGGTGGCACTGCGATGATGCATTATTTACGATTTCCTCAATAGTTCAATGTCCAGAAGAATTCAGTGGATTTTCATCAAACTTTAGTTTCAGTTATCCCTTGACATGAATTGACAGTTCGAAGTAAATCTCTCTATAAATGAGTTTGCCAAATTATTTTTTATCGATTTACGCAATAGCTCTATATATTAAGGATTAATATACGGTTTTCATCAAACTTCAGATCCAGTTAGATGTTACATAAGTTGTTGCAAATTAGGTTTCGGTGTAAATCACCCAGCTACTATGCTGCATTTTGCATGATTTTAGCGATAGTGATACTTCAAAAACTAATGATGAAATTCCAAATCCTTAAAATTCCCATGATTGACATAGATTGCCATTTAATTTTGGCACTGCGATAGCGAATTAAGAATTAGAAACATGTGTGTGACAGAAACAAAGTGAAATTGCTACATTCGAACAGTTATTATTGGAAAACAACCGCTTCAAACAGTTAATACAGAAATATGTTTTTCACCAAATTATTTATTTAAACTAATTTTGAAAAAAAATCTATGACTTTTTCAGAGCATTATATATATGCCGTTAAACGTCATATCGCTAACATAGAAAGTTGAAAAAATAAACTTTTTTTCTGGAAGGGGGTAGTTTTACAAATGCTTTTAATTCCTAATTTCAACAGTCATAACAATAAATTTGCACAAAAGACAAAGAGTTTTTGTTCCCTTTGAATTTTTACGAAGCCTTTAAATTCTCTATTACGCTTTTCAATATAATTTTGTATGTTTTTTCAGAATTATGTTTAAAAGCGAATGAATAGTTATATATTTCTATTGAATTTGATATCTGAAAACATTATTTACACAAAATATGTGACTTTTTCATTTAATTTCTCAATTAGATATAATGTTTGTTCGGAGTTTTTCTATTTTCCACATATTAAGTTGAAAAGAAAAACATGCTTGTCGTGTATATTATTTTAACTATAGATCCTGGAAAAGTTTTTATATAGTCGAACATTTAACAATTTACTACGTTTTGTAACATAGATACAAGATTCCAATAAACACTATGCCCCACCAGTGGCCGAGAGGTTAGGACCTCTCAACTGGTAGACGGCAGGTGCTGGGTTCGAACCCAATCGCGGCTGTCGGCCTAACCGTTCGGAGTTTTCGTGGTTTTCTTCGAGCCTTGCGTAAATACGGGTTAGGTTCCCTTAGAAAGACCCCCACGAAGGGCACTCCCCTTAATCCTATATCCCTAGTGTAGATAATCGGACGACAAAAATACACCACCACCAATAAACACTATACTGCCTGTGCTACAAAAACATGATAATTCTGTAATGAGAACTGAATCAGTAGGCAAGCAGTTACTAAATATACATTTTATTATTACATGTTATATATATATATATATATATATATATATATATATATATATATATATATATATATATTTACTTATTCTTATTGCGTTTTATTAAATTATTTGTTTTATTTAAAAGCATCATCTATATTTTGTACATTTTTTAAGTGTACATTTTTTAAATATGTATATACTATAAACACTGACCGGAAATAACTATTAAACACATGATCTGTCAATGAGTAAAAAAGAAAAAAAAAGCTCAATTTAAGTTTTGAATTCCCATTTAAAACATATTCCATTCCATAATATGGCAGCAATTAAAAATATTTATTCAGTTGCTCTCACATTCCAAATTTATAAATGCCACATTTTCTTCATGGGATTCACCACGAAAGATTTAAAATTGATGGCTTGTTAAATTTTGTTAATCATAAATCCGCATATTTCTAACGTTATCTAGCTTGTGAGCTTATTCCAGGTTTTCAGCAAAGAATAAACGGACTTTTAGGATGTGTTTTGTGGTGCGCTCGTTGCACATATCGGGTATGTAAACCATCGCCTTTCAATCGCTTTGCACCGTGTTGCTTTTTCTGGCACGCTTTGCTTTGCACTGAAGAATAGCATCGATTTAGTCCAATGCTTTTCTCATGCCCCAAAACGTAAAATTTTCTGGGGTATTTTTTAGATGCGGTTATCTTGACACCGACTCACTACCACCACAAACGACTCACTAATAGATATTTCTTGAACATGTAGCTAACAAGCTAGCTGTAGGGTCTTCTCAAGCTTGAAAACAATAAACACTGCAAAAATTACCCAAAATCATTTGAAGCTGTTTATCTATATCTATATCTATATACATATCTATATACATACATACATACATACATATATATATATATATATATATATATACAGTGACTCAATAGTATTCCATAGCAAGATGCAAGGTAAAATTACAGGGTAATGAAATTTACATTATATTCTATGTTGTATCATAGCGTGATGGATGGTACAGTCATACGATTATTGATTGTAACATGAACTGTATGGTATATCAGGATTTTAGACGTGGTAAAATGATATGGTAATTTCTTATACCATAAAATGTATGCTATTATGATTTTTGTAAATGATCATCTGTTTTCTGTGGTTTCAAATTAAAAGTTTTCTTCTCGACTTTTAAGTCTACAATTTTTAATGAGCACATGAAAAGCATCTCCAAAGTTTATTATATAGACATTGTTTACTTAATAATTTACACTTACGTCTTGCTTTAGTCTTGACAGATAACTATAAACAGTGAAATTTATTGCAAAAAAAAAAAAAAAAAAAAAAAAAAAAAAACCTGAAATTAAGTAGTTATGTTAAAATTTACAATGAAAGAAAATTTCGGTACGGGGGAGTTTTCAGCATTGTTTAAGCCGAAAATAAAGAAACAGAATTTTTGGTAGATCTCTAATTATACTAACATGAAATAAAAAATGTTATTGATTTATTCTGATATATATTTCAAGTATGAGTGTGTCTGTGTGCGTGTTTTATAAATAAAATATCTTATACTAGAAATAAAATCATTTTAAAAATTATATATATTTGCTATGTTTCTTATAAATTTCTAACAGTGATTAAAATAAACAAATCGACGAAAATAGCCTATATTTACAGACGTGTGCAAAAGTTTAAGAACACCCATAACAATATTAGATTTAATGTAATTCTTTAATGAAAGCTATTTAAAAATTAACTGAAATTGACTTAGAGGAATTTTTATTGAAAAACGGAAATTAAACTCAGCATTTTGTAGCATCTCTTCTGTTTTTATGACTGCTGCAGTCCTTGTTTGGCAGACAATGGATCAAAGACTGGCGGAAAACTTGAAAAATCTCTGTACACCACCGTCATAGCATGCATGGTCACAGTGACGTCACAATGACGTCACTATGAGTCACTTTGGTCACATCACATCTGTGACGAAAATGCCACCACTCAGTGACGTCACATTGTGACTAAGATGTGACTTTCTAAAAAAATTTTCACAGTTCGTCACAATGTTAATGTCAAAGTAGTCACAAATGACACACTTTTCACATATTGGTCACATTGTGACGTCACAAAAAAGCTCTAAAACGGCCATAACGACTTCACATTTTAGTCACTGTGACTTCACATCGACATCACGTGACGTCACATCGACAATCGATGGTCACAAAGTCACAAAATGACTTCACAACGACGTTGCAGTGACGTCACCATGTTTTACGGGCAGATACCCTCATAGCATGCATGTTCACAGTGACGTCACAATGACGTCACTGTGAGTCACTTTGGTCATGACGTCACTGTGAGTCACTTTGGTCACATCACATCTGTGACGAAAATGCCACCACTCAGTGACGTCACAATGTGACTAAGATTTGACTTTCTAAAAAAAATTTCACAGTTCGTCACAATGTTAATGTCAAAGTAGTCACAAATGACACACTTTTCACATATCGGTCACATTGTGACGTCACAATGTGGTCACAATGTGACGTCACAAAAAAGCTCTAAAACGGCCATAACGACTTCACATTTTAGTCACTGTGACTTCACATCGACGTCACGTGACGTCACATCGACAATCGATGGTCACAAAGTCACAATGTGACTTCACAACGACGTTGCAGTGACGTCACCATGTTTTACGGGCAGATGTTCTTTATGGCTCCAACAAGCTCCATAGCACTTGATGGTTGCTTTTCCGACACTTTATTTTTCAAAATACACCACCTATTCTCTATTGGGTTTAAATCTGTGCTGTTACTAGGCCAGTAAAGCACCTTAATTTGTTCCGCAGTCCCTAACAATATTTGACCTGTTGTACGGAGCACCATTATGTATGGAAGTGGACCATCGATGAACTTGCATATAAAATTTCAACTTATTTGTCTTATATATCTGTCTAATATATATATATGTATCTTTGATAACTAATTAATTAAATTCAGATGTTAATTTCTGTGTTCTTAAATATATATATAGCAGAACGGTGGTTGAATTCATCGTATTTCCGGAAGATGGTGTTCCCTAACATGGTTCATTAGTAGGAAACTACCGGGATATGCTAGGATATCGACCGTGGTAGCTTAGATGGAAGAGAAACAACACGATACTCTGTCGATCCAGGCTCGATTCCTGGCCCCGGCTAATTTTTCACTCCATGTCGGGTTATTGTATTAATTGAGTTTATGTCTGTCTTAATATACATATGTACTTTTGATAATTAATTTAAAACTTACTGCGCAACAAATTAAGAAAACGGCCTCGATTCACAGTAATTTTAGGGGGAAAGAAAAGCAGAGCAAAAGTACCAGATACAGACATTGCACCGTATATTGTCTGGATTGAATGATGTTTCAAAGTTGGACTTCTATATCTTTCCACATACCCCTTTCCCATTGGGTGGCGGACATTCCTAGCATGGACAGAAAATTGCTGGATACTTCACTAAATAGAAAATAATACCGAACTGCATTCTTGTATTGTCCAGTTCTTATGTTTCCGCGTGGAAGTCCGTTGTTTTTATCCACCTCTTGGTAAGGCTTTGTTCAGATTGCAATATTCTTCCTTTAATTCCTCTTCCCTAAATTCTTGGACAAAGTAGGAAAGTCTTTTGTATAGCATTCATGATAGAAACGTGGTGAATTAACTAAAGAATCGGAAGATAAGCAATCCACCCTACTTGGCGGAAAGTTTTTTCTTTTGCTGGACAATCATCCCTTTTCCGCAAAACTCATTAAGATAAAAAACACCGCATCGCCAAAACAAACGAGCCGACACCGAACTTCAAGAAGTGGTCAAATGTGTTTGGGCCTTTAGCCGAGGTTTCCTAGCTGGTTTATAAAATAATAAATCTAAATCTTTGGTGAAACGTCATTGAAATAGCACTACAAATAAATTTACTAATAATGTTGAAAATATTACTGGAAGTAATTATAAACAAAATAAAATTTAAAATGTATCTTGTTTTGTAGTCCACACTGAGAAAAAAAAATATGCCGCCTTCAACTAGAACGAATAGTTAGTCACTTTCTAAATACCTAAACTAGAAATATAGATGCCCAAACTATGCGAGTAGGGTAAACAACTAAGCTGAATAGGCGAAATGACTTGACATTTCTAGTCTCTTCTTTTCTAGGAGACGAAACGACATTGAACCGTTTCAGTAGCGAGAAATTATCGCTTGATTTTAGGAATGATTTCTTAAGCTATAATTATAGTTACTAAATCAAATCTCTTGTGTTCGCATCTACTTGAAGAGATTTTTAGATAAATTTGACAACAAAAATATCGGAAAACGTACTTGAATTCTAGGAAAAGACTCTGGAACTCTCTAAGAAGTGGAACTAAAATTTATAAGGATGACATGGAACTATTTTTTCTAGAGCCATTGCTTAGATTCTATATGCCAGAACCATATTTTTTTCTAAGTGCATAACCGATGAAATTGTTTTCAAACTTAATTAAATAAAACGTCATGTATGATTAAATTACATAACTTAAAGTTCCATCGTTAGGGTTAAAAACTATTTCTTGAATCATGAGTTATTTAATATATGAAATATAAAATTTCAACTTGCAGTTCGCCTTAAGTTGTAATATTTTCAGCAAAAGAGTAAAATTCAAGAAGATTTTGAGTTTTAAAATGAAAGATGATCTTTTAAATTGATTTCGAAACGTGATTTCCTGAATAGAGATTGCATATATAAATTTTACAAGAGACATGAGTACAAATAATGTCAGTTTTCAATAGTTACCTTAAGAAAAAAATGAACTTTAATTCATTTCTTAAACTGCTCAAAAATCATCTTTTTATGCATTTATCTTAACATATATTTAAATATTACACACTCAGTGAGCTACATATAAAGTAATGCAATAAACTTACAGAAATACTACAGGTCCGTTAAGAGAGTATCGCCTGGCATAAATTGACAATAACATCTGATCTTTTGAAAAAAAAATTTACCGTTACCGAGTAGAAAATATAATGTTCAGAATATGTCGAAATTTAATGTCAGACTACAAGATATTAATGAGTTTGAGCTTAAAACAATATCAAAAATTTAATATTTGTTCACAGCGAATGTTCCATAAATAAAGAACAAAATCAGCTACAAATAAATAAAATATTTTACATAAATTACAATCTCAGCAGACATGCATCGGAAATCCTGTTTAAATTATTGAAATGTTAAAACTAAAAGAATGTTCTAAAAAGGGGAATTTTTAAAAAATTCTTCACTCTTATCTTCCCACGTAGTTAATGTTTGGTACAGTTCTTAAAAAGCATCAAAATTTTATTTAAATACATAATGAATATAAATATAATTTTTGCTGTTGTGAGCTTGAAATTAAAAAATATATATTAAAAATATTTATATTTTAATGCATAGAATATTGTGTTCAATGTTTATTATAAAACAGTAATTTTTATAAACGATAAATGAATCCATAACTCAGAAGTGACATTGATGAAAGACAATTTAATCTCATTGTTTATAAAACAAAGCATAAGTAGAAAATGATTGCACATGACTGCGAAATAGCTTTGATTACTTCTAGGACATTTTAGTTTTAATTTTTTACTGTTAGCGAACTGACGAGATACTTCAGTTTCTCTTAGGATTTGGAATAGACACATCGTGTTTTTATTTTTCTGTTATCGCACGTCATACTTTGGATACGATGTTTGTCACTCACTTGAGTGCAACGCACCAGGAAAATGCAATCCTTTTTTTTGTTTGTGAATCTATCTCTGTGATTTAAGTTACAATATCCCCAGTAGCCAAACAATATTGGGTCAATATTGGCTACATCTTGGAATAATATTGGCTCATTGGCGCAATACTGGCATGAAATATTGCTCTCATATAGGGGGGTTTACATTTTGCCCATATTTAGCCAATATTTGCAGTCAATATTATGCCAATATTGGGATTTCATTAAAATATTGCCAATAAAACACCAATATTGGTTAAATATTGGGGTTTCATTGGAAATATTTCCAATGTAACGCAATTATTTGTACGATATTAGGAATTCATTGGAAATATTTCCAATGTAACGCCAACATTTGTACAATATTGGGAATTCATTGGAAATATTTCCAATGAAATGCCAATATTTAACTAATATTGGCATTTTATTAGCAATATTTCCAATAAATGAAATATTGGCGAAACGTTGGACCAATATTGGTATGCTACTAGGGATAATACAAATATAAATTTGTGTCAATTTATTTCAAATTAAAATACAGGAACGAACTACGTAGTGAAATACAGACATATTGAATTAGCCTTTTTAATGTCTTTTCAATTTAAAAAGATGTTTTGATTTCTTAATTGTTTTGCATAACATATTTATTATTAAATTATTGTTCACAATTGAGTTCAGATCTAAATTTAAACTGTGACAATTGTGTTTTCCCCATAAACGAAATTCATAAAATGAAGCCGTAAATTTATTAATTGTAAAAAGAACAACTATAGTAGATGCTCTGCAATACGGCAAACACATGTATGGTTACAACGACGTGGTAATAGAAATTTTACCTGATTAACTGATATAGTACTTTTTTTTATGTATATTTCACACACCTTTAGAATCTTTATAAATATCTGAGAAAATCCTGTACTGCATTTGGCAATTCTATCAACAGTGGAATTTTATAAATCACTTAAAATACAGAATTAAATTAAAATTGTATCATGTGAATCGTCTGTTAAATTACAAGCGTAAACAAATAACATGACAATAACAGCTTATAAATACACTATATGGCTATTTATGATCGGACACCAGCGATTTTAGACGTTTTATTAATATATAGAAAAACTAGCCGTTGGGAGGCCACCGTAATACTTACCCATCATAATATAAAATATGAAAATAAAACGCGTGTCTATGGCAACTCCAAAATAAAATTTAAACGCATAAATAAATAATCTTAACATACAATAATGCTTCATTAATGAATTGCTGATGAGCCAATTTTGACTAATTATATAAAACGCCAAAATACTCGAGTAGTACCGGATTGCGTAAAAGAAACATCCTTATAACTCAAAAAATAATAATCATATTAACTAAAAATTTATTGTGTTGAATTAAGCGTCTCATTTCCAATAAAAATATACCTGTGAATTGAAATTTGAATGAAATACAGGGTCATGAAAAATCGGAGAATTTGAAAAACAAGATTACACATATCTCGGCAACTAATAATCCGATTGACCTCGTTTTTTATGCAAAATTTGTGTTATTTTATTGCCTTTTACGTCCAGTCTTTAAAATAAAAAATTTCGAAAATTTTTATATACATTTCATCAGAACGAATGTTTCGAGAGTCCGGAAAAAATAGTTCCGGATAATCGAGGTTACTGATATTGAATAGGCTTCGTCCCATTCTTACATACTAAGTACATACAAAATTTCAAGTCTCTATCTCAATTTGTTCGGGAGATAGAACGGTTACAGACAGACAGACACACAGACGGACGGACGGCAAATTTTTTTTTCTAAAAATATGTTTTTCGGAATCTCTAGTATCTGAAACGTGTAAAACCGTCAAAAAAATTTTTCGATTTTCAAAACGATTGCAAGACTTACCCTATACTACGTATGATGGGTAAGTAATACATGAGAAAATATTCTGAAAGTCCAGGTGTGTAAACAAACTAGTACCAGTCATATATTTTCACGAATTTTCCCCCCGAAATCCCATTAGGGACCGTTTATAAATTTAAAAATAACGGCAATTTTTTGAATAACCTTGTCAAAACTAATGATCTTGTCAAAGTCACATATTTCCTTAATCCTACCAGATCTTTCATACCACAAATGTCCTTAACAGCATTTTCTTTATTTAATGACAGTTCTTTCGTTATTATCTGAAGCAAAAAGTTATTCTATAAAAATTACCGAATTAATTCAAATTTTTATAACTAAGAAAAAGGCTAAACTGGTAACCCAGAGTCAAATTGAAAAAGTTTGAAGTTTGAATGTTTAAATCTTCATTATTTATATATAATATAGTATATATTCTGTGTAACGCAAAGTTATTTCTTTATAATTTAATTATTAATAAGCAAATTATCAATATATTGAGTAGATTAATGTAAGTTCTTTAATGTTCTATTTTATCTTTTTCTATTCTTTATTGAGTAGTCCAAAAATTAATAGAAATTAAATAAATATTCTAGGATAAAGTTACATGCATAAAAGGAATTGCCTAATTTATGTGCATTACACTTCTAATTTAAGTTTTAGCTAAATTATATTAGACAATCATAAATTTATTTATTATCATGCAGGTAATTAATCGGTAATTTTAAAACTAAAATCTGTAAATATAATATTTTTTTTCTGGTTAGAGAAATATATATTTATTTAATAAATTTCAACTATAATCTATATGCTACAAAACGTCGGAGAATTACGTCTCATTTAGGCACAAAGACCTTGGCCAAATTAATTCATAAATTATCATAAAAGTTGCTTTTCTAGATAAAAAATGTACAAATGATGATACGTAATAACAAATTCGTGGAAATCTTATTTTGTTCCTATAAGTATTACATCCAGAAATTAATGCTAAATAAACGTAGAGCGGAATTCTTTGACATTTAACGGCACTAAAGCGTTTTCTCATAGCTATTAGGCTTATGGAAGCAAGTAAAATAAACCTCATCTAATCAGATTGATTTGTATTTGAAGTACTGATCTTAAACATGCAGCAGTAATGGAGTTGCGGCTATTTTTGCGTTCTGCATTAACTATGAATCTGGCAACTCACAATTAATGTGTCATCTTTGCTAATAAATAAATTAAGCCGACCCAGCGGCTTGGTTGGTAGCGTCAGCTCCTCCCACACCGCTGGACCCTGGTTCGAATCCAGCTAGCGGCATGGGTGTCTGTGTTGTCCCTGTGATAATGTATGTACCGGATATTCTGTAATAAAGTGTTCTATATGGTTTCTTGTGATCATTGGAGGTTATGCCGGCGAATAGCTGTAGCGCCTACCTCAAAGCAAATAAATAAAATAAATAAATAAATGGTAAATAAACTAATCGAAAGATAAACGCGTATTCAAGCCCGTTAAGAAAGCGTTATTATCTACTTTATTTTTAAAAGCCTGTTTTTAAAAATATATTCTCTGAATGAAGTTTTTGGCTATTTTATGATTTACTTCTACTTACGTACTCATTAAGGATACTTTTTAAAATTGCGTTGTATAGGAATAGCTAAATGGCATGGCTCATATCAAATACAACATTCAAATACGTAATTTATATTAAAAATTTCAAAGCGGGTGTAGAAAGAATGTAATTTCTACGAACAATTGAACAGAAAATAAATAAATGCACTGTAGATGATAAAACAAATCTTAATTTCTTATCATCTCTTATATTTTTAAAACTTTCAGTTATAAATCAATTTAAAAATCATTTTATTAGTCAACTAAAAAATAATGGACAACAAAAATACAAGTGAATTTAATTTTTTCTGGCTTTAGGTTATCGATTATAAGAAAAGTACATTTAACATCACCATTTACTTTTTTATTGTTACATTATACGGGCATTGAAAATATAGCATTTTCCTTTATGGTATGTTCGATTATATGAATTAATGTTATACTTATTAGTCCAGGCAATAGAGACCGCAAAGGCTCTATCTAGCAAAATTTATGTTAATTCCAGAAAAAAAAACTTACCTTATATTTATTTAATGATTGAATCCGAATTACTAGATTCACAGCAGAAATCCCCCGGCACCCCCTTAAATATCGGTAAATTCCCCCCTCCTCACTTAAAAAAAAAATCATTTTTTTTTTCTTTTAGTGAAAAATGTATAGAAATTCAGAAAGTAAAAATTTGTTATAAATAACATGTGTGACATTATGAGGTTCGATGAACAGGAAGAGGGGGAAATTAGACCTGTCAACATGCGCTGCAGTACTTTGTGCACGAATTAATTCTTCTTAACCACTCGCATCGTTTTCAATATTTCTCTCCCATTTCCCCTCCGAAATTCGCATATAAGGCTTATTTTGTGTTTTTTGGGGTTACCGAATACGAACTTTGCCTTCCCCCCAAAATCTCAATTTCTCAAATTTTTGTAAAGTGATTACCAAAATAGGTTTTTAAATTGCCTAGAAAAGGTATCTAGAATTTCTTAAAGTAAACAAAATTATCGACAAGTTAGATATATAACATGAAAATGAATGAACGGGGAGGGGAAGCCTGCAGCTCAACATGATCCATAGTCTTGTTCACATTATTATTCGGCTCAGATCTACACTGTAAAAAAAAGTGTCGGTCTAAAAATACTTTAGAGATCCTTGTAATTAATAAAAAAATTTTAGTAATCTTAGTCGGTTACAAGAAAATCTGTAAGAATTACTAGAAAAAAGTTAGCAGCGAATAGAGTTAATAATTTTATATTTTTAATAGCTATTACTAAAACTCACTTGGTGCGGCCGCGATAGCATAGTGGTTATAGTAACGGACTCCAGGCTAAAAGGTCCCGGGTTCGATACTGGCCACTGCCAAATACGCCTCGAATGTATGCATTGTAAGTACTCGATGTTAAAGGGATTATGAATATCCTGACATAGCATTAGAAATGTTTGTTGCTGCCATCTATTACGGTTTTGCCGAAAATCTTCCGCTCCAGAAGTCTGGATGCAACTCGAAGGAAGCTCCTGCCCTTTGAGCCCACGTAATGGTTATTAAAAATAATTTTGGAGCTATTACTAAAATTTGCTTGGTGGCTCAAACTAAAAATTTTTCAGTTAGTTATACAAAAAAATTTTTTGTTCAGTTTACAAAAGAAATGCTTGTTTCGCTTGCAAAAAAAAAAAAAAAAAAAAAAAAGTTTGTAATGGTTACTAAAAAATTATGTGGAATACAAATTTACTAAAAAATTTTTAGTAACCTCTTGAATTTTTTTTTTACAGTGTAGAGCACTTCTTATTGCCAATCATTCTGTATGGCTTTGGTATTCATATAACCAAGCCATACAGACTTTGAGTACCTTAGAATCCACGTTTGGGGAAATTTGGATTTTGTTCTAAGCTGAATCAGACCGATAGGCTTGTAGCTATGTTATATGTCGTCTGTCTCCACTACTATTGTACTCCAGCTCAAACTCAAGTTAGTGAAACGTTTTACAAGATAGAGCTTTTTGTTTTTCACCATTTTACTTATAAAAAAATATTTTGAATAAAAAGACATATTTTTGTATTTCTCAATATTTAAGTTATAAAAAATTATTAATAGAATTTATTTCAATAATAAAATGGAAACATTCTATTTTTGAATATTTAATTAAATTAAAAGGTTATTTTGAAAAATATTATGGATTTATGTTATGAAAACCTTCAATATTCGTTATAGCGATTATGCTTTTATCAAGTTTCATGCGTTTTTAAAATTTCTACACTAAGATTTATGCATTAAGTCATTTTTTTTTTTTTTTTTTTTTTTTTGTGGAAGCCATCACCTAAAAAACATTTTTACCTTTATTAAATGTGTCTGAGGCACGTGTTTTCTTTGTTGCATTTATAGAAATTCAAAAGTATATTTTTGATAAATGAATGTAACAATTTAAATACATATTTCCGTATTTTTTAACTTTTTCAAAAACATCCTTAAAATATGTACATCACAAATACGTGATGTTTTATACAATTGATAGTCATTTCTAAGACATAAAAAATCGGTATAATTTGAATATAGCAAGCAAATCAGAAGGATTCTGGATCTGAACAGAGCAGATATTCTGAATATTCGCGCCGCAGGCATGTTCAGGATACCTTCTCAGTTCCGATCCAGAACCCTTCTGTTTGGCTCTCAAGATTCAGATATACAGACCAGACCATACTGGCTTTGTATATCTTTGGAAGCAGTGTTCACTGAATTATAATTTTTTCTTAAACTAATTTGGAGTGAGTGTTTAGTAGCTTTCTCGTATGACGTTTGTTCCAATATTGTAGAGCCCAATATGAATCCAAGCAGCGATAAATTGAAAAAAAAAGTTTTATTTTCCAAAGTTTAACTAATATACAAAAATAACTTAAATAAAAAAAAATCATTTTTTTGTTTTCTTTTCTTCCCATTTTTTTTCAACATTCATTTAATTTATAAAATTCATTAAAAATATATAAAATTTCTATTTTTGTGGTATATAACACAATTTTAATGAAAAAAAAAATGGAAAGTTTTCGTTTCTGAATTTTTAATCAATTTATAAAATAATTTAAAACAGTATTTGAAATTTCTATAATAGGATTTTAATATTCATTTTAATGATTGCGGTATAATTGAATTCGTGCATTTTTTGAGAGTGCTTTACGACAATTTACTCATGACAAAACAAAACCTCATTTACAAAAATTATAAATTTTCACACATACAATACTAACATCATTAAAAGGGAACATTGGGCGTAAATTGTTCAAATTATTCAGAATCATCCTTAAATCGTGTTATAATTAATTTATGCATGTTAAAAATATGTGTAGCAGTATGCAGTCGATCACCAGCTCGAAGACATTAAAAATCAGTATGGTCTGAATCTTGCGAGCCAATCAGAAAGGCTCGGAATCTGAACCGAGTAGGTTTTGTGAATATGCGCGCCGCAGCACTGCATGCAGTACATAATGCAATTCCGGGATGGGAAGTTGCGGTGAGCATTTTTGGTCGGAGTTAGAACTTCGAATTCAGTTTCCCCCCCCCCAAATAAAAAGAACATAAAATAAATCGATTTCTAAAACTACCATTAATTTTTCCAGGTAAAATCCTCTTTTGTCGGGAGTATAAGTGGAACTTTTATTATGTTCTTTTTTCATTATTTTTATTTGTAAGTCACTATTGATGTACATGATGGCGTAGTTCATGTTATTATCTAAATTCATTTATTTTTTTCCTAATTGAATTATTTTTTTAAAACAATTTTGTTTCTGTTTTTATTACTTGTATATTATCACAAGTCAATGAAAATCCTTCTTTAGCATCAAAATTTGAAATTTAAGCTTTCAAAGGCCTTAGTGAATGGACTTTCACGCGTTCCTTTATATTATTACAAACCGTCTAATACTTCTGAAAATTGCATTAAACAAGAATATTATTAAATTTCTTACTCGGGATTTTAAAGCCACGAAACCATAAATCGTGTCTTTCGTACATAAAAATACACAGATTTCTATTTAAAACACATAGTACCATCATATAGATTTATATTAACGTACGTGCCTTAATGTTGGTACAAAACGTTAATGCATTTAATTCGTTTACCTTAATTTTTAATTTATTAAATTAATATTTTTCATCTGTAGAAAAAAATATGCTTCTTAAAATGTAAAAAATGGGATTAAAATAAAAATATTTATAAAATTAATAAATAATCTTATATTTAAGAAATGACTAACTTAGTCAAACATATAAAACAATCCATGTAGGAATTCCCTTTTAAACTTAAAAATATTGTTGAATTATATTTTTACTTTTCTGGAACACATTACTTTGATTTAAAATTTGCTGAAGCGTTGAAATGCTGAATAAAGAACTTTAGGAAAGATTTTGAAAGAACTTCATTCTAAATGTTTAATCCGACTAAAGGGAAAATTTTAAGTTAACATAATTTTAACGACCCGTTCCCGAGAATCACAGATGAAACTAAAGAGTCATCGAGAGAAAGCCAACTCTTGAAAATTTCCCTCTTAAGCACGTTTTATAAAATTCTTTATTTTTGAAATTCGAAAAGAACAGAATGAAAACAGTTTCATTTTCGAAAAATATTAATTAACGCAAGGAGACAACTAAACGTTTAGGTCCTTTAATGACTTAGAGACATTTTTATAATAAAAACACCGTCAAATCATATAATAAAGCACTTTTATGCGAAATAGTAGTTACATAACAGTGTCATTCCCCTATGAAATAAACAATTTTTTTCTTAACGATTTGGAAAATTGTTGTTAGTTTCGGTCGAATGTATGCATTTATTTTTCAATGATTGTTCCAGGGATATTAATGTTTAGTCCATGGCGTATGTAATATATTATTATGTAATCCATTTTTTGATCATAATTAAAATTGTGTATTTAATCACTTTAATTAACTGAGTGCAAAACATTCAAACATTTTGATTTTGGCAATGTGTGTCCGCATGTTATTTCTTTTAGAAATTCTTTATATTTAGAAGAATTTTATTTTAAATAGGAAATCAAAATATCGTTGTTAATAAAGAGATAAAAAGAAAAAAGTTACATACATGTACGAAATAGATAGACGGAAATTATGAGATACGGCAAAAACCGAATTGAAAGAAAGACGTCTTATGAAAGATCGCCTTTTAAAGAAAAAAAAAACGAGGACTGATTGTCAAACTCAATGACTACAAAATGCGCAATAATTAAGAAAAAAGGAAACAATCTCATGTTGAACCTAACACGTTAATCGTAATTTTTTTCAATGTGTACATAAGGAATTTACATATAATTTAGTACATCTATATACATAATTTGGTCTTAAATTTTATTCTTTGAAAAAAATTAGTTTCCAAATGATTGTTATAATTTATTTTATTTTATTATTTTTTTCTTCGGAATAATTATACATTTCCTAATGTTTATCTACTTACACTTTGACATATCTACTTGTCATTATCATACTAAGCCTTGTGTAATCTCTAAAATGTCCTATTCTTATATGAATGTATAATGTTATATATCCTTAAATAATCTCTAAAATTTCTCTAAATTAAATAACGCAAAATCCTAAATTACGTAACACCTTCAGATATTAATATTTTTTTTCATAAAACATGTTAATCAATAATCATCATATGGTTGTTAAATTTTCTTTTAATGCTGCATTAATTTTTTTTTTTTGTCTGATATCATAAAAAGCGATATTAACTTTAAAGTGCACGTGATTTTAAGTATAACGTGTATCGATTTCTTTAATGCCACTAATGAAAAATAAATAATAGCAATAAATAAGAGCATGTTAAGTGGAATGAATAATGACGCGTTATGAGAGATGGTGTTATTCCCAAAATGGAAAGTCTATGAAATGGATAGGTAAAGGAAAATGTTTGAAAGCCAATGCTCCAAGCTGATGATTCGTCGTGATGTTTATAGCACTAAGTATATAAAAACATGATTTTGTTATCTATTATACAGGGTGGTCACAAAAAAAACTTTGCCGATATATCGAACTCTAGCTGCCGGCCCATTTATCCGATCAAGATGAGACTTAATGTATAGTTATTCACAGGTATGATTTCGATATTCTGTCAACGGCAACAAATTGGCGCTCGAGGTTACAGTTATAGCGATAGAAACTGGAAATTTTCAAATGGCAACGCCCATTTTTTTTTCTCGAAAATTCTCAGCGCATTCTAAAACCTTAAAGGGCGTTGGAATGGTGCGTGTATCGCAATAAACGGACGCGTTATGCTCGCTCAAAATACAGCTTGGCAAACGCCAAAAATACACGATCACGGCGCACGAAGGAAATTTGCATATGACAGAGGAAAACACCAATTACGGAGCGCCGTTTGCCAAAGAGTCACCTTAGAAAACGGATAAAAAGTGGGATGAAAATGTTAGTTTTTCAGTCGGGAGCTTGCACATGCCGACGAAATGACTCTTTCAGCGAAAGTCCATGGTGGATTGGTAAAACTCTATTATCAGAATGGTATGAATGCTGCGATCACCTTGCATGTTTACCTTCTAAACCAAAGCCAAAGGCTTTGCCTATGTAGCCCGGAAGCTCTTTGTGATTTCGTAAATAATTTCGAAGAAACTGGTTGCACTTGTGGTAGACCGCGATCCAGACGACCAACTCTTCCTGAGGATACTGTTATGGAAGTGCATCACATAGTGACTGCCGGACACACGCAAAACTGTAAGAGGTGCATCTCTTGTATTGAATACACCGAAGTCAACGGTACTGAAGCTAGCGCGCTCTTTAATCCGCATGTTTCCTTACCTGGTTGCGGTTTCCTTACCTGGTTGCTGGTTCCGCATGTTTCATTATCTGGATGCGCTGGTACAGGTAAAACAGCGCATCCAGATGATGAAAGTAGGAGACCATCAACAAAGTATAGACTTTGTTAATCAATTTCTTATCAAATATGATGGAGATAAAGACTGGCCTTTACTTATTATCGACAGACGAGATACATTTCACATTAACTGGCAATGCAAAACGAAAATTATATGCGGTGGGCAGACATGAATTCCCACGCTGTGGCACCCGTACCTTTACATGGCAAGAAAGTTATTGCGTGGTGCAGCATTGCATGAACAATTAAGTATTCTTGGGCCGTATTTCTTTTTAGGAAATGATACCAACGGGATTCGTAACTTGTTCTGTAACAGGTTCCTGCTATTCGATAATGCTGCAAAATTACGTCATACCAGAATTGCTGCTGCGAACTGGCTTGGAGTGTTGTAATCAGTGATTGGCGTAATGAATCTGTGTCATATGCAAATTTCTTCCGTGTGTTCCGATCGTGTTTTTATTTTTTATTTTATTTTTTTTTTGGGGGGGGGTGGCGTTTAAAAAGCTATTTTTTGTGCGTGCATAACGAGTCTGTTTCTTGCGATACATGCACGGTTCCAATGCTCTTTAGGGTTTTCGCATGCGCTGATCATTTTTCGACGGAAAAAAGGGCCATTGTCATTGGAAAATTTCGAGTTTCTGTACCTATAACTTTAACCGTGAGCACCACTTTGTTGCCGTTCACAGAATACCGAGCTCATTCCTCATAATAACGTTATCTGAAATCTCACTTTGAATAGTTGAACGGATCAGCCGGTAGAGTTCCATATGTCGGCAAAGTTTTTTTTATGACCACCCTGTATATTTAATATCGCAATTTATTATTTTATTTTTTTTAAACTATAAATTGATAAATATTGTTCAAAGAAAATTGATAAATTATTTAATTAATTATAAGTTCTATTCATAAACGAGGAAACTCAAATGCGTATACTAGGACAATCATATAAACAACAGAACGCAAATAACTAAAATTTCTAATCAAAATGAAATGCACTGAATGAGCAAAGGATATTCTCCGAGCATTTATACTTATGTTTATTTGCTCATATATGCAATAAAAATACGTAAATCGGAATAATAGAATGAGGTGAAATACGCGAATTTTTCGAATAAAAAAAAAAATTCAATTATCAAAACTTTTCATATAAACATTGTAAAACTAAAAAAATATTTTACCTCATTAATGTATATTATATAGTGTTATAGACTTATTATGTAAACTTCATGTATTCGCATATTATACGTGTTGAATCTATTAACGTATTACACGTTCAAATGTATTTTTGAATTGAAATAAAGTGTAAGTTATATAGATCTATAAACAATGATATGAATGATATTTTAGGAAAGAAAATTTAATACAGAATAATAAATTTCATATTATTTTATTTATGAATATTATATAGTGTTACAGACTTATTATGTAAACTAGCGAGCTACGCCCGCTAGCTGGGCCACTTTTTCCAAACGAACCTAGGTATTAAGCAGTATGTAATAAGCAAAAAAATTCGTTTAATAAGCAAGTCTTGGTGTTCGAATCCTCAAGCACAAAAAAAAGTAAATTAAAGAGCTATGGTCCCGTTAAAATTATGTGATTTTGCACTGTGGGCCACATGCACTTGAAAAAAAAAGATTGTGGATCGGCGCTATGGTCGCTTCGCGCCATAGTCCCGTTAAAAATATCTGGTTTTGCACGGTGGGTACTACGCGCCCATAAGACATTTTTTCGTATTTTTTAGTTCATCAGAAGCAGATTTTTACGCAGATTCTGAATATGTAATCAGTTTTTTCTACTTTAAAAACTGTCTGCATGATGGTTTAAGAAAAAAACGCGCAAAAAAAAAAAGTTTCGATAGTCCTGTTTTATTTCTAAATTCAATATTTTAGCGAAAACTACGGTAAATATTCTACGGCAAGTCAAAAAAATTGATGCGGGAAAAGACGCAATTAGCGCGGTAGAAATGGAGGTTTTCGGCTGTTTCTTCTTTTAGCCAAAGGGGAAAAATTCATTCCTTCACCGCAAGGTAGTGCAGTGTTCTGCTTCGGAGCACCGTTTCGGAATTGAGATATTTTTCGTTCCGATTCCCAAGGGATTTTAATTCATAACTTTTTTAATTTTGGTCCCATGGTCTCGAAAATGCCCGAAATGACTTCCCCGGAATTTTTCCAATCGAAAGACACCTCTCGCGACTTCCAACTCGCCCGCGTTGCGAACTGTAATCGGCTTCAAGCAGACAGACAGAGGCGCACGGATTTTATTAGTATAGATTTTAGCAACCATTCGTCTATTACACGTTTTAAATCTCCTAAGACACGTTCAAATGCATTTTTGAATTGAAATAAAGTGTAAATTTTAGAGATCTATAAACAATGATATAAAGGATATTTTAGGAAAGAAAATTTAATGCAGAATTAGAAATTTCATTTTTGGTATTTTAAAAGCTATTTGCCTCTATTATTTTTGCATTCAATTTCAAGAAAGGAAAATAGTTTTATTAATTAATATTTTTTTAAAAGAAAGAAATGAAATTTTATTGCTTTATAATTCAAAATATTTTCTTGTATACGCCTTGAAATAGATACTTCACTTTAAAAATTATGATTTTCACAAAAAGAAATGAATGTTGAAAAAAAATGGGAAGAAAAGAAAAGAAATAAAGAATACTGCCCAGTTAAACTGATGGCATTGAGCTCACAGGCTACAAATATTAATTGTACATTAAAGCCTTATATTTTCAAGGGTTAATTCCGTTGAAAAATTAAGAAAGGGAAACAGCTCTCTTCTTTCCTCTTTTTTTATACTTAATCATTGAACCTCCTATACTATCAAAGACATGCTTTATCATATAAAAAATCTATATCCAAAATTCAGAGCAAATTAGATAATTCTTAATAAAAACCCATTTAGCATTTATATAATTTAAAAGGAGTTATCCCCCTCTTTTATACTTAACCATTAAACTTCCAAAACTATTCAGAGATTTGAACGAAATCTGAAAATTCTGCTTTAAAAACCCATTTATATAAATTAAGGGGGGGGGGCATTAGAACCCCTGTTCCCCCTATTTATACTTATACAATGAACACCTAATAAAAGTCACTGAATCGCCTCATCTGAATGATCCTAATCTAAATTTTGAACGAAAACTTAATTCTGCATGAAAATCCCATTTATATCAACTAAGGGGGGGGGGATTAGAACCCCTGTTCCCCCTATTTATATTTATTCAATGAACACCTAATAACAGTCACGGAATCGTCTCATCAGAATGATCCTAATCTAAATTTTGAACGAAAACTTAATTCTGCATGAAAATCCCATTTATATCAACTAACGGGGGGGGGGCATTAGAGCCCCTGTTCCCCCTATTTATACTTATTCAATGAACACCTAATAACAGCCACGGAATCGCCTCATCAGAATGATCCTAATCTAAATTTTGAACGAAAACTTAATTCTGCATGAAAATCCCATTTATATCAACTAACGGGGGGGGCATTAGAACCCCTGTTCCCCCTATTTATACTTATTCAATGAACACCTAATAACAGTCACGGAATCGCCTCATCAGAATGATCCTAATCTAAATTTTGAACGAAAACTTAATTCTGCATGAAAATCCCATTTATATCAACTAACGGGGGGCATGAGCCCCCCGTTCCCCCTCTTATACATATCGAATGAACTCCAAAAACTAATCAGGGAAGCGCCTTGTCAGGATATACCTACATACAAAATTTCAAGTGGATCCGATATTTTTATCATGAGTTATCGCGTTACGCACATACGCACATACATACAGAACGGACGGGCACATAAGCTCTCAGGCTATGATAGCCTGTGAGCTAAAAACTAAAATATTAAATCAATACTTAATACGGGTGTCAAGTACATGTGACAATAATTAAAGATCAGCAACTACATTAGCACAATTTTAATGACTTAATAAAGTAATAATAATCACATTCTGCATGCAAGCGGTAATCAGGCAGAACGAATATGATGGTCAAATGATTGGTTCTATAGCTTTTAACCTTTTACAGGCCAAATTCTGATCTAGCCGCATTTTAGATTGTTTTTTGCACATTATGCCTTCTAATGCTTTAGTTAAGGGATAGTAGTCATTAATATGGTGGAAAATGTTTTCACCACCTCAACACGCACACTTTCACGCAATGTCAATTTTCAGAATGTTCCCAATCTGGAGCATTGGTCACTTCCAGCGGTCATTTTCCAGTGGTCATTGGTCATTTTTATGATTTCTGTAGATTTCCCCATGATTGACAGGAATGTAACTTTTATTTCGAAAAATCAATTTATCTAATTCGAAAAATCTATTTAAAAATTCTTTTTTATGACGGATCATTTTCCAGTGATCGTTGGCCATTTTTATGATTTTCTGCACATTTCCTCATTAATTATAAGAATGTAACTTCTATTTCAAAAAATCAAGTCATCTTTGTACTATTTCTGCTAATTTTTCAAGTCAGTTTTGATTAATTTTAATTTTTAATAAATTTTTAAATTTATGTTCCCAATCGAAACATTGGCCTGTAAAAGGTTAAATAGAAAGCTTGGTTGATTTTTGACGCATGCAACGTACTTAAAACTTACGATAGTTAAGACTTTATAATATCATTTTATTTTTCGATAAATTTATCGTAGATTGTATTCTTTCCTGCTGTAATATAAGCAATCTTGGCCATTTCCACATGCGGTTAGGGGGGGGTTATTTGATGATAATTTGCCGACATAGTCCTCATTCTATTTCCCGCCAATAATTTTTAAATTTCCCATACATTTTGATGTAAAAATAAGTATTTTGACACTCATGAAACTCCATCTTGGTTACGAACCTGTTACGAAAGAATTTTATCCAGGATTCTGCTCGCAACTCTCCTGTTGTAACATATATGGCAGTTTGAGGGACCACTCTTACTAAACCAGCGATATAGTGGAGGGTATAAATTGGTATAAGCCGTCTGGATGTTTTGAAGGAACACCGTATATTCTATGTTTCTCAAGAAAGCTATAGTATACACACACTAGGGTGTACTCTCTGCCTTCAGCGTATACACTCTGTTTAAAACGTATAGCCTCTGTTATTTTTAAGACTACACAGCTGCTGCTAAACTATTTTCATCGTAGGTGATTGTTTCATTCATTTCTCTTTCATACACTGTAAAAAAAATCTGTAACCTTAGTAATCTAAATTAACCGAAATCTCTTATGCTTACTAAAATTTTATGTGTACACTGTACAAGAAAATGATGTCAATCTACAAAACTTGTAAGCAAAACTAAAACCATCTGTAACTTTACAAAAGAATTTACTAAAATTTTGGTAACTTTACTAAAATTTTATCTATAATGCTCGTTATCGTCACTTAAAAAGTTCTTGGAATACGATTTCCCAAAAAAATTCTTAGTAATCTTAAAATTTTTTTGATTTTTAGTGCAAATCTGTATCTGTTACATGAATTTTTATTGTTGCCATTACATAAAAAGTTCTTGGAATATAATTCTACTAGAAAAATTTTTGTAAGTTTCCAAATATTTTTTTACAGTGTAATTAGAACCCAATGTTGGTTTTGCGAAAAACGCGGTGGAGTAAGTAATGAAGGAACTTACATCGTTTATCATCGAAAGTTCTTCAAATAAAAGTAGGGGAGGCTTCGCCCACTCCGTAGTTGTTATTGTTCATTAATAATGATCTATTTATATATATATATATTGAATATTAAAATGGAAACTTGGTTGTTTTTAAACTTTTTACCCCGTGGCCTCATTTGTGAACATTTAGTTTTTTTTATGATTATAACTATTGTCAATAATAATAACAGCAAAATTGTATAGTAATTTATTCACAACAGAATTCCTCCCTAAGAAAAGAATGGAAAAAAATGTGCAACATTGATAATTTTAATTCCGACGAGGGATTTTTTGTTAGATAATTTTTTCGCACCTATTTTTTGCACTTTGTTGGTGGATTACTTAAACAAACTATTAATATTTCATAAACATAATATCTGATATTTTAAACATATTAAGTTGATTTAATAATTTATAGAAATGTAAGAAAGAAATTTAATGTTATTGTTTGTATGCATATATATAGAGAGAGAAAGAAATCCATTTCCTTCAGGAATTACCATGAATGCTCAGCGGTAACAAAAGTGGACGTTATTTGTTTGTGGAGATTTTTATTTCAATTTTTTTCAATATTTTAAAATAAATAAATCCTAAGAAAAGTCATTTTTATTCACCATGAAAAAATTGTCCCTGATGTTGTTAAACCTTATTGTTAGTAATGTATTTGAATAATGTATGATGCGTTGGATTTACTCATTACTCGATATAATCCGCCATACATTTAATAACTTATTTACAAATACAAAATTATAGATCAGGTCTGATAGCCCTTTAAACAACATTAAAATAAAGTGTACAAATAAAAAATCCCGGATATTCTGTAAAAACTTAAAACGTAATACGTTTGAAATAAATAGCATGCTAATTATTGTATTTTATTTTTGCTCTCACTAATATTAATTACATCAATTCGTGTTCATTGTTAATTCAGGCTGTCTCTGATTTGTTTTGTTTTTACTACAAAAGTTTTGAAATAAGTTTTTATTTGCAACTGAATTTTTTGAGTAATATGAAAACAAAATGGCCTTGGAATGACATATGTGCGTCTCTATAAAAGTGTCCCTTAAAGAAAAATATTATTTATGGGCAATAAAAATATACGTGTTTGATAGTTGCGATAGCATAAAGCTATGTAAAAGAAAAACATTATTTAAATTTAGACCACACAAAACTCATGATAAATTTAAACATCACTTCTGGTTTTATAGTATATTATAAAAGTAATACACATTTTTGCATGATGCATTACATGCAAAATCATATGTATAAAGCACTGAAAATAGTATTCAAAATACTAAGGCAACAATCATATATCTCAATATATAATGCATTCCTATGCATTGTTTTTCTGTAGATATAAATTTCTTTTTTAAAGATATTTTCAAATTTAACAAAAGCTGGTAAACAAGCTGTCTGAGTACTTAAAAAGAGCTTTTCTGGAAAAAACACATATTACATAATTATGAACTAATATCTACAACAAAATTCTAAGGATTGTCTTGTTTGAGCTAAATTTCTTTTTACTTAATCATATACATGAAAAATTATCTAAACGAAAAATAACAAAATATAATCCAGACTTTTTTCCACATATGTTTCTCCTTTTCTTGTAATAAATTTAAGGAACATATTCAACATAATAAATTCGTACTTTTAATAAAAAGGCCTTTGATATATTTTAATGTATCAACAAATTTATAATAAAAATGAATTTGTTGCATATTTCTACATTTCTTTCCATTTTTGCATGCATATTAAATTAGTAAAATGTAATGTTTCCAAATATTTCTTATTGAAAGTTACATGTTTTCAAACTATGGTACTTTAAAAAATCCCTGTCGGCTCGACCCATTGACAGAGGTAGATTTCGTTTTTAAGTACATATTTGAACAAAAAAGAATAAAATACGATAAACCCAGTATAACGACTTTATTTGGACGCTTTTGGTGAATGTTTAATTTCATTTTTCTATGAGAGTTGGTTTTATCAGAATTATCTCAAGCCAAATTCGGCTCAAATGCCCACTTTGACAGTGTTTTTGAAATATAGTCTGACTTTATATAGAACTCGACCAATATTACACAATAAATAGTTCGTAAATAAGAGAAAACGGCTATTGAATGCGTTCGAGAGTAAAATTAAAATGAGTTGTAAAAGATGCTATTTGTTATTTCAATATATCCTCTATTATCAGACAATGATCGCTTCGGGAAATACTGTTCAAAATGCCCACTTTGACATCACTTTAAAAAGTTATATTTTGTTTTTATCAAAACACTGACCAATACGTCACATTATATAGTTTCTAAATAAGAAAACTTTTCAAATGGATGCGTTTGAGAGCAAAAAATGGATTTAAAAAAGAGTCAGAAAATAAGCAATTTGTTATTTGAATACTTCCTTAATCCTTCCATCAAAATCACTTCGGGAAATTTTGTTCAAAATGTCTAGTTTAACAGGATTTCTAAAAATATATTCTACCTTTCTTATGGAAAAAACTGGCCAATACGTCACATTATATAGTTCCTAAATAAGAGAACTTGTCAAATGGATGCGTTTGAGAGCAAAAAATGAATTTAGAAATGAATCAGATAATAAGCAATTTGTTATTTGAATACTTTTTCAAACATGATTGCTTCGGGAAATTATATTCAAAACGCCCACTTTGACAGCATTTTTTGTAAAATATAGTCTTTATCTATAAAAAAAACTGGCCTATACGTCACATTATGTAGTTCCTAAATAATAGCACCTGTCAATCGATGTGTTTGTAAGCAAAATGCATTTTAAAATGAATTAGAATATAAGCGGTTTGGATTTGACTAGGCCCTTAATACGATTTTTCTTTCAATAGTTATTTTTATTTAATTTGTTTCTGCTATAAGTATTATTCCTATCAAAAACTTGTCAGTATAAAAGTTGTAGGTATTATTGAAAAGAGTAAGTTAAATTTAATCGGACTTGATATCTTAAGAATTGATGATGTTATGGATTTTTTTTCTTCTTTCACCCTTATTTTTATCGAAAACTTGTAAGGGCAAATTTTTTAGATAATATTGAGAAAATTTATAATAAATTTAATTGGATTTGATACCTTGAGAATTAACGAAGCGAAGACTTACTTCCTCCTGGACGAACATATTTACAGAATTTTATATATTTTATCACCGGTTTTAAAAACAGAAATTTTTGCTTATTTGAAGCTAGAAAATGCTTATTATATAAGGTAAAATTTACAACAAAAATTTAGTAGTGACAATAATCAAGTATTCTTAGTACTTAAATGGCACGTAAACGTGATGCTCGTTCCGAAAATGTTAACAAAATTAATTATTAAGTATTGAATTTATTATCAGTATATGCAATTTCAAATACATTATCTTCTCTTTTCAACAAGTAGTTTTTAAATAATAAATGCTAACTCTTCAAAAACTTCCTTCATCGAGACTTCACTGCTTTCTCTGTCACTTCAAAAGGTGGACTTTAATGCCGTTACATACGCGTCATTTATTACTCCTCAACATTTTTCTTCAGAGATAAGACACGTTATGTTTAAACAACCCGAATTATTCTCTCAGAATACATTAAGTTATTTATGGTCTACTACATTATTACGGTATTTTAAGAGAAAATATATGTATTAATAAAGGTATATAAACAAAGTTTAAGTGTTTATCAGGTAAAATACACAGAATATTTTTAATTAAAATCATGTTAATTTACTATGGTTATGATTATAAAGTTGCGTCTTGTGATGTTTTTCATATTTATTTAATATAGTTGTTATAAAAAATGCACACTTAAATAAGTGATTTTCTTAAAATGTATTAAAAAACTATAAAAAATATTCATATTCAGCAATCTCATAACTTTCTTTGATCTAATTCTTCAACATTATCACTGTGCTATAATTAAAGGCCATCTATGCTCATCAAGAGGATTCTAAAGATAGGAAAATCCGTACGTTAGTTTTTAAGATATGACTGTCTCTTATGTAAATTTTTCAAAATGCTACATATTAGCATTTATTGGGAGATTGACACTAAAACCTAATCAGCGAAAGGTTTAGTCAAGATCTGTCTCTAATGTAAATTCTTCAAAATGCAACATATTAGCATCTATTGGGAGATTGACACTAAAACCTAATCAGCAAAAAGTTTTGTCAAGATCTGTCTCTAATGTAAATTCTTCAAAATGCAACATATTAGCATCTATTGAAAGATTGACACTAAAACCTAATCAGCAAAAAGTTTTGTCAAGATCTGTCTCTAATGTAAATTCTTCAAAATGCAACATATTAGCATCTATTGGGAGATTGACACTAAGATCTAATCAGCGAAAGGTTTAGTCAAGATCTGTCTCTAATGTAAATTCTTCAAAATGCAACATATTAGCATCTATTGGGAGATTGACACTAAAACCTAATCAGCGAAAAGTTTTGTCAAGATCTGTCTCTAATGTAAATTCTTCAAAATGCAACATATTAGCATCTATTATGTGATTGACACTAAAATATAATCAGCGAAAGATTTTGTCATGATCGGTCTCTAATGTAAATTCTTCAAAATTCAACATATTAGCATCTATTGGGAGATTGACACTAAAATCTAATCAGCGAAAGGTTTTGTCAAGATCTGTCTCTAATGTAAATTCTTCAAAATGCAACATATTTGCATTTGTTGGGAGATTGACATTAAAACCTAATCAGCGTAAAGTTTCGTCAAGATCTGTCTCTAATGTAAATTCTTCAAAATGCAACATATTAGCATCTATTGGGAGATTGACACTAAGATCTAATCAGCGAAAGGTTTAGTCAAGATCTGTCTCTAATGTAAATTCTTCAAAATGCAACATATTAGCATCTATTATGTGATTGACACTAAAATATAATCAGCGAAAGATTTTGTCATGATCGGTCTCTAATGTAAATTCTTCAAAATTCAACATATTAGCATCTATTGGGAGATTGACACTAAAATCTAATCAGCGAAAGGTTTTGTCAAGATCTGTCTCTAATGTAAATTCTTCAAAATGCAACATATTTGCATTTGTTGGGAGATTGACATTAAAACCTAATCAGCGTAAAGTTTCGTCAAGATCTGTCTCTAATGTAAATTCTTCAAAATGCAACATATTAACATCTATTGGAAAATTGACACTAAAACCTAATCAGCGAAAAGTTTTACCAAGATCTAACTTAAGCATAAATTAGATAAAAACTCATGCATTCGTTTCTGAGTTAAAGCTATTGTAAAAACCATTAAACTTTTCAATATAGCAGCGTTACTTGTAAGACTATTTTCACCATCACTCAAACAACACCAAGTGTTACCAAATACTAACTAAATATGAAATTTGAAGAAAATACACGCATTAATTTTTAAGAAGAGCATTGCGGAAATCGTACTAAATGCAGCATAGCAGCGCCACCTGGAAAATGGTTTACACAAAAATTAAAAAAACCCTGTTCATGTTAAGCACTAACTGAAAATGAAATTTGATTAAAAATCTATACATTAATTCTAGATATTGAGTGTGTTAATCTTGAAAAATGCTGCATAAGAGCAGTACCTTGTGATTGATGTACACGAAAAAATGATGTGCACCAACTCATACTAAGCTCAAATTGAATGTAATTTTTTATCAAATTCCATGCACAGATCCCATGTTCTTCAGGTAGAGCGAACGTAAAATCTGTGTTACCTGCACACAGAGAGGCAGAGTCACAAACTTGCAGCAAATAAGGAGACATTTTATGAGAACAGATTTTTCGATCGCTCTGAATTTTAAGACGTATAAATCCGTCGATTTTTTTACTGAATCCAATATTTTCTTCTTGTAAAGAAAAAATTAAATAAAAATGAGCCACATATTGTTGGTAAGTTAAAATTATATCGTCAAGAAGCATGTTTTAATTTTTCAGTCAGAGAAGTTTTTCTCTTAGATATTAGACTATCAACAACTTGAATACGAGGGGATATTTGATAGTTCTACTTAATGTATAATATACATTAAGTATATATACATGGTATATGTACTTAGACACTGTGGGATAAACTAAGAAAATGACATTTACATCTAAATTAAGTAACTTAGCTAATTTATGTACGATTTATCCCGATTGTCTGTTGACATAGGGAACAAAATTGGAAATAGGACAATTTTCATGAATCATTAAAAATCATCATTTCATTAAAAAATCTGATACTGTTACACATCACAAATTTAAACATTTACAGCATCGATTTTTAAATTCAAATTATTTTAAAATCTTAGTATATTGAATTTGATAATAAAAAAAAAATTCCTATTATTTTCTATTTTTTATCTTACATTATTTAATTTTTAAACAACAATCTTATAATAAACATTTTTTATTAATTGTCTGTAAGACTATTTACTTAACCCTTATTTTACAAACCTCTGACAATATGTTAGGTCACTTATTTTATATGTATTGTATCTTATAATTCATTAGAAATAAAACATAGATATGATGGTTTCTAGAGATCTGTATTAAAAATTGCCTAGTAAAAGCTTTCAAAAAGATGAAATGGAATGTACGTTAATTAAAATGTTTAAAAAAAAGCAAAACGGAAATATATTCTTTAATACATTTCTAAACAAAAAATTCTAATTTTTTCATGAACAATAAGGGGATGAACTTTCTTTATTAAATATCAAGATGCATCTGCACAAATGCGAAACATCTGCCGCTCAATAAACACAAAAGGTAGAACTAATGAGAGTTGAATAAAAAAGCGGAAAAGATTGAAAAAAAGAAATATGTTTCTTTTATATCTAATAACAGATTCTGCAGTTCCTTAAATACGCAGTAATGTCTTTTTAGATGCATCTTTATGTTCGAAAACGTTTAAACATTTCATATTAACATCTTAATATGTTTCAACAATTTTATGTTTATCACTATCGACAAAAAATAAACATTTGTCTGAATATTAGTCCAGAGATATTTTTTTGTGTTTAATCTGATATTTAAAAACATTCGATTTAGGATATCTTATATTTCATTTTGACTTTCTTATTTTTATATTCATCGTTTATATTAAAATCTCACAGATTCGCATATTAGTAAGTTTCAACAATTATTAATTTTATAATTTTCAAAATTGGTACTTGAATAGAAATGCATATTTCAATAAATCAAATATCCAAATTTAGTCCTATATAAATATATATTTTATCCGTACCTTCTTTATGCACGTTTATGTTTAACATTATCATGACATTAATATTTTAAATTATGATTTTATTAATAACTTCGTAGTACATAGATATTGTCTGTTTGCATGATGAACACACAAAAAAATATTTCACACTAGTTAGCATTTGCATTGTGAATATTCCCCAATTCACTTACTAGGGAAGTCACCTATTTTCACAAAAGTGGTATCGTTGGAAAGATCTCATCGAGAGCAGCAAAAAACTCAATGGAACTACCCGTCGCAAATGAGTCGTTATCGAGATATCCGGCAATATATGTGACGCAACAAGCGCATACTTAATGGGGCGCCGTAAAAAATTTTAGTCTCGATTTTAACTAAAGTGGTATCGTTGAAAAGATACCATCGTGAGGATTAAAAAACTCAATGGAATCACCCGTCGGAAATGAATTGTTTTCGAGATATCCGACAATTTGTGTCACATTTTTAATACACACTTCTAGGAAACTGCATTAACTAGGGAAGTGCAAAAAGTATAAGTCACCCATTTTGACAAAAGTAATATCGTTGGAAAGATCTCATCGAGAGCAGTAAAAAACTCAATGGAACTACACGTCGCAAATGAGCCGTTATCGAGATATCCGGCAATTTATGTCACTTAACTAGTGCACACTTAATGGGCGGCCGCAAAAAAATTTTGTCTAGTTTTTAATGAAAGTGTTATCTTTAAAAAGATATCATCATGAGGGAGAAAAAACTCAATAGAACTACTCGTCGGAAATGAGTCGTTTTCGAGATATCCGATAATTTATGTCACGTAGCTAGTGCCTACTGTTCTAGTGCACACTTAATGGGGGACGGCAAAAAAAAATGTTTTTTCGATTATAATGAAAATGGTGTCGTTGCAAAGATATCATTGTGTGAAGTAAAAAATTCAAAGGAACAAACCATCTGAAATGAGCGATTTTCGAGATATCCGACAATTTCTGTCACTTAATGCAGTTTCCTAGAAGTGTGTATTAAAAATGTGACACAAATTGTCGGATATCTTGAAAACGATTCATTTCCGACGGGTAATTCCATTGAGTTTTTTAATCCTCATTATGATAATTTTTCAACGATACCACTTTAGTTAAAATCGAGGCTAACATTTTTTACGGTCCCACATTAAGTATGTGCTAGTTGTGTCACATATATTGTCGGATATCTCGATAACAACTCATTTGCGACGGGTAGTTCCATTGAGTTTTTTGCTGCTCTCGATGAGATCTTTGCAACGATACCACTTTTGTCAAAATTGGTGACTCACACTTCGTGCACTTCCCTAGTTAGATATTCATTTAAAAAATTCACTTAGATTTAATTTTTAACAAAATGTACATTAAGCAGGTAAGATTTTGTAAGATGAGTTCCGGTACTTTGATATGGATGAAGGTAAACATTTCGAAAAATGGTCTCTTTGATCTTTTAGTTTAAAAACTTTCAGTATACAGAAAAATTGATGTTCACATTTTGAAGATTGAAATAACATTGACAATGACAGACTATCTGGTCAATTTACACTTATAGTCAGGTGGTCACATTAACAGTCAATTCTCATATTCACGAGTATGATATACGATAAATAACTATATAATAATATAAATACGATCACGATATTTATATGAGTACGAGTAAAATTTTGCAAAAGCGGTCACTTTACCCAGGTGGCCACTTTACCAAGTTGGTCTCTTTAGCAGGTTACACTGTACATATACATATTATCCGTACATTCTCTATGCACGTTTATATTTAACCTTATCATGACATTAATATTTTAAAATATGAGTTTATTAATAATCTCGTAATATATAAATATTGTCTGTTTGCACATACACACAAAAATTTAGCATTAGTTAACCTGTTCATTGTGAATATTCACTAGCGCCACAAGTTTAAATATTCACTTCGATTTAATTTTACGATCAAATTAAAATTTCGAATTCATTTACACCCAATAAAATAAAACTAAAATTGAATCCTAAACATTAAATGAAAGCCATGGAAATAGTAGTGTCTATATTTACCAAATGAAATAAGATCATAGGGAAATTGCTTTAACGACATTTTATTTATTTGTCAGATTCAGCCAATTTCAAAATATTCCACACTTTAAAAAATACATTACAGGAAAAAGAATGAAAATAAAAGGTAATGATGAAACGTAATAAAGAAAGAGAAAATAAAAAGAAACGGAAAAAAGGAAGGGGGTGGAAAACATTGATTAGAAGTTTTCAGTATTTGTAGTGATAAGTCCTGGATCCCTACCAAAAACAAATCAAGATTTTTACGAAATGGAAAGAAACCGAAGTCGAATTTCAATTTTTCACGAAAAGAATACAAATACCCAGTTTAGATAGCACCGCAAAGGAAGGCCTAAAAAAGGCCTTCGAAGATTTCTTTTCAAAGAAACATCAGGAAATAAAATCTCACTGACCACTTTATTTCGAGCCTAGTCTCACAGTACTTCCTTGTTTTTCACCTCTTTGAAAACAGAAAACAAATTTTTGATATTGCTTCCCAAGTTTATAAAAAATGTTATCAAGTCACGCCTAATTAGACGTAAAAAATATTAAAGATATTTTCTAAAATTATTTTTTACTAATTATTAAACTTATTAGTTTATTTTATTTCTGTCGAGCTATAGGAAAAAAATATATACATTTTTTTTTTTACGTTTAAAATGTCAACCTAAAGCACGAATGCAGACAATTATTTTGCAACTAATTTGTTATTTAAAACTTTTATATTTATCCTCTATTACTGTAAGTACAACAATGTCTCCAAAGAAATCTAACATAGTGGCTTCAAAATATCGTTTTATAGCAGTTTAAGAAAATTTTTCAAGGATTCCTTAGAAATTATGATTTTACTAGTATGGGTAACTCTTTTATATACTAGAAAATATATCTTTTCTATTCAGTTAATCACTCTCTGAGTTAAGTTTGAAAAAAAAATGAGATATTATTTAAAAGCTAAACATCTTTTGAATTCAAAACTATTCCCAAAAATATTACAACATGTTATCAAACAAAGCAGTTTTTTTTAAATTTTAAATGATATTTACTTCAAGAAACTGTGATTTATTTTTTAACATAAAAAATTTGAAAATATCCAATATGTATAAAATTTGCATTTAATTAGTTTTGTAAATATTTTGATGCAGACTGTTAATACGCTTCGTGGAATTTTACAGTAGTAATACCACTATTTTTATAGGGGAAAAATATTTAGGTCAATGGCTCGAAATTTTGCCTTATTTAATCAGAAATTTTTTATAAGAAGAGATTTCTACCGAAGAATTTCGTACTCGGAAAATTCCATAAGATGTACGAACCCTGTAAAGTAGTTTTGACAAAATTTTATTATTTCTGGAGATGCTTTTTTTCATTTTTATGTACCGTATTTACTCGTGTATACCGCGCCAGCGTGTATACCGCGCCCGCGTGTATAACACTCACCTCGTACCTTAAACAAAAAAAGAGCGTTTATTTTTTAAAATCTCGTATGTAACGCGCATCGTAAATTTGATACGTAAGTGAATGAATAACCAAATGAATTTCAGTAAAGAAACTCGAAATAAATAGCACATAAAGCCAGAAAAAAGGCAAAAATACATTTTTAGACTTCGAGCAGGGAGTGAATGACGGGAGAAGGGGGTGTGCGGGGGGGGAGAATTAAGTGACGGCAATGGCAATTACTAATTAGCGTTTAAATAATATTATTAGCATTATTGTATAAAATAGTGCAAGGAGTGAAATAAAGATGCAACAATAATTCAGTTAATAAGAATTTCCAAGCTTTAATGTATTTTTTGAATACATTTTTTGATTCATATGGGTATCGTGTAATTACATTCAGCATTAAAAAATATTCCACGTATAACGCACACCTAGCAGTTTTCCCCTAAGTTTTTTAAAAAAAGTGCGCATTATACACGAGTAAATACGATATATTATTTTCGTGTAATCTATTGCATTATTATAGAATACTTTCTAACATACTAACCCATACAGATGTAGATAGATTAAAATAACTTAACAACCCCCCCCCCCCCGCCTTTTTTAAAAAATAAATATGCAAAGAATATTCCAAGTATACACATTGTATTTTTAAGAAAACATCAATGAATTAAATTGGAAACAAAAAAAATCTCTTAAAAATATGTTAATTATAATTTAACAAATTTCTTTTCTATAATTACTTGATCAATTTTATAGATGGAAATTAAACTACACATTTCAATGCATCTGTAAAACGTGTCAGTGAAAAACAGATGGTTTTACAGAGAAAAATAAAACCTTTTACTTTGAATTTATGAAGAAGCTATCTTCGGAATAATTTAATACACTCCTGGACAAAATTATAAACTCAGAAATTTTTTAGTTTGTTTACATCATAATATAAATAAGCTTAGCTTTACATTAATAAAATAATGATGAATATTTATAATAAGACATCTACATTTAATATAACTTATAAATAAAATGGAGTAAGTAATTTAAGTAAGAAAATACATAAAGTAAAAAAAAATAACATTATGTGAGACCTGGACAAAAATATAAACTCAAAGTTCTGAATTTCAATATTTTGGCACATTTGATATAAATAAATGTATTTTATGATTAAAAACTATTAAGTGGAATCATGATGCATCAATACATTTCAATACATCAATACATGTTTTAATTTTTTCATAAAATAGCATTATGTGAGACTTGGACAAAATTATAAACTCAAAGGTATAAATTTCTATACTCTGGTATTTTTTATCTAAATAATAAATGTGTTCTGTGATAAGAAACTAATTCAGTGAAATTATTTTTCATATTGGTATTAATGCAAACGATATTTATTCATATTTTCAATTCTCTCGATGATTTTATTAAAGATCTGTGATAGTGTGGGCTGGTTCTTCTCAGAATAGTAAAACTGCTCTGGCCTTACTTAATGGAAAACAAAAAGCAGAAGACTACCAGTTAATGCTGGAAGATAATCTTTTGCCATATGGACCGTTGATCGATGGAGTAAACTGGGTATTTTAGCAAGATAATGTAGCAATACACTCTGCTAAAAGTGCAAAAGAGTGGCTGCAGCGCTGGCATGTAAATGTCTTGAATTGGAAAGCCCGCGACCATGATCTAAACTTCATTGAAAATTATTGGGGTGCAATGGATCGAATAGTCTATCACGATGGACGTCAATATCAAAATGCAAATTATTAAGAGGTGGCTATACTTTCAGCCTGGAGCCTGTACTCGATGGGGTAGTTGGAAAAATATGTTCAATTTATGCTGAGTCGCATATTTGAAGTTATTCAGAAAAATGGCGATTCAACACATTTTTGAATGTGTGCATTAATACTTTACAATAGGATTTAAAAGTACGTTCACTTCTTAAACTCTATAATTTTATGTTTTCAGTTTACACATATTACTATTTTTATATTACTCATCTTTTTGAAAAAAAAATCATAAAAATGCATCGGCGTATTGAAATATATTCATCCCTAATAACTCCATTTATTAGTTTATTATCGCAAAATACATTTATTTATAGTAGAAATTCACAGCTTTGAGTTTATAATTTTGTCCAGGTCTCACACAATATTATTTTATGAGAAAAATCAAATTATGTATAGACGTATTTATTTGTATTGATCCATAATGACTCCATTTATTAGTTTCTTATCACAAAATGAATTTATTTATATTAAATATGCCAGAATATAGAAATTCATAACTTTGAGTTTATAATTTTGTCCAGGTCTCACATAATGCTATTTTTTTAAGTAATGTATTTTCTTATTTAAATTATTTGCTCCATTTTATTTATCAGTTATATTGAATTTAGATGTCTTATTACAAATATTCATCTTTATTTTATTAATTTAAAGCTAAGTTTATTTATATTATGATGTAAACAAATTAAAAATTTTCTGAGTTTATAATTTTGTCCAGGAGTGTATATTATTTTTTTAATAAGGTGAGAAATATTATGGGATTAGTGCAGTTTTGATTTTAAAAACTAGGGCGGCCCCGCCCCCCCTGCTCGCTGTGCTCGCCAACCCACCGCGTAATCGCTTCGCGATTCCAAATTATTGTCTACCCCTGCTCGCTGCGCTCACCAATAATCCATGATATGAATAAGCAGTTGCAGACCTTTCAAATGATGTGTCACACAATTGGTGTTGTAAAGAAATTACAAAATGCGACGGCAGAGGGGGGGGGGGTTACACACAAGGTATCCATAATATGAATAAGCAGTTGCAGACCTCTCAAATGATGTGTCACACAATTGGTGTTGTAAAAAAATTAAAAATGTGTCCCCCCTGGGGGGCAGAGTGGGGGATGACACACAACACATCCATAATATGAATAAGCAGTTGCAGACCTTTCAAATGATGTGTCACTCAACAGGTGTTGTAAAGAGATTAAAAATGTGACCCCCCCCCTTGGGGAGAGCAGAATGTGTGGGTGACACACAAGACATCCATAATATGAATAAGCAGTTGCAGACCTTTCAAATCTTGTGTAACACGACTGGTGTTGTAAAGAAAATAAAAATGTGTCCACCCTGGGGAGCAGGATGGGGGATAACACACAAGACATCCATTAAATGAATAAGCAGTTGCAAACCTCTCAAATGATGTATCAAACGACTGGTGTTGTAAAGAAATTAAAAATTTGGCGAAATATTACAGTTATCGCCAAGTTGGCGTCACTTTTGACAACTAATTTTGGTCGCCAAATTTGGCGATATATCGCCAAGTTGGCGACAAACTTGGCGATTGTTGGCGGTGGTAACCTTTCCTCTCTTTATGGTAACCCATATGGCTATTGGTCTATTCGACTCATGGAAGGAGTGGACAACCCGGATTCGTTAGTTCCGGAAATCTTCCACATCAGCATCATTCCAGGAGTCATTCCTTTTAAGGCTAGTTTTTTTTTACTATAGAAGGATTAGCTTAAGTCGCGACACACAAAGTTAATCATTCGATATCTATAAGTTTAATCTTAGAAACATGTTACGCATGCTATCAAAATATCTTCATTTCTTGTTTGCGATTTGTTTAAAATTTAGAGAAAGCTGTTTTGCATACGTTTATATTAACGTCTTTTTTTTAATCATAAATATCTATTTAATATGTAAATTATCACATGCTATCTAAAAGTAGAACCGACATTTTTTACAATGTTGGTTCTACGCTTCGATAGTAAGTGATAATTTGCATATTAAATATTCAATAATTTCAAAAGTTATTTCACTGTTCATAATTAATAAATATGTATTTATAAAATATTTGTTGGCTCGAAAGATTAAAAAGAAAAATGTTTCCATATGAAATTGGATTTCAATATTTTAATATATTTGTACAAACATCAGTGTATGATAAATATAAAGCTTTATTTATAAAATGAGCGCATTGCCCCGTGTGAGCTATGATCGCTAACACACATTGATCCACAGCAATCTCTAAAAACATGCGATTTCAACCAGTCTTTAAAAGACTACGAAAGATCAAACTATAACTTAAAATATATATGTGTGTATGTAAACTACTTTTTATTCATTTTCCTTTTATTCGGGGATTTTAAGATCGAATTAGCTGATGTTAAACATCTACTCACTATTTGTATGCTTAATTAAAAGAAATCAACTAAACAACTGAAATAAATAAAGTCCTTGCCTCCTGGTATTTTTATTAAATTTTTCATTCTCATTTTAATATTCCCGTGAAAGTACTTTTATTGTTGGAAATTAAATATTATTTGTGTCGTTTAGAATACACATCAATAGTTTAAAAGATCATTTTAAAATATGGCTTAAATATCCTGCCTAAATGTATTGATTTTAATTTTAACTGCTTTGAAATATTACTTGGTCATTTTAAAATGTGAAGTATTTTTTTAATTGTTGCTTTTAACATATGTTAATGATTTTATTAGTTTAAAGTTTTTCTCTCTATTTGATATTTGCGTGTAAATACGTTTGTTACTAGAAAATAATATTTTACTATAGAATTATATATATATCTTAGAATTAGGAACAATAGTTCAAAAGATAATTTATAAATGTGAAATACCTCACGCCAGCATATTTTTTAATTTAAACTGTTTGAAACATTATTATTTGGCTATTTTAAACATGACGTATTTTTTCCTATTCAAGATGATAAAGTATTTTAGTGAATCCATCATTTAAATTTTTCTCTCTCTTTTAATAATTGCATATTAACATAGTTTTTATGAGTAATTTTCAATATTTTCCCTATTTTAACTCGCAATCATTTATGTTTCAGCTATTTTTTTTTCTTTTTAAGGTGTGTGTAAATAAATTTTTAATTTCAAAAGATTTTATTCAATGAACATTTGGCAACATTTTAAAATAATAACCTTTCCTAAAATAAGTAACGAATGTCTATCTATCTATCTATCGATAGATAGATGTCTATCTATCTATATATATATATCTATAGATAGATAGATAGACAGATAGATAGATAACAAAAAATAGGAAAACAAAAAATATGATATTTTGCAATTACTCGGTTCAATATCAGAGGTTTTTTTTTTTTTTTGAGATTGTATTGATATTTTGTAATCAGTAAAGTCGATAATCAGGCCCCTATTTTTTCCTTCTTTAAAATACGATCTTTCATGTGGCGTCTATTTTTAGATAAGGTTTTCCCATGTTTGATTATTTACGTCTAACCATTTTTTTTTTCATTTTTTTTTTGCTTTCTTCTTTATCAACAACGACATTTCAACAACAACGATAACTATTTAAAGATATATTCTTCTAAATGTAAAGTATTTAAAAAAATAAATTAAATTAAATTAAAATCTGGCATCCCATTGCCCAAAGAGAAATGTTTTAATGTTTCCCACTGTGCTAGTAAAAATCAAATCCTGGCATATGTAAAAACAGAGTCATATATTAATCAAGCCATGGATTAAACATTAATATTCCTGAACCTAACATAAAAAATATAATTCAATTTTGCAATTTTCCGTTTGGTACATTTTTAAAATTCTAAATTTCGCATATTGTTAATTTTTACACAATCGTATGTTTTTTACACCGTCGCTGCAACATTTGCTTCATTAAAAAAAAAATAAAATAAAAAAAAACTGTTAAATGAAATTTGTTTCAAAGCTCTATCCCAATTTTTTGTTGAATGATTAATTTTTTACTAGTTTTTAGTAAATTGTTTTGTCATCGTGGCAATAGAAGTATTACAAAAATGCGGGCATCACAAGGTCTCATATATATCTATTCATTACACAGCCACATTCTATAACAGCCATTTTCCAAAAGATTAATAAGATTTCACATTGCAATTAAATATTTTTCATACATTAACATGCAATGCTACTGTTCTTTAAATTGTCTTTTCATTTTGCCAAACATTAATTCTCAAACATTTTAAGCGTAATATTTTAAGTTAACAGAGAATTTTTATTAAATAATGCGTGTACAGGAAAATAGTGTGATTGTGAAGTTTTAAAGAAAATGCTTTTTGGCTTAAATAATAAAAACACATGTAACCTTTTTTTTTTTCAGTTTTTAGAAAAAATTGCTTTTACTTTAATAACTTTAACACTAGCTCTCCATATAAATGAATTAGTGTTTAACGAATATTTCACTCTCTGAAAGAAAACTGTTGTTGTTATTCTTAATATTGAACTAATATTCATATGACAATAGCCTAAGGAAGAATTTTTGATGATGTTTAGAAAATATAGTATTACAATAAGATTTAACTTATATTACAAGTTTCTAATATTTTTTGCGCTTTATTAAATACGATTTTTTCAAAAAAGTAGCTTTTAAATTAAATTTAATGAGTGAAATATATATTAAAAATAAAAGAATCGAAAACGGCGCAAAGTTAATTCGAAAAAATATTATTATTATTATTATTATTACTAAATGCCGTAACATAAATGAAGTCATTTAGTAAATGCATAGACATATATTAACATTACTACATGTACCGGGTGTCCCAAAATGATTGATGGATTTTAAAATTCAATAACTTGCAAACGGTGACAACTATTTAAAAATTTTTTGCAGGAGGGTTATGTATAATGTCATGAGTTTTTGTACCGTAATTTTTTATTTTAGTTCGCATCGCAAACAATAGGTGGCGCTGACGGCGATTGAAGGCCAGGTCGACGGTTCACTCAGCACTGATCACCTGGCCTTCGATCGCCTTCAGCGCCACCTATTGTTTGAGATGCGAATTAAAATAAAAAATTGCGGTAAAAAAACTCCTGACATTAAACATAACCCTCCTGGAATTTTTTATAAATCGCTGTAAAGTTATTGAATTTTAAAATCCATCAGTCATTTTTGGGACACCCGGTAATTAGTAGCAAAAGTATTTCTCAAAGTAAAATTTTACTCCATTAAAGGACATGATAGCTGAGCAAAACGACAAAATTGTAATTTTTTTTTCTCTGTAATTTGTTTTAAATATTAATAAGAGAAGGATTTTCTAACATGGTATAGTTATTTTGTTACGTATATGCTTATAAATCTTGAAAATATCAATCATAGCTTATCTCTTCTTAAAACTGGATTATATTTGTAAAATCATATTAATTTAAATAAAGTTTCAACTGCAGTGAAACCTGAAGCCTAGTAAACGGATATATCCGGTCACAGCAGTGAGAAGGTTAATAGTAGACCAGAGCCGAAAGTGTTTAATGTTCAGGAATGCACTGTAAAAGAAAAAAAAATTAAAGAGGTTACTAAAAATTTCTTAGTAAATTTGTATTCCACAGAATTTTTCAGTAACCATTACAAACTTTTTTTTGCAATTGAAACAAACATTTCTTTTGTAAACTAAACATTTTTTTTTTTTTTTTTTTTTTTTTTTTTTTTTTTTTTTGTATAACTAACTTAAAACTTTTTAGTATGAGCCGCCAAGCAAATTTTAGTAATAGCTCGAAAATTATTTTTAGTAACCATTACGTGTGCCCAAAGGGCAGGAGCCTCCTTCCAGCTGCATCCAGTGGGTAAAAAGACAGACTTCTGAAACGGAAGATTTTCGGTAAAGCCGCAATAGATGCAGCACCAAACATTGCTACCTACTCTATTTTGACATGTTTCTAAAGGGGAGGGAAAGTTCAGAGATCATTACCCATGGTAACTGTTATGACAGGATTTACATAATCCCTTTACTTAACAAATACTTACATTGGGTGCATATTTGGTGGCGGCCAGCATCAAACCCAGGTATTTTCAGCCTGGAGTTCGGTGCTATGACCACTAGGCTATCACGGGAACACCAAGTGAGTTTTAATAATAGCTATTAAAAATGTAAAACTATTAACTCTATTCGTTGCTAGCTTTTTTCTACTAATTCTTACAGATTCCTTGTAACCGAATAAGATTACTAAAAATTTTTTAGTAATTACAAGGATCACTAAATTTTTTTTTAGCAGATCGACACATTTTTTTACAGTGTGCACGATTAAAAAGTAACAATTGCCCTAGCAGTAGAAAACCAATATTTTATACTCGTTATCAATGTGAAAACAGATGGAAGTAAATATTGGGTTAAGTGAGATGAGATTTAGAGAGAGAAAAAAAGTGAATGGGGAGAAGGACTGTCATAAGACGAAAATACACATATGCATGAAGAAATGAGTTTCAAAACCCACTTTATTGGAAAAATAAAAAAAAAATAGAGTTTTACCAGTAAATCAATTCTGTTAGAGAATCCTCATTGGAAAAGGTCCGAAAAAAGTGAATAACTGAGATTTTAGATGGCGTAGAGTGTTTCATTTAATATTGTTTTCAAAACAATTTATCCTTTAATTGAAAATAAAAAAAATATATATTTATAATTATTACAGTCTTTCATAGAGGGTAGCATCAATAATTTTAATTGTAAAATAATAATAAAAGGAAGTTGTTTATTTGTTAGTTGTTATCAAATTGAAATTTTTCGAATCAAATTATTTAAATAAAATCCAAAATTCTATTTTTTTAATCCAAAATTCTAAATAACTAGAGGAGAGATAGATAATATTTTTAATTTCTAAAAACGGAAAAATGTGTTTAAACAAAATTTAAATTGCATTTCATTGCAAATGCTGAATCGTTAATCAAGTGAAAAAGTTTTAAAATAGAAAGAAAATGAAATTCCAAATTACATTTGTGTACGGACAGACAGAGAGAGAACAGAGACTAATAGGGTTTTGTCAAAGGAACGATATCCTAAAAACTAGTTTTATAGTGTATTTCTGTTCTTGTAAAATCTTGGTTTACAACGAAATACAATTTACGAAATGAGGGGTTTTTCATTATTTTCCAAGTTTTTCACTATTCTGAATAAATCAGGTTTTGAAATTCACGTTATCGTGTATATATAAAAAATAAATTTATCATACTTGGCATGAGACAATTTTGCTCTGTATTACCATCAAGTTGTTGACAATATACTATTTTGGTGTTTAAATAAATACATAAATTGTCAGCTTCGGCTTTCTTTCACAATTTTAAATAAATGCGAATAGTTTTAGTCTAATTGCAATTAAGAATCATGAAAAAACACAAAATCCTAACTATGTATTCATAGAATTTTAAGAAATTGGGTTATTTTTTTCGCATTCTTTTTAGCACATTTCATGCAAATGCAGCGTACACTGAATTAAACTAAATGTAATTCAATTTCCTTTGTACTACACGGTTCTTATACACTCACTTATAAACTAAACTTCAAGCAATGTCTTCAAAATTAACTTCTATCCCTCAAAATGTGCCATAATGATATATCGTTTCCTAAAAATTAAGATTTGTTAATTATTTTTTTTAGTATTTACGAAATATCTCAAAACATTTCCTTCCTTCCAACTAACAAAAGTTAAAAAAATAGCAGGGATCCGTATCCCAAATGTACTTCAAAGGAGATTTGGATTTTTTTTAAACCACTTGGTGTTCACACCTCCTTCATCACACAGAAACTACTTATAGTCCAAGAAGCGATTGCACAAAACCCTATCGATAACAGAAAAATGCCTTTATTGGATGGAAAAATAGTAATAGAGTAATCTAATGATCTATGTCTGCCGGAAGCGAAGTGGTGAATAAGCCAAAAATTAATACCACTAATGGTTGACTCGTAAATTTAGCATTGTGTTTTCCTGCACCTAGTTTTCATATTTTTTATTATATGACAAGCACAACGCTAAATATGCGAGTCAACCACTAGTGGCATTAATTTTCTGATTATGCACCACTTCGCTTCCGGCAGGCATGGATCATTAGATTCCTCTTTTACTATTTTTCAATCCAATAAAGGAATTTTTCTTGTGCTCGATTTTGTGAAATAGATTGTTTGACTGTTAAGAATCTTTTAAACAATTTTAAGCATTGATATTCTAGCTCACAATTTAAAGATGTTGTTTATGGAGTTCTGTGCAAACAGTTTAATACAATATACATAGCTGAATCCATTCGGACACTTGAAACATGGCTAAAGCAGCACAAGCATGCTTTTAAGCATAAAAATTAAAATTCTAAAATAGTTGACCACTCCATGAAGTCAGACTATTTTCTCGATTTTGATAATTATTTTTTAATCAGATCCGACTGCAGCAATTAAGCATGTTAATTTATTTTTATTGTTTGTTTCTGTTTTGGAAGCTTGGTAATCTCAAAATAAATTGCCAATTAACGAGGCTGCATCATTACCAACAGAATATTCGGTTTTTAAAATATATTTTTAAATTTTGATATTCTGATGTAGTTTTTTATGTACGTTAAACTGTAACATCTTAATGTTTTTTTTTTTTTTTTTTTTTTTTTTTTTTTTTTTTTTTTTTTTTTTTTACGGTGGAATAGTTGATGAGATATTGTGAAATAATTCCAAACGTCTTTATGAAAATATTTTTAGTGCTTTTATATTTCTTTAACTTTAGTGAAATATACTAGCTGTGAATTTTATGAATTTTTATTCAATATGTGCAAAATAATTACATTACCACAAAAAACTTCCAGTTCAGAACATATGCATCACATGAGAAGCTATCTGTAAAAGTTTCGCTGAAATTTATTGAAAACATTTTATGTTAAGAAATTGACATTGATAAATTTGAGGAGAAATATACACTATATAATCTACTACAACTAGAATCCCACTATCCTACACTATTTTACTAGAATCTCACTAGTATATTCTTAAATACCCATCAAATTGAAAGTATTAGTAACTATTCAGTAAACATGTTTACATATACATGAAAAAAAAATCTTGAATCCCAGTTTCGCTATTTAAATGATGCTGCGATATTTATACGACATGTAAGGAAGGAGTTCTCAAATTTAAATTTTCTAATCATTTGAAGGGAAAAGTTAGGTTATCATAATTTTTAAAACCTGCATCAGCAGGAATACAGATGAAACTAAAGAACCATCTGGAAAAAGCGAACTTTTAATTTTTGCCCTCTTAAGCACGTTTCTAAAATTCCTTATAACAGAAAATGTAAAACGACGGAATGAAAACAGTTTATTTTCTGAAGCCATTAATTTGCATAATGAAACAACGAAACTCCCTAATCTCCCGATTCTTAAACATATTCTTTCTTTTTTTAATAATAAATGCACTGACACATTCATAATGAAGTCATTTTTCGTGAAAAAATATTTTGCTAACAAAAAAGTTGCACTTTTTTTTTTCGTTATTTTACATACGCATTTTTTTATTTAAGTTATTTTAACAACACCTAAACTGATAATGACATCACTGGCAAACTTTATGTGAAAAAAAAGAAAAAAAATTGCGTAGTTTTTAATTTATAAGTCATAAAAATTATAATTGGAGAATTTTTTTTTTAAATTTATGGACAAAAGCCTATTTTGTATTATGTATTAATGTATTATTATTTTATGAAAACATACTTTGTATAAATCTGATGAAGAAACAAATAAATAAAAACTTAATGTATATGTGTTCGCCATAAAAAAGTCTTTATCAAAATTTTAAAATTTAAATTCTTGGTCAGGAAGTTCAACTTACAATGTAATACGTCTAAAACTATAGGTCCCTTTGAAGTGAAGTTTTGGTAATGAATCGATTTGAGTTTATAAAAAACTTCAACAGCACTATTTACACAAAAAAAGATAAGAAACAGCAACAATTCATTGAAACAGAATTGAAAATTGAAAAATTTGAAATGTAATTTAACAAATTAGAATTTTTAGAAAAAATATTTTTTCAAATGATTTTTTCAGAATTTATGTTTTTTTGAATTTATGTGTTAGTTTGAAAGAGATTTGGGCAGAATCATGGAAGTTATCGTGGCCATTTAAAAATCTCTCTCTCTCTCTCTCTCTCTCTATATATATATATATATATATATATATATATATATATATATATGTAGAGAGAGAAAGAGAGGTATTGATATAGATAATTAGATAAAATTTTGAACTGTGGTTTTGGGTTCTGTAAATCATTATCGGCGAAGTTATGTAAATAATGTTACTTAATTCTAACTTAGGGGATATTTAGCAATATTTTGTACAAAATCTATCTAAAAGACACGCACGTACGTCTTTCTATTGTAATAGAAGATTTTATGACGAACGTAAGTATATGTCGTGATATTTAAAGAGTTAATACTCAATTGTGACTTTTAGATCTGTAATGAATATATGTAGATATTTATTTTTCTAGTATGAGTTTACACATTAATTATTGATGAGAAAAAACATATTATACTTTTTAAAAGACATATGCTCAAAAGTTCTTATATTGTAATAGAAGACTTCTTAGCCCATGATACGTCATGGTGCTTAAGATGTAAGTTGCATTAGCTCATGTTTCTTAAATATTATGGAGAGTGTAGCCTTTTTTATCCTTTTACAAAACGCAAATGATAATAATAATAATAATAATAACAATAATAATAATAATAATAATAATAATAATAATAGGTAAATGACGAAACAGATTTTTCCGCTTAGATTCATTTTCAACCTGATCTAATTTTAAATGTATAGATGGAATATTCAAATAATATATATCACTGCATGAAAAAGCTCAGGCATATTGCCAGATATGGATAACAATTTCAACAAATAGATGAAAATGAATTATTTTTTAACCATTTACAGCACGAATTTTTCTATTTTTATAAAAAAAAATGAAATCTATGTATCTGTCCATTAATGGAGAAAAATGGTAAGAATAAGTAAATAAAAAAATAAATAAAAAATTAAATTTTCAGCTAAAATGTGATATTTATAGTGTGGGCAGTTAGGGTTTTAAAATAATTTATTCCTACATTTTTCAACTAAATGAGATTAAATTAATTAAATTCATCTTTTTAAAAATCTGCAGTTTTTTATATTAATATTTTTAAGTAATAAGTAAAAAAAATAAAAGAGAATCTTACTTTAATAACTTGACTAAAATTTCTGTTGTTTCCAAAAAAAAAAAAAAAAAAAAAAAAAAAAAGATTTTATTTATTGCAATCGGTTCGATTCATAATCTTTTTTATGATGTGTAATTACTTTCCCTAATTTTTTGAAAAAAAAAAGTACTTAGTTGTTGTACTTAGAATTCTTAATTTAAATAAACTAAATAATAGCAAATATATTTTCTCGTTCAAAACATGTTAACAAAAAATAAATGTTACGAAAGAATAGCTGGATATCTGCAAATAGAAAATCAGCATTAAATATGCTGATGATATTTTTTTTAAATTTCTAAAAAAAAAAGAAAGCTTTATATTAATAATTTTTTCGTGTAATATCATCATAAATTGATAAATAAAATGATTTGTCTCAATCCTATGCGTGTTATACTTTTAATTTTCCTATCACTGTGCGAAAATAAAATGATAATCTACGCCCATCATGATGATTCGAAAGAACCAATTTTCCTAAAATGTAATAGAATATGAAGCTTAATTAAATTACGTACATTAGCTTTTAAGGTAGAACTAGGGTGAAAATCGTGAAAATGGCTGCATATTAGAGACATCTGTTGGGAGGTCAATCTAATCAATAACAATTAGTTATTCAGGTAGGGCTATTGCAGAATTAGTAAAAAATGCACCACAGCAGCGTTACCTGTTGGGCAATGTACATAAAAGTAATTTATATCAACATGTAACTGAATCTAACTTTGATTAAAATATGTATAATAGTTGTTTAGATAGGCTATTACAAATTTTAAAAAATGCCGTTTAGCTATCTTACCTGTTGGGCAATATACACAAAAGCAACTTATTTTAACTTATAACTAAATCTGATCGTGAATAAGTTACTGCAATAAAGATATTGCGGAAATTGAGGTATATGCATCATATGAGCTGCACTTGTTGAGCGATTTTCACCAAAAACTAATCAGCATCAACCTATATTGACATCTAAAAGATTCTAAAATTTTACTGAATTTCTTGCATTAGTACTTAAAATAGAAGGCATTCAAACAAATCAACACATGCAGACAAGCACTCATTTACTAAAAAACGTCAAATCATATTTAAAATCTTCCTAAAAGTATAAATCCACAGATAACCGAGAGTCATTTTTTTTTACAAAACACGTACTTCGTTCTTGTAAAAAAAGAAGAACGTAGACAATATATAACATTTAATGTTATTGCATAACGACATAAAAAGTCAAATTTTAAAAATATGTAAATTTCTACAGGCAATAGTGTAATTAAACATTTATAAAATTTAATGTATTGATACATTATGAATTCGCTTTAAAGAAACTTTTTATGTTTTTATTATGAATAGAAATATTCAAAAATGAGCCATTTTTTTTGTTAGTGAAACTATTATTAATGTAATGTAATGAAAAAAAAAAAACATAGGCAAATATGCCTTTTTATAAAAGTGTCCCTTGACGAAAAGTATTATTTATGATTAATAAAAACATACTAGTTTATAGTCTCAATATTATGGATCTATGAAAAATTAAAACGTTAGTTTATATTTATACTGCACGAAACATAAAGATAAACATCACATCTGGTTACAATGCCTTTTTTTAAATGAATTTCTTTACATTTTATGCATCATTTTAATATCACGTGTATAGAGCTTTTAAAAAACTTTGAAAAAATTATGTCTTACCAGTATTTATTACGCAAATTTTTCATATTTAAAAGTCTTTAAAAGAATATTATGATAATAATATTTTAAAGGAATATTTTAAATTATAATATTATGACAATAATACCATTTCACTTATAATAATTTACTTAAATATGAATTTCTGAATAATAGTAATATACAAATATTATATAGGGTAAATTGGAAGAAGATGCCGTAGTGCCTAGTTTTTGATTTAATCACCTGTTGATTTTAATTGTTACTAGCTGTCCTGTCCGGCGTTGCCTGGGCCCGTGATGTTATTCAGTTTTCAAATGTGTTATTTGCTTTAAAATTGACCCTTAAATTAAACTCAAATTTCTATTATTTTATATCCTTAAGTCTTTTGTCAAAATTTATATTTTTAAACTGAAAAATCACGAAAAGATATTGAGTTGAAAGTACATGCAGTTTGGTACTTTATTTTCTATGTAATTTGATTTTTTGGAATCTATGCGAACGAAACCGCAACGGAATACTCAGATTATAACTGAATTAGTAAAAATTTTCAAAAATTTTATTTTGTAAAAAAAAGAATTCTATCCATACGAAAGTTCCAAAGTTTTTGAAAGTAATGTAAATCTAGTTTATTGAAAGGCTCTAAAAAGATCGTGCGAAAATACGGACATCTAGTTACTTTTAGCGTAGCAAAAATGTATTATCCTTAAGCCGGGATGTAATTCGTGTTTGTCGGTGTATTTGAACTGGTTAAATCTCAAATTTTTTTCCTAACAAGTTGCAACATAAATTAATGTTACGAATGAGAATAATTTAGCTTTAAGAAAATATTTTCGGTTTGTCAGGATGTATATAGGATTGCGCCCTACAAAGGCAAAACCGCAATGAAACGATTTGTTTTTTTATCGATTTCGTCAAATTTTTCGCACTTTTTATTTCGGAAAAATAATTTCTACTCGTCCGAATGTTTCAAAAAATTTTAAAAGGTGTAAATTTGGTCTATTGAGATGCTTTTAAAAGATTGAGCTGAAACATTTACGCTTTTAGCGTAGAAAAAAATATTCTATACGTGAGTCGCAAAGTGCCTCCATTTGCCGGTGTATTTGAAAGGGTTAAATCTTATATTTTAAAAACCGATTGCATCATAGATTATAAAAACGTTTTTAAGCTTAAAAAATATGTTTTTTGTTTACCGGTACCTATAGGATTCCGTTTTGCTAAGTCAAAACCACAATGAAAACGATCTGTTTTTTATTGATTTCATCAATTTTTTCGCAAATTTTATTTTGTAAAAAATATTTCTATCCGTCCGAACATGTCGAATTTTTTTGTAGGGAATATAATTTTGGTCCATTGAGAAGATTTTAAAAGATTGACTTGAAACATCCAAGTTGAGATAATTTTAGCATGGAAAAAATATCGTCTCTGCGAGTCGCAAAATGACCTTCTTTTGCCAGTGTAATTGAAAGGGTTCAAAATCCAAATATTTTAAAGCCAATTACACCATCGGTTAGAAGAAAGTTTCAACTTTAAGATCTTTTATTTATTTATTTTTTTTTTTGTTTACATCTTTAAAAAAATATGCCCTGGAAGAGCATGGACAAAAGGGAAAAAATGGTTTTGGAGAAAAAAATATGCCCTGGAAGAGCATCGACAAAAGGGAAAAAATTGGTTTAGGGAAAAACGACTATTTTTGAATATTTCTTTTTAAAGGGTTAACTGCAACATTATTTCGAATTAATAATAGCATTTGAGACCTAAACGTACGATCTTTCGAAATATGTCTTGTAAGTTTAACTGCGCCGAGCAGTTTGGTTGATTTATATTTTTAAAGAAATGATTCAAAAACAGAAATAAACGCCGAAAAATGCTTCTTCTTTCGCTTAGGTGCATAAAGGAGTTTGTGCGCATGTGCAAACGATTTTTTTCCCCGAACATTAAAAAAAGTGGCTTTTTTATGAAAGTGAGTTCCACTTCGTAATTAATATATCTGAAATTAATCAAAATATTAAAATTCCGAGCTTCAGGTGCATCAGGAGAGGTATTGGGCTACTCTCATAAAAAATTTTGAGCCTCGTACGTCCGTAGATTTTGCTAGCCATCGCAGACACAGACACACACACAGACTGACAGAGCGTTTTGTTCTTTTATTAGTACAGATTCATTGATTCATTGTTAAAGTTTGCAGCCTTATTTATGATTTAAAACACATTTCATTTTACAGATATCATATAAAGCTTCAATTTTCTTTTCGACATCTTACCCCAAAGTATGGCTAAAATGTTAAAAATCTTGTCCTAGTTTGAACTAAATTTTGGTGCTCAATATCTTCCACTGTAAGATGGTGAAATCTTGAACCAATATTTGGGGCTCATGTTAAAGGATAGTTCCAATTGTTGGGAAAAGTTTGAATTATGAAGGTCTGAATATATTTAACCTCTTCAGACCTGAGGTACACAAATGTGTACCTCCATTTTTTCTCTCATAAAAACTAAATTGTTCGATTTTCTTGCATTTTTATTTTACTTCTATACAGCTAAATGTGTTTTGCTTCAAAACAAAACCAATAAACACCAGCACTGATGAATATTACCTCATAAAATTAATTTTATTTTCATCCGAGTTCCGAAAATACCTTCAAGGCATTGTGGCCAAGAAAGTACGAAATATTCATGATTATTTAACTGAAATGTTTTACAATAAAAAATTTCAAGGATTTGCTGATCATTTACTTGTTTAAAGACCTTAATATTGTTTTTACGTAAATTTATACTACTGATAGTTAAACTGATGTTTTAAGGGGATTAATACTTTTACATACATATTTTAAAACCTAAATTACCAGTCCCCTAAAGTACTGATTTCATAAAAATGACTCTTTTTGTCATCTGTAGTGCCAGTGTAGTAGATATGTACACTGTTAAAAATCTCATACTAGTTTGAACTAAATTTTGGTGCTCAATGGCTGCCACTGTAAGATGGTGAAATCTTGAACCAATATTTGGAGCTCATGTTCAAGGATAGTTCCAATAAATGGAAAGAGGTTGATTTATGAAGTTCGAATATTAGTACGAGATTTCACCATCTTTTGGTGGCAGCTGCTGAGAACCAAAATTTGCTTCAAACTAGAGCAACGTTTAAAAGTGTAAGATGACCACCGGGAAGACACCGGTCACCTCACTGATGTAAAGTAGCGGTATCAGGCAGCCATTTATGCTTTGCAGAAGGAGCAGGTATTGGTAATTTCTAAAAAAAATCACATTTTCTCGTAAACAAAGACATTTATAGGCAATTAGATTAGTCACTTAAAAGATTTTGCACACTTATCAAAAATTTTAATGGAAAAGAACAATAAAAATACACCACTAATTTAAAAAAAAAAAAACGCAAACGGAAATAAAATTTCAATAAAGAACAGTTTTGCTTATAACTGAGAAGTTTGGAGCTTCCCTATAGTGCCTGTGCATGCAAAGACTACGTGATACGGTGTCAGGTTCAACACAAGCTCTCGCCACAAATTACTCTACTTAAATTACTTAAGTTATAATGTTCCATATATATGTAATAAATAAAAAAAATCGCCATTTTCCTGCCTTGAGTTTGTTCTAAAGTTTTATATGAACATACTTTTTTTCTCAATTTCCATAATATATAATTATTTTCAACGGCTAAAGTTCTTTTTATTTTATTTAATTTAACATAGCCTAATCTATTGATTATTTTTTTTAAAAAGAGCTAGAATGTTTCTTGAACGTCAATATCTTATTGCGAAATCTTAAATTCATTACACAAATCCATTTTTCTCAATTCAACATTTATGGAAAATTTAATTTTGTTTTATTATTTAATTAGCCGTCTGTTAGTGAAATTCATACGCTTGTCCTGGGCATATCACTCTACGGTTTACGCTATTTGTCAAATAGTCCGTGCACCTAGTCCCGCCCATCGGCCAATAGTAGAGCGCGAGGTGGATTACCTTTACCTTGAAAACAATTCTAGTGATTTTTTAAAAGCCTTACGTCAAAAGGGGAGGGGCAAGGTTAGCTTAGAATTTTTGAGAGAGTCATTTTGGTTTGTCGGAGCGAGTAGAATGCTTTTGACCTTCCAAGTTCAAAGACTCACTTCTTATCTCAGAATAATTTGGAATATTTGTGGTGTGCAATGTATTTCCGGCAGTCTCTTTTAAAAGTCCACTTTGTGTTTTTCGTATTCTTTTTGTGGTATATCTCTTTTAAAAGTCCACTTTGTGTTTTTCGCATTCTTTTTGTGATATATCTCTTTTAAAAGTCCACTTTGTGTTTTTCGTATTCTTTTTGTGGTGATACAGGCTTACAACAAATGTCTTATTTGACTTAGTGCATTCTCTTAAATGGACATAACGGAAGTAAGAATATTTTTTATCTATTATAAACTTTTGGAGATTGGAGATGTGTGGAATAGCCACTGAAAGTGCTCAAAAAGAATAAAGGACTAAAAACTGATCTCTTGCATTATTTCTGGAGAAATTTCCATACATGTCATCCCCATTGCCTTTAACTCCGGCCGCTGAATCAAGAAGAAATTCTCCTAGAACCAATGACCTTCATCGCATTAATAGACGACAGTTTACTTTCATCAGATATTCAGGTGTTATTCCACGATAATCTGCTTATTATTTCAAGTTAGCCGGCAGGATTTCAAGGAAACCTGTGAAGAAATTTATACTAGTGCAACAATAATAATTAACAATCTTAATTTCAACAATAATATTCTAAGTGCCACCTCAATTCGTTCGACGTCCTCTCGCGTCCTAATTTAGTTTATTTATCATTGTCATAAGCATAGTTGATTTTCAACTTAATCGATGCTCTCATCGAGTATATCTGTCATCGTTCAGCAGGGTAGAAAAAAATGAAACTCGTTGTTTGCGGAATATGCTCAAAGCATTATGTTATTATCAAAAACTGACTATGAAAAAGTAAACAAAAAAAAAAAATAAATAAAAAGAAAAAAAATAATAAGAACACTTGCATTGAATCATTGCGACATCAGAGTTTTTCGGAGATAGAAAATGAATGTCATGAGATTGGTTTTATTTATTTAATTTTTATAGATAGTGTTGCAAAAATTTGATTCACTTTCGCGAGTTTTTTTTCTTTTTCATTAATAAAATATAGGTTATGTGTCATCTCTTCTTAACTAGGAACGTGTAACTTCAATATTTTATTTTATTTTATTTTATTGCATTAATGGTTGTGAAGTTAATCTGATTTCTTTCTTTAAAGAGTTGGATTTATCATGAGTTTTACAGATATATAAAAAATATAATGTTGTTACATTTATTATTTTCAATATAGTTGGATTTTTAGATTGTTCTAATATTAGTTCCACTGATAATTTTGCCTGGTAAAGAGTGTTAATAATATACATTAAAGAAGGATAATTTATTTATTTCTTTATTTATTATTTTACTATATACATTACATTACATTAAAGAAGGATAATTTATTTATTTATTTATTTATTTATTTATTATTTTACTATTTTATTTATCAAATTATTTATTTTCTTTTCTGTTGTTGGAATGAAGTTATTATTATTTTTAAAAGGAACAAACGGTTTTAACTTAAATTTGGATTTATGTATTTAATTGTTAATTATTTTCCTGAATTATAAAATTTAAATATTTTAACTTATGAATGAACAATATCTGAAAATAAACTTGGTATTGCATCTTTTGATTTTCAACTGATAATGGACATAAAGTCATGGATTAAACATTTCAAAAGGGTGTGTACTATAGAGAAAAAAGATGATGAATGGAAAATACAAAATAGTTCGAAAAGAAAAAAGACAAAAAGAAAATACAAAGTTCTTTATTGATGAATGTTTAGATTGTACAACTTATGATGAAATTGTTGAAATTTTAACAGAAAATTTCATCCAAATTAGAGTTCCAAAATTTTCTGAATTTCTCTCATTAAAAGTAAGCGAGTTAAGTGGATTAGATTCTTATTTCAGAAAGAAAGTTGAGGTTGGAATACAACTTCAGCTTGGAGAAAATATAAGTATTCAGGGACTAACTGATGGTCTTAAACCAGAATACCAAAATTGTTTAATTGTAAAACCCCCTTCTAATACTCGCTAATGGTTTCGCAGTGCTAAACAACTAGCAGCGATTCCAACTCATACCCCTAATAATAATACTGGAAATTTTCAACAATTTAGACCTAGGCAACATCCCAATCCTACTCCTAGACATTGGACTCGTCCCATTCTAAACAACCAGATACCAAATTCTAATAATCCGTTTATCACTCCTAGACTGCCTACGTCACATTACCAAAATAACTATCCCAGTCGTCCATGTAGGTTATGTCTAAACAGAGGAATATAAAATGCTTACCATTGGGAGTGGAGTTGTATATTTTACTGCAATCCATTGCAAACTCAAATTCCTTCTCTTATACAACCACCGCCTATTAATAATGCCTGAACAATTAATTATTCCTGGATAAGTAGACAATAAAAAAGTGTGTTCTGTTGTGGACATTGAATCAACTGTCTCAATGTTACCTCTTAAATTTGTTGGATTTTTAAATGCTAAATTAAAGAATGTTGCATCTATAAGTATAAAACAAGCCGAAGGAACTCTTAAAATTAATAAATCTTCTCAATTTTGTATTAAATTTTCTATTATAAAGCAATATGTTGATTTTTAAGTAAGTAATGTAGGTTTGGATTATGCTATTTTAAATTTACCTGATTGTGCTAAATTTAATTTGAAAATTGATTGTGCAAAAAGTCATGTGCTATAAGGCAACATTTCTTTAAACCAACATGTCAACATGTCTAGTGATAACTTACAATTATTTCATTTTGATATTATAAATAATGTTATGGATGTCCAACCCGATTATGAAAATACCATAGCTCCTCAATCCTAGTAGCGAATTAATAATGATGATTATAATCTATTTGGCGATCTAAACCCTATTCAAAATGAAAATTTAAGGGAAATTTTAAGGGATTATTTGGATATTTTTGCCAAAAATAAATATGATGTAGGGAGAATTAATATTGAACCTCAGCGTATTTTTCTGAAATCTGACCTACCAATATATTTGAGAACTTATCGTACATCCACAGCTGATGAAATAGAAATGTCCCAACAAATTCAATCATTATTAACTGCTGGATTAACTAAGAAAAGTTATAGCCCATATTCTTCCCCCGTTACTTTAGTAAGTAAACGCGATGAAGGTAAAAAAAACCCGAATGCGTGTTGATTACCGAAAATTAAATTCTATTATGAATAAATCTATATGATCTAAAATGATACACAACCTTTACCCCGAATTGATGAAATTTTAGACAAACTGAGTGGTGCTCATTATTTCTCCACGTTGGATTTAGCCTGGAGCTACTGGGCACATAGCTATTCACCCAGCAAATTCAGAAATGTTAGCCTTTACTACCAGTTGCGGGCTCTGAAAATGGAATGTTCTCCCATTCGGTGTAAAGATAACCCCCCCCCCCAATTTTCAATAAGACAATTAAAAGAATTCTTACAAAAGACTAGGTTAGATTAGAATTACAGGTTACAAAAGGTTAGATTAGAATAATAGGTTGTTGCCTGGTGTAATATGGTAAAGTTAAAATTATTTACAACGTTAGAACACCAGAATATTCGAATTCCAAGCATACCGGTTTCGGTAGCATATAGCATACCTTCCTCAGTGCTAAAGATAGTGGAGATTTGCTCATATATATATAGGGAGGATGGGGATTCAAGTGATAAGTTTCTTGACCAATAGGAAAACAGAGGATCCTAGGCAACAGCCAATAGGAAAACAGAGGATCCTAGGCAACAGCCAATAGGAAAACAGGGAACAGTTAATAGGAAAATTGGGTGGAAAATGGAAAAGATATTGCGAGAATTGCATTAAAAGATTAAGAAAAATTAGTTTTAATGTAATATTTCCAACAGTCTGATAATGGTGGAATAGCAAAATCACAATTAACAAGATTAGGAAGATTTTTATGGATATGGAAAGCTTCAAGGAAGTTGAGTTCTTGTATAGAAGTAGGTTTAGTTAGTATCTTAACCGAATTGAAGTCAAAAGCATGACTCGTCTCCCAGCAATGTTTTGCGATTGAGGATTTCTTGATTTCTTGTTTTTCAATATATTGCTTATGTTCTTTAATACGAAATTTTAGACTGCGTTTGGTTTGACCAATGTAAGAAAGACCACACTGACAATTGATATTGTAAATGCCCCATGAATTTGATAAATCAACAGGATCTTTAAGGTTGGAAAGGTTGAGTTTATTAGTAGGAGTAAAAATTATTTTGAAATCGAACCGACTAAGAATTTTAGCAATGGAAAAACTTGATTTTGGAAAGAAAGGTAAGACAATGCTAATATTGGAACGAGTAGAAGACTGAGATGAGTTTGAGGAGTGAGAGTTTTGCAATTTAGAAAGGGCAGTATCAATAATAGAAGGGTTGTAACCTCTATCAAATGCAATTGCTTTAATGTATTGAATTTCATTATTGAGAGACTGAGAATCAGAGCAAACATGAAGAGCACGATTTATGAATGTGTAAAAGGCAGCCATTTTTTGACTTGGAGGGTGACATGAACGAGCGTGGGGGGGTAGAGAAACAGCGAAGCTTTTTCGATAGACAGATGTAGAGAAGCCAGTTTCACTGCGAGTGACAAGGGTGTCCAGGAAAGGGAGTGAACCATTATTTTCTGTTTCATACGTAAATTGGATATTGTTATCAATAGAGTTCATGATGCTAAGAATGTCCACAATATTGTGAAGAGAAGTGTCAAGTAAGGTGAATGTATCATCAACGTACCGAATCCAGAAAGGGAAAGAGAATTTATCAAAAAGAGAGCATTCAAAATAGTGCATGTAGAAATCTGCAAGGATGGGAGACAGGGGCGAGCCCATAGCTAAACCATCAGTTTGTCTGTAAAAATTGCCTTGGAATGAAAAGGTGGTTTGAGAAAGACAAGTACGTGTAAGGGAAATAAGTTCTTGAATTTCGAAGCTTGAAAAATGAAATTCACGGAGTCTTTGTTCAAGACAAGAGAGGGCGCCATTTATCGGGACATTTGTGAAAAGGGATTTAACGTCAAATGAAACCATAGTGAAATTAGTCGGAGACAAATTTTGTATCATTTTGGCAAAGGTGATGGAATTCTTCACAGTGTATAAATTTGCTGATAGAAGGGGAGAAAATATTGTTGTTAAATATTTTGCTAAATTGTAAGAGGCTGTGCCAATATTTGAAACAATCGGACGAAAAGGGATATTGGGTTTGTGGACTTTAGGAAGAGCATAAAATCTTGCACAGTGTGCAGCAGAGGGAGAAATGTAGGGATGAGAAGACTTAGGCAAGAGAGGACAGGATTTAACTATGGACTTAATTACTGATAATTCATGATCAGAAGGGTCCCGAGATAGAAGTTTATATGGGCCATCTTTAATAAGGTTAGTTACTCCATCAATATAATGCTTTTTATCTAGAACGACAATCTGGCCCCCCTTATCAGCTTTCGTAATTACAATATTGTTATTTGATTTAAGGTCTTTCAAAGCAGTTTTTTCAACAGGAGTGAGATTAGAATTTATACTGGAATTGAAATCAACATTAGCCATAATGAGATGACGTAAACTATCTTTCTGAACTTCAGTAAGACGACTGTTTTTGAATGCTTTTTCAATAGGAGCAATTAATTGGGGGAAAGAAGCTTTTTTAGATATTGCAAAATTGGAATTAAGTTTGAGAACTGAATATTGCGTTTCGGAAATATCAGAGCCAGAAAGGTTGATTACAGCATTCTGATTGACACTGGGGAGATCAGTAGGTACCAAGGGAACGGACAACTCAAGCAGACGGGTAAATTTGGAATTGAGTTTCTGGGCGTGTTTTCTGGAAATATTTTCAGCATGGTGCCAGGAATTAATATCTATGGACTTAAAATCAGAAAGATTAGCTGCCAAATTTAAGTGTAAATCAAGTAATTCCTTTTCAATTTTGGAAAGGGAGAGACGAGTATCTTTAATGACGGCCCGGAGAATAGCAAAGTGAGATCTAAAGACAGCCTTTTTGACAAAGTGTGAACTAGAAACACTGCATTTTAAAGTAATGAATTTTGGGATGATGCGTTGGCGTTTGCAACGGAGAAGGAAACTCAGTTTATTGAGTGATTTGAACTTTTTTGCCCGCAGGCGGAAGAAAAGATTAATAAGCTTTCTGTCCATATGAGGAATGAAGTTGCTGACCCAATCTCCCCCTCTAATGAGACTTCTCAGATTGGGTTGCTCAGCAATTAAATGAGCAAATCCTATAGAAACAATGCCCGTTAAAGCTAGAACAATAATAGGTTGTTGCCTGGTGTAATATGGTAAAGTTAAAATTATTTACAACGTTAGAACACCAGAATATTCGAATTCCAAGCATACCGGTTTCGGTAGCATATAGCATACCTTCCTCAGTGCTAAAGATAGTGGAGATTTGCTCATATATATATAGGGAGGATGGGGATTCAAGTGATAAGTTTCTTGACCAATAGGAAAACAGAGGATCCTAGGCAACAGCCAATAGGAAAACAGAGGATCCTAGGCTACAGCCAATAGGAAAACAGGGAACAGTTAATAGGAAAATTGGGTGGAAAATGGAAAAGATATTGCGAGAATTGCATTAAAAGATTAAGAAAAATTAGTTTTAATGTAATATTTCCAACAGTCTGATAATGGTGGAATAGCAAAATCATAATTAACAAGATTAGGAAGATTTTTATGGATATGGAAAGCTTCAAGGAAGTTGAGTTCTTGTATAGAAGTAGGTTTAGTTAGTATCTTAACCGAATTGAAGTCAAAAGCATGACTCGTCTCCCAGCAATGTTTTGCGATTGAGGATTTCTTGATTTCTTGTTTTTCAATATATTGCTTATGTTCTTTAATACGAAATTTTAGACTGCGTTTGGTTTGACCAATGTAAGAAAGACCACACTGACAATTGATATTGTAAATGCCCCATGAATTTGATAAATCAACAGGATCTTTAAGGTTGGAAAGGTTGAGTTTATTAGTAGGAGTAAAAATTATTTTGAAATCGAACCGACTAAGAATTTTAGCAATGGAAAAACTTGATTTTGGAAAGAAAGGTAAGACAATGCTAATATTGGAACGAGTAGAAGACTGAGATGAGTTTGAGGAGTGAGAGTTTTGCAATTTAGAAAGGGCAGTATCAATAATAGAAGGGTTGTAACCTCTATCAAATGCAATTGCTTTAATGTATTGAATTTCATTATTGAGAGACTGAGAATCAGAGCAAACATGAAGAGCACGATTTATGAATGTGTAAAAGGCAGCCATTTTTTGACTTGGAGGGTGACATGAACGAGCGTGGGGGGGTAGAGAAACAGCGAAGCTTTTTCGATAGACAGATGTAGAGAAGCCAGTTTCACTGCGAGTGACAAGGGTGTCCAGGAAAGGGAGTGAACCATTATTTTCTGTTTCATACGTAAATTGGATATTGTTATCAATAGAGTTCATGATGCTAAGAATGTCCACAATATTGTGAAGAGAAGTGTCAAGTAAGGTGAATGTATCATCAACGTACCGAATCCAGAAAGGGAAAGAGAATTTATCAAAAAGAGAGCATTCAAAATAGTGCATGTAGAAATCTGCAAGGATGGGAGACAGGGGCGAGCCCATAGCTAAACCATCAGTTTGTCTGTAAAAATTGCCTTGGAATGAAAAGGTGGTTTGAGAAAGACAAGTACGTGTAAGGGAAATAAGTTCTTGAATTTCGAAGCTTGAAAAATGAAATTCACGGAGTCTTTGTTCAAGACAAGAGAGGGCGCCATTTATCGGGACATTTGTGAAAAGGGATTTAACGTCAAATGAAACCATAGTGAAATTAGTCGGAGACAAATTTTGTATCATTTTGGCAAAGGTGATGGAATTCTTCACAGTGTATAAATTTGCTGATAGAAGGGGAGAAAATATTGTTGTTAAATATTTTGCTAAATTGTAAGAGGCTGTGCCAATATTTGAAACAATCGGACGAAAAGGGATATTGGGTTTGTGGACTTTAGGAAGAGCATAAAATCTTGCACAGTGTGCAGCAGAGGGAGAAATGTAGGGATGAGAAGACTTAGGCAAGAGAGGACAGGATTTAACTATGGACTTAATTACTGATAATTCATGATCAGAAGGGTCCCGAGATAGAAGTTTATATGGGCCATCTTTAATAAGGTTAGTTACTCCATCAATATAATGCTTTTTATCTAGAACGACAATCTGGCCCCCCTTATCAGCTTTCGTAATTACAATATTGTTATTTGATTTAAGGTCTTTCAAAGCAGTTTTTTCAACAGGAGTGAGATTAGAATTTATACTGGAATTGAAATCAACATTAGCCATAATGAGATGACGTAAACTATCTTTCTGAACTTCAGTAAGACGACTGTTTTTGAATGCTTTTTCAATAGGAGCAATTAATTGGGGGAAAGAAGCTTTTTTAGATATTGCAAAATTGGAATTAAGTTTGAGAACTGAATATTGCGTTTCGGAAATATCAGAGCCAGAAAGGTTGATTACAGCATTCTGATTGACACTGGGGAGATCAGTAGGTACCAAGGGAACGGACAACTCAAGCAGACGGGTAAATTTGGAATTGAGTTTCTGGGCGTGTTTTCTGGAAATATTTTCAGCATGGTGCCAGGAATTAATATCTATGGACTTAAAATCAGAAAGATTAGCTGCCAAATTTAAGTGTAAATCAAGTAATTCCTTTTCAATTTTGGAAAGGGAGAGACGAGTATCTTTAATGACGGCCCGGAGAATAGCAAAGTGAGATCTAAAGACAGCCTTTTTGACAAAGTGTGAACTAGAAACACTGCATTTTAAAGTAATGAATTTTGGGATGATGCGTTGGCGTTTGCAACGGAGAAGGAAACTCAGTTTATTGAGTGATTTGAACTTTTTTGCCCGCAGGCGGAAGAAAAGATTAATAAGCTTTCTGTCCATATGAGGAATGAAGTTGCTGACCCAATCTCCCCCTCTAATGAGACTTCTCAGATTGGGTTGCTCAGCAATCAAATGAGCAAATCCTATAGAAACAATGCCCGTTAAAGCTAGAACAATAATAGGTTGTTGCCTGGTGTAATATGGTAAAGTTAAAATTATTTACAACGTTAGAACACCAGAATATTCGAATTCCAAGCATACCGGTTTCGGTAGCATATAGCATACCTTCCTCAGTGCTAAAGATAGTGGAGATTTGCTCATATATATATAGGGAGGATGGGGATTCAAGTGATAAGTTTCTTGACCAATAGGAAAACAGAGGATCCTAGGCAACAGCCAATAGGAAAACAGAGGATCCTAGGCAACAGCCAATAGGAAAACAGGGAACAGTTAATAGGAAAATTGGGTGGAAAATGGAAAAGATATTGCGAGAATTGCATTAAAAGATTAAGAAAAATTAGTTTTAATGTAATATTTCCAACAGTCTGATAATGGTGGAATAGCAAAATCACAATTAACAAGATTAGGAAGATTTTTATGGATATGGAAAGCTTCAAGGAAGTTGAGTTCTTGTATAGAAGTAGGTTTAGTTAGTATCTTAACCGAATTGAAGTCAAAAGCATGACTCGTCTCCCAGCAATGTTTTGCGATTGAGGATTTCTTGATTTCTTGTTTTTCAATATATTGCTTATGTTCTTTAATACGAAATTTTAGACTGCGTTTGGTTTGACCAATGTAAGAAAGACCACACTGACAATTGATATTGTAAATGCCCCATGAATTTGATAAATCAACAGGATCTTTAAGGTCACTCGCACCTTGTCACTCGCAGTGAAACTGGCTTCTCTACATCTGTCTATCGAAAAAGCTTCGCTGTTTCTCTACCCCCCCACGCTCGTTCATGTCACCCTCCAAGTCAAAAAATGGCTGCCTTTTACACATTCATAAATCGTGCTCTTCATGTTTGCTCTGATTCTCAGTCTCTCAATAATGAAATTCAATACATTAAAGCAATTGCATTTGATAGAGGTTACAACCCTTCTATTATTGATACTGCCCTTTCTAAATTGCAAAACTCTCACTCCTCAAACTCATCTCAGTCTTCTACTCGTTCCAATATTAGCATTGTCTTACCTTTCTTTCCAAAATCAAGTTTTTCCATTGCTAAAATTCTTAGTCGGTTCGATTTCAAAATAATTTTTACTCCTACTAATAAACTCAACCTTTCCAACCTTAAAGATCCTGTTGATTTATCAAATTCATGGGGCATTTACAATATCAATTGTCAGTGTGGTCTTTCTTACATTGGTCAAACCAAACGCAGTCTAAAATTTCGTATTAAAGAACATAAGCAATATATTGAAAAACAAGAAATCAAGAAATCCTCAATCGCAAAACATTGCTGGGAGACGAGTCATGCTTTTGACTTCAATTCGGTTAAGATACTAACTAAACCTACTTCTATACAAGAACTCAACTTCCTTGAAGCTTTCCATATCCATAAAAATCTTCCTAATCTTGTTAATTGTGATTTTGCTATTCCACCATTATCAGACTGTTGGAAATATTACATTAAAACTAATTTTTCTTAATCTTTTAATGCAATTCTCGCAATATCTTTTCCATTTTCCACCCAATTTTCCTATTAACTGTTCCCTGTTTTCCTATTGGCTGTTGCCTAGGATCCTCTGTTTTCCTATTGGCTGTTGCCTAGGATCCTCTGTTTTCCTATTGGTCAAGAAACTTATCACTTGAATCCCCATCCTCCCTATATATATATGAGCAAATCTCCACTATCTTTAGCACTGAGGAAGGTATGCTATATGCTACCGAAACCGGTATGCTTGGAATTCGAATATTCTGGTGTTCTAACGTTAGATTAGAATATTTGAGAGAGTCATTTTGGTTTGTGGGAGTAAATAGAATGCTTTTGACCTTCCAAATACAAAGACTCGCGTCTCTTCTCAGAACAATTTGGAATATTTGTGGAGTGCAATGTATTTCCGGCAGTCACTTTTCAGAGTCCACTTTGTGCTTTTATTATTCTTTTTGTGGTGATATAGGCTTAGAACAAATGGCTTATTTGACTTAGTGCATTCTCTTTAATGGACATGATGGAATTATGAACATTTTTATCTATTATAAATTTGCAGAGATTGAAGATGTGTGGAACAGCCACTGAAAGCGCTTAAAAAGGAATAAAGGACTAAAAACTGATCTCTTGCATTATTTCTGGAGAAATTCCCATACATTTCATCTCCATTGCCTTTAACTTCGACTGCTGAATCAAGAAGAAATTCTCCTATGACCAATGACTTTCATCGCATTAATCTACGACAGTTTCTTTTCGTCAGATCATCAGGTGTTATTCCACGATAATCTGCTTATTATTTCATATATATATAACATACTCACTTTTATAAACAAAGACAGGTGTGTATTAATGTTTGTTATGACGCTATATTCTGTTATTTTAATAATTGACAAAATGATTTTAAAATGTTTATAAATTGAGCTTTTCTATCCGTCTATCAGTGCTCTATGGCATGAAAACGAAGTGTGATTACCATGAAATTGATATACGTTATTGAGGTTTATTATGGTATTTTCTGAATAGAAAAAGAAGTGACAGCACTTACAGTTCATTCTCAGGGACATTCAAAATAATTCAATTACATTATGGCATGTGAAGAAAAATAGTTTTCAGTGTAATTTAACAACATACTGTTTTAAATATACTGATATTATATATATTATTAAGGTATAACTATAACCTACAGGACAACAAGTACTCAGAGTAGAATATGTTATGCATATCGTTCACCCGGAAGAAATGTGACACATGTTCCAAAATAATTTTAAGTTTTAATACACAAATAGGCCTGTGATGCGTTTGCCTTGTTTCACAAATAGTGCACTAATACAGTTAAACAGGAAATCATCTTATTACACTATATGTCCGTTTGTGACCACATAAGAGGTGTGGACTGTGTTGGGAGACAAATCTCATCCCTCACCTTCATTCCTAAGGATTTTATGCTTCATCCATGTTTTTCTAGTGCATGCAAAACTAAGTGTTACACTTGTTTTTGTGCAGATGTTTCACTTTTCTTGCGGGTTGAACAATATAATTCAACATTCTTTTACAGGAATTATCGAACAGTATTCTACGATACTGCCTTCGAAAAACAATAGCTTGTACTGTTTTTCAATTGTGGTACGCATTTTTAAATAATAAAAAATATACCTATCCATATATTGCACTTTTATTTAGTTATTGTATCTATAATTTTTGCATATAACATATAGGGAAGTATATATAGACATTTTCGTTTACTGGCTAAAATTGTTGATTGGGAACTATAAACTGTTCTATTCGTTTGACTGAATTAACTTTTAGCATGAGACGCAATATGAATACCAATTTAAAAATCATATTATACAATAATGAATTTTAAAAAAAATTCTGATTTTTTTAACGAAATATTGGAAAGTGTATCATAATCTATGACAGAGACTTACATTTCCTGTTTTTGTTTAAGAGCTTGCATTACGCATTAAGGTGAGAATAAAATAAGGTTATAGGAATGTACTTTGAAAGCTAATTAAATTTCGAAAATGCTTTTATCACAAAGTAAAACCAATCAAATTATAGGAAATATTCATTACTGAGGCACTAGGTTTTATTCTTTATTCCACGCAAAAGGTAAAAGATAAAAAAAGAAAAGTTTTTTATCCATGTCACTATTAGCTTGGTTTAATAAGATACTGCGTGTTCCCTTTTTTACGCTTAATCCTATGAATGAAGAAAAAAAAAAGGCTTACGTGATTTCCAGATTTCCCCTTTAGGACAAATTTATTAGGCGAAAAAGAATTAAATCTGTTTTATTAATCAATGCATCCTTTAGCTGTATGTACTTAGAAACCAGATATCAATTAACATTAAATAAATTTCCTTCCCAATATTAGTAGGTTTTTTTTAAAGATTGGTAATTCAAAAAAAGGCAGAATTATGTAAATATACACGTAAAATCACACGCAGAGAAAACAATTTATACAATACTAGCAGCTTTTGCCCATTATGCTGGTCATTTTCTCTAAAACAAACTTGAAACAAACGAAATACATCTACACTGTAAAAAAAATCTGTGAAGGTACTAAACATTTTCTAGGAAACTGGGATTCCAAGAACTTTTCATGTAACGATAACAGGAAAAATGTTATATGTAATCGATTCTGAATGTAATCTCATGTAATCGATTCTGAAACTTGAATTTTTGCTGTTACTGTTACAGGAAAAGTTCTTGGAATCCCAGTTTCCTAGAAAAGGTTTAGTACCTTTGCAGATTTTTTTTTACAGTGTAGTAAAGAATTTGAAAAGAATAATATCTAATCAAATACAGAAGAACTTCTATTAACCGAGTGTCGATTAATCAAGTTTTCTGTTAACGAAACCAATAAAAACATCCGATTTTTTTGCTCTGGATAAGACCACGCATTTTAATTCATCATTGGCGATACAGGCTCCTGTAGATTCAAAAGCAAAAAGTTATACTGAAGTCGTTTAACCAATAACAAGTGTCGAAATACGCATGCAACAAAGAAGCAATGTTACACCGATAGATATTTCATTACTCAAACATCGGCGTGATCGGACAGCCACTCATAGAAAATCTGATGTTTTTCAATGAAAAGTAACAGACTTTAATTATAATTAATTTTTCAATTAAATGCCGTCAGTGAAATTACGCTTGAAACTTTTGAATATTTAAATATGTGAGTATCACATTGCTAACATGTTGTAGAACCAACATAGTGATCTATTATTTAAGCTACGAGGGCGATCTCAGTTTTTCATTACTCACTTACATTTTGTTGGCAAGGCTGCAACTGCAGCACAAAATGATAACGTCTACATGAGCACAGGTAGGGAACTTGGAGCGCTATTCCAAGGGTTCCGGGTTCGATCCCCGGCTTGGAAATTTTTCACTGTGTTAATTCTACGACTTGTTAGCAGTGTGAAAGTCACATATTAAATATTCAATAATTTCAAGTGTAATTTCACTGTTGATATTTAGTGCAAAAATTGATTATAATTAAATGATCTAATCACCGATGCTTCATTGTTTCTGTGTCATGTTACGCCACAGGGTTGTATGCTCATGTAGACGTTATCATCTTGGGCCGCAGTTGCAGTCTTGCCAACAAAATATAAGGGAGAAATGACAATTTGGGATCGCCCTCGTAGCTTCAGAGGACTCAGGGGTTGAAAACTTTTCAAAAAATCATTTTTTTAATGATCTAGTTTAATTATTCAATTAATTCTTAATTCAATGCAAAAAAAAAACGCATATTTGCATTTTTAACGGAGTTACAAGCATTTATGTATTAACACTTTCATAGCCGCACCCATATAACTTCAACTTTAAGTCACGTTTTCTCAAAACTTGATTTTTGACGACTAACAACAAGATTTTTAAAAAAATGTTTGATGGAATGGCTTAAGATTTTTTTTCTTTTTTTTGCATGCGTATAACATCATTATCTATAGAATGAATTAAGGATATAACTATCACTTATTATAAACAATATTAAAAAATATCTCAAATTTGAAAATTTAAAAAACTTCTAAAAAATACAATTGTTTTTTCATTAAAAATACTCAAAATATTAAACTATCCAAAATATATTTATTCATTCTATAGATAATGATGTTATATACATGCAAAAAAAAATAATTAAGCCATTCCATCAAAAAAAAATTAAATCTTGGTGTTAGTCGTCAAAAATCAAGTTTTGAGAAAACGCGACTTAATGTTGAAATTATATGGATGCGGTTATGAAAGCGTTGATACATAAATTCTTATAACTCTGTTAAAAATGCAAATATTTTTATGCGGCTTTTTGCATTGAGTTAAGAATTAATTGAATAATCAAACTAGATCATTAAAAAAAAATCGATTTTTTGAAAAGTTTTCAACCTCTGAGCCCCTTTAAATGGAAGAGCACTTGGAGCGCTATTCCAAGTGTTCCGGGTTCATTTCCCGGCTTAGACATTTTTCACTAAGTTTGTTCTACGGCTTGTTAGCAATGTAAAAGTCATATATTAAGTATTCAGTAACAGACACTTTTTTACAAAGTAAGTTAAGTTTAACAAAATTATGAAATTAAATTTTAAAAAAAATCTAGAAATTTGTTTCGTTTTTGAAAATACATCTTTAAATATTTAACTTAATACATTTTTAAAAAAAATGCAATTTAAGCTATTAAAGTAACCCGCGAAACTTGCCATGAGTTTAGAGTTTTTTTTATAAAAATATAAACACTCTAGAAATACAAACTTTTAGAGTATAGTTAGGTGATATTGAACTACATGTTTAATTTTTTTTTATTTGGTTATAATGTAATTTTTAAAAAATCAAGTGGTCAATTTCAAAATGCTATTTTAAATTTTTACAGTGGATAAAATTTCATTGCGCGGCCGGTCTCTCATGCGATTTTCATTGTATTTACATAAACTGTATCTTAAAATCAAGATAATGATCTGGTCAATCATTTGAACTAGTGTATTTGTAATCGGTTAATTAAATAAGGAGTAATTAACATTTAATTAGAAAAATTATAAAGACTATGGTTTTTTACATGCATTCAATAGCATATTTTTTTTCATACTAAACACACTTTAGTAATCCTTTTTCATTTCCATGATAATATAAATATTTATGTAGGGCAAAAATTTTAAAGTTGTACTTCACACATTTTTGGAGATATGCGCGCAAGAGTAAACTAGTCGTTGGGGGTCACCGTAATACTTACCCATCATGGATATGCATAATATAATATATGAAAATAAAACATGTGAAAACTATTTACAAAATGCATTGCAATTCCAAAACAAAATTTAAACTTATATTTAAATATTGTTAACATACATAATAGTGCTCTATTAATGGATTGCTAATGAACCAATTTCGGCAAATTATAAATAAAATGCCAAACTAATCAACTAATACCGAACCGCGTAAAAGAAACATCCTCATAGCCCCCAAAAATTATCATATTGACTAACAGTTTACTGCATTGGATTAAGCGTCTCATTTCCAATTAAAATATATATCTGAATTGAAATTTGATTAAAATAGAAGGTCATGGAAAATCTAAGAATGTGTAAAACAAGATTACAAATATCTCGGTAACTAATAATCCGATCGACTTTGTTTTTTATGCAAAATTTCTGTTATTTTATTGTCTTTTACTTCCACACCTTAAAAAAAAAGTTCTAAAATTTTTATGTACCTTTCTTCAGAACGAATTTTTCGAGAGTCTGAAGAAAATAGTTCCGGATAATCGAGATTACTGATATTAAATAGGCTTCGTCCCACTTTTACATACTAAGTAGACACAAAATTTCAAGTGTCTATCTCAATTTTCTCGTGTGATGGAGCGTTTACAGACAGACAGACGGACGGCAATTTTTTTCTAAAACTATGTTTTCCAGAATCTGCGCCATCTAAAACGCGTAAATCCCTCATTTTTTTTTAAATTTCAAAACAATTGCAAGACTTACCTTATACTACGTTTGATAGGTAAATAAAAATGCATTTTTGAGAAGAAGCCATAAAAAGATTAAATTGTATTTTTACATGCAAAATATATAATAAAGGAAATAAAACTTAGAATTATTTATCGTATTCTGTATAAATTATAAGCTAGTTTAAAATGATAAACATAAAGTTATTTGTAAAATGCTGCAAAATATAGGAACATGTTTAAAAATTAAATAGATGTAATTTGTAAAAATATAGTATTTACTATTGCAAAAAATTTAGTTAAAACATATAATTTAAAATTTTGTTTAGCTTTGATTGTAAAGTGAATTAAATGTACACGTTTTATAAAACTAAATTATTTAATGTAAAATATAGGTTCTTTCATAGGGACACTCGTATTTTGATATCGGATTCACGTATTTTGCTGCACAAAAAATCGACGAATTTTTGTCGCCTACAATTGCTAATTAAAAAAAATCACTATCAAATTGTCTATTTTAAAATTTTCTATCAGATGAGTTAGCTCCTTAGAATATATTTATATTATCGTATTTTGTATAGAAATTAACAATAAATTGACTCCTTCTTCGATATTGTTTTAAAGCACATTTTGTATATTTTTTCATTAAAAAGCTAATAAATACTAAGAAGTACAATACTATTACAAAATTAGGAAAGTATTGTTCTAGGAAAAAAATGTTTTCTTCCAAATTATTTGTTTATTGAACAACACGCATTGGACATGAAGCCTGCTTATAAGCCATCGTCAATATACAGGGACGAGATAGCACACAAGGAAATATTACAACACAAGCGAAGTACAACAGGAGCTCCACACAACGTGTGTGTGCAATGGAGCCAGTGGGATTCGAACCCACAACCTCACGATTAGCGGCGTGATGTCTTAACCACTCAGCCACGGAGGCCCACCAAATTACTTAATAGCAAATAATGCTACGAAAGTAAACAAATTTTTCGAAAGTGGAAGTTGAAGTTAGTATTTTAAAGCTTTCTTAATATTGTTTAAGATATTTAACCTATAACAATTGCTGCATTTTAGCATATTTCCAAAGTTACGATAATATGAAAGCACGAAAACAAAATGTAAAAAAGCCGCCATAATAGCTCTCTCAGGATTGTTAATTCGGAAATGAAGGGATGATGTCTACATTTTCCCTTCTATTTCAGTATATAATTATCACACAGTTAAATGATTGGTATCAATTTATTCAGATTACAATAAACTTTCTAACAATGTAAAAATAAAAAAATTGATCTTTGAAAATTTGAAAAGTGAATTGTCCCTTTTAATTTTTAATCTTTAAAAATATTACCAGGGATACTTTATGGCTTATCAGTAACTATCATGCCAAATTTCATGTTTCAATTCCTTCAGTAACAGAAAAATCGCCTTTTTAGAAAGTTATGCTTTTTAAAGATGTATACCACCAGATGATCAATAATTTAAAGAATTGAAATTTGTGAAAATTCAATTATTTATATTCAGTTATAAAAGTATTTTTCAGTTTAAAAAATTGAATACACAATTTATTCTTATTAAGCGACATCATTTACACAAACGATATTTATCAATACCACCAACCCCTTTTGGGTTGGTGGTATTGATAACATACAGCCTTCGTTGAAATAGTGACTGCCATCGTCATTTTGATACAATTACTGTTTAAATACTCTAGTTGTTCCAGTTATTACTCGCTGCAAATAAACACACAAAGAAATGTTCAAACTTAACTTCTTTATACTATTAGTGTAGATAACTTCATAACTCACGTATATTCATCAGACGTTCAGAAGTTTTCATCTGCGTTAATAATTACAACTAGATTAGTTTGTCTCTATATTTTCCAAGGCACATCAAAGGACTATATACTCATATCATAAATTATATGCAAAAAAAGTTGGGAAATCATAAATATACAGAATAATCTTAACCTGGATTAAGCGAAGTTGCTAGAATGAATATGTAAGAGCTCTTTAAAACATATTAGTACATGATGTTTATATAAGATCACAACGAATAAGAAACTTTAATTACATTGTAATAAATTTAATTAGACAACACACTAGGATTATTTTCACTTCAAAGTAACTGATGTACTAAATCCAAAGACAATTAAATTTTGTTATCTTAAAGTATTCTCTAAATCTTTACCTTATTTACTAAATAAACTCTACATTTTAAATACACAAAAGGGGGTGACTGACCACAGTTTAATCATTCAAATGATTCACTACTTCAAATTGTTAAAAGAGTGTAATATTAAAACTGTAAAATAGTGTTATCTGATTTTTGACAACTCCATCCGATGTATTTTCAATAATAATAATGATAATAATAATGATAATCTGAAATCGCGCTCTAAGAATCAAAGATCTCAAACACCATTATTTAGATTTCAAGTAAGGACCTTTTTTACATATGGGTGTTTATTTCTATTTTCGTAACAATTAAATATCTCGAACCACAATTTTGCATTACATTAATAATAAATAATAACAGGCAACCGCGAGGCCGAAATTTCAGACAATGGAATCGCATAAGCTTATAAGAGAATATATTTTTTTTAAACGTATTTTCGTGATTATCGTTTAATAGTATAAAAGTAAGTTTGAAATAACAGTCGTGGAATCTTTATTTTAAAGTGATTAATTCAGTCGTCAGTCGTCTCAGGTAATGCTCATATACTCTAATCTGTTAGCAAGTCTCCCCCTCCCCCATTCTTCTAAATTGCTAAAGCCCATTCTTAGCAAAAAGAGTTCAAGATTTTCTCTAAGCGGCAAAATATTCTAAAAGAGATATATTTCTTTATTAACAACTTCTTTAGACCAATGTTCCCAACAGTTGTCAACAAAGTTAAACTGTAGGATTTATGCATGGTAGCACTGTATGAAGCTATTAAAAGTAACTAGCTTCATGAGCAAAAGAATTTTTCTTTTTTTCCAATATTTACAAATAGGTCGATAAGGAAAAAAATTAGTTAGAAATGACACATGATATTAAGCAAAATGATGAATTATGTTCCTGTGGCAAGCTTGAAAGCCAATTTTCGGCCAAAAACGATTCAATTCTCCACTCAGTAAAAAGGTTACGAATCCTCATTCTGTTGAGATATAAGTAGCTGCATCTAACTTCTAAGGAAACTTCATATGCGCGATCATTTGCAACTTGCTACTTAAATATCGTTATCTGTTAATATTCTTATCATCGGCTATTTTGATTTAAGTAGCATTTCTTGATTATGTTCTTTAGCTTGCTTCTTTTATTTAAAAATACATATCGCATCTTTAAATCATTCAAGTTTTGACGGAAGCAATATAGAAATGCGTAAGGAATGAGAGTCACCAGAAATTTTACTCACGGAGAGCTAATTAAGAGTCTTTCGAAATTGTTTTTGTGATCTTTGTTTTCTCTCATTGACTTTGTTAATGTGAATTTTTTTAAAGCCCTAAGTATCATTTACCCACTAAGAGCCAAAATGTCCCTACATGGAGGTAGGTCTTTTACAAGTTTTAACTAATATCTCCAAGGAATTAATGAAATAAGCTGCTAAAATGATTTTTTATTCGTAACATCTTTGTTGAAGATTAGACATCAGAAAGCATCAGATCATTGAAAATTCGTCAATAATAAGAAATAAAGTTGTATCCAGAATTATCTATAAATTTCTCGCTGCCTGACGTTTTACATTAGTGAACGGTTTAAAATACGTTGGTACCTTCAGCGCAAAGTGAATTGCCTTGCCTTCAACATTTATTGCAGCAGTATCAGTTACAGTCAAATACATTATAGCATTTAATCCTAAATACTCAGTATCTGTTTTCCTTATTTCTATCATTATCGCACTTTGTTCAGCGCTTGCTTATACAATAATAAAAGTTGACAGGGAATTCGTAACTTCTGTTTCTAAAGACGAAAGATATTCTGTGCATAACTGCTGCTCATCTGTTAATCTTTTTTTAGAATTTTCATAATTTCCATGCATTGTATTTTGTTCTTTGCAATAATTTAGAAACGTAAAAGGTAACAGATATGTACATGATAGTTTATGGTAAAGAATAACCACTGGAGGCACACGTTTACAATTTGTTCAATGTATCTCAGTTATTTATAACAATAAAAATGTTAATCGATCCATCGAGTTAGCCTCAGAAAAATTCAAAACTCATTATAGAACTGTAGGTCTGACAAAGTCCAGAAATACTTAGTCTGATATGAGGGAAAGATTTGAAATATGAATTACAACACACATAGGTAGTCTGCTATATTTCTTTATTAAAATTTGGTAGCTTTATTCATCTTAGTTGTTGTTACATCGTTATTCCAGTGATGTAGTGTAGAAGCGATTCTTTCTCCCACAGCAAAGCAGCTGTAAGTCTCATTTCCAATGATGTCGAGCCGTCGCTAAAGACTGACACGGAAGAACTGAAGTGAGCAGAGCGGCAGGAAAACATTATTTGTGTTTTGTAAGGAATGACGCAGAATGACGAATTCAGAGAATAGAATGTTGAACTCCGACGTTTGAAGTGTCTGTAATTTATTGTAAATAGTCTCCTGTAAATATTTCTCTTGTAAATAATTAATGTTGAATATAAGTTTAAAGAGTTATCGGTGCCAGGTCTAATTTAATTATGATTTGAAAGAACTTTAGAATTCTACAAAAATGGTGCTCTGAACTGTGATGGAATATTACGTCCCCAAAGCAAGAAAACTATCGCCAAACACAAAAGATTAAGTGTCTCTAATGTATTATCGTAAATGTCTTATTCACTTTACGTCACACGTGTATGGTTCATTAATTTTTAATTCGATGTTCTATTGGTATTTTTATCAATGTATTAATGTACTAATTTATTTGTTCTTTCCGTACTTGAATTCCGTACAATTATGTCCATTTGTATAATATGACTAATAGCTTGGCGATTTTTATAATTCTTCAAATTTGGTCGATGAGATAATCAAGCAGCGCCGTTTGAAAATACCGATTGAAAATCAACAAACGTGATTTCACGTTCACTACATCACAGAATTATTTTTCGTGTGAAATGCAAACCTGAAATCATTTTTAATGTCTGAAAATTTACATACACATTTTTCATATATAAATTCATTACTTCAAATATATTATAATGCGGAATATGTTTTTATGCATATACAGTGAAACCTCTAAATAACGGACACATCGGGAACGCAGAAATTGTCCGCTATTCGGAAGTGTCCGCTATTGGGAAACCTCAAAGATTCAATAATCATTAAGAAATACTTAATGTTTCATTAATTGTTTTTTATATGTCCTAAAACTTTTATTATATGATTAATCAGAAATTAAAATTATTTTTTTTAACAATAAAACTGAAATAAAATTGTGTACACCTTCATCCATTGTCTAGTACACTCTTATGAAAAAAAACTGTTACAAAAGTTTATTTTTGCCTGCGATTACATGTAATTTGTTTTTTTAATGTGACGTTATTGGACATTATAGAGTTCCGGGCGGGAAAGGGGGGGCGCACTTTTTGAGCATTAAAAACATAAAATCTGAATCATCAGGGGGATCATTTCAAATGATCTGGGACATGTCCCTTCCGGGCAACCTTTTGAATGGGCGTGGTTGGGGATAGGGGACTTTCCCCTGCCCATCCTCTACATTTATCTGTGATCACAAAATTTATGACATATTTTCCCAATAAATGTTGACGCTTTTTAACATTTTTCCCCATTTTTTTTCTCGTTAAAAAATACTCTTTCATTCTTTATCGCCGAAAATAGTGTCCGCTATTCGGAATGTCCGTTATTCAGAGGTTAAACATAGAAAAATTTAAGTTTTAGGAGTGGGGATTCGAAAATTGTCCGTTAAATAGAGGTGTCCGCTATTCGGGAGTGTCCGTTATGGAGGTTTTACTGTATTTCCAAACTTAAAACCAATTTTCTTAGCTATCACTTTGCAAGTGAACATTCGCACTCTTAATTTGACGTTCCAAACTCAGAAATTTATATCTTTTAGAGATATGTGAAGAAAAATATTTAATTTTTTCAAAAAAAAAACTGATTGATTTATTATATTTTCTTAAATGTCATACCATTTCGTCTCACTCGAAACATTTTATCTAGCGTTTTAAACTCAATGCAGACAGTCAGAGAATTGATAAAATTGTTGATTGTAATTACAATAACCTTTTGAAAAAAAAAAAAAGCATGTTATTTAACGCTTGGCATCAGATTCTGTTCAATCTTTCTAAGAACGTCGATTTTGAATTTTTAGGAGAAAATGGCATTAAATTAAAATAAATCGTGTTATTTTTTCTTTCTTTTAACAACAGCAGTAATTCGATGGCTTTCAATAATAATAATAATAATAAACATTGAACATTTTTAAATTTTAAATTTAAAAATAAAAATGGAAATATTTAAAAAATAGTTAGCGTGAGAAAATCTTGAAAGAAACATTTTTTATTAAAAAGAAAGAAAGAAAGAATTATTAAATTGGCTTAGAACAAACCTCAGGGTAGATGACTAAAGAAGCAGCTTTGACTTTTAAATACATAGATTTAAACTTGCAATATTATCACTAAAGTAAAATTTGGGCAGACATTGCAGACCGATATTACTAACGACTATTTCTGGTTTTGAATACGCACTGAGATTTTGGCATTATTGACGTCCATTTTATTTTTATGTCGATGCAACGAATATTTTTGATACTGTGTGCAACATTTTAATAACAATTTTAATTTTTCTTAAGAAAGGTGTTATAGTAAAAATAAAATACATTGACATGTTTCGGAACCGTCAAATAAGTTCCATAGTCATTATATAAATAAAACAAAATTTCAAAATATTACTCGGTCAATACAACTGACACGCAACAATGTGTCATTTGTATTGACCGAGTAATATTTTGAAATTTTATTTTATTTATATTATGACTATGGAACTTATTTGACGGTTCCGAAACATGTCAATGTATTTTATTTTTACTATAACACCTTTCTTAAGAAAAATTAAAATTGTTATTAAAATGTTTATATAAAAGGTGAATGCTTTAAAATCTGATGATTTAAAAAATCAATTGGATTTAATTAACTTTTTATCACTGTGTGCAACGTTTTCGATATTGCAACAATTACACTTTCACAAAACTTGTAATTGTTGCAGGGAAGCCAGACCTATGATCAAACAAGAATAACGTACAGTGCTTGAAAAACAGAATAATGGCGCTCTAGATAATTCTGTCCTAGGCCGTGCAATTTTAGAATATTGTTATTTATTTATTTGCAAATGACTCTGATGAGATGTAAACATATAAACAAACAAACTAATCTACAATGTTGTTTATAAAATTTTTAATTGTACAATATTTTTAGCTATTAGAAAATGTAAATTATTACAAGGACAAAATTAAAAGAATTCAAAACAAAATCTGGTTCTAAAGTAAGAATAATTCAGGATTTTTTTAGTTGTCATTCTGTCGCTACATATTTTAATGAACATATAACTATTAATTACAACTTTAAAAAATGCTGTACTTGATGAAAATAACAATAATCTTTTAACAATCTCTTTTTAAAAAATGAAAAACGTACAACAAAAAAAGATTAAAAAAAAAAACTTCACAATCTGATGTTGACGCTACATAAATTTTCCTTTTTCTAAAAGCTTTACAGCTATCACTTAGTTTTCTAAAATTTGCGTTAAATTACAAAAAATTGTTAATTTCAAACATATAAAGTTCTTCATTCTATAGTAATTTATAATATAAGAGTAAACTTTAACTATGTCCTCGGTGATTTAATTAGACTGCAACGTGATTAGTATTTGTAATCATTTGAAAACAACATTATTTATCACATTGATAAGTTATCTAATTTTTCCCTGTTTAAGTACTTTATTACGATCTTGCAAAAAATTTGAAAGAACACTATAAACTTTCCAAATAATACAATTTATAGAATAAATAACTGAAGATTGATATGTTAAGTCAAGTGTATAAAATTAACTTTTGAACTTAACAATAATACAACTGTTCTCAATATATAGGGGATAAAGTATTAAATTAGTTTTATAGGTTCTATTTTTTTACTGTATTTTCTGCAATGATATATTCCTCGGATGTAGAATGTTAGTAACAATGCGGCAAGAAATACAATAATTTAGCAAACATGTATGTAATCAATATAAGGTTCACATTAGAATGCTGTTGTGTGCCAATGCCATTTTTACATAGTTTTGTATAAATGTTCATATTTACTCAAGAATCACGATATTTATAGCTTGAATGCTAAAAAATGGCTAATAGTAATTTTTACAATATTCTAAACATCGTGCGAACATGAAATCCTTAAAATCCATACATTCATATTCAGTCAGATTTAAATGTTGATACTTAAATTTGAAACACGATGTCTAAAATTTATTGGAAATATTAACAGATTTTACAAATTATATACATATACGCTAAGTATGTGGAACAAAAATCGCGGTTATTTGTTATTTGTTTAATGGCAACGTTCAAATGAAACGCATCTAAGGCCGTGGTAAATTGGGTTTATTTACGTTTTGATTTTTAGCTGCAACTGTGGAGCTTCAAAATATCGTTATTTGTGTTTGGTTTTTTATTCTATTGGCTTAATAAATAAATAAAAATCATGAATTTTAAACGTTTCAGTTTCAAATTAAAGCTATGTTACTATCAATAAAATGAATGAAAGGATTAATAGTATTAAATATATTTTTAATGAAACACAAAAAAAATGCCACGGGTAAAATATTTAGTGATGCGCCAAGTTAGCATAAAAATACTGAGTGCTTTAATTATCGGCACAGATTTCGTACACACACCACATTGGTGTGATTATTTTCCTCATGCCTATTTGGCAAAATTTTCCTTCTTAATATATATATATTTCAACATATATATATATCAACTCTTTTCTATTTTTTAAAAAGGAAATAATAATAAATAAATAAAGATTAGTTAATAATTATAGAACAAAATAATTTATTTCATTTTAAAAAGAACATAAAAGTAAATAAACAGTTTATTAAAGAATAAATAACAATTGCCGAATTACCATATGAGGCATATATTTGCCTTTTTGTTGCAATTGCGCCAATGTGGTACGTATATGGCATCTACGCCTAATTCTTTAGCAGTATCTGTTGATTTGGTAAAAAAGTGAGCAATTAAACTATGAATGCAAGGAATATGATTTAATGCTTAGTATGCGTTTAAGGGAGACCAAACTGGTCGCCAAGGGCGGCAAGAAGAAATCGTTTTTACAATCTCCACTTTTATGTCTCATATCTATAATGAGAATCCAGTATTTACATTTTCGTGATTTTAACAGTTTATAATGAACTTTTATTGCACTTTTGCCTGATTTGATATCATTTAAGTAGCAATATTACAAAATTGTTTTAGCCCCCTCCCCCCCTTTTTGAAACTTTTCATTAGGTTGAGCAATGTTGTAGACGTATCCCGTATGCAAGTTGCTTTGAAACGTTTTTGGAAGAATTTATGTATTACAATAGAAGAATATTGTATTGCAGTCAATAGCAGGAGCAGCAAATCCACATGAAATTAATTCATAATATGAAACTTATAATAAATATACTTCAGTGACATTACTGGAGTATAGCTTGACTCGTAAATTAAGTTAATGAAATAGGAAATTCGAATACGTCCTTTATAATAGCTAGCGTTATTGAATTAAAAGGTTTATTTTTAGAGATTAACCCTTTAACACCCAGCGTCCTCTTTTGAGGACGGTTACAAAAACAGCAAGAAAGCGGTTTTCCCACCAGTAAAGAGGAAGATAAATATATACCTTCCTTTACGAGACAGAATCCCCGATAAATTTAGATAAAAGTTAATTTGATTTTAAAAGTGGTGGGAAATACAAAATTTAAATTTTAGCGAAGAAAATAATTCGGGCGTTAATGGGTTAAAAAAGTAATAAAAAATAAAATGCAACAAATTAACGAAAAATTAAATGATAATATGAAACTTGCGATGAATACTTATTACTGACATGACCGGTGTATAGCTTGATCCATAAGGTAGGATAATAAAATACGAAATTTGAATACGTTCTTTAAAATTGATAGTGCAAGTGAATTTAAATGTTAAAAAGCATGGATTTGAATATGAGTATTACTATAGATAAAAAAAAAGGAAAAATTAAAATTAAAACTAAAATAACGTTGCACATGAAGTGAATATTTGGAATTTCCCGTAATTTCTCAAATTGTGTACGGAACAAGCATTATTTTTTGCTATAAACGTTTACAAAGCTTTATTTGAATTGAAAAAGAGGATTTTTAATCGGCATTTAAATATTCCCTACAAAGTGGTTTAATTTACACAGTCAGGTCAAGCAGTAACATTTGATTAAAATATGTAAAATTTGAAACAAAACTTTATTGTAGCTACCGTTTTAATAAATAATGTAAAAGTAATCACCGTATAAAGAATATTTTAATATAAATTATTTATTTCTCATTTCTGTGAGACATTTTTGTAACAAATTAATACTCAATAGTTTCAGAACTGACATAAGTCAAATTGGTCAAACCAAACGTTGTATTTTGTTGTTGTATTTTTCTGTTTGGAAGTAAACAAATCTCATTTAGACAGAATGCGTAATATCATTAGTATTGTATTTAATTGTAGTTAAAGTAATGTCGTTTGACGTTTGAATAAATAACTTGTACCCTAATTAAGATATATCGTATAATAATGAATCATTGCAGCAAAACTAATGAAATTGTTTTTATTATTTCAGGATAAAATATCCAAATTCTTAAAGGAATTGTGATTGAATGTTCATCTTTACGCAATAAGGGTTTTTTTTTTCTGTATTGATTTAAATAGATATAGTGACATCCATTCACATAATGACATAATGGCTCTGTGAAATACACATTTGTGTTTGTAACATTGCGTTACAGATAGAAAATGGTTAAACGTTTTCTATTTATTCCGCTATTTGTTTTATACCGGGTGATCCAAAAGTCAGGACGAACTTTAAAAATGAATTATTCGAAAACGAATCAAGATGCAAAGATGCGGTTTGCACCGAACGGATGGAGAAAAAACCGGTTTTTGTGTAACAACGAAAAAAAAATAGTTTTGTAGGCGACGAACAAATGGCCCTATAGTGTTTTATTGCACCAAAAGATGATCTGCAAATGAAAAAATGTTGACAACTTACAAGTCAGCTTAATTACAGTTAATTAGTACTACACTAAATGTTAAATGTGCTGTCCATCATTCATAAGTGCAGCTGTGACACTAGGTAGCACACCATTCACAAGATTTAGTAGCATTTCTCGCGTTATGGCAGGCACATTTTCTCGGATGGAATTTTTCAGTGCTGCTAGTGATGCCGTTGGTCGCCAACAGAACTATATTTTATCGTTGCCCCACAAAACCCGGTTTCTTTCCCATCTGTTTGGTATAAACCATATCTTATATCTTGATTCGTTTTCGAATTATTCATTTTTAAAGTTCGTCCTGACTTTTGGATCACCCGGTATATAGCTCATTTTTAAGTTCTATATTGTATGTTAAGGAAATTGTCAGAACGCTCCAAAACTGAATTGATTTTCTTAAGGTAGAGACTGATACGCATTATAATTCGTTCTAAGATTCTAATTCGCCAAGATTTATTTTTTTTCTCTTACAAGTATAGGGAGAGGGGGGTTCACCTTTGAACATTTTTTCAGAAAATCAATATATTTCTTACTTGAATTATATTTATTGAGTTTTAAATATTATATAATAAAAAAAAACGCATTTCTTCATAATAGGAATCATAAATTAAAGATTTTCCAAAGAAATTAAATAAGTCGTGAGAATTTAAAAAGTTGAGAAATTTTTGTTCAAACCTGCCCCATGTAGGGATACCTTTGAACACTCAAGGGGCATCCTTGAACAAATGAATAAAATATGAAAATATTGTGAATTTTTATAAAAAAGTTGCATATGTTACAGAAATATAAAGTAATATGAATAAAATTAAATAAATACATTTTGTTGAAATTACTAATTTTTTTGTTATTTAACCAAACTTAAATTCATCAAAGTTGATGTCAAAACTCAATGTTGATAAAACACAAAGAGTCTTTTCAGTTGTGTTTGGTTGTGAAAACTTTTTTTACTATATCTTTGAAATACACCAATGCGACATCTGATGCTTCTGGAAACCTGTTAAATCATGAATCATTATTTTGTATTCAGGATTTGCAATTATTCAATAAATGAATTTAGATTTGATTCAATTTAGATTTGAAACTTCCCATCACTGATACATACAGAGGTTGGAATATGTGTGTAGTAAGGCGAAATTCTTTGACATTCTTAATTAACCTCTTTTCATATAAAAAAATTTTAGAATATAATATTTAGATACATTAATAGCTCTTTGCTTCAAAGTTTTAAGTGTTCTCTTTAAATTATTTAAATTATTATTTATCACTAGTTTATTCAGTGTTTTTTCGCTATTCAATGGTGCCCCATCACATGGAGTTCAACATTACAACGGTTTACTCGATTCGGCTGAAGAATTTGAATAAAACAAAGCTGATAAACAGAAAATGAAGAATAATTACGTTAACAATTCTGTTTATAGTATAATTATCCTTCACTGTGCTGCAGCTTGTTTCTCTTACTTAACATTTCTCATGCCTAAAATACAATTTTATAGGGAGAATCGGTAGAAAATCAAGTCTGCTTTCCTTTCCTTTTGTTAGTTCTACTAGCACTAGCTGTTATGTAAGTTCTTACGTCTTCTGTTTGTAAAAAAATACTATTTTCTAATATAAAAAAATTGAGCTATTTCACTTCAGTAAAAACTAATATTGGACTGTTGGGTGGGTAATGGTTCGATTAGGGAGTGTATGGTAAAAAATAATAAAAGGTAATAAAAAATACATGTGGCACTCGGGGACTGCCGCGGTAAAGCTATTGCATAGCATTTTTTATCAATTTATGCAATTATGATAATTTATATATTTTTTATTGATGCAGATTTTTTTGTCTTTGATATTAATTCAAGTTTTTCCTTTTTCTTTAAAATTAATTCAAGTTACACATTTAAGCGTGATGACCGATAAGAAAACAAATTTTTTTCTTTTATTGAATAAATGAGAAGTTAATATCGTTTAAAATATTTTTATTATCGTACAATACATGTAGGTTAATCAGAAATTTTTATCATTGAAACAAGAGGTTTATGGTAACTGAAATAAGAAACATAAGTTTGAAACTTGATATCCTCTAAATATCTGAAAAATACTGCATCAATGTCTGCCGAAGTATACCGAAGGATGCCGTGCCCAAGTCTGCCGAACTGAAACGTCGTTAGCCGGAGTGTTAGTTTTTTTTTCTAGTTACGGAATTTCTAGATTCGGTCGCCGCTCTCAAAGCCCGCGACAAAAGCTATGCGATAGCTTAATTAATTACCAAACAAAATTTGGAAGCGCTACGAAAATTAGATCGCGAGTTATAAGCATTTTAAATTTTTCGACCCTCACCGTGGGGGGGGGGGGTCTCCTGTCACCAAAAATCAACACTGTCTCAGAATGAATTAATAAACAAAATTTGGCCGCGCTACGAAAATTAGATCGCGAGTTATATGCAAACGACGTTAGCCGGAGTGTCAGGTTTTTTTTTTTCTCGTTACGGAATTTCTAGATTCGGTCACCGCGCTCAAAGCCCGCGATAAAAGCTATGCAATAGCTTAAAAAAACTGGAAAAAGATTTCGGTTGTCTATAGCTATGATGAGGCACATTGATACGTATCAATATTTCCCGACACAGAATGTATCAATGTGCCTCATGCAGTCATTTTGAATAACATGAGTATGATACCCAACTCTTCACAATTTACCTAACAGTAAAAAATGGTGAACTGATAAAAGGTAGCTGCGTTTTACTTTGACCTAAAAAAAAAAACCCACTCGTCCGATTTTAGCAAATTACTGAATCATCCCAAGACGTTCTGTATGCATTTGAGTACACTAGAATCATCTTTTGGAGCTATTGTAAAACTTCCTGTGATTATCTTGTGAACAGCAGAGGGGGTGCATCAATGTGCCCCAGTTCCCCTTACGGTATAACGTATGTATATGTGCATGTAATATGTTCTATGTGTTCTTCGATGTATAGCTTGGTACGAATTTTGCAGAAAATAAAATATAAAAAATATAACATAGGCACGCCATTTTAATTGTATTAAAATGTGCAATACCACAATAAGCCCAGTTGTAAATCTGGAAAAAATTATGAACGAATGCTATCGAAAAACAATGCCGTATATTTTTATAAAGTTGTCCGATTATCAGGATTTTCAGTTAACCGGATTTGCCTCGATTCCGACAGGTCCAAACAGTCAGCATTCTACAATGCTTTCAAGAGATTCTGTAATAAAATCCGAAATATTTTTTTTTATTCAGTAATACATACAAATTCTAAGAATTTTTTTATAATTTATTTAGTTATGTTGAAATAAAGGTATTATTCAGCATTAAAATATTACAAAACTTAACTTGAATATTTCTATGAAATATTAGTTTTTATGAAATATTGGTATTGTATATTTAAATGAATTGAAAATAAAATTTAAAGAATCTTTAAAGCAGAATGTATGTTTAAATGAAGGATTCATGAGTAAAAATTATACCTTACAAATATTTTTAGATGATTTAGAATAAATTTGGAATTAAGTTAAGGAAATAATAATAATAATAATAAATAAATCCATTTTATCTATTTATTTTTACTGTAGTAAAGTTTCTTTTCAGCGTTATAAAACATTATTGAATATAGCGTCCGCATTTTCTTTAAAAATACATAACCCAGCACATTGTTTTAAACTGCACTATAACTTAAACATATAGAAAATCAAATGAAGGTACATTTAAAGCGGAACATAAATTTACAAATTTAAATTTTCAAAAGTTTAGTTAAACATAGTTTTAAAGACTTGTTTCCGTAGAAACGCATATAAAATTGAAGATTCGTTATGGAATAGTTCACTCTTAAACACTTTCTTCTTAAGTAAATTTCAGAGAGTTATTATTTAAAAAAAAAGCAATGTTTTACTTTCTAAAAAAAAGAAAAGAAAAGAAAAACCATTGACATAATGTACGACTAAGGAAAAAAAATGTTAATATAGCAAATGAAGCTTTTGTGCAAAAATGTTTAAAGATAGAAAGTTAACGATTACAATGGAGCAAATAATGTATGAAAAGGTAGCAAACAGCTGTTTCAAATGTACTATTGTGATTCTTCATCAATGCAAACCTCCGCGAGCTAGAAAAAAAAAACTGAGCACAGAGACAGAGAAACGCAGGTTTATATACTCGCTACGGAAACGATCTCGCAAAACGAAAAGCAACCAATGAGAAGAAAGCAGCCTGATCAACTGGGTGGACAAGTAGAGACATCTACCGGAGAACGAACAAAACAAAAACTAAAAAGTGAGGGGGGGGGAATTAAAGGTTTCCAATTGCTTGAAAAATAAGTAGTACTTAATAAATGATTGACTAAGAAGTGAGAATTTTTAATGATGTGATAAGCTTCCCAAAAATTAATATCAAAAATAGAAGAACACTTATGGATAATGGTGGCTGAAGAAAAGTTGAACTTATGTTGTGAAGACCAACAATGTTGAGCAATAGAAGAGTGTTTAAGCTCTTGGTTTTTGACTCATTTAAACGAAATCTAAGATCACGTTTAGTCTGACCAATATAAGAAAAACCACGTTGGCAAAAAATTTGGTAAATGTCCCAGTTATCTAAGCTATCAATGGGATGCTTAAGATTTGAAAAAAGCAATTTTATTAACCGGAGAAAAAATAACATTGAATTCGGACCTTTTTAAAATTTTAGCAACTTGCTGACTGATTTTGGGTAAAAAATGGCTAAACAACCGAATTATTGGAGTTCAACTTATTTTTTTTTCCTTCCAGAATGGGTGGATTTCGTCAATTTTCTATAAATTGAATCTATAATTTTAGGGGGAATAACCACGATCAACAACAATAGCTTTTAGATAATTAAGTTCATCACTAAATAACTTGAACAAATATTGGAAGCCAGAAAAACAAAAGTTTTAAAAGCCTAAATTTCTGGTTATAAGGATGAGAAGAATATCTGTGAGGTGAAAGACTGCCCACAAAAGGCCTGCTTTTCTCTGTCTCTTTGCTCAGTTTTGTTTTTTCTATATCGCTGAGTTTTGAACTGATGTAGGATTCCGAAAGTAGATTTGAAACAGCTGTTTTCTACCGCTTCATACGTTATTTGTGCATTTATAGTCGTTGGTTTAATCTTTAAAGAAATCTTTAAAGAAAAAGGGTATATTTTTAGTATTTCAACTTTATCAAAATATATATTTTAACTATTAATCACCAGTGCTTTGAAACTGGACAAAGTTATTCTAAATTACAATGCTAAATGAGTTTGAATATTCCCTGTGCATAATTGTTCTGTGTTACACCACTACTATATTAAAGTAATAAAAATGTAAAATGTGGTCTAATTACAACGAAGCAAAGTAGTTCATCAACATGAAAACATTATTTGAATTAACTTCTGTTTTTTACAAAACATTAGTGTCGTATACATCATTTATTAAATAAAACTATAAATTATAACATAAAAAAACAAATGAAAGAAAAATTAAAAGTAGAAAATAAATTAAAACTGTTAAATTATCATAAAACTAATAATGCAAAAAAATACTTTCAAAAAATTCAGTTATTAAACTAAAATAGTTTTTTTTAATAAGTAATGTAAATAATTGTAAAAATTAATTAAATTTAATCAATTACATTCTATTTAGATTCAGCATCAAATATTATAAAACTTAATTAGTAATTTTTAATAGCTTCACGTAACATTTTAAAAGCAATATTGTTATTGCAATGTAATACATGATTACAAAATTAGACTAAATAATTAATTTCAAATTAGACAATATTCGACAAAATAAGTCATTTTTAAAGCAGAATATAAGACTAAATGTAGGAATAATTAGTAAAATTTACACATAAGGAATATTTTCCAGGTAACTTCAGATAAATTTAGAAGTAAAATTATTGATCTGATAACATACAAAAAGAAATGCATTAAATTTATTTCATTTTTTTCTTGTAAAGTTATATTACAGAGTTATAAAATAGCCTAATGTCTGCATTTTTTAAAAATATTGAGCTCTACACATTGATTTAAATTGCGTTTTAATTTAAAGACATAGAAAATCAAATGAAGCCACATTCAAAATGGAACATATATTTAAATATCCAAATTTTTAAACGACAGAAGTTTATTTAAACATAGTTTTAAAGACTTGTTTCTGTAGAAATGTATGTAAAACCGAAGAGTCGTCTGGAAAATTACCCTCTTAAACGTTTCTTTCTCTAGCGAATTTTACATGGATTATAAAAAATGCAATGTTTCATTTTTAATATCACTAAGTGACATAATATACGACTAAGGAAACATGGTATTTGTTTAATATTTAGAATTTATAAAAATATATTTTTAGATATAAAACTTTAGTAGTTTAGTAGTTTGCAAATGTACAAAATGATTCTAAATTATAATTCCAAATAAGTTTGAGTTTATACTGTATTGCATTAGTAATGCATTAATGAAATAAGAATATAAAAAATGGTCTAACTACAAGGAAGTAAAGTTGTTCAGCAACATTAAAACATTACGCAAATTAACTTCTACTTGTTCATGAAATTTTAATGGCCTATACATATTATTTAAATTATAATGTAAATCATACCGAATGAAAAAAAATAAATGAAAGGAAAATTTAAAGTAGATTAAACATAAAACATCAAACATCAAACACAAATTAAAGCTGAGAAATTAACAAAAAAGTAATAAATAGTAAAACAAATACTTTCAAAAAACTGAATAATTAAAACTGAAATAGTCTTTTTAAACTAGTAGTGTAAAAATTTATAAATCGTATTTAATTATGTAGTAATGAAGCTATTATTCAGCATTAAGTATTTTAAAACTTAAATTCCAGTTTTCTTTTAAATATTGTTTTATATAATATTTTTCATGAAATATTGTTACTGCAGATTTAAATGAATATAAAATCCAACTAAAGTTATGTTTAAAGCAGAATAGACGTTAAAATGCAGGAATAATTTGTAATTTTTACACATGAGAAATATTTTCCAGATATCATTAGATTAATTTAGATGGAAAAATAATGATTTTATAACATATAAAGGAAATGTATGAAACTTATTTAATTTTTTACTCATAAAGCTATACATCACGTTATACGACATATGTTTCCTTCGGCTGATGATGAGTTATATTGTTTTGAGCTCGAAACACGTCTTGCTTTGATTTTTATCTTATGGTAATTTTTACAAAGTCTATTATTATAATTATTATATTTCACAGTTCTAAAATACCGAACGTCGTCTGCATTTTCTTAAAAATATAGATTTCTATACATTGTTTTAAATTGCGCTGTATCTTAAACACATGGAAAAATCCAATGAAAGCGCTTCAAAGTGGAACATGAATTTAAATATTGAAATTTTCAAAAAGCAGAAGTTTAATGAAACATAGTTTTAAAGACCCGTTTCCGAAGAAACGAGTGGGAACTAAAGAGTCACAATGGAAAAGTACACCCTCAAACTTTTCCTCCATAAGCTAATTTTAGAAAGTTCATTATTTTAGAAGAAAAGGAAAAGGAATGTTTTACATTCTAATGTGACTAATTGCAAATTGACATGATGTACGAATAATGAAATATGTTATTTGTTTTATGTTTCAAATTTAAAAAAATATATATTTAAATATAAAAATTTAGTAATTAGTGGAATTTATTGTATAATATTATGACAAATGAGCTTGAATTTTTCCTGTAAATTCATTTCATTCCTTTAACATATTTTTAGAAATTTACATGTATTTTTTAAATTCAGGTAAAAAAGTTATTAAAGCTTATTCTAATTTTTCATAATTTAAAAATAGAAATATATAAATTTCAATAACTTGAAATGTTTGTATTGTATAAATATATAATACTAGCGGACCCGACAGACGTTGTCCTGTCACCGACAGATGTTGTCCTGTTACCGACAGACGTTGTCCTTCCTGGCACCGACTCCAGAAAATCAAATAAATGTATTTAAATATAATACGCACGATAAACACTACGCTCTTAATTTAATTTCTTATTACAATTATGTAAGGAAATGATTTTTCATTCTTCAGTATTTTTTGAAGTCGGTTCAATTTTTGATAGAAAAGTTTATTTTTCTCTTTTTTGTTAAAAGTTAACGATTTTCTGAAGTCGGTTAATCAAAATTATAATACAAACTATATTACTGTAAAGCATACACATTTGACAGGAGCGGGGTTCGAACACGCGATCTCTTTTTTCGAGAAGCAGAGCTTATATGTGACGCCTTAGACCGCTCGGGCATTCCGTCCGTTCTCTATTCATCGAACTTATTCAACACTTTTAATTAGCGAAAAATCACTAACTAATAGTTTTTGCCTAGTTACTAAAAAATTACTGAAACAATTTCGATGAAATGTGAATCTAAACCATTCTCGAATCCACTGGTACACACACACAAAATTTCATTAAAATTGGTCCAGTCGTTTAGAAGGAGTTCAGTGACATACACACGCACAGAAGATTTATATATATAAAGATAAGGATTCAAAATTTCAGGTTTTTGCGCCGAAGACATCGCCAAATTAGGAAAATGGGAATTATCTCACGAACTACTGGATTTAAAGAAATTTGCTTAGTACCATTCGATTCAGAATGACAAAATGCACTAAAATATGTTATCAGTTGAAAAATAACTACAAAAGCCGATTTTTAAGGAATTTTTTTAAAGTTCGTTTTTTTTTTCTACTCATCTCAGTGGTGGAATTTTCGAAAATCCCTTTTTAGCGGCACTCGGTGTTATAAGAAGTATTTTTACCCCAATTTTCAAGATTTTTGGTTCGGTAGATTCTTTTGTGCTGTGTTTAATACGAAATCCTGACTTTCTTTTATATATATAGATAAGTATTGAAAATTTCAGGTTTTTGCGCCGAAGACATCGCCAAATTAGGAAAATGTGAATTATCACACGAACTACTGGATTTAAACGAATTTGTTTAGTACCATTGGATTCAGAATGAAAAAATGCACTAAAATATGTTATCAGTTGAAAAATAAATACAAATGTCGATTTTTAGGAAATTTTTTTTTAAAGTTCGTTCTTTTTTCTACTCATCTTAGGGGTGGAATTTTCGAAAATCCCTTCTTAGTGGCACTCGATGTTATAAGAAGTATTTTTATCCCAATTTTCAAGATTTTTGGTTCGGTAGATTTTTTTGTGCTGTGATTAATACGAAATCCTGACTTTCTTTTATATATATAGATAAGGATTGAAAATTTCAGGTTTTTTCGCCGAAGACATCGCCAAATTAGGAAAATGTGAATTATCTCACGAACTACTGAATTTAAACGAATTTGCTTAGTACCATTCGATTCTGAATGAAAAAATACAATAAACTATGTTATCAGTTGAAAAATATCTACAAAAGCCGATTTTAAAGGAATTTTTTAAAAGTTCGTTCTTTTTTCTACTGCTCTTAGGGGTGGAATTTTCGAAAATCCCTTCTTAGCGGCACTCGATGTTATAGGAAGTATTTTTTCCCCAGTTTTCAAGATTTTTGGTTCGGTAGATTTTTTTGTGCTGTGACCAATACGAAATCCAGACTTTCTTTTATATTTATAGCACTTTTAATTAGCGAAAAATCACTAACTATTAGTTTTTGCCTAATTACTAAAAAAGTACTGAATTAATTTCGATGAAATGTGAATCTAAACCATTCTCGAATCCATTGGAACACACACACAAAATTTCATTAAAATCGGTCCAGTCGTTTAGGAGGAGTTCAGTGACATACACACGCACAGAAGATTTTTATTTATAAAGATAGTATCTTAATTGAAGAAAACAAGTAAATTCCTTGGAATAGTTAATGCTACCATTGAAAAATCACCTTTAAATTGTTTAACACGTCTCTCATTTAGTATATTAAAAAAAAAAAATGCCAAACATTACTCACATTAAAACTGCTTCTAATATTATTATACAGAAAACTAACCGGATCTGCTAATCCGAATTCACGCACATTAGTGCTTCGAAAGTCAGTAACATAGTGTCATAAATACATGGCAATCGATATCGATCTTTATAATTCAACAGCTATGAAATTCAATCTATTATTTCGTAGCATGCGGCACCAGCTGAAATCCTGTAAAATGCAGCACAGCAGCGTCACCTGTTGCGAGATTTACGCTAACAACTAAGCATTAAAAAACCTATGTCATCGTTCAACAGAATGTAAAGTTTGTTTAAAATTATTTTTATTCACAACCGTATCTTTTAATATATCGGATGAAATCATATTTCTACTAAATTTTTTATTGTTTATTTGCACCAAAAAAATATGCTTCAACTTTAAAAAGCTGTTACTCAATCAATTTTAATCGTAGAATAACAGTTTTTTTTTTTGTCCTACTTGTTAGTGTCACTGGAAATTTTTTTCTAAATAATTGATGGAACCGCTTAAAAAATACATTTAAGAAATGATTTTATTGAACCAAATCACTTTTAAAATATTTCTTTATCTCATTTAAATCACTTTTGTAACTGGAACTATCCGTCTTTTAAAATGTTTTAGGAATTAGCCATTGGGCACCGTTATAGCCAATGGCAATATTCAAGCCAAAGTTCCGGGATTGGCCAGAAGGATATTTTCTAATTGGCCAATTAAGAATTTTTCCATAATTTTAGCCTTCACAACTCCAGGTAAAGTATCGTCCAGGTGAGACCATAAAAAATTTTTGTATTCTCGGCCCGGACAGAATTGTTTTATGTAGGTTCGCTAGAATCGGAACTACTGGATTCTTTCTTTCAAATCTTCACGGGCCGAAATTTCCGTATTAAAATCATTTTCTATAACTACCCTCATTCGTGCAAAAATGAATAAAATTTGAATCGTCCCCCGTTTTCCCCCCCTCAAAAGAAAAAGCTTTTTTATTCCACTCCTTGATAAACTTTATTATTCCTCTTTTGTCTAAGCGGACAATGGACGTTAATTTTTTTTTTCAATAGCAATATAAGTTTTTTTGCACATGTAAATTTCACTAAAAGCATACAGAACAAAAAAAAATGAAAAATTTCCAATCTTATTAATTTTTTTATTTAAAAAAATTAAATTTTTAAACGAAAGTTTAAAATTTTCGTGTTTTAATTTTTGGGATTTTTTTTTGTTTTTGTTTTTGCATTTTTATCATTTAAATTTCTATTATAAACAAATTTGTGTAATACTTTTTTAATTTCTTGAATAATTAATATTTTACAGATTTTTTCCTAATTTCCACTTCGATTTTCATGAAAACTTTGCCTTTTAATAAGTTAAAAATCAAATTTGACTATTTTAATGAAGATGAATTTTGAAAAGCTTAAACAAATTTATTTATAATAGAGTTTTAAGTGATAAATATTCAAAAGCAAGAAAATACCTCAAAAATTAAGACACGGGGAGCATTTTAGAATTTCGTTTCAAAATTATATTTTTTTTAAAAATTAAAAAAAATGATAATGAGATTGGAAATGTTTTTGAAGGTATTATATATGCTTTTGGTGAAATGTATATCTGCACAAAATTTTATATTGCTATGATAAAAATTAAAAAAAATAAAAATAAATAACGTCATCCGTCTTCTTAAGGGTAGTATATAAAAAGAAAACGAACAATAGAGAAAAACAGGAATAAAATAAATAAATACAATAAGACCAGGGGAAAATATTCAGTATTTAAATCTTGTCTTAAATGAAAAAAAGTGTGATTTATCCAAAATGAATATAATGGTAAAAAGCCCTGAACTGAGAGTCCTATCCTAAGAACAGAATAAGCTACATGTACACCTCTTAAGAACGCAACTTGTCTATAACGCAGCTTTTTCTTCCCTTTGCGATTCCGTCCTAGAAGATTATACTTAATATCATTTTTCAAGAACTTCTATACCTGGATATCGATTAACTATATCAAATGATGAGTGAAACATTTACATATAAATAGAGATTCTTTAAAAGAAAATAATATTGTAGATTTTGACGATTCTTTAAAAATGAAAAATGAAAAACACAAAATTATGAATAGCTATAATAAGAATTTTAGTCAGAACTTCTTCTTACGGAACTTTTTAATAATTTTGATGTAAAAGAATATTTTGTAGGATTTCAATCAGGCTTCTCCGTGTGCATAATGATAACTAATTTGATTAGACGTCTAAGTGATACGTCTAAAGTGATCGTTGACGTTAATTGGGTGAAATAGTCCTCCAGTCTTCGTGTCCGGGATAGCTCAGTTGGTTGAGCATTGGCGGCTTCAGCCAATACATCCCTGGTTCGAATCCTGGCCCGGACTTTTTCCACCCAAAAATTCAAAAATGGAATAAATTACTTCTAATAACTAGTTTGGTTATGTTTAATAATTTAAGTAATACAAAATAACTGCTAATATATTTTTTCTCTGTAGGCCATTTTTGAACAAAATTCATTTGTTTATCCCTGTACATGAATGACAAATAGTCTATAAAATAATCTGAACATTTCCTGTTTCACAATAAGAATGTCGTATTGCGCGTCAATACTGCAAATTAATTTCATAATGTTTCAAAACAGTGTGACTTAAATAAAATGCATTCATTTCTAATAATCCCCCCCCCCCCCTTTATACTAGATAGACGTGCTGCACAGACAATGACGTCATCGAATCCATGGATAAAATTTCAGGATTAGATAAATTTCGATCCACATATTAAAACAAAATCGGTCCACAAAGTCACACCTTGGTGGAAAACATCTATAAACCCCTTTTTAGAAGTTGACACTTACGTTTAGCATTATGCGTTCCTGCACCCAAAAAATGAACACATGAAGGATTGGAAAGAAAAAACATAATGGTAAACTTATGAGTCAATTACTAAAATCGGTTTTTAGGTGTTTTCCACCAAGATGTGACTTCGCAGACCGAATGTGTTTTAATATGGTAATCGAAATTCAATTAATCCTGGATTTGTATCAGTGATTTCGATGAGGTGATTGTCCGTGCTGTCACCTCCTAGTCTAAAAATGTAATATAACTGTTTGATTGCAATGTAACTGCCAAGGTGAAAAATCTATAAACAGTCTGCTCACCACCTTCAATGAAAAAATATCATTCGAAAAAATTTGTAATCAAATATCAATAAATAAAAGTTAAAATTCGAGTGCAAAATTCACCCTGAGTTACATAATTAAAATTCATGTAAAAAGCACAAATAAATGTTTTTAAAAAGTACTTTGAGGTACATACATATAATATAAATTTACTTAAAATGCATTAAAATATCTTAAAATATCCTAAATGTTTCCAACTATTACACAGGCGTCATCAGCAAATATTCAAATGTTGTTATCTAGACACACGGCAGTGTGTCAGCCAAGTTCACAAAGTAAAAGGCGACACACCGGCCGTGGGTTATATTACCCGAACCATTTCGAGCCACTTTTGACCCCTCAATAACTTAAATTTTATTTGACCTATACACTTGCAATTTTTTGTGTCGTGTAAGACCATCTTCTAATTTCCGAATCCTAATTTTTTTTTTAAAAAAATCTTTTACCGTTCACGAGAAATTGACGTTTGAAAACCACTGTTTTTACCACTGACTCACTGACTCACTGACTCACTCATAGGAATGTTTGACTACTTCCACGTGACTTAGGAAGTTGAAATTTGGTGTGGAGGTAGGTTATTGGATCTATAAATAGGAAAAAATCAGAAATCATTATTAATTAAACATTAATGGTTGGTTAGAGGATAAATTATTGGATTACAATGGAAGTTTATGAGAATTTCACAAAATACCAGAAATAGTGCCAAGTTGGCGTCACATTTGGCGAGTATCAGGGCTAATCTCTGAAACTACCGAACCGATTTCAAAAGTAATGGTACCAAAATGATGTATTTGCCCCGGTTTAAATATAGACTATATCTTATGTCTGTGCCACTAACCAAAAGAGGGTTCAGAAGGGAAAAACATTCTAAAAATGTGATTTTTGTTTTACTGAAGGGCCTAGAAGCACAAAATTTGGCATGTTAATTATTTATAAGATATAAATGATCACTAATAACATTTGCTAAAAAATATAAAATTTAAATGGGTGAAAATCCGCGAAGAGCGTTCTAAAAAAGTTCGAAATACCAATTTTAAAACAATCTCAGCAAACAACAAACCGATCTTAAAAGTAATGATATCAAAATGATGATGACAGTCTTTGCTCCAACATAGGATATATCTTATGTCGATTACACTAACCCAAAGGAGGTAAAAGAGCAAAAAACATTCTAAAAATGCGATGTTTGTATATTAAGGGACTGGACTGGAAACATAAAGTTTGGCATTTTAGAGTTTATGGGAATTTCGCGAAATATCAGAAATACTGCCAAGTTGGCGACACTTTTGGCGAGTATCGGAGCTAATCTCTGAAATGGTATTCGCCCCGGTTCAAACATAGGCTATATTTTATGCGTATACCATTAACCAAAAGAGGATGAAGAAGCAAAAAACATTCTAAAATGCAGCTTTTGTGTTACTGAAGGACCTAGAACTATAAGATTTGGCATGTTAATTATTTATAAGATATAAATGATATCTAAGGGCATTTGATAAAAAATACGGAATTCAAAAGGGGTGAAAATGTGCGAAAAGCGTTCTAAAAATGTTCTAAATTGGGATTTTTAAACAATTTCAGCAAACAACAAACCGATCTTAAAAGTAATAATATCAAAATGATGGTGATAGTCCTTGCTCCAATATAGGCTATATCTTATGTCGATTCCACAAATCTAAAGGGGGTAAAAGAGCAATAAGCATTCTAAAAATGCGATGTCTGTATGTTAAGGGCCTAAAAACATAAAATTTGACATGTTCATTAATTATAAGATATAAATGATCACTAAGAACATTTGTTAAAAAATACGAAATTTAAAAGGGGTAAAAATGCGCGAAAAGCGTTCTAAAAACTTTCTAAATAGCAATATTTAAGCATTCTTGGGTAATTAGCGAACCGATTTAAAGAAAAAAAGATGCCAAAATGACGGCGATAGTCCTTGCTCTAACAAAATTATTGGAGAAGTTTCCAGATTACAATGGGAATCTATGGGAATTTGGCAAAATACCAGAAATAGCGCCATGTTAGCATGACTTTTGGTGCGTAATTTTTGTCGTCAATATAGCGATATTTCGCCAAGTTGGCTACAAACGTTTTAGGTCGACGAAATAAACAAGTAGTACCCAATCACGTAACAAAAACATCCTTATTAGTGGAATTTAAAGGAACATAAGCAGTACTAATATTAAATTTTTAAATTTGACTGAAAAAAACAGTGAATAAATGCAGGAAAAAGCTGAAAGATTAATTAATATTAAATAAAACTAATTTAACTAATTTAACCTTTTTATTTCAAAAAGGAAACAAATACCTACTTATTTGACAAAAAATAATGATATCCTATCAAAAACATAAATGTGAAAAAATGTCAAGTTCGTTAAAGGTTTCGCTCATAATAGAAGTGATTTGACAAAAATAATGATATCCTGTCAAAAACATGAATGTGAAAGAATGCCAAGTTCGTTAAAGGTTTCGCTAATAAAAGAAGTGAGATCTAACTGCAAACCAAGTTCTTTCGGAGCTCCTTAAATCATAACTCTTGTCATGCATAATATTATTCATTTGCTTGAAATGATTTGTTATGTTAGTTGTTATTCAATAGAGCGACTTGGCAAGTTTTCATCTACCAACTTTAATCTTTGAGTCGGAGTATAATTTAATCTAGAATCTGATTGGCAAAGATCTAGTAAATCGAGTGTTCGAATAAGTATATTGAAGTTAAGGTACTGATAAATTAAGGAAGGGATCAACTTTAATGTTAAAACTGTTGTTAGCTTTCATGTTTTTATACGTGAATGAAAAAAGGTGAAGTGATATTGTTTTAGTTTTTGAAAAAAGAAAGCTAACAACATTTTAACATTAAAGTTGATCCCTTCCTTAATTTATCAGTACCTTAACTTCAATATACTTATTCGAACACTCGATAATAGATCTTTGCCAATCAGATTCTAGATTAAATTATACTCCGACTCAAAAGATTAAAGTTGGTAGATGAAAACTTGCTAAGTCGCTCTATTGAATAACAAGTAACATAACAAATTATTATAAGCAATTGAATAATATTTGCATGACAAGAGTTATGATTTAAGGAGATCCGAAAGAACTTGGTTTGCAGTTAGATCTCACTTCTTTTATTAGCGAAACCTTTAACGAACTTGGCATTCTTTCGCATTCATGTTTTTGACAGGATTATTTTTGCCGCGTTTATTCGAAAATTTCCTTAGAAGAAAACTATCATTCTAAAAATAATTTAATTAAATATCAATAAATGAAAGTTAAAATTCTACTGCAAAATTCACCCCTGAGTTACATAATTAAAATTCATGTAAAAAGCACAAATAAATGTTTTAAAAAAGTACTTTGAGGTACATACAATATAAATTTATTTAAAATGCATTAAAATATCTTAAAATACCCTAAATGTTTCCAACTATTACACAGGCGTCATCAGCAGATATTCAAATGTTGTTATTATTTTTGCCTACGTTTATTCGAAAATTTTCCTAGAAGAAAAATATCATTCGAAAAATGTTTTAATTAAATATCAATAAATGAAAGTTAAAATTCTACTGCAAGATTCACCCTGAGTTACATAATTAAAATTCATGTAAAAAGCACAAATAAATGTTTTTAAAAAGTACTTTGAGTAAATATATATATTTACTATATAAATTTACTTAAAATATAAATTTACTTAAAATGCATTAAAATATCATTAAATACCCTAAATGTTTTCAACTATTACACAGCCGTCATCAGCAGAGATTCAAATGTTTTTTTTTATTTTTGTCTGCGTTTATTCGAGAATTCCCTAGAAGAAATTATTGCAATTTAATTTTATACCTGAGTTAGATGCCATCTATAGGTATTCAAGTTTCCAAACTAAACGAGCTTTTATCTATTTTGCAAGAGATCTCTCCATACTCCATAGATACAGTATGATACTGCATCGTTACAATCGGTACCTTTATAAGAAATTATTTCAATTGATTCTTTTGACAATGGCATCTTGGTAATTATTTGTACGAAAGAGGATTTTCGATTTTTACTTTCTTCTATCTTTACAAGAAGAAAGTATTGGATTCATGAAAATTTTCGAGTTCCGGTTTTCGACGGATTTATACGTTTTAGAAGGTCCGGAACACGTTTTGACTATTTTTAGAAAATGTTTGTCTGTGAGTCTGTTCGTCTGTCTGTGTGTGAGTCTGTCTGTATGTGACAAAAAATTTGTGGGCACTCTATCTCAAGAACTAATGCTCGAAATTAAATAAAATTTTATATTCACCTTGATATGAATATATACCTTGATAGATCTTGATATGAATTAGTGCCTATTTGTTTTTGGTGAAAATTGGCCTGCAGGTGGCACTGCTATACTATGTTTTTCTTGATTTTCAAGATTGCTATATCTCAAGAACTAATGAACAGAATTTCACCCAATTTCAGATTTTGTGACCCCTTGATATACATAGACGCTGATTAAGTTTTGGTGTAAATTAGCCTGCAGGTGGCGCTGCTATGCCACGTTTTACATGATTTTCATGATAGCTATATCTCAAGAACTAATGCACAGAATTTTACCAAACTTCAGATTCCGCGATACCTTGAGATACATAGCCGCTGATAAGGTTTTGGTGTGAACTGCCAAATAGGTGGCGCTGCTATGCTACATTTTGGCACAATTTTTGCGATAGCTATATCTCAAGAACTAATGCAGAGAACTTCATCAAATTTTAGATTCTGTTATAGTAGAATATATAACATAATTAGACGCTGATTACATTTTGGTATTAACCTTACAACAGGTGGTGCAGCTATGCTGCATTTTGCACGATTTTTCCGATAGCTATATCTCAACAACCAACGCGGAGAATTTCATCAAACTTCAGATTTTGTTACAAAATGACATATAACATAATTACACGATGATTACGTTTTGTTATAAATCCTTCAACTGATGGTGCTGCTGTGCTACATTTTACACGGTTTTTTTAAACTAGCTATATCTCAAGAGCTAATGCACAGGAATTCATCAAACTTCAGATTATTTTACACCATAACATAATTAGACGCTTTTTTAAGTTTCGACATAACTTGTCCAAGATATGGTGTTGCTGTGCTACGTTTTGCAAATTTTTTGTTATAACTATATCTCAAGAACTAATGGACGAAATTCCATCAAATTTCAGATTCTGTTAGGTCTTGACATAAGTAGAGGCTTATTATGTTTCAGTATAAATTACTCAACATGAGGCACTACTAAGCTCATTTTCTCAGAATATTAATTAAATTTTGCGTTTTAGGCTTTTCGAATACCAGAATCTAAGTAAGCTAGGTCAAATGTTCGAGGAAATTCGATAGTGGGTAATTTTGGGGTCACCACGTTTTTTTTTAATATTAAAGTGTACTTATGAGATTGAAGAAAGTTTTGGGACTGACACATCCAACTAGTTTCAAATTTACTTTAATAGGTTGAGTTTTGATCAATACTTGATAACGCGGTATACGGTTTATTTAATCTGTCCTGCTTCTAGACCTGCTTTATGTTGTTTAATTCTACACTGTAAAAAAAAAATCTGCAAAGGTACTAAACTTTTTCTTGGAAACTGGGAGTCCAAGAACTTTTCCTGTAACGGTAACAGCAAAAATTCAAGTTTCAGAATCGATTACATGATTTTTTCCTGTTATCGTTACACGAAAAGTTCTTGGAATCCCAGTTTCCTAGAAAATGGTTAGTACCTTCACAGATTTTTTTTTTACAGTGTATTGCGAAATTTTCTCCTCGTCATATCCACATAGCTGTTTATATGAACAAATATCAAGTTCGTGGTAATTCACGTATATTTATGAAAATTAGAGCACCGTCAGGCGAATACACAGACAGATAGATAATCCGAAAACAAACATTTTTCAACTATTTTAGTAAAAACAGTGAAACGTCTAGATTGTCTACACTGTAAAAAAAAATCTGCAAAGGTACTAAACTTTTTCTTGGAAACTGGGATTCCAAGAACTTTTCCTGTAACGGTAACAGCAAAAATTCAAGTTTCAGAATCGATTACATGAATTTTTCCTGTCGTCGTTACACGAAAAGTTCTTGGAATCCCAGTTTCCTAGAAAATGTTTAGTACCTTCACAGATTTTTTTTTACAGTGTAGAGAAAGGAACTTTTTCTATATAATGTGCCTGAAAAACTTATTTTTTATGCATTTGATTTTAATTATATATTATAAAACTACCCTTTTTTACATGCAAAGATTCTTTGGCGCAAATATAGAAAAAATAATTTGTAATAATAAAATAATTGTTTAATTTTTAACGCATAGATTCTAGGAATTTATATCTAAAAATTTCTCAACTTATAAAATATTATATTTCTAATTAAAAAAAACATATAATAATAAATTATATATATATCAAGAACATTTTAAAAGTTTATCTGCCTATTACATCCTACTTATTTAGATTTAATTAAGTAATTAAGTTATTTGTCAGGGAGATTTAATTCGTGTGAAGAATATTATAAACGTGAATTGATTAACTGACTATTCGGCTTTAAACTTAATGGTTTAATTTACAATAAACGTGTAGCATCTTATCTTAAAATAAATCAGGATGTGTAAAACCAGATTGTGGTAATGTTAAAGGATATCTTTATTCGAATATTGAAATAATTTGCATTATTATATGGCATGAAGGAACTATTCGAATAAGGCGCAGTTCATTATTTTGAAATATTTAACAATTTAAACAATTATATCAATCTATATATTCTATCAAGATAACATTCAAAAACAGGAATCTGATAATATTCAGATACTTATTTTGTCAAAAACTACAGACAATGTACTCGAATTTCCGTATCAATCTTATGTAATGTAAAAAAAATCCGTGAAATTAACCTTTCATTTGATATATGTAACATCTATATAATAAACATATAAAAATTTACATCTAATTTTACAACAATAATTACTGCAAAAGCTGCTGGCAACATTGCTACGAGAGTTGCAAAAAGTCGGTTTATTCCCGGGTTTATTTCCAATAGACCAGGTTTATTCCCAGGTTTATTCCCAAAAAACCGAATTATTCCAAAAACTCCCGGGTTTTTTCCAGGTTTATTCCTAAAAACCCGGTTTATTCCCGGGTTTAAACCGGGTTTTTTCTAACCTTTGCAACGCTAATTGCTGCCAGCAGGTTTTTCCATAACGAACGTTTTAACGGATTTTTTTTTACGGTGTTCTATTATGAAATAACGGACAAGATATTTATGTCTCTTTATTTCTTCCCCATCATTCGTAGTATAAAGTTTTAATTTTGTTTTAAAATGGGAAAAAAATCAAACGCGTGAACACGTTTCAGACACGAGTAAAAAAAAAAAATACACACAGAAATTGTCGTCCATGTGTCTGTGTGTCTGTCTGTGTGTCTACGCTTTATCTCTCCCCGAAAAACGAGATAGAGATTTGAAATTTGGTGTGTTCTTATTATGTAAAAATGGAAAGAAGCCTATTTAATATCAGTAATCTCGATTATCTGGAAGTATTTTGTTCGGTCTCTCAAAATATTTGTTCTGATGAAAAGTACATAAAAGTTTTAGATTTTTTTTTTTTTTTTTTTTTTTTTTTTTTTTTTTTTTTTTTTTTTAAGCGTGAATGTAAAAAACAGTAAAAAACATAAATGTTACCTAAAGAACGAAACAAATCGGATAAATAGTTTCCGAAATATTTGTAATCCTATTTTGAACAGCTTTCGATTTTTCATTTAAGTTTTAATTCAAAGATATATTTTAATTGGATATGAAACACTTAAAGCGACGCTGTAAACTGTTAGTTAAAATGATTAGTATTTTTGTGGTTATACATATATATACATATACATTTATATATACAGAGTGATCATAAGAAAAACTTACATCAACTTGGTCATAAAAAAGCCGGTATATGGAGCTCAAACGGCCAGTCCGTTCATCTATGGTCAAGGTGAAATTTTAGATATAGCTATTCAGAAGTATGAGCTCGAGATTCTCTGAACAGCAATAAAATGACACTGACGGTTACGGTTATAGTTACAGAAACTCGAAATTTTCCAATGGCAACACCCATTTTTTTCATCGCAAAATGCTCAGCGCATTCGAAAATCCTTAAGATGGTTGGAATCGTGCTTGTATAGCAAGAAATGGACACGGTATGCACGCACAAAAAACTGTTTTGCGAATCCCAACCCTCACTTTAAAAAAACACGATTGGGGCGGAAGGAGTAAATTTTCATATGACACAGAGTCAGTATACTAATATCTGATTACAACACAGATCGGAGAAAACTTTTATTTTGATTGCACATTTTTCACACGGGTGCCATCACAGGCAATTACACATTGCATGGTGGCGACTATGGACAATAAATACAGCCGCACGTTACATCGCATGAGGGTTGTTTCCAATCTCACGTTTGATAGAACCTTTCAAATCCAGCAAAGTTTGCGGAGTGTACATGTACACTCTAGATTTTAGATATCCCCAGAACCTGAAATCCATAAGAGTGAGGTCGGGGAATTGCGGAGGACATTAACCTTACCAGTTAAGGTGAAATCTGCCTCGTCCGTTCATGATATGTGAAGAGGTCGATCGTTATCTCCATCATATTGGAAAAGAAATTCATTAACAAAGTTTATATGTTGTTGATGGTCTCTCACTTCCAACATCTGAGCGTGCTGGTACCGGTAAAGAAACATGCGGATTATAGAGCGCAATAACTTTAAGACCATTGATTTTGGTATATCAAATACACGAGATGCACCTTTTCAAAGTTGCATGCGTCCTCTGGTCACTATGTGATGCACTTCCATAAGTATCAACAGGAACAGTTGGTCGTCCGGATTGCGAACTATCACAAGTGCAGCCAATTTCTTCGAATTTCCTTACTTAATCACGAAGAGCTTGTGAAATGCATCGACCACGTATTTGGCAATGGCTTCGACGATAAACGCGCCAGGTTTTCGCAGCATTCATCTCATTTTGATAATACAAACGAATCTCTCGATAACGAAACTCTATCCAACGAAATTCTCTATTTAACGAATTTTTGTAGGAATGGTCAAATTTCTCAATATTACATTAAAAAAAATCTCCATGCAGCGAAATATGTATCTCCATGTAACGATTTCTTTTTTCAGAAAATTTTCTTCACTTTCTTAGACATGCTTTAAATCATTTATGAAAAGCTTTTAAATTTGCTGTTTCCTGGTTTATATTTCTTAGCTGTACATTTCTACTTTATTGATAATGTGAAAAAAGGAGGTATTCCACACATACACGCACACGCACACACACATAAAAAAAAAATTTACTTTAACCTTTGAAATGGAAATGAGAAATTTTATAAAGGTTAGCGATTCAAACTTACAGAAAGTAAGATACGCATTATCTTTAAAAAGTCACGCTTTTCAGTGAATTCTGTAGTATACTAAAAAGAAAAATGGAGAAAAATTAAGTTGGGTGGAAGTATCGAAGAAAATTTAGCTCGCTTTAAATTTTCGGAGATGTATACCAATATTTTTGATTCTTCAAGTTCTACTAATAGTATTTAAACAACATTGTGAACTATACTGGTGAAAGAGACAATGAAATTGAAAAAATAAATTAAACAAAACCAGGAAAAGAAATGATTATAGTCCTTGACGTTACAAGGGGATGACGTCAAATGAAAAAATATGTTTTTCGCTCATATTCCTTGTTAAAATTTGAAAATTTTTAAAAATGCAAAAGCTTTGAAATCAATACAACCGAAAATTAAAGATTTCTTCAACACATTTTTGTTGTTTTACTATTCTTTCAAATAAACGATGATTTTCTTGTTATGAAATTGTTTAAGTAAATAAAAAATAGAATATCAAATTAATGTATAGCGTTAACCATTTCAAAATCTAATTTTAAAAGCTCAAAAATATTTTTTATCATAAATCACTTATTAAATGAAAAATTTTGAAATTTTCTCTATACAACGAATTTTTCGATATAACGAATTTTTTGACGGAACAATGAATTTCGTTATATAGAGACTCGACTTTAGTTTTACCAAGTCATTTTTTTTGGCATCTGCGATATCCGACTGAAGAACTAACATTCCCACCCTACTTTTTATCCATTTTATACGCTGACTATCTGGCAAACGACGTTCAGTGATTGGTATTTTGTCTCTGTCATATTTAAATTTCTTCGTGCGCATTGGTCGTGTTTTTTGGGGGCCGTTCGTAGAGCTGATTTTGCGCGAGCCCTTTATTGCAATAACAATACCGTTCCAACGCTCTTTAGGGCTTCGCATGCGCTGAGCATTTTGCGATGAAAAAATGGGTGTTGCTATTGGAAAATTTCGAGTTTCTTTAACTGTAACCGTAACCGTGAGCACCATTTTGTTGCCATTCACAGAATGTCGAGCTCATATCTCTGAATAGCTATATCTGAAATTTCACATCGATCGCTTGAACGGACTGGCCTCTAGAGCTCTATATATCGGCAAAGGTTTTTATGACCCCCTGTATATATATATATATATCTTATACTATAATGCGAGCAAAAATTGTGTGTGTGTGGGGGGGGGGGGTAAATTTTATCTCAAAAACGGCTCTAACGATTTTCGCAAAAATTTGGATTTTACCATTTTTGGCCACGAGAAGACCATTGGGCTAGGTGACATGTTCGAGAAAATTCGATTATTGGGTCGTTTTGGGTCATAATGGGTCAAGATCAAGCTATTTATATCTAGAGAACGGCTGGATTGATTTTAAGGAAATTTTCTATCCAATCGTTTTTTGGCACAACAAAACTATTGCTGGGTCACATGTTCGAAAAATTTCGATTAGTGGGTCAATTTTGGGTCATTATGGGTCAAGCCATTTTTATCTAAAAAACGGCTCTAACGATTTTGACCAAATTTTATATTGTATCGTTTTGGATTACAAGAAGACCATTGGGTTAGGTAACATGTTCGAGAAAATTCGGTAAGTGGGTCATTTTTGGGGTCATTGTGGGTCATGCTATTTTTATCTAGCGATTTTCTCACGCAATTTTGACTAAAAATTGCATTCTATGTTTTTCGGGCACGAGAAAAACATTGGGCTAGGTTACATGTTCGAGAAAAAATTTCAATGGGTCATATTGGGTCATTAAGAGTCTAGGTCAAGCTATTTATATTTAAAGAACGTCGTGATGGATTATAATGAAATTTTGTATGTAACAGTTTTTTGACATGAGAAAACTAATGGGCTAAATCACATGTTTGAGAGATTTCGACTATGAAGGTCATTTGTGGGTCATTATGGGTCATAATGGGTCATGGCCAACCTTTATCTAAAGAACAGATGGATCGATTTTAACGAAATTTTGTATGCAACATTTTTTTGGCACGATAAAATCATTCGACTAGGTTACATGTTCCAAAAATTTCGATTAATGGGTCATTTTGGGTCATTAAGAGTCTGGGTCAAGCTATTTATATTTAAAGAACGGCGTGATGGATTATAACGAAATTTTGTACGTGACAGTTTTTTAACATGAGAAAACTAATGGGCTAAATCACATGTTTGAGAGATTTCGACTATGAGGGTCATTTGTGGGTCATGATGGGTCATAATGGGTCATGATCAAACTATATCTAAAGAACAGGTGGATCGATTTTAATGAAATTTTATATGCAACATTTTTTTGGCACGATAAAATCATTGGACTAGGTTACATGTTCGAAAAATTTCGATTAATGGGTCATTTTGGATCATAAAGGTCTGAGTCAAGCTATGTATAATTAAAGAACGGCAGGATCAATTTTAACGAAATTCTGTATGTAACAATTTTTAGAAACGAGAAAACCAATGGACTAAGTCACATATTCGAGAGCTTTCGATTATAAGGGTCATTTGTGCGTCTTAATGGGTCAAGGTCAAGCTATATCTAAAGAATGGGTGGTTCGATTTTGACGAAATTTTGTATACAACATATTTTTGGCATGAGGAAATCATTGGGGTAGGTCACATGTTCGAGAAATTTCGATTAGTAGACAACTTTTGGGTCATTCTAATTTTATCTAGACAACGTTTCGCGCAATTTTGATTAAATTTTGTATTTTATCGTTTTCGGTCACAAGAAAATCATTGGGTTAGGACAGATGTTTGAGAAAATTCGATCAATGGGTCATTTTGGATTATAAGAGGTCAGGGTCAAACTAACTATATCTAAAAAACGGCTCAATCGATTTTATCTAAATTTTGTATCCAATGTTTTTCGGCATGCTAAAACTAAAGAGAGAAAAGCCACACGTTCGAGAGATTTCGATTATAAGGGTCATTTGTTGGTCATGATGGGTCATGCTAATTTTATATAGAAAATGGTACTCACCATTTTGACTATACTTTGTATTATATCGTTTTTGAGCAAGAGAAAACCATTTGGCTTGGACACAGGCTCGCGAAAATTCTATTAGTGGGTCATTTTGGGTCTTAATGAGCTAGGGTCATTCTAATTATATATAACAACGACTCAATCAATTTTACCTAAATTTTGAAACAAAACGTTTTTTGTCAAGAGAAGACTATTGGGCTGAGTCGCATGTTAAACAAAATTATATTATTGGGTCATTTCGCTTCATTGCTGAATGCTGCCAAGCTAATTTTACCTAAAAAATGGCTTAAACGATTTTGATTCAATTTCATATTCTACTGTTTTTGATTACCTGAAGACGATTGAGCTATGTCACATGCTTGATCAAATTTGATTAGTGGCTCATTTTGGCTAATACGGGTCAGGGTCACGAGAATATGGCAAAAGCCAATAACTTGGTGATATTTGACAAAATATTGGCGACATATGGCCAAAAAATCGACTATAAAAATTACGAAAACCAAAACACGTATTTTGAGCCAAATGAAAGAATGCCTCCAAATTTGGCTATATCTAGCAAAAAATATTGTCTTTCAGAATGTAAAGAATTTTTTTATACATTCTTAAGAGGATTCGAGATGCATGGTTAAACCAATCAGAGTCGAGCTAAAAAAGTGATTTAGATCGATGTTCTTTCGTTGTAAAATTTAAAATAAAATAAAATTTATAAATATGCGCATAAAAACATAGTTTTCTTATTCATTGTTTCTCTAAATAATACTATTATAAACATGTTTTACAGTAATAATACAGAGTTAATGATACAGTGAAAATACTATATCGAGTTGAACACAAAGTTAATTTTGACCGAGCTAAGCTCGGTCTCCCCTGCTAGTATATATATATATTACTACATGTTTATTCCGTCGACCAAAAATCTCTCACAAAACCATAAAATCGCAATAGTAGGTTACTGTACTTTTCGTATTTACTTGACATTAAACACAATACATGTGTTTGTTACGCCATCAAGCAATTTTTATTAATGCAATTTTAATTTTTATTTTTACAAGCGATTTTTAGTAATTTTTGCGTTTAATTCCTATTTTTACCAACTTTTTAGCAATTTATTTTTTATTCGTTATTTAAAATAAAAATTATTCCAATTTGTAAAATTTACGAGTCGTGTGGCAATTTATATAAATGATCCGACAGGATACACAAAGTAGTATCCGCTGTTCCTCAATCGAGCATTACTATGCGTTAAAATTATTTAAATGTACGTTTAAATTTTATTTTGGAGATGCAATGCATTTCATTAATAGTTTGCATAAGTTTTAATTTCATATTTTATATTATGCATATCCATCATAAGTAAGTATTACGGTGGCCCCAACGACCAGTTTTTTAGATTTATAAAAGGATTGCATTTCTAAACATGAATGTTACATTAAAACATGAAATGTATTAGTTTATGTAACTGATGAATTTCAGTCATTTAGATTTGATAAATTAATTGAATGCAAGTCGAAAGAAAAATAGAAAAAATGAATTTAGAAATATTTTTTTTACTATATAATATTATAGAACATTTATGAATAAAAAAATATTATTATTCATATATTATTCTCTAAGAACAAATTAACATTTTAAATATCATTTGAAACAATATCTGTTTTGTACACCTTTCTAAAAAATTTTGAATAAATCACCTTAAAATTTCTTATGGTATGATTAAGCATCCCATTTGAAAATAACAAGAAGCAATTTTCATTTTGGATTAAAAGAAATAAAATGAGAATTTTTTAAAAAAATATCTTTAAGATTTTTAAATATTTTAAAAACATATTTTTCATTATTATTTTTTTAAACAGACATATAACGTTAGGTATTTAAAAAACTAATTTAGTTATATTAAAAAAAAGTTCCAACTGTTTAACCCGTCAGTAGTCGCGTTTCGGTCGTTTCGCCGCCCGTATAACTTATCTTCTCCTGACTTATATCACATTACAAATACAGCGGAGATCTACCATGTAGCTGACTTTGAAGCTTTCTCGAGCACCTTAGTGAAGCAACAGGACACCTCTGTTTTTCTTTCAGGTAGATTTTTAGAAACAAAGTTGAAATTGGCAAAAAAGTCTACGTAAAAGTCACCAATGCGAGTTCATTTTTACTTTTTCCAATTACTCCAGATCTCATGAATAAAATGCATAATTTAAGAAAACTGCAAATTTATATCTTAGTTGTGATGTTATTTTCGTATATTAGGTGAAAAATATTTCTTATTTTACATATTTGGTATGCGGGCGGGCCAGCGGCGAAAAGACCAAGCGCGACTAATGACGTTGTGAAAAAAGTCGCGACTACTCGCGGGTTAATTAAAATAGAATAGTAGAAAATTGTACCAAAGCATAAAGGAACCATGTCGATTGAAGAGAAAAAACAAGTCGTTGGGGGCCCCCGTAATACTTACCAATCATGGATATGCTTAATATAATATATGGAAATAATGTATGGAAATAAAATATGTGCAAATTAGTTTTAAAATGCATTGCAATTCTAAAACAAATTTAAAAGCATATTTAAATAGTTTAAGATGCATAGTAATGCTCTATTAATGAATTGCTGATGAACCAATTTCGACAAATTATATAAAAAGCCTAACTACTCACGTAGTACCGAAATCGGTAAAAAAAATATATATATATATATAACTCCAAAAATAAAATAAAATTAACTAATAGTTTACTGCGTAGGATTAAGCGTCTCATTTTCAATTAAAATATATCTTTGAATTGCAATGTAAATGGAATACAGGGTCATGAAAAATCGAAGAATGTGGAAAACAGGATTACAAATATCTCGGCAACGAATAATCCGATCGACTTCGTTTTTTATGCAAACGTTGTGTTATTTTATTGATTTTTACGTCAATTACTTAAAATAAAAAAAATCGAAAATTATTATATACCTTTTATCAGAACGAATTTTTCGAGAATTCGAAAGTAATAGTTCCGGATAATCAAAGTCACTGATATTAAACAGGCTTTGTCTCTTTCTTACATACTAAATAAATACAAAATTTCACATTTCTATCGCAAATTATTCGGGAAATAGAGCATTTACAGACACACAGACGGATGGACGGCATTTTTTTTCTAAAAATATGTTTTTCGGAATCTCAAATATCTGAAGCGTGCAAATCCGTTACAAAATTTTTGCGATTTTCAAAACGATTGCAAAATCCTAAAATCCTACGTATGATGGGTAAGTAAAAAATGTACGCACCCGCACATTTAATGTTAAAACACCATAATCTTTAAGTCCATAATCATTTAGCACCATCATACTTGAGATCTAATTTTTTCAAGACAATAATAAAAAGCTGAAAAATGTAAACCATTTTAAGTTCCGTGTGTCTAAGCTATTTGTAAGATAGATCGTAAATACGCTAGCTGCGAAATGTCTGTGTGTCACTTGCGTTTCTCAATTCGAAAATGTTGAATTGAATACGCTCTTAATTTTCGCATCTTATCTCACACGTAATCAGTATGTGTAAATGCATATTGTGCTTGCTTTTAACAAGATGTATTTACTGGAAACTTGGTATACTTGTAGTTTACATAACTATTATGTAGGTAACGACTACTCAAACCCTTTATGTTTAAAATGTTTGGAACGTAATATTAAGTTCACTAAGCTCTAGGTTTCCCTTCAATATAAGAAATAGTTAAAGTAATATATGTAATTGTATTTATTTAATGAATTTTCAGTGCATTAAGGATGATTAATGATGCTCCCAAGAATCACATTCATATTTGTAATTAAGCTTATATATATATATTATATATATATATATATATACTGTTAAAATTCTGCAGCATTTTATCCATTCATTTGACCGTTTTCTACAAAAAAAGTAAAACAACCGTCTTTTTACGTTATTCTGAACATATTATTACCAATTTAATGGTCAGAATAGAGTTAAATTATGGTTATGTTACTGGTTTTTCAGAAAACGGTGAAATGACTGTACAAAATGCTGCAAGATTTTTAACAGTGTAGAGTGTTTCTAAATTCTTGGTACAAAGTTTAAGGGGTGATAGTACACATCAAGACAAACAATATTAAATGGGAAACTAAGGGTTCCAAACGTCTTCCGAAGGAGATAGGCGCCATTAAAGTTTAGGGTCCAAAAATTCAAATGATTATAAAAAACAGAAAAATTGGTCGATTCAGTTGCGGTTTTCACTAAAACTATTCTTTATGTCAGTATTGTCTTGAAAATAAATTATAAAGATAAATTTCAAAAAATGCCGATTGCGGGCCCTTTAGACTTTGGAGTAACGAATAACTATTTTTTACCGTTATTTTTTGCATATCATTAAATTTTTTTTAGAAGCTTAGACATAAACTTAAATTTTGAGCTCAAAATGTAAATCATTGGGAGTGGTTAAGAGCTAGTCACGCGGTAAAAGCCGAACGCTAATGTAAAATCTATGGGAGCGTTCTTTTCAAATATCTCGCTCAAATTTTAATATGTTTACATGATTTTTTTTTTTTTGCATAGGATAGCTGAGAACGATCCACAAGCGGCCTAGTTTTTACTTTTTCAATTTTGGTTTCAGATTTTTGTTTAATTACTTTAACTTTCAAAACCGGTTTAAACCGGTTCTGAAATTGAAACTATTAAAATATAAAAAAATATATAAGCAAAATCGAAAAAGTAAAAACTAGGCCGGTTGTGCACTGTAAAAAAAAATTCAAGAGGTTACTAAAAATTTCTTAGTAAATTTGTATTCCACAGAATTTTTTAGTAACCCTTACAAAGTTTTATTTTGCAAGTGAAACAAGCATTTCTTTTGTAAACTCAACAAAAGAATTTTTTGTATAACTAACTTAAAAATTTTTAGTATGAGTCACCAAGCAAATTTTAGTAATAGCTCTAAAATTATTTTTAATAACCATTACGTGCGCCCGAAGGGCAGAAGCTTTCTTCGAGCTGCATCAAGACTTCTGAAGCGGAAGATTTTCGGCAAAACTGCAATAGATGGCAGCATCAAACATTCCTACCTGCTCCGACAGGATTTTCATAATCCCTTTATTAACGAGACACTACATACATTCGGGGCGTATTTGGCGGTGACAAGTTTCGAACCCGGGACCGTTTAGCATGCAGTCCGTTACTATAACCACTATGCTATCAAGGACATACCAACTGCAATTTAGTAAGAGCTATTAAAAATATAAAACTATTAACTCAGTTCGTTGCTAACTTTTTTCTAGTAATTGTTACAGATTTTCTAGTAACCGACTAAGATTACTAAAAATTTTTTAGTAATAACAAGGGTCAGTAAAGTTTTTTTAGTAGATCGACCCTTTTTTTTACAGTGTGGAGCGTCCTCAGTTATCCTATGCAAAAAATGCATGTAAAAATATTAAAATTTGAGCGAGATATTTGAAAAGAACGCTACCATAGACTTTACATTATCATCCGGGTCTTTTTGAGTACTTTTTCTGTGACTATTGTGGGACCTTAAGTAGCGCAAACATAACTATTATGTAGGAAACGACTACTCTAGCCCTTTAAGTGTTTGGAACGTAATATTGCGTTCACTAAGCTCTAGGTTTCACTTCAATATAAGAAATATTCAAAATAATATAATTCTATTGATTGAATGAATTTTCAATGCTTTGAAGGATGATTTACACTCTCAAGGATCACATTTATATTTGTATGTCACAAGTCATATGTCACATTTATATTTAGTTTTTTTTTTAATTATAATGTTGCAAGAATTATATTTTCGAAAATTTAAAAGAAAGTGCAGAGAAAACAATATCACAATTTTACGCATTTACAAGACGCTCAGAGGTCTAGTTACACAAGGTTTATAATTTCAGAACATTACGTAGAATGGTTAGAAAAATCGAATAATTTCATCGTGAAAATACTTATAAATGAAAAACCTGAAGCAGTTAAGGGAAGACAAAACTGTGCAATCCCATGGGAAAAATCCAATGATATTTATGACCCTCATTCTCAGAATCTATCTGACCAACAAATTTGACGACATTTGGATGGTAGCGGAATTTACTTCCAACAAAATAATCACTTATTTCAAAATAGTATATATATTTTTGTGTATATTTTATTGTATATATATTTATTGTATATATATATATTTATGCTCTAACTGTTGTTCTTACTCTCTTAAAAAGTCAGCGACAAAATAGCTCAAGTTGAGCTGAAATCCACTTATCTCTATGTTGAAAGGCAGCTTCTGAAAAAAGAGTTGAAATAACTCGAGTTTTAACCAATTTAAATGAAGTTGAGCTATTTAAATAACAATTTTATATCAAGAAGATTTAATCGTTTGAAAACAACTCTTTTATGATCGAAAAAATTACAGCTCTTTCATGAGAAGCCAAATCAGCTCTTTCGTTTTAAGAGTGTAGTAATATTAAAAACTTAATGTATAAAATTGAAGCTGGTGTTATACACAATTGAAGTGAAAAAACTTCTTTAAACACCATAAAATAAGTTTATATATATATATATATATATTATGTATACAATTTTCAGGTATATATATGTGTGTTTATAATTGTAAAGAATTTTTTATTTTTATGTATTTTTATTTTTATTTTTAATTTTTTTTCCTTTTTTATTATTATTATTACTAATTTATATTTTTTTTGCGTACATTTTATTTCATTTTAATCTCTCCTTTTAGTTAATTTTTTAATTTACCCCGCTTTTTTCCCATTTCCCTTCCCCTCTTCTTCCTTTCCTCTCCTTCATTGCTTATCTAGTTTTGTTTATGCTCTTCCGTGATTGGCTGTTGCCTTCTACTTTCCTATTGGCTGTTCCTTCTGCTTGCTCCCTCTCCCTCCCGCATTCCCCTTCAGTCGTGCCGCTACACTCATAGTAGACGCACGTCTTTTTTGCGCCTGACGAAGAAAGACTAAGTTCTTTCGAAAGGCCTTGCGCAGTTAACTGATTTTATGGTGTTTAAAGAAGTTTTTTCACTTCAATTAAAAACTTAATTGCAAAATTGACTCATAGTTGTGTTTCAAGAAAATGTATCTTGATTTTAATTTTTTTAAATATTTTTTAAACAGAAATATGGCTTTAAAATAGCGAAAGCAGAAAATATCCAATTAAGGATCTTAAAGTTCCCTTTAGAATACCTTCAGAATTCTAAAAGTACCCTTTAGAGGTGCTAAAACAAATCCTTTTCCTACCAGTGGCTCTTATTTTTTTTTACAAGGAAGACAAAATAGTATGCGAATGTTAACCATAAATTTACCACGATTCTTAAACAAATAGAAAGGAAAAATAGAAAGTTACGATATTTAAATATTTCTTTTCAACATGATCGTGAAGTGTTATAAATTTAATTGTTTTTGGAAGTAACAGCCTAATACATGAGCTACAGATAAATTACGTAGGAAAAATATGTGAAGAAAAAATAACTTTTAACTGTTTTCACATACAACAAATAAGCACACAGAAGTAGATTCCCGTAAGACATGGTGACGTCATAGTGAAGTCGTTGTGAAGTCACATTGTGACTTTGTGGCCGTCGATGTGACGTCACGTGACGTCGATGTGAAGTCACAGTGACTAAAATGTGAAGTCCATGGCCGTTTTAGAGCTCGTTTGTGACGTCACATTGTGACCATTTTGTGACGTCACGGTATGACAAATTTGTTAAAAATGTGTCATTTGTGACTACTTTGACATTAGCATTGTGTCGAAATTGTGACAAAAGTGACGATGTTTTCAAGTCACATTGTGACCAATTTTTGAAATACAGGGTGAGTCTAAAATCATAGGACAAACTTTGAGGGATGATAGCGCAGCTCACTATAACATACAATTATTGCATAGGAATATATGACGGGAAAATGCGCGTTGAGGTACAAAAACAGGGAATCAATTAGGCTCTTTAGTTTATTTCAAAATTTCTCATTCATACCAGAAAATTTATATACTCTTTTTTTTCTTTATGTAAGACAGACATTTCTGATTGCATAAAGAAAAAAAGTCTTCTTCGAAAATTTCCGTCGTGACATCGAAATTTTTGAATTTGAATAAGCGTAATTTCATGCATTTCTTGTGTTTTACAAACTTGCCAGTTTTGCGTATTTTTTTTTAATTTCACTAGGGGGGCCCCGCCCCCCTGCTCGCTATGCTTGCCAACCCCCCGCGTAATCGCTTCGCGATTCTAAATTATTGTTTACCCCTGCTTGCTGCGCTCGCCAATACCCCATGGTATGAATAAGCAGTTGCAGACCTTTCAAATGATGTGTCACACGACTGGTGTTGTAAAGAAATTAAAAATGTGCCCCCCTGGGGGGCAGAGTGGGAGGCGACACAAAAGACATCCATAATATGAATAAGCAGTTGCAGGCCTTTCAAATGATGTGTCACACAACTGGTGTTGTAAAGAAATTAAAAATGTGACCCCCCTGGGGGGCAGAGTGGGGGTGACACACAAGACATCCATAAAATGAATAAACAGTTGCAGACCTATCAAATGATGTGTCACACAATTGGTGTTGTAAAGAAATTACAAAATGCGCCCCCTCTGAGGGCAGAGGGGAAGTTACACACAAGATATCCATAATATGAATAAGCAGTTGCAGACCTTTCAAATGATGTGTCACACAACTGGTGTTGTAAAGAAATTAAAAATGTGACCCCCCCTGGGGAGAGCAGAGTGTGGGGGTGACACACAAGACATCCATAATATGAATTAGCAGTTGCAGACCTTTCAAATCGTGTGTAGCACGACTGGTGTTGTAAAGAAATTAAAAATGTGTCCCTCTTGGGGAGCAGAATGGGGGATAACACACAAGACATCCATTATATGAATAAGCAGTTGCAAACCTCTCAAATGATGTATCAAACGACTGGTGTTGTACAGAAATTAAAAATTAGGCGAAATATTACAGTTATCGCCAAGTTGGCGTCACATTTGACAATTAATTTTGGTCGCCAAATTTGGCGATATATCGCCAAGTTGGCGACAAACTTGGCGATTGTTGGCGATGGTAGCCTTTCCTCTCTTTATGGTAACCCATACGGCGATGCATAGACGGAGCCATTTCCTGATTGGTCTATTCGACTCATGGAAGGAGTGGACAACCCGGATTCGTTAGTTCCGGAAATCTTCCACATCAGCATCATTCCAGGAGTCATTCCTTTTAAGGCTAGTTTTTTTTTTACTATAGGCTAGTTCCATGGGTTTTGTAGTGTAAGTCACATTACCTTATAATTGCTATGCTTGTTTGCCACCGTTATTCTTGAAAAGTCTGCTTGGCTTTATTCAATTAATGAGAATGTGCCGATAAAATATATCACATCTTTTCGTACTGAAATACTGGTAGCCAATAATCGAAGCCTGTGACTTACACTACAAGTACTCATGGAAATAGCCTATAGAAGGATACCGGAAATTTTCAAAGAAGAATTTCTACTTTGTGTAATCATGAAATGTGTTTCGTAAATAAAGGAAAGAATAGTATAGAAGTTTTTGCTGTGAATGACAAAATTTTAAATAAACTAAAGGGTCGAATTGATCTCCTGATATTTGTATCTCAACGCGTCACTTCCGGTCATATATCACTATACAATTATTGTTCGTTGTAGTAAGCTCTATCATACCTCAAAGTTTGACCCATGATTTTAGACTTACTCTGTATAAATCATTTGTAACGAAATTGTAATTATCACTGTGATGATACTGTGACGATTTAACTTTGCTTGACGAGTCTCCAACAATTTGAAAGAAACAGGATCATCTGAAATTACCTGTAAGACATGGTGACGTCACTGCAACGTCGTTGTGAAGTCACATTGTGACTTTGTGACCATTGATTGTCGATGTGACGTCACGTGACGTCGATGTGAAGTCACAGTGACTAAAATGTGAAGTCGTTATGGCCGTTTTAGAGCTTTTTTGTGACGTTACATTGTGACCACTTTGTGACGTCACAATGTGACCAATTTGTGAAAAGTGTGTCATTTGTGACTACTTTGACATTAACATTGTGACGATTTCCTAAAAATTTTTAAGAAAGTCACATCTCAGTCACAATGTGACATCACTGAGTGGTGGCATTTTCGTCAAAGATGTGATGTGACCAAAGTGACTCACAGTGACGTCATTATGACGTCACTGTGACGTCACTGTGAGTCACTTTGGTCACATCACATCTGTGACTAAAATGCCACCACTCAGTGACGTCACATTGTGACTGAGATGTGACTTTCTTAAAAATCTTTAGCAATATATAAATATCCTTCAAAACATGTTATTTACTTTAAAAAACATGTTTCTGGCAATTTAAATATCGTCACTTTTGTCACAGTTTCGTCACAATTTCAATGTCAAATTAGTCACAAATGACACATTTTTCACAAATTTGTCACATTGTGACCACTTTGTGAAACGTCAGAAAAGAGCTCTAAAACGGCCATAACGACTTCACATTTTAGTCACTGTGACTTCACATCGACGTCACGTGACGTCACATCGACAATCGATGGTCACAAAGTCACAATGTGACTTCATAACGACGTTGCAGTGACGTCACCATGCTTTACGGGAGGGTATACTGCACTTAATATAATTGTATGATATGTTTCTGTTAGAATTGGTTCTGAGTCCTATAATCATGTGCTCACAGTTTATGAACTAATATTGCATAGTAAATATAAATAGTCAGGTACAGTGTAACGACTTTCTTCTAAATTAAAGTTAAAAATTTAATTTACCTTACATGCCTTACAAATCCAACAGCTTGTGTTTTTTTCAATGTTTGAAGAATATTTACTTGCAAAAATATTTATACAATTTCCTCCAAATGCTGAAAACTGCACAACTTCAATTTTATGACTAACATACAAGAACTATTTTCTTTTGCTTTTAGTGCCAGGCGATTTTTTTTAATTTATTTTATTTCCCAATATGCTATTGAAAATGCTTAGTATTTTTTTACTCTCTTTAAAAGCTTTTACTTACTTAACAATACAAAGGTTTCAGAACATATGTAAAACAATACAGATTGCCCATATTTCTGACCAATAACGCTTATGTTTATATAAATATTATTTTTAATTATCTTTCGTTGTGATTTTTAGAACTGAGTGAAAGCGTCCAGATCAGGATTCGAGCTAGGGATATTTCACTTAAGCTGATAATGATATGTCGACTAAACTATCCTGGATAAATCTGACGGACACAATCCACCCAGTGAATATGAATCTATACTTAGCATTATTATGTATAAACCGATGTAATAATGTTTAAAATATTTTTCATTCTACCCGTATTATAAACGAATTCTATTTATATAAATATATAATAATATTTCTCCGGATGATTTATGAGGTGCCAAATTTGTCCAGGATAGCTCATTTAGCAGAGAATTAGCAGCGTACATCAACAGTCTCTGGTTCGAATCCTAACCTAAATACTTTTTCACTCATTTCGTAAAATTAAAACTCATTTGATTAATTTGCCCATTAAAATCGTTCTCTTAAAGTTAATATGGAATTATCCTTTGATAAGCTACATGAAGTTTATACGAAATACTTGTAAAAACAAATTTAATTTGAAAATCTTGAGTACAAATAAAGACGATTCAAATATTTCTGTTATTACGTTTGGTACTTCCTTATTATAGTGGCCTGTGCATGTATGAGTACATCAAGGTTTCAGTTCATAATTAAACTCATATATTTATATATTTTTATAGATATAATATACAGATTTTATATGTGTTTTATATGTCATATAGGGTAGATGTTCTGGTAAAGGGCATTCTTATGGAATTAAAAAAAAAACTAATTCCTTATTAAAAACGATAATTGTTAGATTCCATTTTTTAAATATTATATGAATCTGTCAATAATATTTAAGTATTCTCGCAGTCTCTCTTCCCAATATTAAATAAAATATTCTTGAAAATAATAGAAATATATCAAAACACCCAAAATTAAAGTATTGGACTCACCATAAAAAGCAGTACATATAATTGTTTTTAGGATGATTTAAAACCAGAATTTAATGAATGCATACTAAAGAAAAACTAATAACTATTTCAAAACAATTTAACAGTTAGGATATTAAAAATATATGAGAATATTACTATTTTTATAAATCAATTTTAATTATCATAAGATCAATATTACGATTCTTTTAGATACATGGTTTTAAATAATAAATCTCAGGGAATTACAATTATCATATTACTGAGACTGCGAGGGATTTAGAAAAATAACAAAGAAAATATAAAAAAAGTATATATTTTGTAATATTAGTGCATAAATTAATATATTCTCCATCATTTACAACAGCTTAATACCCGAAACTATTTGATATATTACTAATAATGTGAACTGTTGATTATATATATTAATTTATGAAAATAGGATTTTAACCATGTAGTTTTAAAAAGGAAAACAAATGTGATTAAAATGCAATTAAAATGAATGATATTAACCATCTAATTAAAATAACAGACATACTGTTTTTTATTTCAACAAAATAAACGTGACATTTATTGAATCTATTAAATTTATTGAATTCTTAAAAGTAAATTAAATATATTTATTGCTTTTAGAACATATCTTTTATACGAAATCAACAAAAATCGTTATTAAAAAAGCAGAAAAATTAATAATGTCTTACCTATTTTTATTGACATTATTGTCGGTAATTCCATCGTAATAATGCAAATAAGTAAGAAGATTTCGAAGTTCCTATATCCGAATCCAGTACAATGACAGTGACGAGCTCATAATAACTACACCTCCTGCCATTGTATATTTTCGGACCGATATTTCATGTAAAATGTCTCCTGATCGCATTCCTGTATAGATTCTTTAAATTATCTAATTCCAAAAAGCACCGGAACCATGTACTTTCATAACAACATAATGCAGTTACAATTTATTGTACAGAGGTTGCCAATATCTGAAAGAATATACACACTAATCTTATTCTGGTAGAAGCAGACGATTTTTTGAATTCAAGAGAGGGTAAAATTTTATTTCGTTTATTTTGTCTCCTTTCTGAAGTTAAATGCTTATTAGTTTTTAATGGAGTATCAATAACTAAAATTTTCAGTTCGAATACTTTTTCATGCATTTCATTTTTGATTTCAATTAGTTTCAAAATACAGTGAAACTTCATTTTAACGAAGCTCCTATTTAACGAAGTTTTCTACTTAGCAAAGTTTCCTACTGAAAATTGACATAGAACACTATTAACATTGAAATTAATATCCATATTACCAAAAAAAAAAAAAAAAAAAAAAAAAAAATTCTATTTGACTTAGTTTATTGCACGTCCGTGCGTATACAATATTTAAAAAGAGAGGTTGTTGCTCAGATGGATGGATGAATTTATTTCAGCGGATGTGGAATTTATTTCAGCGGAAAATAAAATATTTATTTATTTATTCTGTTGGAATCAAACGAAGAAATGCAAAAAGTTTTCGATGCGCTAAGAAAAGGATCCCAGCAGTGTTGAATTCAGACACTTTTCTCCGGGAGGGACTTCTGTGGCTCCGTGGGGGATACAATGGAGTTTCCGGGAGGGGTAATTACACTTTTTTACCATTGAAAACACAAATTATCAGTTTCCGGTGGGGACATTTGATAGCTCCCGGCGGGGGGGGGGGGTTGTCCCCCCGCGCCACCCCCTGAATTCAACACTGGATCCCAGTTTAACGAAAATGTTATACGTGCATTGTTAGGATTCTTAAAAAAGTGCGAAAGTTTTTATGAACACTATACTTTTAAAAAGGATCCGCACAAAATAATTTTATATAACGTATGTGTTTTGCAAATATTTTGCATAGTTTATTTTATATTCAGGAAATATTAAATTTATTCAAAAGATCTGAAATGCATAGCAACATTTGTTGTTAAAGGTTCACTTAAATTAGTTTTAAACATTAACAGAAAAGGACAATGTCATTGAAAGTATAAAAATGATTTTATATGTTGCAATAAAATATAATATAAAATCAATAATAACCAAACTCCCAAATACAATAAGACACCCTGTTAAAAATATTTTTCTTCATTTTTAAAGATTTTTGAAATTTATACCGTGATTTTACAATATGTTTTTTTTTTTTTTTTTCACATATGTTGCGTGTCGTAAGTTATATGTAGTGACATAACAGTGACGTTACAATTTCATTAATATTGCCAGAAACATGTTTTTTACAGTAAATAACATGTTTTGAAGAATTTTTGTAATCTTTTAAAGTTTCCTAAGAAAGTCACATCTCACTCACAATGTGACGTCACTGAGTGGTGGGTTTTTGGTCACAGATGTTATGTGACCATAGTGACTCACAGTGACGTCACAATGACGTCGCTGTGACCATGCATGCTATGTGGGTTATTTATAGATATTTTACACAGTGTTATACTTTCATAATGGTGCTAAATCATTTAAATCATTACTAAATTGCACATTGTGCATGTTTAAGATTTCAGTATCTATGAAAACATTTACTGAAAAGCGCAAATATATTCAGCATTATTATAGCGCCTTCAGTATTATTAAAAGCCATTAAAAGTTAAAATGTCGTTTATTACTCTAAGGATACATCAGTTACTTTCTTAATTAAGCAAAGCGATTCTTAAATGCACTTTCAATATTATTCTATGCTATTTTTTAATAAACTCTATTTTAAAGCTTCTAATTTCATATCTTAATATGAAATGGTATTTCTCTGATAGATTGAGTAAAATAACTTTTCCCAACGCACTTGAAATAATTATGATATTTCGTGCAGTATTTTAATGAATTTTGTTTAGCTGTTCCTATAATGTTTATTTTATTTTTTCATCTGTTCGAGGTGGTAATGTGTCAATTTGCAGTTAAATTTGTTTCCAATTTTAAGTATAATAATATGTATATATTAAAGTTTCTCTAACTTATAATTAAATTAATCACGATCATATAAAGTATTGAAAAAATAAAATTCATTGAAACTTTGTCAATTTATCGGCATTATATTTTGATACACGGATTGTTTCTATTAAATATTTTAGGGTTAACATCTTTAAGCGAATAAATGCGAGTTATGATTTCTTATAATTTAGACGTTCAAAAATTATGAAAGTTAATTTTTTGTAGAACAGATGCGTATTAAATAGCTTATTTTTTCCATAAATGAAAAAATTCAAAGCATTAAAAAATGTTTTGCAAATTATGAAAATAAAATAAATTTTTCAGCACTGTTGAGGGGACAGATGACCATAAGGGACGCTTGCCCTTCCCCCGTTTAATTTCCACATTTAAAACAACTTCAGAGCATTGTATATAACTGGCAATCATAGCTACAAGTATGCATAAACAATTTTCTTACTTTTCATATTTGAAACCGGTGTAGAAATATCAGTCATCCAGTGTTCAGTTTTCAGATTAAAAAGTGTACTTTTAGAAATATTTCTAAGATTCCTACAGATTAAATATATCATAGAAATTTAACTAATCCGATTTAATGTAACACAGAAAAAATGGGCTTTCATTTCTGGCATAAACATTATCTATAGCAGAGTACTGTTATTGCAAACTAATTGGGATTGAACACTGTCCGATTTAATGGGAATTTGAAAAAGGCGGATTTCATTAATAATAATCAACGTATCGACATGTTAAGGCATAAATTAAGAGCGGAGATATTTTCCAGTGTGAGCTCTACACACCGTTGATCGGGTAGTTGTAAAGTGGTTCAGTAAAAGTGAGAAGGTAAGAGCATTCGTCTTCGACGACTCATCACCTCACCTTACTTATTAGAGATGAGTTCGAGAGCTTTTTTCAGAGTCCCTTCCCGTTCAAAGCCGACAATTTTAAATCTGTGCTCTCGCAAACATTTGTATCACCAGAACCCGAGCCCGATACCGAAAATATACAGTAGACAGTGTGCATTATAGTTTCAAAAAGTTTCAAAAATAATTATCATTTTAAAACTACATTTTTTATTGAAAGACTGTTAAAAAAACCTCTAACAAGAAATTGCACTCCCCTTATACTACATCGAAAAACACACCATACAATATGCTGACATTTAGTAAAACTTAAAAATGAATATCCCAATTGAAAGTGCATTTCATTCATCCATCAGCTATCATCGATAATATGAAGTACTTCCGGTACCCTTTACAATTTGAAATATGTTGTGTGTCCCTGTAAATGCTATGCACTTCATACTTTGCGAGAAATATTGATTGAGTCTCAGCGGCCTATATAAATTTTATGATACTTGATATCTTTTAACACAGTTAAAATATGTCGCAAACAATTCCTCTTTTTATTATTGTGTAATGGAATTATTTTGAGTGGTCTTGTAAATGTAGTAACTACAGAGAGAGTGCAGTGAGAGTAATAGTAGCTATTACTCTCACTGCATATTTTTAAAAATCCATATTGTAGTGTAATTTGCGAATCCATATAAATTTAATAATGTTTGACAGGGTATTATAACACCTTTAAAATTCTTTTGAAATGATTTTTTCCCACAGGCCGTAATGTATCGGAAAACTTTTGACTATCCCTGTAAATAAACTAGTCGTGGTAGAAACTTCACTTTCAATAAAGTTCGTGCTAGGGTAAACATAAATAACATGTAAAAATTTCATAGCGTTCCGAGTATATTTACGGGAGTTAAAGCGCGGCCATATGGCCAGACTACCAGACAAACCGAATGCATAAACACTTTTGAACTTTGTTGGAAAGTGTTAAATTTGAATGCATATAAAAGGGAATGTTGTTAAAAACTTCTTTTTTATTAAAATTGCAAACATGGCTGGTAAGACATCTGCAACCTTAATAAATTATCCATGCCTCTATCAAATAGCATTGATCAAAACTTTAAAATGGTAGCCAAATATTACAATGATAAACTCATTGAAATGAAGCCAATCTATGCAGCTACTATTGATAACAGATAGAGTGTCTCAAAAAGTTAGTTTTAAAACGGAAATTGACCTCTTGTATTTTATCTAAACGGCTTTGTTTAACATAGCATTTTCACAAATATTTTAAATAATAATTAAACTATGAAGTTTAAAGATTAATAACTAATTTCATACCAAATAAAATGACTCTTAAAATTTTATTTCAGGTCTAGTACTTATAAAACAAAAAAAAATTTTTGTAAAAAAAAAAAAAATTATCAACTCTCCCCAGTTTCCCATACTTCATGTGAAGACATTGGGAATATCCGTCATAGTAGTTTCATATTTAATGTATATACCGGGTGTCCCAAAAATGACTGATGGATTTTAAATTTTAATAACTTGTAAACGGTGACAGCTATTTAAAAAATTTTTGCAGGAGGGTTGATATATTGTGAGGAGTTTTTTTTGCCGTAATTTTTTATTTCAGTTCGTATCTCAAACAATAGATGGAGCTGACGGCGATTGAAGGCCAGGTGATCAGTGCTGAGGCAAGCGTCGACCTGTCCTTCAATCGCCGTTAGCGCCACCTATTGTTTGAGATGCGATCTAAAGTAAAAAATTACGGTAAAAAAAATCCCGAAATTATACAATACCCTCCTGCAAAATTTTTTTAAATAGCTGTCACCGTTTGCAAGTTATTGAATTTTAAAATCCATCAGTCATTTTTGGGACACCCGGTACGTACATTGAAGCATACGCAAATAGATATGCGCACTTACACACATATAACCACGCTATAAAAGCCTACCCGATCTATCTATATTATATAAATGAAATGTATTTTTACGTACCGCATACGTCATTTTTAATGGTAACATTTTGAAATTTGAAATGAAATTTCGGTTTTACAACGTTTGCTACACTGTAAAAAAAATCTGTAACCTTAGTAATCTAAATTAACCGAAATCTCTTATGCTTACTAAAATTTTATGTGTACACTGTACAAGAAAATGATGTCAATCTACAAAACTTGTAAGCAAAACTAAAACCATCTGTAACTTTACAAAAGAATTTACTAAAATTTTGGTAACTTTACTAAAATTTTATCTATAATGCTCGTTATCGTCACTTAAAAAGTTCTTGGAATACGATTTCCCCAAAAAATTCTTAGTAACCTTGAAATTTGTTTGATTCAAAGTGCAAATCTGTATCTGTTACATGAATTTTTATTGTTGCCGTTACATAAAAAGTTCTTGGAATACAATTCTACTAGAAAAAATTTTGTAAGTTTCCCAATTTTTTTTTACAGTGTACTGCAAATTTTTAAACTTCTAAACATCCCTCATTTTCGTTTTTTACGCTATCGTATAGAGAAACAAATATGCTTTTAAATGCAGTTTCATTGAAAACCGTATCGTAATTTATTTTTGAGATATTATTTTGTAGTTTTTAATACTGCTTTTGTTATTGTGGCAACGAAACCACTTCATTTATATTAAAAGTAAAGGTGGAAATTTTATAGAGGAAAGAGATATATGGAGAAAGTTAATATTTCCTTTTCTAATTAAGGCACAAACATGATTTAAACTTCATTTTGAGCATAAAAAAATAGCAACGCAATAAAAAAAAACTTTTCAACGCAATAAAATATTTTTAAAAATTTTGAAGATTTTTTTTTTTTTGTCCTAGCCCAGCCATAAGTATTGCAAATGTCACGATTGTATGTTCAAAAATTAATCCAAGACCATTTTAAGGGAGACCCGTACCCCATTTTCGGCCAAAAATCATCAAAAGTTCAAAAAAATTTTTATCTCAAAAAAAAACAAAAAAAAAAAAAAAAAAAAAAAAAAACGATAAAATACATATTTGGGAATATCCATGCAAAATTTCAGAACTCGGGGACACTTGGAACAGGTAGAAAATGAGCTTTTTTAATTGTACTCACTATAGAGTTTAAAGGACTAGCGGCCATTTAAAACGTGTTTTCCTGAAAGTGACTTTTTTCATATTTTGCCTAAATTCAAAGTACTAAGGCTCAGTAGTAAATTGATTTAGACACAAAGTGTTTATGTTTTTAGAATCTTAAAAAAAATTGCAAGAAAAGTAAGGAGATATATATTTTTTAACTATTTCTGAAAATTTTATATAAATTGGAAAACATGAAAATTATAACGAATTTAAGAAAATTTACCATGCGTATTTTTTTTTTTTTTTTTTTTTTTTTTTTTTTTTTTTTTAGCCGATTAAAATAGAAAATTAAAAATATCTCTCCTTAGTTCTTTTCTATATACTATAACACTATTTAAGAAATTTTAGTAATACCAAAATATTGAAAATTGAATGAGGAGTAGTACTTTTAAAAAGTGTATTTTTCAACAAAAAAATATCATAAAAATCCCCCCAAAAAAATATACTTTTTAATAAAAAGTGAATTTTTTTGCTAATTATTCCTTACAAAAAGATTCTTAAGTAGTACACCAAAATTCATTACTTTAATATCAATAATAAAAAATTTGGGTTTTTTCTTACGGGTCTCCCTTAAATGAAGTAGGGGATGGGGGAAAGAGCAACAACGGTCTTAAATAATTTTAAATTGTTGTTTACTTATTCATTTTCTTACGTTTACCCATTTAATGGAATATGTTGTAGTAAAGCAGTTTTAATATTCCGTTTTTAAATGATGATTAAGTGAAAAATTCTGCTTGTCATGCGGAAAACCTGGCTGAATCAAAAATTTTTATAGTCCCATGCGATTCCTTCTCACCAAATTTGATTGTATGATAAAGCGTTGCCTGTCATAATAAAAAAAAATCTTTTTTTGAAGAGGTTTTCTGATTTCCTTGTCTTTTCCATGTCTTTTTTCTGATTTTCTCTTAGAAATTTTATTGTATCTCAACCCCAACAGTATTATACCCCGCTGATTTTAAATAGTTTAACATTTCAAAAAAGAACGTGTACTTTATATAATACAATGTTTGTTCCTTAAAATTTCATTCGCTATATAAAAGAGAGCTTTATATTTGATTTGTAACACATGGAATTAAAAAGTCAAATAATCAAATATCTAGAAAGAATATGTGCAAAATTTTTTCAATCGTAACTGTGAAAGAAATTTACTACAACCCAACTATATTGTTTGTACTTCATAAGTAAGTAAAAGCAATTGAAGCTTTAACTTACACTGTAAAAAAAAAGGTCGATTTACTAAAAAAACTTAGTAATCCTTGTAATTACTAAAAAATTTTTAGTATTCTTACTCGCTTACAAGGAATCTCTAAGAATTACTAGAAAAAAGCTAGCAACGAATAGAGTTAATAGTTTTACATTTTTAATAGTTATTACTAAAACTCACGTGGCGTGGCCCTAATAGCCTAGTGGTCATAGCACCAAGCTCCAGGCTGAAAGTACCTGGGTTCGATGCTGGCCGCCGCCAAATATGTACCGAATGTAAATAAAGGGATTATGAAAATCCTGTCGTAGCAGTTACTATGGGTAATGACCTGTGAACATTCCCTCCCCTTTAGAAACACGTCAAAATAGAGTAAATAGCAATGTTTAGTGCTGCAATCTATTACGTCTTTACCGAAAATCTTCCGTTTCAGAAGTCTCTCTTTTTACCAACTGGATGCAGCTCGAAAGAAGCTCTTGCCCTTCTGTCACACGTAATGGTTACTAAAAATGATTTTGGAGCTATTACTAAAATTTGATTGGTGGCTCATGCTAAAAAGTTTTAAGTTAGTTATACAAAAAATTCTTTTGTTCAGTTTACAAAAGAAATGTTTGTTTCACTTGCAAAAAAAAGTTTGTAATGGTTACTAAAAAATTCTGTGGAATACAAATTTACTGAGAAATTTTTAGTAACCTCTTGAATTTTTTTTTTACAGTGTATGAAACTGTGGGTGAATTGTCCAACCAATTTTGTTTGTGACCAAAATATCCCTGATTCGATCACCCTTTCACGGATAAGTATTATATGTTTACAGTAGTATAAATGATATAAATCTGAATAAAATAATTGACATTGAAAAGTGATGATTGAAATAATTTTGTTTGTCCTTCAAAAACTATATTTTATCTTTTAGATGGGAATTTTTATATTCAGAAAAAATGGTCATTCTCTGTAATTTACAGAAAGAAATTTTTATTAGAATACATAAGTAGTACAAATGTCTCTATTGGTAGTATAATTTCTCATATTATTTTCAGCAACAAAAAAAAAGGGGGAAAATGGCTGCTATTGCCGTCAAACATGGATGCTATTCAGACATTTCAAATGTCTTAAATTCAGACGTATATAAAAATCTTAAAAATTAAGACCCTTTAAAATATCTGAAAACTGAAAACTTTATTTAAGATGCTTATGTTTTTGAATTTCATGCATTTCAGTTTATGGTTTATTGAATGAAATATCCAGATGTATAAAAATCATTAGAAAACAAATCCATTACTATGTCTTTCATAAAATCCTTGTGTTCAATTGTCCTTGTTGTGTTTTCAGACAGTCAACTTCGAAACTCTATGGCACACGAACATTTTGCAAGCTGCGTGAACCAATGATTTTTTTTTTAATTCTATTTTGATTTGTGTGTGTTTTTTTTTTTTCTCTCTATGATTGTTCTGAGCAAACGAGAACGAGACGTACATTTGTACGCATTATAAATCGAGATGTAATAGAAAAGAGAATTCATGTAATTTTTATGTGTGTCTTGTAAATTAAATGTTATAGTTTCGTAAAAAGGGATGTTTCCTGAAGAATATACTTCTCATTTAGACGAGATACACCAAATAAAGCGAATAACCTAGATCCCGAGGTAAGAGTTTTAGATTAATAGAGATTCTAGTATTTGTTACAAAACAGTCCTAATGTTCTATAATATGTTTGTTCACTTGTCATGTTTTGTGTATGTGTGTTTATGATTCACTCATAAATAGGATATTCTAGAACATTTAAAAATTAATTAGTTTATCATTATAATTTATTGAATCAACCACACATTTTTATTGAAAAAATGATTTTTATATTTAAAAGATATAGACAGATGATAATTCGTTAAATACTTTCGAAATTTTGAATTGATTATTGTTTTAAAATTTCGTAGAAAAGGGTCATGAACCAAATTTGTATCACGAATATATTTCAAAAACATCTCAATTAATTTCCATGAATTTTTGCTATTTCAAATGTCACTGTATTTTAATAATATTTATACTGAAAAAATGATATTTCTGCGTTAAAAAATAAAACTTTTCATACAACAAACTAAAATTTTTTAGGTGGAAATTGTTAAGTTTTTGAAATTCCATGTCTGCTTTTAAAGATTGGCTCATGAATCGAAAACAATCAACAGGGACATGCCGTTACCACGGAAACGAAATGGAATTTATTCTTCATGAGAATACATATTATATCAACAAAAGATTATTTTTTTAGAAACAAGATTGAAGACTTTTTCGAAATAACTGTAATATCTTTGAAGCATGTTTATTTCTTATTCAAATTAAAAACTTAGTCTAAAAAGTAATAAGAAGTAAAAAATGCACAAGAAAGTGCTGTTTAAATATTAAAGAACAAAGAAAGTTGGAAATTGCACGTGGAGCATAGCAAATGTGGTGCGTTTGTTCCATTACAAAGATTTAAAAATATTCAGACCTTGCTGTTATAGTACACAGTACTTCATAAACAGTAATAAACATCATTAAATTGTGCATGTAACTACATTTTCCGTTAACCGCAATTTAATGGTATTCTTTTGACTGCCCCTATCATTAAACTATAAGTCCAGTTTTCATAAAATTTCAAAATAGCTTCACAAAATATACAAAAATTGTATATTTTTAATCTCAAACTATTTGGTTGTGAATTTTTGGCTCTGTTATATGCAGACAGAGAGACGGATGAACTGACAGACGGACGAACAGACTGAAAGACTTCCACGGGTGCTACGTATATCATAATTACAAAAGCTCATAAAAATATTCAGATCTTGATAAATTGTTAAACAGTTTAATATAATTAAAATGCGCACAAAAGAATGTGCTCTCTCTACTATTATTTAATAAAATATTTTGTGTGGCCCTGTAAAACAATAACAAATAGTCTTTATGCCATAGTTTGTACAGAATGTATATAATAGTATATACTTCACAGATGCATATCAATTTTAGTATGTTCGAAAGAATGTAACGCCATTAAAATGCACTTGTAACTTTTTCCCCATTGACCGTAATGCAAAGGATTACTTTTGATTGTTCCTGTAATTCAACTGTGCATCTGATTTTGAAATGACTCGACAAAATTATGTCATAATAATATATTTTAAATTTCAAAAATTTCGGTTGGATAGTTATACGCGGACAGACGGACTGCACGACAACTATAGGTGCTACTTATTTACAGAATTACGAACACAGATAAAAACTTCATTCCATACATCGTTTTCATTTGATAAATTTCGAATTGTGCATTTAAGTTACGCAAAATATATAAAAAACGCAAAAGTTGAAAATTTTGAGAATGAGCAGTACTAGAGAAAAAATAATGAATTTATATATTTCACTTAAAAATTTTTTGTGATATTTTATCTAAAAAAGGCAAATGAAAAAAATTCAGAAATCATGAATCTTGGAATTTACGAATTCTGTTAAAAGGTGAAATTTTATTTTCAAATAAGAGACGAAATAGCCTGAAATACTTATAACATTTTAGAAATAAAGCATACTTCTTTGAACTTGCCGCTATAACTATTTATAAAACTATTTGTGATATTTTATCTAAAAAAGGCAAATGAATAAAATTCAGAAATCATGAATCTTGGAATCTACGAATTCTGTTAAAAGGTGAAATTTTATTTTCAAATAAGAGACGAAATAGGCTGAAATACTTATAACATTTTAGAAATAAAGCATACGTCTTTGAACTTGCCGCACACAGTCATATGTTTCTTCAAAACAAACTAGATTCGTACATTGTTGTGCACATGGATCAAGTTTTTAAAAATTATGCATTTTCATGCATGCCAATTCACACATAATCATAATATTTTAACCATAAAGCACGTTCGGACGTGCATAGACAGTACATGTTTTTAAGTTAGAAGAATGAAGCGGACTACAGTAAATCAGATCACCAAACAGACCTACCTTTTTTTATATCCACCAGATAGAGTCATAAAATTTATGTTTTAATTAGGTTTAAATTTAGCATTAATTTAGGTTTTAACACTAAAAGAGATTTATTTGTCAGACTGCCCATATTTTGTACTTTTTAAAAAAGAAACAGCTCCTTCTAGTGAAGATAAATTGGAGTATTAGTGATAGATAACTGCGTGAAATTAGTCATTCGCCTTCAAAAAGTCCTAGACAAGAAGGCTCCGCTGCCGTTTACAACGTACACAGGATGTCTACGCATGTTCTCGCAATTTTCAATTTTAAGCAGAAAAAAAGTAGCCTACCGCTGGTTTTTTACAATAATTTTAAATACACCCATAAAAGGAATAAATATATTTTATAAGAGGACCTCTCAATCACAGAAGATTTGATAACATTTTTGAATTTTAATTTAATTAGAGAATGTAAGATGGAATTGAGTGATAGACTGTTTCTGCTACTTTAATGGCAAATGGATTTATCTTAGAAATTCATTTGCAGGCCACAGAGATAGATTTGTAAGAAAATTCATGCTTGAAAATAAATTTTAAAATAATAAAAATTCTGTACATTGCGATACAATTTTTAAATAATTTGCTATAGAGCTTTCAAATAATTTGCATTTGAAAGCACGCTTTTCCCCTATTCATCGGTGCGAAAGTTGAGAAAGGGAAATTTTTTAAAGTTTAAAAAAATACTATTAAATTGAAGGAAAGTTCAATATAATTGTCTACTATTGCCAACGTCAAAATGACGTCAGCGTAATGCACGAAGGCGTTTATGCTCTTTAATAGAGATAGATTAATACCGTTTAGTTGCAAAGTAAAGATACTTTATAAAATGTATATACCAAGCGTAAATGAACACATCACTTAAAAGTCTGCTGAATAAATCACCTTTTTCAATTTTAACTTGTACATCAGTCCGCCTTCATTTATTTTGCATTTTAAAGAGCAAAGAAGCCATGAACATCTTAGCCGAAGCAAATGAATGCGGAATCGCAAACTCATTCCATTGCAATCAGTATTTTTTAAAGATCAGTAAATATTTAATTGGCCTTAATCTCGAAGATGAATCAAAATTAGTGGTGATGTTTCATCGCAGCAGAATAAACAACATTACATTACATTTTCAGCAGAATAAACATTCAAGACAAAGTACCTTATATGTAAACAAAACACCTACTTAATTACTTAGTAGTTACTTAAATGTATTCTCCAATATATGAAGGCATGTAAAAATGGCATTAGAATAAATTACCTTCTTCAATATTAATTTGCCATCACCTTCCCCCACCCTTCATTTCTTTTGCAGACTAAAATGAAAAGAATACATCAAACATCTTTGCCTAAGGAAAGGAATGTAACATTGCAAACTCATTCAACCTGTTGGTGCTTAACATGTAGTTTAAAATTGCCATTGCAATCTGTAATTTTTTGTTTGATCTGAACATTATTTCATTGATTTTAAGCTCAAAGATGAGCCGGAATTGGTGGGGATGTTTTAGTGCAGCAGATTAAACGGCAAGATATCTTAACATTCAAGACAAAATATTTTTTAATACACTCTTAAAACGAAAGAGCTGTAAGTTTTTTCGATCATAAAAGAGTTGTTTTTCCAACGATTAAATCTTCTTTATCTAAATTGGTTATTTAAATAGCTTAACTTCATTTAATTTAAATGAAGTTTTAACTAATTTAGTTAAAACTCGAGTTATTTCAACTCTTTTTTGAGAAGCTGCCTTTCAACATTGAGATGAGTGGATTTCAGCTCAACTTGAGCTATTTGGTGGCTGACTTTTTAAGAGAGTGCAAACGTAGTACTTACTTACTTGTCAGTTGTATTAAATGTATATTCTCCAATATATAAAAGCACATAAAAATGTCTTTTGAATAAATTATCTTCAACAATATTAATTTATCCATTCCTTTTCCTTCATTTCGTTTGCACTATAAAAAGCAAAAAACAAAAACACAAACATCTTAGCCGAAGGAAAGGAATGGAACATTGCAAACTCATTTCAACCGACTGACGCTTAATACGTAGTTTAAAATTGCCATTGCAATCAAAAAATCTTTATTTCATGAGTAAATTTTTTATTTGGCCTTAATCCCTAAAATAAGTCAAAAATAGTTGTGAAACTTCATTGCAGCAGAATAAACAGCGATATATCTTAACATTGCAAACAAAGTATTTTTTATGCAAACATAACACCTACCTAGATACTCATCTGTTGTAAGCAGCCGCAAAATGTGAAGCATAATATAATTCTGTTCCCACTACGTAACAGGTAAAATTTTGATTGACTGAGAATAAGGGCCACATTTAACAGTTTTCAAATGTGATAAATATTGCATTAGTCATAGTTTATCAAGAATTTTCCAATGCTATACGAACTATAAATTTTTATTATTCTACGCATCTAAGGAAAACATATTTTTCCCCACTTCAGTGATGCATATCAATTTCATTATGTTTGTTCTAATGTAACACCAATAACATGCATCTGAATCTATATTTTTTGACAGACCATAATGTAATGATATTTTTTTGTGTGTTTATTTAAGCCAAATGTAAAAGCTGCACACTTTGACAAGGAAAAATCTGCGTTAAACGTCGATAATATAAAAACTGCATGGAAGTCTGGGTGTATTCGCAAGAATTAATGCTCGACTGGACAGACACATGAAATTTATAAATAATAGTTTGTAAATTTATAAGAAAAATTATCTCTAGGAAACGGAACAAAAATTAATAATGTGGAAAACTTGTTTTAAATAATAAAAACATTTTAAATATTTTTCTTTATATTTCTTTTACATAAATGTATCTATCATTAATTTGATTAATCTTTAAAATAAACATATGGATACTCCCATACAGCATACATATATATAAAATTTAACTCACATTTATTTCAGATTTTGTCACCATATGACAATATTTAAACAGTGTTGCAGCACAATGCATTTTCTTATTACAAAGGTATGTGGATTTAAAAAAGAAATAACAATTGCAGAAATTTTCTGATACTAATTTTGACCACATTCAGCATTACAGTGCCGTAGTTAGCATTTTAACAAGGTATTAATCATAAATGTAATACTATAAGAACGTAGAAATAATAATAAATGCATTGTTTCGGTTATACAGTGCATTAACAGTAATTTTTACACCATTTATTAAATTAATACTCATGCTCAGAAAAGCATATATGTCAATCATCTGATTTTAGGTGCGTTGGTAATCATGTGAATACGTAGCACATAGAGTTGTCGTTCAATACGTCTATCTGGCCGCATATAACAAGGCAAAGACTATCCAACAGAATCGTTAGAAAATTTAAAAATATAATTATCATATAATTCAGTCAAGCCATTTCCAATTTTATGAAAATCCGAGGTATAGCTCAATTAGAGGGACAATCAAAAGTATTTCGTTACATTATGGTCAATGGGAAAAATATTAAAATAAATTTTATGGTTTCTTACTCTTTTGAACATAATAAAATTCATATGCATGTATGAAGTATACACTATAATATGCATTATGTACAATCTGTGGCGCAAAGAATATTTTTATTTAGTTACAATGCACACAAAAGTATTCCATTACATAATTGCATAAGAAGAACATTGTTTGGTGCGCGTTTTAATTGGATAAAACTATTCTATATTTTTTTAAACTGATATACGTTGCTGAGGATTACTACAAGTTCTTTCCTGTGATAAAAAGCAGGTAGTATTTACAGGGACACACAAAACATTTCATAAGTATACTGTATCCGAAATACTGCATACTATTGCACCAAGATCTGAATGTTTTATATTGCGTTCGTTATTATATAAATACGTATCGCCTACAATCATCGTTCCGTCTGTCCGTCCGTCTGTCTGTCCGCAACTACCCAACCAAATTATTTGAGATTTATATAATTTTTAGATAATTTTGTCGAGTCATTTCAAATTTTATGGAAATCGTATGTATAGATTAATTACAAGGACAATTAACAGTATTTCTTTACATTGCGGTCTATAGGTTCAACTAGTTTTAAATACATTTTAATGATGTTACACTTATTCGAATATAATAAAATTGACATGATTCTACGAAGTATATACTAAAATATACATTCTGTACAATCTGTGATGATGCAAAGGATATTTATTGTTAATATTACAGGGCCTCTCAGAGTATTCCACCAGAGAGTGGTGCATGGGGAAACTTTTTTTGGGACTTGTTTCAATTATGTTAAATATAGTCACATTTTACGAAATTAATATACATTGCTGAGGTTTTATTCAAGTTACTTCCTTTATAATAAAAAACAGGAAAAATACAAAAGATTTTGACAACTATACTGGAGCCGAAGTACAGTACATTATAACAGACAGATCTGAAATTTTTTTTTAACTATGTTATAGTACGAAAGCGCCTCATTTGCGAAGACTCACATGCAAGTTCCAACTTGTTTTTTATCATGATGTTTACCAAAAATCTCTTAATTTAAATAAGTTGTATGCTAATTTTACGTTTCATTTTCTAACCTTTTCCTAAATCGTTTGTGTTGCATTTCATTCCATTTAAAAAGTAATTATTTTTACTTAAACACATTGCATTAAAAATAATTTAAAATAAATCTAATATTTTTTTTAGTCAATTTCGAGGTAACGTAGAAATTTTTAAAATAATTTTATTTTAATATTTATTATCGAAATTGTACAATCTGGAAAACTGTTACATTATTAAATAGTGATTAATCTAATGTGATAAATATTTCACGATAAATCTACGGAATCTCATATTAAATTTCTTGCGAAAAAATGTAAGAATATTTAATTTGATATTGACAGTTTGAGATAAAATAAATTTCTTTACATAATTACATTTTTGCTATTTAAACATAATGAAAGCAAATCAGTATTTTTAAATTAATACTTTTTTATCTGTTATTATGTAACTAACTCATTTGTTCTTAGTTGCAAGTTTCAATTAATTTAGATTGTAATTCATTTATTATGATAGTAATTAGACTGAATTTAGTTACATTGTTTGTTTATTTTCAGGCGTTAAAATTTCATCTTCTTAATTAAAAGAAATAAAAGATAAATGTAAAAATCAGATATTTAAACGCATATAAGATATGCTATTACGCATGTGTGAGTAATTAATGTGGTTGACTATTCCTATAAATAAATGAAAAAAATCATACAATTCGGTTTTTCGATGATTCAGACATTTTTTTTTAAAGTTTGATGATTAATTTGGATTTTTCAGCGAAATAAGCAGGATATGCATATCAATATTTATTACCTCAAAACTCAGTATTTCCTACCCCCTTCTAATTTTTAGTAACATATGGACATCATGTTCAGTCTATCATATAGGTGTACATTTGATAATACTTATCTAATCGAATGGTTGGAGGCCCCCCTCAAAGCTCACCTACTTGTGGCACAAAGTCAGTCATGTGTAACAATTATTTAGTTTTGTAGTAATTCTGTTATTTACTTCGATAAATTTAATTACTTATTTTAACGATAAATAGGATCAGTTTTATATTGTTAGCTTCATTATTTTTTCCAATTTTCTATTATTTCATTGCTGCTATTATTCAGTGTGAATAAGGTACAACTCTGTTTAAGAAGCACATTCCCATATCTCTTGTAAATTCCGCTGATAATTAAGAAGTAAAATTTAAAATTATATTAAATAAACACTTAGAAAGTGAGGTTCGCAATGAAAAAAATTAATTAAATCTGCAAAATAATGACTTTTGAAGGATTATTTCAAATAAGATTGTTTTAAATAATTATTGAAATTTTGCTTGCACACAAGTGTTAAATAAAAAATGTAAATCCATAATTTTACAAATAATTTAATAATTTACTAAATTCATTTGAGGAACTAGAAGAAAATTTAAATTAATTCACAGTCCTTTTTCTGTCTGATTCCCATGATTTATAGACTTCGGGTACTTTTAAACTTAATCTGTAATGTTTTGTTACGTTTTTGTCTTTTCGGAACGATTAACTAAAAATAAATAAACACTCCGAATATCGTTCACCTCAATTTAAAAAGATTACCTGAAGTTCTGACTCCACAGACTTCACCTATTGCATAAATAATTCATTTAGTGCTAAATCGTTGCGTAAATTTTGTCAAAGTTCCTTAAAAATTATCTCTATTTTGAGGAAGTACTATTTTCTAACAAATGACCCATTGCAATCCAATCGTATGCTTCTCAGATGTTTCTAAATTACAAAGATCTCACCAACCAGTAAATGATCAGCTCCCATATGCCGATGTGTCATATCATGCCCTATCATTTTAAAATGGCTTTCACAATTGAAAATGATGGTCCAACGAATTATTCTGCATGGATATATATACATAAACCATCAAAATAATTAACCTAGCAAGAACTAGCACACCCCCCCTCACAAAATAAAAACTCTTTTAAAAGTCAAAAATTCAACAACAAAAAATAGAATACAACACGTTGCAGCTTCGTTAGCGATGGGTTTTATTGCGAAAAGCAGCCGAGCATTCAAATTTGTAGATAAAATAAAATGTAATAAGTGGCAATGGGTTTCGGCTAGAGAGGTAAATAGCAAAAATCAGATGTTAAAACACCCGATGGCTACATTTTTTTTCACAAGACCTTTCACAAGCGAAAACAATTGGCCAATGAGTTATTCTGAAATTATGTAAAATATCATTGCTAATTGAATTGCAATATCTAATTTCATATTAAAAGACAATTGAAGTAAATTGACTCATATCAAAATTATACACTAAAACGTAAAAGACAAAATATATAGTAAAATAATATGCAAGGAATATCAAATGAAGTGAAATTCCGATTGAAAATGCTACATGTCCTTAGGAGCTACACTCGATATCTTGAAACGGAATAGCTGTTTTAATAAATCAATCAACTCCCATCAGTGAGTTTTGCGATTAAGTGTGAAACTTCGTGTTTCATGTTAAACTGTGTCATCATTTTGAAATCCTGACTTGAATTATAAAGGACTTGATTTTTTTTAATCTGAAGGTGAACTATCTATCTTTTATGCTTTAAATGAATGTTATATTCATACGAACTGAACAACTGACGACTTACTGGTACTGAATCATTGGTTATTGAACAGCTGGTAGTAAACAATTACTAAAAGAATTAAAGGCACTGTTACACATCACAGAGAATATTTCACAAAATTCATTGTACTTGTGGAAAGTGATTAGTAGTTGCTTCATATTGTCGACTGGGTTGTCAAACAGGCTCCAATGTACAGGGCGTAATTGCCCCGGGGCCTCGAAACCTGAGGGATCCCAAAATTATGTTTAAATAAAAAGAATATTGCCCAGTTAAACTGATGGCATTGAGCTCACAGGCTACGCATACTAATTGTACATTACAGCCTTGTATTTTCGTTAATTCCGTTCGAAAAAAACCATTAAGAAGGAGAAACAGCTCTCCCCTTTCTCATTTTTTATACTTAATTATTGAACCTCCTAAATTATCAAGAACATGCTTTATCATATAAAAATCTATATCCAAAATTCAGAGCAAATCAGATAATTCTTAATAAAAACCCATTTAGCATTTATATAATTTAAGAGGAGTTATTCCCCTCTTTTATACTTAACCATTAACCTTCCAAAACTATTCAGAGATTTGAACGAAATCTGACAATTCTGCTTGAAAAATCCATTTATACAAGTTAAGGGGAGGGGCATTAGAGCCCCCGTTCCCCCTATTTATACTTATTCAATGAACACCTAATAACAGCCACGGACTCGCCTCATCAAAATGATCCTATATCTAAATTTTGAACGAAAACTGTTAATTCTGCATGAAAATCCCGTTTATATCAATTAAGGGGAGGGGCATGAGCCTCCCTTTCCCCCTCTTATACATATCGAATAAATTCCAAAAACTATTCAGGGAAGCGCCTTATCAGGATATACCTATATACAAAATTTCAAGTGGATCGGATATTTTTATTATGAGTTATCGCGTTACGCACGAACGAACATACGAACATACATACAGAACGGACGGGCACATAAGCTCTCAGGCTATGATAGCCTGTGAGCTAAAAAACTATTAATTTTAAGTTCTAGTCGAACTTCCTATAAAATGCCCAGCACCTAGCTAAAAGTTAGTAATAAAAATTTACTGGAGTATAAGTTTTTGCGTGTCCATCGATATAATCCATAGAGCATGCAAAAGCAATTCTAGAGCAGACAGCAGAATGTCGAGTCGAATGTGTCATGTCGCCTTAGCATATTTGCCGATCCCACCGAAGCTAGTGTAAGGAAAAAATACGCGCTTCTGATCAGTTAAATAATATAAAAAGCATCTAAAAAACCCGAAATCGAAAAAATATTTATCAAAATCCATCTTTTAAAAGATTTTTAAACAGAAACGTATGATTCAGTTAAATAAACTCAAAAAATTAACTTAAACAAACCGCTCTTTAAAGTGTTTAACCAATCACAAGTCCGCATTTATGTTAGCTTCAGTGCAATCGGCGAAAACTGTGTCGCTTCTCGGTGCCTGCTGAGTAGGGTTGCTCAATTCTACGTTTTTTAGTCATTTTTGGGCTTATCATACTGCATAAATTTAAATAATGCGTGCGAAAAAAAACTGCGCCCTTGGTAAAGTTTCTATTCCCCATCCGGTGGGGGGATTTCCCCGACTCCTCCAAGTTCATAGTTATGGCCTTGCCCTATAGTGGAAATGTAAATATTTATCCCATGTATGACGTGCACTAGAACTTCAAGGCAACTATTGTTTATTGTTAACGAACAATAAAGAGGAGAAATATGCTTTTCGGATCTCATGATCTCGGTCTTATACCGGATCAGCGAAATTATTTTTAAGCACTGCATAAAGACTCTTGATGAATAGAAAGAATGTGTAAGGAGAAAGTCTTCACTTATAGGAGTATGGATTTTGAAGCGATACTGCCTTATCTAGATAACAGCTGTAAAGCAAACTTAAGAAAGAAAGAAAATGGCATAAAAGAAATACTCGTATAAGCCAGCGACTAAGTGTTTTTCATTATTGTGAAACTTTTTTCAACATTGGTACAGCTTTTCAAATTAACTAGCCGCCCTTGGCGACTGATTTTGCTTCCCTTAAACGTATGCTGACCTTGTATCATATTATTTTTATTCATAATTTAATTTACTTGTTCAATTATTTGCAAAGATTCTGCTAGAAAAATCAAGAACTGGGTATTTCTCCGCTAGCCGAGTGCCAAACTTTGTTCCCGTGGCATTTTTTTGCATTTCATTAATTTCATTTAATACATAATGCTTTCACTCATTTCATTTATAATACATAACTTTAAACTGAAGCATTAAATACATGAATTTTATTTTTTTATTTTTAAATAAAAAGAACAGAAAAAACAAAAATAATGATAGTTCCAGTTCGAAGCTTAATAATTGCAGCGGAAGGGCGAAACAGAATAAACCGATTTACCTCCACCAAAATCCTGCCAAAGAACTTTTACACAAAAACCAATGAAATGCGTTTTGTTTGGACGTTGCCATTAAACAATAATAAATAATCACGATTTTTGTGCCACATATGTTTGCGTAATATATATATGGATGTTACGGAAAAAATGTGTTTAGACTAGACTTTGAAAAATAAGATCAATTTAAAAATATGCGTTTAAAAGAAATGGCATGTAAGTAAAATAGTATTATAAAATATTACTTAAGACAGATATAAGGTGAATAATTGGGAATTTAGAGTAATTTAATGAAGTTCCAAGAAATAAAAAAAAGTAATATATATATATATGTATATATAAAAGTTTCATAATTTTAATTAATTTAGCACTGATAACGAGTCTTAACATTGCCAAATAATCAACGATTTTTCATTTATATATTTCGGAAAAAATCTTTTCTAACTGTTTACTTTAACTACGATTTAGGTTAAAATTTTTATTGAACTAAATTCATAAATAGATATATTTCTTAAAATTTGACCTTTACTCTAATTAGTGAAATAGCTTTACGCACTTCTGACATATTTTTCAAAAGTGTAAGTGGTTGTAAGTATATTTTTTAATGTAACATTTACTTCCGACATTCTCAATATTTATGCACTTTTTCAATGTGCTATAATTTTAAAGTAAATTTTAATCAACATATGTTTTCCTTAAGCGTATGTAATTAGTTTGATTCGAAATAAAGTTTAAGATTTAGGTGACATATTTACTGAATATGTTTTTGCATATTGGAGTGGAAGAATAAAAAATGTTACTTTTTCTTAATTTTCCTCGAAACGATTAATCTCACTTAGAAAAAAAAATCTTTAATAACTAGCAGAATTATTAGGCTTTGCCCATTTTAAACATAAAAACTTTCCAGTTAAATTAATAAAATGAAAAAATACGGCAATTACAATAAGGAAACTTTGTTCATTCTCTACAATAGAAGATTTAAAAAATAATCAGAAAATATTGTTACGAATTTTGTAAATAGTGTTTGTACTGTAAAATAATGTAAATAATCTTATTAAGCTCCATTCCTATACTAATATTAGTTTTTGTTACATTGTCTCTGTTATCAAGCAAACTTGTCTATTATTTTCAGTGAATGTTTATGGCAGCTTGGCGAAATAATAGAGATATCGCCAAGTTGGCGTCACTTTTGACGACTAATTTTGGTCGCCAATTTTGGCAATATATCGCCAAGTTGGCAACAAACTTGGCGATTGTTGGCGATGGTAACCCTTCCCTCTCTATGGTAACCCCCCTATAGATAAACTGATACAATGAATGTTGTTCCGTGGATTTTTCGAGAAGGTTGTAGAAATTTCCAGCACATGCTGCGAGCCGATATAAGGAGAGCAATACGAGCTGCTGTGGTTATTATTTATCAGTCAGTCATTGAGTGAGCTACGATTAAGCAAGTTTGCTTGAGTTTTATTTACGTTGTTTTGAATGTGATTTAGTGTTGAGACATTGTATAAAAAGTCTCTGGAACCTATATCTGCACTTGTACGATAGATTTGAACAATTATTTTTGAATATCTAGTAATATTTGTGAGTTTCGAAGACTCTGTTGTTCTGAAGATCTGCAAATAAATTATTTTCTACTTTTCTAAAAGACAAGAGTTTGAAGTTGTCTAACCGTAAGATCAAAAGAACCCTATATACGCGGGAACAATATGCTGCTACTAAGCTAAAATTTCTAAGCTTTAAATATCGGAATGCACATTTTCCTTCGTGACTGTAATAAACGAGTTGTAAATTGTACGTCAATCTTAGCAAATGAGATGTGTTCGTACTATAACATGGTTTTAAAAATATTCAGTTCTTGGTGTAATAATACTTAGGATTTCCGTTACAGTATAGTAGCTGAAATCTTTTGTGTATCCCTGTAGCTAGAATCTGCTTTCGATTACACAGGAAGTAACTTACAGCAAATTATAACAACGTATATCAATTTCATAAAATGTTAATATTTTAATATATTTAAAACGTGTGCCCAAACATTGTTTTCCCGTATACCATTATGTAATAGAAACATTTCTATGCCCTGTAAATTAATAAACAAGTAAGAAAAATCATGCGTTAAGCATAGATTATGAAGCACTTTCCAACACTTAATGAAATCTTTAACAAAACTTTGTTATTTAGGGAAATAATAGTGTATAGCCAAATATACCCAAATATGTATTCCAGTACATTAGAACAGCCCTGTATTTCATATGTCAGTTCATATAATGGGAAAATTTAGCTTAGCAAGAAAATACTCAGTAGCTTGAAATTTCTTTTTCAGCAATTCACACTATTAGATGGAAACATACTTGAATACTTTTGTTCAGCCCTGCAGTTTACATTGTACCTTAATTACACGTCAGCATTAGGCTAAAATTTATTGTAAACTAAAACACTTTTAAAACAACTGAAATCACATTCTCATAAATCATCATTCATAGGTGTCCATGTACCGAATTCTTTGCGTGACCCTGTATATCCCTTTATCTATATTGTGCAAACATTTCTCAGTAAATTGAATGCAGCTCAGCGTAAAAATGCATAGATTATTTAAGAACCACCTTTAAATAATTTACGCTCATATTCAGTAACGTTGGTGAGCTCTTTTGGGTAGCCCTGTATATCAACTATAACATTTATACACACCATATAATGTGCATATATTTAGTGAAATATAAACGCATTAAAATTAAAATGCATTTCATCTCTCCATCAGCCATCATCGAACATATATACGGTACTTCGTAAAGAATATACTATTTGAAATCTTTTGTATGGCCCTGTAAATGCTATGCACTTCATATTATGCAAGACAGTAGCGTATAATTTATATTAAGCTTCAGTGACATCTATCAATTTTATTATACATGAAAAAGCTTAATATATTTAAAATATGTCACACACAATTCCCCCTTTTACCATTATCTAATGGAATTCTTTTGTGTGGTCCTGTAAATGAATAATAGCTACATTTTCACCTTATATTTTATAGAATGCATATTTTAATATGTTTGACAGGGTATAACATCTTTAAAATTCCTTTGAAACGATTTTTCCCCATAGGCCGTAATGTAATAGGAAACTTTTGATTCGCCCTGTAGATAAACTAATCATAATAGAAACTTCATTTTCAATAGGGTTCGTGCTAGGATAAACGTCAATAGCATCCTAATATTTCATAGCAATCCGAGTATATTAACGATTTTTTCCCATAGGCCGTAATGTAATGGGAAACTTTTGTTTCGCCCTGTAGATAAACTAATCATGGTAGAAACTTAATTTCCAATAGGACTTGTGCTAGATTAAACGTCAATAACGTCCTAAAATTTCATGTCAATCCGAGTATATTAACGATTTTTCCCCATAGGCCGTAATGTAATGGGAAACTTTTGATTATCTCTGTAGATAAACTAATCATGGTAGATACTTCATTTTCAATAGGGTTCGTGCTAAGGTAAACCTCAATAACGTATAAAAATTTCATAGCAATCTGAGTATATTTACGGGAGTTAGAGCGCGGACAGACGGCCATCCGGACAGACGGCCAGACGGACAAACGGACAGACGGCTAGACAAACCGAATGCATAAGCACTTTTGAACTTCGTTGGAAAGTGCTAAAAATATTCTTTGCACCACAGAGTACACATAATGTATACTTTAGTACATACTTCATAGATGCATATCAATTTTACTATGTTCTAAAGAGTGTAACATCATTAAAATGCATTTGAAACTCTTTCTTCCCATAGGCCGTAAAGTAACCTAATACGTTTGATAGTCACTGTAATCTAACTATACATCCGATTTTCATAAATTTTGAAATGACTCAAGAAAGTTATACAACAATTGTGTATTTTAAATTTTAATCGATTCGGTTGGGTAATTATTGCTCAGTGATATACTCTGTTATATGCGGATTGACAGACAGACGGACTGAACGACAACTGTTGGTGCTACGTATTAACATAATTACGAACTCGCCTAAAAATTCCAATCAAATTGACAGACTAATAATCGAAAAAAAAACGAATATGAGCAGAAAATACAATGACAACAAACAATTATGAGACATATAAATAAAAAAAAATCCCTGCTAAAGTGTTGAATTATTCAATAGCTATTCGATTTAGAAAAAATTTATTCTGCTACTGTGCATTTTTATTGTGCATTCGATAACTACTTCTAAATCACTCTTTATCTTTCGAATCATCATAAGACAATTTATTTTCAAAATTTAAAAAATAATTAATACAAATATTTTTTTTATTATCTGCCCGTAATTTTCAAAAACGTATAAGAGTAGGTTTTAGAATACATTGATGAGTTCTCTCAACGCAGAATATCGTTTTTAGGTGCGTTCGTAATTATATAAATACGTAGCACCTATTGTTGTCGCTGAGTCCGTCCGTCTGTCTGTCTGTCCCTCTATCTGTCTGCCTGTCTGTCCGTCTGTCTGTCTGTCTGTCTGTCCGTCTATCTGTCTGTCTGTCCGTCCGCATATAACAACGCAAAAACTACACTACCGAATCGTTTGAAATTTAAAATACATAATTATAACATAATTTTGTCGAGTCATTTCAAATTTTATGAAAATCGGATGGATAGATCAATTACAGGGACAATCAAAAGGAGTCCGTTACATTACGGTCAATGGGGAAAAAGTTTCAAATGCATTTTAATCGTTCGAAATTTAAAACACATAATTATTGCGTAATTTTGTCGAGTCATTTCAAGTGTTATGAAAATCGGATGCATAGATCAATTACAGGGACAGTCAAAAGGATTTCGTTACATTACGGTCAATGGGGAAAAAAACATTAAATGCTGTTTAATCGTTTGAAATTTAAAACATATAATTGTTACGTAATTTTATCGAGTCATTTCAAATGTTATGAAAGTCAGATGCATAGATCATTTACAGGGACAATCAAAGATATTCCATTACATTACGGTCAAAATTGAAAAAAGATTCAAATGCATTTTTATGATGTTACACTCATTCGAACATAATAGAATTGGCATGAATCTATGAAATATATACTAAAATATGCATTCTGTACAATCTGTGATACAAAGAATTTTTATTATTAAATTACAGGGCCACACAAAAGTATTCCACTACATAATGCTATACGGGGAAACATTGTTTGGGGCGTGTTTTAATTATATTCAACTATTTCACATTTTATGAATAAAATATACGTTTCTGAGGTGCAATAAAAATTACTTTCGGCATATTTACAGAAACACAAAGATTTCGACTACTATACTGTATCCGAAGTACGCTCTACTATATCAGCAAGATCTGAATATTTTTAAAACTTCGTTATCGTACGAACGCACCTCATTTGCTACGTTCAGGTGCAATTTCCAACTTGTTATTATTATTATTATTAGCACTTTCCAACAAAGTTGAAAAGTGCTTATGCATTCGGTTTGTCTGGCCGTCTGTCCGCGCTCTAACTCACGTAAATATATTCGGACTGCCATGAAATTTTAGGACGTTATTGACGTTTACCTTAGCACGAACCCTATTGAAAATGAAGTTTCTACCATGATTAGTTTATCCACAGGGAGAATCAAAAGTTTCCCGTTACATTAAGGCCTATGAGGAAAAATCTTTCAAAGAAATTTTAAAGAAGTTATACCCTGTCAAACATATTAAAATTTATATGCTTTTACTAGGTGCATTTAAATATGCATTCTATAAAGTATATAAGGTGAAAATGTTGCTATTTTTCTTTTACAGGACCACACAAAAGAATTTCATTAGAAATGGTAAAAGGGGGAATTGTGTGTTGAATATTTTAAATATATTAAATTGTTTCATGTATAATAAAATTGATGTATGATAATGAGTCTTAGTATAAATTATACGATACTGCCTTCCCTAATGTAAAGTACATATATTTACAAGGACAAACAAAAGATTTAAAATAGTTCATTCTTTCCGAAATACTGTATATGTATCCGATGATAGCTGATGGATGGATGAAATACATTTTAATTATAATATGCGCGCATAAGTTTCACTAAATTTATGCACATTACATGGTGTGTATAAATGCTATATTTAATATACTGGGCTACCCAAAAGAGTTCGCCAGCATTACTGAATATGAGCATAAATTACTAAAAGGTGATTCTTAAATAAATTATGCTCTTTTATGCTGAACTGCATTAAGTTTACTAAGAAATGTTTGCAGAATATATATATAATGAAATACAGGGCCACGCAAAGAATTGGGTACATGGAGCCTATGAATGATAATTTATGAAAAAGTTATTTCAGTTTAAAATAAATTTCATCTTAACACTGATGTGTTATAAAGGTACCAGACAAACGACAAGGCTAAACGAAGTATTCCATCTATTAGTATGTTTCCGTCTATTAGTATAAATTGCTGAAAGAAAAATTTCAAGCTACTTGGCATTTTTTGCTAAACAACATTTTCCCGTTTTAAAGAATACATATTAGCTGTCAGATCAAATACAGGGCTGTTCAATAGTACTGGAATACATATTTTGTTAAAAATTTCATGAAGCGATGGAAAGTACTTCATAATCTATGCTTAACGCGTGATTTTTTTACTTGTTGATTTCAGACTTCAACTTAACTGAAATTGAGCATGCAATTTTACTAAAAAAATACAATTTTAATGTTAAGTTTAATGCCGCTCATTCTACTGTGTTTATCAGTTAAAGATGGTTGCAAAGCATGGAAATATTTATATAAGCCATCGTTGCATCCAAAAACCGTTTTTCTGGATAGATAGAAATGATTAATGTACTGTAAAAGCTCCTCAGAAAAGATTTCGAAAGTTATGAACAGGTTAAAAAAATTATTTTTATAAATTATTCTCCGAATTTCTAACATCAATTATTGTCTGATGTTTCTTAAAATAAATGCATGCATTTCGGAATCTTGGATGAACCGGAAGAGGTTATTATGTATCTTATTTATAGTGCATATACCGGGTGTCCGAAAAATGACTGATGGAATTTAAAATTCAATAACGTGCAAATGGTGACAGCTATTTAAAAAATTTTTGCAGGAGGGTTATGTATAATGTCAGGAGTTTTTTTTACTGTAATTTTTTATTTTAGTTCGCATCTCAAACAATAGGTGGGGCTGATGGCGATTGAAGGCTAGGTCAACGCTTCACTCAGCATTGATCACCTGGATTTCAATTGCCGTCAGCGCCGCCTGTTGTTTGAGATGCGAACTAAAATAAATATTACGGTTAAAAAACTCCTGACATTATACATAACCCTCCTGCAAAAAAAAAAAAAAAAAAAAAAAAAAAAAAAAAAAAAAAAAAAAAAAAAATTAAATAGCTGTCACCGTTTGCAAGTTTTTGAATTTTAAAAACAATCAGTCATTTTTGGGACACCCGGTATCTGTCGCTTCCGATAATAACCAGGTAAGGCACATTTTCGAAAAAATTGAGATATTTTGGGAAAATGTAGCTTTAAAAGTGTACTTTCATCTGCCATAGTAATGAAAAATGTAAAACGAATAATTCCTGTTATAGGGTGACTATAAATTTTCAATTAAAAATTGAAGAAACAGTAATAATCGGGTAATAGCATAAAGCAACGGTAATAACCAGATAAGATTTCTATTTATTTCTTTAAATTGTCTATAATTCTGTGGCTGTCGGCAATAACCGGGTAAGGCACTTTTTTATAATATTTTGATAAATGTTAATAAGATGTAATTATATTTACATTTATTTTAATAAGTGTTGATTATTTTAATAAATGTAAATAAAATTAAAATTTTATTTACATTTATTAAAAATAAATGCAAAACGGTAATAACCAGATAAAAATTGCATTTTTAATTGGTTCTCAATTAATAAAAACCATATTTATATAACTATTTTGGCAAAAAAAGAAGTTCCTATTCCTAATTCAATGTAGTGAAAATTATTAAGTTTTAATCTATTTTATAAAAGTAATGATAAAAGGCATTTTTGAAAACTATAAACGTTAATTACTCAAAATATTAGAAATGTGCCTTACCTGGTTATTGCCGGTACACTGTAAAAAAAAAGTGTCGGTTTACTAAAAAACTTTAGTGATCCTTGTAATTACTAAAACATTTTTAGTAATCTTAGTCGGTTACAAGAAAATCTGTAAGAATTACTAGAAAAAAGTTAGCAACGAATAGAGTTGATAATTTTATATTTTTAATAGCTATTACTAAAACTCACTTGGTGTGGCCTTTATAGCATAGTAGTTATAGTAACGGACTCCAGGCTAAAAGGTCCCGAGTTCGATACTGGCCTTTGCCAAATACGCCTCGAATGTATGCAGTGTAAGTACTCGTTGTTAAAGGGATTATGAATATCCTGACGGAGCATTAGCAATGTTTGGTGCTGCCATCTATTACGGTTTTGCCGAAAATCTTCCGCTCCAGAAATCTGGATGCAGCTCGAAGGAAGCCCCTGCCCTTCGAGCCCACGTAATGCTTATTAAAAATAATTTTGGAGCTATTACTAAAATTTGCTTGGTGGCTCATACTAAAAGTTTTTAAGTTAGTTATACAAAAAATTCTTTTGTTCACTTTACAAAAGAAATGCTTGTTTCGCTTGCAAAAAAAAGTTTGTAATGGTTACTAAAAAATTCTGTGGAATACAAATTTACTAAAAAATTTTTAGTAACCTCTTGAATTTTTTTTAAAGTGTAGTCACAGATATAATATTACATTTTTGGTGTTTTAAATTAAGAGTGATCTTTCTGTTTGCATGTATAGTATGTGGGTCATCATTAACCACGGATATTCCTATGTGGATGGTCTGAATATTCTTAAACGAAAAATACTTTTCATAAAAAATAAATCTACAGTGATTAACTAAAAAATGACGTCACATTCCAGAAGCTTTCTGTTCTCATGCCAATCCTAAAGATTTCTTTGGAGAGAAGGGAAATTACTTTTCTTGGACAGAAAGATTAAATCTTAGAAAACATTTGCCTGGTCTTAATTTATATTTAATATAAATGATAGAAAGACCGTATTTAATACAAATCGCTGAATGTTCTCATTGAATTTAATGTATTAAGCACTTATTAAAATTGTGTAATTAAAGTTATAGCAACAAAATTGGCAATAAGACGTAGCAAAACTTTATATGGGTCAATCCATTTCAAGTGGTCCAGCACTGGTCACTCGACCATTTTTTAAAAATCTGAAATTTTTTGTACAGCAACCCTAACATGATGGAAGTTGAAAATGACCGTTATTTTAATTTTACTATTTTTTGTTTGTGCATGGCGGCCATCTTTGTTTCATCGTGTGCAGACATTTTCTCAGATACTAGGATAGACAAAATTGTAAATATCTTGTCTTTTATTTTCCCAATTGAAATGGGGTTTGCAGCATTTTGTTCAGAATAAAGTAGGCTAAATGTATGGTGGTAGAATAATTTTGGAAAATAAAATTTTACAGGTGAAATTTTAGCACAAAATTTAAGATTTTTTTCCAAAATCTATCCGTCTGCAAGAGGAAATTTTACATTCAAGGAAAACTTTTACACTTACACAATTTTTTCTACAAATAGGTCAAAAGAGCGTGTACTTTTACACCAAGTCCCAGATCTAGGAGTTGATTTCTCTTTGCAAAAAAAATTCCGAAATTCGTCAAAAATTTCAAAAATGGCACTTTTTAGGCTTTTATATCTCTGGTGGCGCACGAGATAAAAATTTGAAATTCTGGCCTTTGATAGTATTATGTAGTAATGTTATGTACAAAAAATTTCAAGAAGGAAATTTGACTACAAGCGGAGATATGACATGGACAATATGTGAAAACAATACTGCCAAACTATTCTAACCTACTATGTAATTGTTCAACAAGACTGTCAACCTTATACAATTTTTTTCTACAAATAGGTCAAAAGTGCGTGTACTCATACACCAAGTCCCAGAACTAGAAGATGATTTCTCTTTGCGGAAAAAATTCGGAAATTCGTCAAAAATTTCAAAAAACGCATTTTTTAGGCTTTGATATCTCTGGTGGAGTACGAGATAAAAATCTGAAATTCTGACCTTTGATAGTATTTTGTAGTAGTGTTATGTACAAAAAATTTCAAGAAAGAGATTTGACTATAAGCTGAGATACGGAGATAAAAATATGTTAAGAAATGCTATTAGCAGTACATTAGGAGAAATGAGATTAGTCTCATTTATTACAATATTTACACAGAAAATGTCGTTTGTTCAAAACAGTTTAATAATAAATGTTTAATTTACAAAGATACTGTATATGCTCAACAAAGAGCTTAACACTATTTACGAGATATGTTATGAGTTCGACCAGTTACTGTTATCAGTCCATCAGGCTGTTCTTTCTCAAAATTTTATTTGAAGCCACCCAAGTTTTGTCATCCCTTGTTTACTTGAATGAAATTATCTAGGTTTAATAATTGAAACCATGTCAACTCGATCAGTTGCAACCCATTGTCTGAAATTTACTTATCCTGAAATGTGTACCGAGTAAAATTGTTGCAATAGCATTTGTAGTAGGTTTGTTCCTCCGGACAAATAGTGTATTGGCTTAGCATACATTCTGAATTGTTTAAATCACACAGACGCATTTGAAAAAGATATTTGTAATTAACATTTAACTTTGTACCATAAATAATTAATTTAAAATTTTGGAGGTATGAACAATTACATAGAAGGTTACAATAGTTTGGCAGTATTGTTTTCACATATTGTCCATGTCATATCTCAGCTTGTATTCAAATCTCCTTCTTGACATTTTTTGTACATAACATTACTACACAATACTATCAAAGACCAGAATTTCATATTTTTATCTCGTGCTCCACCAGATATATCAAAGCCTAAAAAGTGCGATTTTTGAAATTTTTGACGAATTTCGGAATTTTTTTTCGCAAAGAGAAATCAATTTCCAGATCTGGGACTTGGTGTATGAGTATACGCACTTTTGACCTACTTGTAGAAAAAATTGTGTAAGGTTGACAGTCTTGTGGAACAATTATATAGTAGGTTACAATAGTTTGACAATATTATTTTTCACATATTGTCCATGTCATATCTCAACTTGCCGTCAAATCTCCTTCTTGAAATCTCTTGTACATAACACTACTACACAATACCATCAAAGGCCAGAATTTCAACTTTTTATCTCGTACCCCACCAGAGATATCAAAGCCTAAAAAGTGCGATTTTTGAAATTTTTGAAGATTTTCGGAATTTTTTTCGCAAAGAGACATTGACTCCTAGATCTGGGACTTGGTGTATGAGTACACACACTTTTGACCTATTTGTAGAAAAAATTGTGTAAGGTTCACAGTTTTCCTTGCATAAAAAATTTCCTCTTGCAAATGGATAGATTTAGGAAAAAATCTTAAATTTTGTGCCAAAATTTCACCTGTAAAAATTTATTTTTAAAAATTATTCTACGACTTTACATTTAGCCTATTTTATTCTGAACAAAATGTTGCAAACCCCATTTCAATTGGTAAAACAAAAGACGAGATATTTACAATTTTGTATATCCTAGTATCTGAGAATATCGCTGAACACGATGAAACAAAGATGGCCGCCATGCACAAACAAAAAATAGTAAAATTAAAATAACGGTCATTTTGAACTTCCGTCATGCTAGGGTTGTTGTACAAAAAATTTCACATTTTTTTTAAATGGTCGAGCGACCAAAAAAAAAATATTTTCTGGACCACTTGAAATGGATTGACCCATATACATACATATAATTTTTATTTATTTATTTTTATTTTTTCGAACTTCTAATTTCGCTATTTAATATTAAACATCAACAGTAAAAAAATGCTGAACTATGTTTATCGTTTTAAGTGCAAATGAATTAATCTTAGATAATCCGCCTCCCTCTACGATAGCTGACATATTATAACAAACGTGGCTTAAACCTTTTCTGGCATTAATTATAATTAATATTGTTAACAAAAACTGGACATGTAGATCAAACATGGGATAACAACATGCAATATTACTTCATAGGGCGTTTGAAAAAGGCTACAATCCGTTTAAAATTTATTTTAAAATTCCCAAATTTCACTTTAAGGAAAAAGACATTATTTTCAGGTAATTATAGCAAAGTTTATTTTGGCAACAGAAATTGTTTAGGGTCGGGACAAATATTAAATTGATTTTGTGGGTCCATTTGAAAGATATGTATAACATACTTAAAAACTGGCAGAATAAAGTATAAGTTAACATGTAAAAAAGGTACAAATTCATCTAAAATTCACAAAAATCTTATAAAATAGTTAAATGTAAACAGTGCTGAGCAATGTATTAACTTTGATGGGATTTGTACTTCAAAACAGCTTCATGCCCTGTCTATAGATGAAAAATCTTATTATTATATGAGCCATTCAGAAAAGTAGAACCGCCGTTAAATATTTAAAACATTTTAATTTAAAAACTTCTTAAAATAAAAATAAATTTATTTTAATAAAGTTACACTAAAAATTGCACAAATCATATTATATAGTTAACCCTTCGCAATCCGCGTCATTTGGAGTACTTCTTGTCACTTTATGAATTTTGTTTGAATTTTAGTCGATCTACTCCATTTTTAAAAATAAGTCTCATTCAAGTACACAATTAAAAAAATTATCTCATTAAATAATGTAAATTTTATTTTTGCTTTATTACTGGTGCCCAAACATATTTTATTAGGAAAGATTATGTCGCGGGGACAACAGAATGCTTAACTTACTTTATAGTGTCTCTGCAGTGGTGAAAATGAAGTGCAAGGGTTAAATGTAAAAGGGGCTGATTAATGAAGCAACATTTATGGGTTTTGCTTAATTAATGATATTTTAACTCCCTGTCTATGGACAAAACATCTTATTATGTGAACCATTCGGTTAAGTACAACCGCCGAAAAATATTTAAAATTATATTTGTAATTTAAAAACTTCTTAAAATCATAATAAATTTATTTAAAGAAATTTTCATACAGTTTTTCTCGTGTATTTGTAATTTTCTACATGCTTATGTAAGATACAAAATGCTGTCAGAAGATACAGAATGTTACAGAAAAATGTTTTCTGAGGCCATCGAAATGATAAAATTCTCTATATTTTAAAAACTAATGAAAGGATTCAGTTGAAGTGGGAATTGATTCTACAAGATATAAAGGCTAAAAAAATAAAATTTTTAAATTATTAAAATTGAATTTATCAATAATTTACATAGATAAAAAATATTTTCTTGAATTTATAAAAATGTTTATCTTAGATTTGACTCAGCTGAATGTCTATCAAGAAGAGGAAAATATTTTAATTGGTTGGCTTTCTAGGAAGATATGAACTAATGTTTGTGATGATGTTTTAAAATTTTAATATTGGAATTTCCATTCAGTTCAACTTTTATCTGAAGTATTCAAGGAAAAAAATTATAAACTATATGTTTTTATAAGTAAATTTAATCTAAATAACTAAGAATTAAGTATTTAAAGTAGGTCAATGGGAAAAAAATTATAAACTATATGTTTTTATAAGTAAATTTAATCTAAATAACTAAGAATTAAGTATTTAAAGTAGGTCAATGGGAAAAAAATTGAAAGTTGATACAATGTATAAAAAATAATTTTTTTTTTTCAAAAAACTACATTTTTATCAAGGAAAAAGAAAAAGTTCAAGTCAAATGGCATCTCTATCTACAACAATTTTGTGATAAATTAATATGTGTTTATGATTATGTATTACATTTATTTACACAACAGCAAATAACATAATTCTTGAAAAAGTTTATGTAAAAAGTTTCTCACAGCTTGTATCTATAATATTTAAAATGTTAGTTGCTTAAAAGGACAATAGCCAATATAGTGAAAAGTTTCTAACTCTCGATTTGAACAAGGGTGTCACCGGTAATGTTGTCAGTCAGTGTTCCATATTACTGACCTGGACTGAATTCTCGGCTTGGACCCCTTTTTCACTCTATTAGCTGTACAACTTTTCAGCAGACGAAATTTGAAATATGCATAAATACCATTATTTTGTTGACTGAAAATAGCATAATTTATCGTGAATGGACTTTATATGCGAATGGAAACGTCCACACCTCTGCGGTATTTGCACTATAAAACAGTAGGTTTTTGAAGAATGGGGAAGAAATGTTAAGATGTTCTTTACGCCTATTAGTTGCAAAATGATAAAAAATAATAGGATAAAAGGATTTCTAAATACTTATAACAGAAATATGTTGTACATAACCATTTTGTCAAATTTCAATGTGTATAAATATTTATTTTAGATTAAATATAAAATAATTTCTTCAGAAAAATTGCATATGGTATCCAAGAAAAGATATACATTTGTAAATGGAAATAAAAGGAACCCCCCCCCCCCCCAAAAAAAAAAAGTTATAAAAATGTATCGTTTGATTTTCATCCCAAATGTGTCTATAATCTTTTAATTGCACAGATTTACAAATAAATTAAATTTTTTTGTAAAATATATTGCAGGAATTTTGAGAGTTTTGTAGCGAAATTCACTATGTCATATTTTCATTCGTTACTACGCTATCCAGGCTGTTTTTCTCAGTTGCTATGAACTTTTATGTTGGTGTGCAGCATTTGTTTCTTTTTATTATTAAAGAATACTTTCTGTCTTGAAATTTCTCCACAAAGATTTTATATTATTGTAACAAGAAGTAGTTTAAATACATAGTTTAATGTCAGAAAATATCCGAAATTTTATTAAATAAAGACTTCACGACTGATTGAAAACGGCAATGGCGGCCGTGATGGAAATGTCACGCCATGTCGGGTATTATTGTTCCACATTTACGGATCCAACAGTAGGACATTGGATTAAAACAAGCAAACTATTTCAGCTTGGAGATATTAATGAATGTAAAACGCACAGGAAAACTATGTTGAAACTTCTAGTTACTGGAAAAATTTACGTGGAAAACACTTACATAGATTCCAATACCTCCTAATTGTTTCGGAGTCTGAACTAAGACAAGAATAAAAACATTTCATATTTATTTACTTAGAAGGTGTCACAAATAAAAATTAAATTAAAGAGTTGACATGTTTCGGTTCATTAATAAGAACCGTATTCATAACATATAAAATCAGTAGAAAAATTAAATGACACTGGATATAAATATAATTTAAAAATCAAAACAAAACATTGCGCCCGCTATGATCGTGAATATAGCCATTGCCAACGCGGCATATAAATATAATAAATTTTGACCATATATTAAATTTAAAATGTATAAAATTAAAATAAAAAAGTAGAAAAACTAAATGACTCTGGATATAAAGGTAATTTAAAACCCCCCAAAACATAAAATATTGCGCCCTCTATGTTCGTGAATAGCCAATGCCATCGCGGTTCCTCTTATTAGACTCATCCTTTAAATATTTATTAAGTAATTCTAACCACAAACTCGGAATGTCATAAGAATAAGAATCATTACAAACTCTACCCCTCCTAGAATATATCTCTATGGATTCACGGATGATTAATTTTCGGAATAAACTGGAAATGAACACTAATCTACTATCTTTAAAACAAATTTTAACCCCCCTCTTTAAAAACAATCTTGATAACGCAGTCTTATCCCTACCAAATTTTATGTCACATTCATGCTCTTTCTTTCTAACCCCAAACTTTCTACCTGTCATATCGATATAAAAATTAATATCCCTCTCTTCATTCTCATATGGAATTTCATATACCCCTTCTAGATCATCTTGTGGAACCGGATCAAAAGCTCTGTATAGAAGATGTTTTAACTTAGGAGGTGGCTTAGCAATTAATTCTATTTTAAACTTTTTTAATTTAGCTTTAAGCCTCTCAAAATTTCCCTTTATATAAGGAAACGATAGTCTTTTAAGAATGTTTCAAAACGGGAAATATGTATCAAGAAATGTGTTCCATTTCTGTAAGGTGCATTTTAGATTTCATTTTAAAACTTTTGATTGAATAAACTTTCTAGTTGAAAATATTTTTTCCTTGGATTACAATCCGGAATAAATAAGGCATATTCCAATCTATGCATTTAGTTGTCCGATAAAATGTATTTGATCTATCAAATGCTTCATCTATAAGCAAAGCGGATGTATTTGGGGAATGGAAATCCATGTTTTCGTTACATCATCCCTTCATCACACAAAAGTCCTTTTTTGGGTCGCCAATTTCTTTAAAATATTCGTTAATCCATTTCTTTTTCGGCAAACGGTTAATAAGCGTGAAGAGCAATCTGAAGAATCAGTGTAAATTTATGGCACTATTATATTACTTTGATGACCATGGAAATACATTTTGAGTTCATGCAATGAGGGGCCTGTCCAAGCATAAATTCTAAAACTTTTTTATTTCTTTAACGAATATTTCGATTGTCGTGTTATTGCTGTGAATTATTGCGAGTAAACATTAGGCGGAATGGATTAATTTTTCAATTTACAAGATATATATCCTTTTGAGTTTCTCCAGGAGAATAACATAAGATGGTGCGTACAGAGCCGTAGCTAGAAGTGAACAATAAGTGGGAGTCAAGATAATTTAGGGTGGTGAGGTCATTTTTTTTTCTCCCCTCTCTGGTGCAGAAAAATAAATTATTGCATATTCACATTCTAGGTACTATGCTTCTTATTAAACTGTTGTAATAACTTCATTTTATGCTAAGAAAAGTACATGATGATGACTCACATATAAAATTTGAGATGAAAATTTTTGAGTATAACTGCTGCTATATTAAACATCATGTTAGCTTCATATGTACAAATAGGATGAGGGAGTTTTTAAAATACTTATTTTAGATACAATTTAGTAATTCTGCAAAACTCTGAAAAGGTCTCAAAACTAAATTAGATTTTTGAATAGAATTTCATTTGAATATTCGGAACAGAAATTCATTTAGTGACCTTGGAATTTTTTTCAGGATGGAGGGGGGGGATCAAATTATTTTAGGCAGGACTGAGCCGCCCATAGCACCCCTTTAGCTACGACCCTGGGTGCGTACCACAAAGAATCGATAAATGATTACAGACCTGAAACAGTACACCTGCATGCGAGACCGTTCCGTGTGTAATATTAGCTCTAATGAAAATATTCAGGTATTTCACAATTGTTTTTCACATTATGTCACTAATATAATGAGAGCAAGTTTCAAGAAAACAGATTCTATATTTAATATTTTCACATTAAAAAAGGAAGGATAATTTCACGTATTGTATGAAGATTTGTATTCACCATTTGCAATAATCATTCTCATGTGAACTTTTTGTAGAATATTAATATTGACAAATCGAAAATGTACATTATATACAATATATACATAATTATAGATGAACATACTTAGTTGCTTTGTTAGAAGTCATGATTCCAAATTATAATTAATATTCTAGCAACTCTTTCCTTTTTAAAATTGAAAAAATATATTGTTTTCTTCCACTTTTGGAAGATTAACAAATAATGTAGACTACAACTGCTTTTAAGTTTTACCTTACATAATATAAACTAAAAGAACAAGAAAAAATGTTTTTTTTTTTTTTTTTATATCAGTTATCTAGTAGGTCACGTGGCATAGCGGATGTCGCCTCTCTCTGGTCGAGAGAGGAATGGATTTGCGAAATATTCCACAAGCTCAGCTTTGTGCGAATATTGCCCATAGATTGCGACATGTTGTTGCTGCAAATGGTTGATATATTGTTATTTAATTTCTGAAGCTCTTTACGAAACAAGTTTCTAGAGGTCATATTCTTCGGGGGAGGAGGGTATATTAATAATGAAATCTGTTGACAAATTTCTAACTTAACATGAGAATTCGTGACGGGAAATTTCATTTTTCCTCAAATATAATACAATAATCGGTTGATTTCATTATTGCTTCCCTTTTTCTTAATATTCTGTTAAAGTTTATCCGTTAGTTTTTAAATAACCTATATATATATACAGGGTGTTCTAAAAGTCTGAAAACGGTCGAATAACATCATAAGTAAACATCAGAATTAAAATCGAAAATATACGTTTTAAGTATTTTTTAAAGAGCTATTCAGTGATGACTAATTTGACCATGGCGACAGACCCACTGGGTGTCACAGGGGGTCCAACTTTGAAATCGTGAATGATAACCCCCATTTTTAGTTGGAATTATCATTGGGCACCCCATTTTTTTTCTACGGGTAAAAATGCGTAACTTTCGTATTTAACCTTTATTTCGGATTCTCATTCATCGTGTAATTGATCATATTCGACAGATACATATTTCTGTTTCCAACCACGTTTTGACATCTCGAAATCTGATTGGTCTGATCTTTTGAGGTCAAATTTGGCATCACCTACGGTAATAGTGTTTCTCAAAAAATAAGGTTGGTGGTTGATTCAATGACGCTTCATGTATTTTTCCAAAAACATTAATAGAAATATAATAAATTAAGTTTCTATTTGCATATATTTCCATCCTGTCAATCACTTTTAAATAATAACTTGTGTATTTTCATGTTTTAACGCATAAATATGCAACTTCCTCTTCCCTCGAACAGAAAAATGGTAATTTGCATTTCGATGGCGCCTACATTTTTTTCTTTTTTTTTCAGTCATCTAATTTGGGGGGAGGGGGATTGATTGGAACTAATACGGGTGCATGTTTTTTTTTTTGTTGTTGTTGTTTTTATTATTATTATTATTACTACTAGAGGAAAACATATTGTAACATATAGAGAACATTAATCTAAAATATTTATGTGCTGACTAGCCAAAGAATGGGAAAGTAACGTAAATATCGTGAAATGGTGGAATTATAGGTTTTCATTATTAATTAGCACTGAAATTACAAAATAAGATGTAGGACAGAAATTTTTTTAATAATTATAAATAAACGATGATTTTTTTTTTGTAAATTAATACATTTTGCTAATTTAACATTTTGATTTCATAATTGTAAACAACATAATTTTTTTATATTTTAAACTTTTTCATTTAAAAATAATTTAACTTTTAAAGCTTTCAAAATTTCTGACCTGTCGTCAATCGTTATAGAAAACTAATTTAATATATTTCTATTAATTTTCATAGAAAAATCACATAAAGCATCATTGAATAAACCGCCAACGTTGTTTTTCGAGAACAGTATTCCCAGTTAATAAAAAGTTGCCAACTTTGATGTCAAAAGTTCTGGGCAATCAGATTTTGAGGTGTCAAAGCGTAGTCGGAAAAACTGAAATATGTATCTGTTGAATATGTCCGATTACACCGTGATGCACGAGGATCCGAAAGAAAGGTTAAATGCAAAAGTTACGTATTTTTGCCAATAGAATGTGAATCTGCAATAAAAAATAAGCATTTAACATTTACGATTTTAAAGTTCAAAAGAATTTGAATGCTTTTTTGCTGTGGTAAATAACTGCTAAAATCAGATTTGCAATTGTTTTATCTGTTTTTTTAAACGTTTAATTAGTTTTCTTATTTATTTCCTAAATAATGAAGTTTTCTTAGAGATTTAAAGGAGTGTTGAAAAATGATTCATTATATACACTTAACGAATGATTTTTATTTCTTGTTTCTAATTTATCTTATATTTTATTTTCATATTAACATTGTTTATCATTTTATACGTGATTAAAATGTGTTTGCTACATATAACCGATTTTTAACTTTACTTTGTTATAATATTTCTTTTTACTTTTCAAAAATTGTCTGTAAAATTTCGCACCGTACATATACATTTTTAGGTGCGTTCGTAATTATGCAAATGCGTAGCACATATTGTTGTCGTTCAGTCCGTCCGTCTGTCTGTCCGCATATAACAACGCAAAAAATACCCAACCGAATCGTTTGAAATTTAAAATACACTATTAATAGATAATTGTGTCGAGTCATTTCAAGTTTTATGAAAATCGGATTAATAGATCAATTACAGGGACAATCAAAAGTATTTCGTTACATTACAGTCAATGGGGAAAAAATGTTTCAAATGCATTCTAATCGTTTCAAATTTAAAACGCATAACTATTACCTAATTCTGTCGAGTTATTTCAAATTTTATCGAAATCGGATGCGTAGTTCAATTACAGGGGCAATCAAAAGCATTCCTTTACATTACGGTCAATGGGGGGAAATGTTTCAAATGCATTTTAATGGTGTTATACTCATTCGAACATAATAAAATGCAAATGTATCTATAAAGTACATATTATATATACATTTTGCACAATCTGTGGTGCAAAGAACATTTGTTATTGATTTACAAGGCCACACAAAAGTATTCCATTACATAATGGTATAAAGAGAACATTATTGGATGCGCATTTTAATTGTAATTAAATATTTACAATTTTATGAGATTGATATATGAGAGTGATACACAGTAAAAAATGAAGAGCCAAATTGGGTTGAAAGATTTTTGGGTACAGAATTGTTCCAATTTGGAAAGTTCAGTTTGTAGCACAAAATCGTTTTAAATAAGTCTGATTTTTAATGACATTAAAACAATTAAAACATCTTAGATAGTATATGCATTATACCTCAGAAATTTTGATTAATTTAATGTTAATAAAGATCTGCTCTGTTTTGAACCGTTTTGGGTTATCTATTTTGGGAACAATACTCTACCATTTTGGAATTTTTACTGTATCATTTCAGGAAAATTACTATACCCAGAAATCTTTCAACCCAATTTGGGTCTTCATTTTTTACTGTGTATTTTAAAACTTTGTTATCATACGAACGCATCTCATTTCCTACGCTTTACGTGCAATTTCCAACTTGTTTATTTAATATTTTCTCTTTGCAATGCTGAAGTTTAATAATAATATACTGATAATAACATGAAAATATAATTAATTGTTTCATATAAAACTAAAAAAAAATGAATATAGATGCAGGTAAGATAGCGGCTTCGATAATTTCATATCTCATAACATTCTAACAAAATATTAATTAATCTTAAATTATAATTAATGTTTAAAATGATAATGTATATACATAATTATATAAATTAATTTCTTGTTTAAAGTTACCTGTTTGGCTTTTAGACTATATTGTTTTGTTTTTTTTTGAGATAATTACATTTCTGCAAGCAATTATTTTTATTTTTATTATGTATTTAATTATCAAATTAAATGTATCATTTAAGGTTTAATTATACGCATATTTTTCCTTAACGCAGATGTTGTGAACAATATGCTTTTAAATGGTAATTATTATGAAACTATTAGAAAATAAATGATTGCTTATCTAACTTCGATTTCTCAGTTTAATGTTATTGTTCTTTTCTTTCTCGGATGTTATTTTCTTACGTTGAAATATTTAATTTCAACATAAGTAATGCTCTAAACTATGCATAAAATGTATAAATTTAGAAATGGATATTTTTTGTGAAGGGAAGAAAAGTAAATCGCATTTTAAAAAATTGATTGTTTGAAAATAAATGAGAATGTTACTGACAAAATCTAATATAAAGTTATTTTTCAAATTATTCATATTCTTCTGGATATTATTTCAGAAAAACTACGGGTATTTCCTGAGATATTGTTCATTCTCTTGACTGCATCTGCATTTTATTAATTTGAAGGAATTAAAAAATATATATCTGTGAATTCACGGCAAAACTAAAGGCAGCAAAGTTGCCAGACATTTACTGTTCGTTAGTAGATTTTCCTTTTAGAGAAATAAAAGAAAAGAAAACTCCCTTTGAAGAAGCGGTGACTTTCCTTTGGAATGTTTGATTGTAATGATAATAATTAAATTTATTTCTTTAAATTAATGAATCTATCAGTCGTCAAAGAATTCGTTATTTCCGAGTGTCAATGAATTTCGTCATAATTTAATTCATTCATAATGCACTTCAAGCTGTCCCGAGGATCGAACGCAAGACCTCGTGATAGTGGAATACTACCTTACTGACTGAGTCATAACCGCTGATGCTATTTTGCTCAAAGTAAGTCTTTTTATGTGTCAGTGTTGAAAAATCTATTGTGCTTTTCAAAGATTTCCTATCAAATATATTCGTAAACGGCTTATTTGTCACCTCGGTGGCGTAGTCAGTAGCGCCAGCTGCTGCCACACCGAGGGGTCCTGGTTCGAATCCGGGCACGGACGTGGATGGTGTGTTTTCTCTTTGTAGTGTAATAAAATATATGTAGTGAGTATGTGTAATAAAAATGGTTCTGTATTCTTTCTGTTTCTGCGCATAATGGATCAATCGACGCGACAGCTATAGGCCTCAAAAGCACTATCAAATCAAACGGTTTATTTTATTTTAATTTAGATCGCTTCATAATAATTATTTTTTAAATCAATTTTAACTTTTTATCTAGTTTTTTTTTTTTTTAAATCACTGTTTAAAATCACTTTTTTTTTTTGAATGAATGAATGAATTAATAAAATGTTTTCTTACTTAATAATGTTATGGATAATTTTAAAATTGTTTCACACTATTAATTTATTTTTTTTTTTGGGGGGGGGGAGAGAGGCTAGTAGGTAAAAAAAAAATTAATAAAAGTAAGAGTAAAATTATTAGAGAAAAAATGTAGTTTAAAAGTAATCGTTTATTGAGACGATTGTCATCTTACAAGCAAGCTATGGGAAGGATTATTTGTATAAGGTCAAGTGCTTGAGTGACACAAGTGTTTCAAAAATGGATGAGAGGACGTCGTCTCTGATGAACAATTCCTTCGGCATCCATAAGTTCTCGAACATCAAACAATGCAACTAAAATTAAAGATCTTTAAGTCTCTGATAATCAGATGAGTATCCGAATGATTGCAGAGACATTGGGAAGTTTGCAATCCCATATAAGCATAACATATTGCTGTCACCTTTTACTGTTTTTTTTTTAATCCTCGGTATAAGCTACGCCTAGAAATAAAAATTCTAGTCATTTGAATAAGTTTTTGAATTACATATATTAAAAATTTAGAGCTTGAAATGTTGAATTACATTTTCATATTTTTATTCATATCTCCTAAAATTATAATCCAAGTATTGAAATTTTGTGTATAGTCATAATACTCAAAAATCCAAACATAACTTGTGATTTAAAAATTTGCATAATATGAACTACGAAATTAATATTTAAAAAATTAATGAATGGCAACCTACAATTAATTTTTGTATATTTATATTTATTAAATCCTGCTCTGTGCGAATTTTCAATTATTTCTTTTCTTCAAGCTATTTTCGAATTATCATTAAAACACGTCAAAATAATAGTTTAAGAGTCATCTATGATGTGCAGGTAAGCATAATCTGAACTAAATACATTTTTTTTATTTTATTGAAATATTTAGGATTGTAAAACTAGAAACTTGGTAAGCGAGTGAAATGATCGAATTGGCGTAAAATATTATATAAATAAAAGTGACATATTCATTCTGTACCATTTCCGCAATCGAATATCGAATTTTAATTTCCATACACTCTTTAAAATATGCACAATTTAACATAATTAATACCTCGAAAATTTATATTTAATCCTATTGAAAAGTGTAGTATTTATTTCTGATGCCAAACTAGGATATTGCTATTCGGGGGAAAATAAAGTTTGGGTTTACTTTAATATGTAGACGACACCCAAATAAATTTTTTATACAGCATGTAAAAGTAGACTTTAATTTTAGCAAAGGTTTTTTTTCGCTAGTCTTTGTAGACTTTATATTATGCCTACATTTAAAAATAAACTTTATTGCTTGGTACCTATAACTTTCTTGAACAATAATGTTTTTCTGAGTCAGTATTGAGTGTTTATCCCTCCCCCTTAATTATACGAGTTTAGGAAATACAAAAAATAAGTTAGATTCACATTTTTCAATGAAAAGTATATCACTAGGACATTTAGGAGAGCAAATGGATAATTATTTTGCATTGTGATTAGCAATTAACATAAGACGCTGTCCATAAATGATATCACCCTTTGTTTTGATTTTTTTTACCTATTGACACATGTCGTACTATATTAAATAAACATGTAGTTCAGAAATAATATACTACGTTAAAGAAAATCTTTTAAATTTCATTTTAAAACTTTATCTATGTGTTTTAATGACATTTGCGAGCAAAACAATAAAAATGATTCGTGTATTTATTTTGTATAAAATAAGATTTACATGAAAAAAATATAAAATGTTTATATGAAAGAGCAATTGAAAACTGTGGTACTGTTTCGGAATTTGAAACAAAATTTAATGTATTTGGCTTTAAATTTCCTCCTTACTTTATGAACTCAAGATACAATTTTAAAATAACTTCAAATTGTAATCTGGTGAGTATTAATGCTTTTTTTTTGCTTACATCAAAATATGTGATGTCACATTTCTTTCTACAGCTTCCTTCCCTCTTGTCACTGACGGAGACAATTTCCGTAACCTCTACCTTCCGCTCCAAGTGTGACACGATTTATCAACGGCCCTTAAAAAGTTTAAAATAAACTTTTAACACTATAAAATGATTTCGTAAATTCTTTACCACATTTTTATGCATCTATCTGTGTACTAATACTGCATGAATCCATCAATATATGAATATGTAAAAAAAATATAAATAAAAATCTCATATGTTATTCATAACATGCAGTTTTGTTAAACAAATTCTAATCTACATTAAGAGAATTAGATAAAATGCAAATGCACCATTATCTAAATATAAAATGAATGTAATTAAAAATTCCAATTCGCTATGATCAAATGATAGTATATCTATTTTCATAATTTATTAGTTAACCTTATATATCAACCTATTAGTAAAAATTTCAAATAAAACATTAGAAAAAATTATGAAAATTCGGAATCATATCTATGATAAAGTGCAAACTCCTACCCCTTATAGATATAAATTGGTGACAAGTAATTGTTCATTAGCTGCACTTTATATAATAAAAAATATTTAATTCCAGTACATGTAATATACTTTATGAAAAGTGATTGAAAAAAATACATAAAATTTATATGTTGACACGCCATCCGCGTTAAAAACCCGATCTTATTCCTTAATTATCTAACACGGATTAAAAATTCAGAAATAAAGTAATAAATTTTCAAAAGCACCATTGATTTAATTATAAAAGTATTTATAGCAGTCTTCTGTCATCTGTGTATTTTCTTCTTCTCGATTATACACCTGTTAATAAACTCAGTTTTGTAATAACTCCAAACCAGTTTTAATATTTAATATAGATATATAGAATGGGTTTATATTATTTATAAAATTTTCTTCTTTCTCCCCGTAATCATAATATCTCGAAGTTAAGAAAAAATATTCCCTCAGTAATCTACTGTACTGATTTTACTCTTAAAAACTTAGAAATTCAAAAATATGTTTAAGGGTGTTCTTAACTGCTCCGTTCAACAAGCGCAAAACGTTTTGACACATTTACAAATTTATTTTGTAACGGAAAGATTCAAAATTCGAATGCTTGACTATGTAAATGATTTCGAATGGGACTTATTTTTCCATTTTATGATAATTAAATTACCTATCGAGTTATAAGCTGTTTCGATCACGAGATCCTCCGTTTTCTCCCCTGCTTTTTGACCGGTTTTTCTGTTTTCGCCGGGAAACATGCTCAAAAACGTCTACTTTGAAGGCTTTTTATAAAAAATCTATTGTATTTTTTAAAAAAACAGAAGAATGAGTGCAATTAGACAGTTTGTAAATAACAAGACCTGCTATTTTCATGCATTTCCGAACAAAAATAAATTAATGCATATGTCACAAAGTTGCCCGTTTTGGTTTAAGAACACCCTTAACGAAACAAAGTAATTTTTTTTATTTAATAAAAAATTAAGAAATAAAGCAGTTAAAAAAGATTCTGAAAACAACAATCTCGTAAAACCTTTCTTACTAATAATTAAAAATTTTATATAATTTAGAAATTCTAGATTTAGGAGGATAATACATATATTCATTAAATATTTAACTTGATTTCTTTATTTTTTATGAATATATCTTTAGCCTGTTAGATTTTTTTTAAAGGAATGCAACTTAATTTGCGACAGTGGTTACTTTTATTATGTATATAAATTACCGGATTTAATGTGTCATTAGTGAAATAATTGTATGCAATATTTAAACCAAAATACACTTACAAATAAAAAATGTTAAAAAGCTACTTATTTGAAGCATAAAACATTATAAACAATTAAAGAACAAATGGGTCTGAAATATTTAAGTGCGTTTATAAACTCTTATGTTACTTGATAGTTTTTTGTCAGTTTAAGATAATTTTATAACCAAGTTATGTATAATTAAATAATGAACGATATTTATGCCTTATAAAGAATGTTTGAAAATGAGGAAATAAATTTGTAATGGAAAAATTTAATATTTCGTTCGAAAAACTGAAAAAAAAATTGAAATTATATATGAAAATGGAATAATACGAATGAATCAAAATTAAAAAAGCAGTTTCAATATAATTACGCAAGAGAATTGATTATCATATCTAGCATTAAAATATTTCTTTTTTGAAATTTTTTATGGTATAATTAAACAAAAAATAAAAGCTGCTGAATATTCTTTTGAAAAAAGAAAATAGTGCTTAATTTAATGCAATAACTACATTGTAAAATGCAGTTTTTCAAAGCAAAAATTGGCATGCATTTGGTAATATAATAGACTCTTGATTAACCTGGATCGCATTATCCGGGTTTTGGAGTAACCGGGAAGATAAAAATTTCAGTTTTGCAAGTAATTTGATAAGATGATGGGAAATCGTTAAATGGAAATTGATAAAATCCCCCACACTGCAAAGACAAAAAAGGTCGATTTTATTTAAATTGTATCGTTAATCGGGGCGTTAGGACAAATTACTGTTTTAAACGGAGAAAAATCTGTAAATTCTAGAATTTTTCAGTTTTTTCTAGAATTTCAGGACATTTTTCTGTTTAAAAAGAGTAAATTGTTCTGACGTCCCTATTGCATTTTCAGAAAGAATTTCAGAAAGCTCATTTTGAGCACCAGCCTTGGCGAGTTGGCGAAAGCGAGAACGTTCAGCTAGCTGCATCGCCAAACACAAAATAAACTAAGTTCAAACGTGTCATAAAACATATGATTAATAGAATTACATTTATTACAAGAGAATATTTACTACTGTTTTTAATTAACTTCTCAATTTCTTTGAACATAGCGAGTTAAGGAAATAATATTTTTAAATTGAGAAAAAAAAAGAAACCTATGTTTAGATGTTCTGTGAAATTTAAAGTATTTTAATCTGAAAAAGCTCTTTGTTTTAAACTGTTTTAATCGTAAACAACGATGAATAACATTTCCTCCTATTATAGTCTTTGCTATATAACATTTGCGGAAAAACAAATGAACAATAAGCGCGATTTCTTTGAAGAAGGAAGGGTTGCTATTCGCTAGGCGTTTGACGTCACAAACAAGAAAGGGAGCGTAGCACTGACTTCATCTCCGAGCCAATCGTTGTTCTGGCGATAAGGTGCTCAAAACGTAATTCTTTCTGAAAATGCCTCCCGATTAGACCAGTACAATTTCCGTAAAATCATCTTTTTTTTTCCCTTTTTTTATAACTCTACATGGATTAAAAACCATGCAAGTGAATTTTATCGGATGAAAAAAATAAAATTCCTACAGAAAACGACGACTTTATTGATTTCAGAGAAATACCTAAGAAGATTTGAGGAAGTTAAACTGTTCTAACATGTGGCCGAAGAAGTAGTGCAACAATGGATTAACGAAGACTCAAAATTGGAATATTACGAAGTTTTAAGTGACTATAATATTGTGTCACGTGTCGCCTGTGGTTCAGAGGAATTTTACCAAAACCTTTAATCATAGATATTTAATTCCAGTTACAAAAATTTTTTAAATGAGGTAAAGAAATATTTTAAAAACGATTTGGGACTATAAAACTCTTTCTTACATTAAGAAATTTAAACTTTCATTTGGTCCACCGGTCTATAAGTTGTATATTTTGTGATTTTTCTTATTACAATAACAAGTAAGACAAAAAAAAAGTCTCGTTCATATAACACTAATATTGACCGATTTATGAAATTGTAAAAGTGCTACACTTATATCACTTTCCGGCATTGAAAAGAAATGCGTTCAACCATGATTTAAGGGATCAAGTTCTTAGAGTATTTGCAGAACGTAATTCAATTATTATATTTGTACAACATTTTTAAAACCGCAGATACGCATGAAATAACTTTAATGAAGTTTTAGATTGTTCAAAATAATTGTATTTCAACTCATGTTTTATTTTGTCAGGATATGAGGCTGGTTGTTTTCAAGATTACGATACTATTAAATAGTGGAAATCGATACGTTTTTTAACTCTTGACATTTGATTTTTGAGTACTTTCTTAGCACAGAATCTGAAAATGATCTTTCTTTTTAGTTCATCAAGTCAGAATATTTTTGCTAATCGTAAATATCAAAGTTAAAATGTAGCGAAAATTTAATACCCTAACAATAAGCAATGCTCTTTTTATTAAATTAAATTTTATTTAATTCAATGATTTATTCAGCTTTTTGGCTTATACAGGGATTCTTTTAGCGAAACAGCTGAGGAATCCTATGAGATGTGGGAGGAGATTCAAATTTAACTTTGAACTTTTTAACTTTGAAATTTACAATTTACGAAAATTCTTAACGAGATGGTTAAAAATTAAGGTCATTTTCGGTTTCAGCGGTAAAAATACACAAAAAATAATTATCCAAAGTTAAAAACATACCTATGTTATAATTTCAAGTTTTCTTTTTTTTTCTATTTTTTAAGCTTTAAGATTTATGATTTACAATAAATCTTTACGTGGTGGTAAAATATGAAGGTCAATTTCTGATTCAGAGGCACAGAATACATGCTATTCAAATATTAAAAGCAAAACAGAAACACAAAGTAACACAAATTTTGCAGGCTAGTGTTGTCTAATAACATTCTGTAATAAGTATCATTTTGTAAGTAGTGAATTTTCATCATTTTATTTGACAAAAATTCTGGTTTTTTTTTTCTTTATGTGTTTATAATAAATTTTATATTTTATTATTACATGTCAAAATGATTAAAAATTTGAAATTTGTATTGCAATGTTAATTTTACTTTCAACACTTTTTTAATATATATGATGAATTTATATTTCTACTTAATTTGTGAATTATCCCTAATTAACAACAAAAATATTTTTAAACTCTAAACAGCTATTACTGAGTCAATTTCAATTTTAAAACAAGGGGACTTTTTTTTAGTGTAACTGGAAAATTTTACTAAGTATAACTTATAAAACCGGGAGACCGGGGGGATAAAAACTTGAAATTCGTAAGTCCTTAAGAAATGTTTTTATTAACCTAAATTGCTTTTAAAATATTCATTTACCTCATTTAAATACCTCATTATTTATTTACCTCATTGTTCATTTCTGTTACTTGAACTTTATGTCTATGGCTTATTGTTTAAGTTCTAACCACTGGCCATAATTGAGAGTGGACACCTTGTATTACACGTGAACCTTTATAAAAAGAAGAAATAAAAACAATTACATTATTTACGTGAAGCATATTTAACCCTTTTAGAGTCCTAAACGGGTTTTTCTGTCACAAAATCTTTGAAATCAAGGGCTGATTAATTACAAAACTGATATTAACGTTATTTTTTGCAGCGTATAAGATAAATAAATGTGTATGTTAGTCATATACAAGTTCCCATACTATACAATACATATATAATATAATATAATATAATACACATATTTTTCATAGGTATTATGTTAGGAATCGTCAAACATAAAGGAAAAACTAGGCCAGACACTTAAAGGGTTAATGAGGAAAATTTTGAAATGTGTAAAACAATACATCTAAAGTTTTTTTTTTTTTATGACAATAAGCATTTATCTCAAATTGATTACGATATGGTATAAAGTAACACAGCATGCCAATTTGTTAGTATATTTCAATATTTGGTGTAGCATAAATACAGGTAAGTGTAGGTGTAAAAATCCTTTTTTTTTTATTCTGAACGAACATTCCATAAATAATATTAGGAAAACCATGACAACTTGATTTTAGCAAATAATCACCATACGGGATAACATAATTCAGTTATTCCTAATCTGATAATCTTTTTAAAACAAGATACATTGTCATGCTTGTAGATCCCACGAAGTCTGAACAGGAGCTGGCATGCTTAAGAGCCCACATTACTGACTAAAACAGACCCGGATAATAATGTTAAATCTATGGGGGCGTTTTTTTTTCAAATATCTCGTTCAAATTTTAATATTTTTACATGATTATTTTGCATAAAATAGCTGAGGACGATCTACAGTCGGACTAGTTTTTACTTTTTCAGTTTTGGTTTTAGATTTTTAAAAAAGTTATTTACTTTTCGAAACTGCTTAACTGGTCCTGAATTTAAATTTATCATGATATAAAAATATATTTCCAAAATCAAAAAATAAAAACTAGCCCGATTGTAGATCATCCTCAGCTATCCTATGCAAAAAAAAAAAAAAAAAAAAAATCATGTAAAAATATAAAAATTTGTGTGAAACATTTGAAAAGAACTCCCCAATAGACTTAACATTATCATCCGGATCTTATTTAGTCAAAGTCTGGGCTCTTAAGTCGCAGGATGCAGAAGCTTTAGTGTAAAAAAAAAAAGAATTATAAATCTAGGAAAATCTAGGAAAACATTTTATTTATTCAGACTAGCAGATTTTTTAAAATATGTAATAGCCTTTATTAGAAATGTTGTTAAAAAACTGCAATGAAATATATGCAAAACTTTAGAACCAAAATTTAGTAAATTATCTTAATTTTAGATAATGTTTTGAAAGATATAGTTGTGTATAATTTTTCCAAGTTCCCATTTTCAAGATCTCAAGATTTTTCGTAACTTGGTAATTATTTTTAAATCTATTTTGAATTGTGAAACAAAAATGTTAAATCATATTAAAATGAATTCCATATGTTTCATGAAAGTATTCTTATATTGTAAATGAACCTTTCAGATCCATATAAAAATGTTTTCCTATATCTATTATTCATCCTTTCTCTCGAGGATAACAGTTATGCGCAAAAGAAATCCTTTTCATTTTTAAAACTTCACACGCATGGAAATCCCGCTGGAGGATTCCTATAAAAACTATTGGGTCATTTATCTAACTGTAATTTTGAATTACGATAGTAGTAGAGTAAAATATTTCCTGATAAAAAGTCCGCCAAAATAATTGAGAAGATATTGATGTCAAGTTTAACAAGCTGAAAGAATTCATAATTTCTTGTAACATCTTCAGTGGGAAACTTTTTTCTTGCTGTAAAGTAAAACCAAGTTTCAAAATAAGTAAAAGTTAAAGTGAATGAAATACTTTATTGGTATATTTTTTTAAGTGAATGAAATGGGAAATGAATTAAGAAGAAGAATAGGATTTAAAAAAAAATAACAATATTAGTTTTAATAACTTTCGATAAAAAAAAGTAAATAATGTATTACTTAAAGAAATTAGTAAATAAAGCATAACATGATTAAATATATTTTTTATATTATGGAGATTTAAATAATCGAACCTATCCTGTTTAACTCAATAAAACATGCTTTTCAAGTATAATATACATAAATCCTATCAGATTTAAATTAGATTGTAAATAAAACTAATTACATGAATAAACGAATGACAGGCAGGGGTAGAGTTATTTGAGCACAGAAGAAACATAAACTGATTTTGAAAAATTCAGGGAAAATCACAAAAAGTGTGATAATTTCTCAAAAATGAACCTGGGCGTATTAAACCTGCTTATGATTTAAAAAAAAATACGTTAAATAAAATTTCAAAATGAAGAGTAGTGATGCTGCAATCTGATTGCGTCATCGTTGTGGAGCATAAAAATGCTTGCTAGATAAGTACGGCTGCTGCTGTTGCTGTGATTTTAAGATAAGAAAATTGAGATAGCCAATTCATTAGTCTGACTTCGAGATATCACTTGTCTACAGAACTGCGATATAGAGCTATTGGAAGATTACACTGAGAAAAAAATATAGTTCCAGCATCTAGAATCTAAATTGTGGCTCTTGAAAAAATCGTTCCATTTCATCCTTATAAATTCTAGTTCCCTATGCCAGAGAATTCTGAAGTTCCGTATTATAATTCAAGAGCATTTTCTTATATTCTCGTTGTTAAATTGATTTAAAAATCTCTGCAAATAGATGCGAACACAAGAGGTTTAATTTAGTAACTAGAATTCTAGTACATGAAACCATTCCCAAAATTAAGCGATAATTTATCGTTACTGAAGCGATTCAATATCGTTTCGTCACCTAGAAAACACTAGACTAGAAATTTCAGGTCATTGCGTCTATTCAACATAGTTGTTTAATCTATTCTCATAGTTCGTTCATCTGTAGTTCTAGTTTGAGTATTCAGAAAGTGACTGACTATTCATTCTAGGTGAAGGAGGTATATATTTTTTCTCAATGTTGAGATGGCCAAATGGATGTAGCAAAATCTTTCTGTTGTTCATAGGCTTAGGAATTATTTCAAACCACTGGTTCGACCTTCAGAAGGCTCAGCCAAGGTTGAGCGAGAATTGTGAAAAACACCGGTGACTGATATTTGCGCTTATGTGCACGAAGAAATAGAACAGCGACCCCTTCTCCTTTTAAAGCCTCCTTTTGCTGCAGCCGTTAAAAAATTGGTATTACAGTATAATGTGTTCAGAAGGATTCATGAAGATGGTCTTTACGTGATACGATCAAACATTTGTGTAATATACCTCACGTACGAGAAGGAATATTTAAGGTGGGCAAGTCGAAATGTCCATTGGACGACTGATCAATGGAAGCATGTTCTCTTCACGAAAGAGTTACATTTTAGCCTCCAAAGCAATAGTATGCACAATTTGATTTTGAGAGCACAGAGCACACGCTATCATCCATCAAGCATTCAAAAAAAAAACTTTTTCGTTAATGAATAGGGAACATCGTCGGATTAAATAAGACAAAATTACAAGAAAAATTAACTGGTGAGAAGAATTTACGATACTGGACAACTTAGGCGGCACGTATATCGGTATCTCGTCCCCAAGGGTTTATAATTGCTGAACAGCGTAATCCTTAGTTCACTGATTGCTGATCCTGACATTGCTTATACTCTGTACTATATATTCAGTGTCGTGCCAATAATCTACCCACTAATGCTACAATCAATGTTAAAGCTCACACTAATTCTACTATAATGCTACTATTCACGGCTCTGATCATATTAGAATACATTTTAGATATTATTATGACATAACACTATAGTTAAATTGATTGAAGCAGCATGGACAGAGACAAACAATTAGGAATATCTCTTTCTCAAATGCTTACAAAATTAATAGTAATGCACAGAACAATATGATAATTTACACCAGAAGCAACGAATTAAAGAACGGTGAAGTAAACGGGTAAACAAATTATTTTAAGTGCTACCAGAAAGTTACTGACCTCTAAAAATATCCATTTGGTTATAATTTAATGTCTTCTCAATATTCATCAGCAATATTTTTGGGATTTCCTTGTATATTTCTGTTTCTGAATCAATGAATATTATTTATCCATTTTAGGGGTAATAGAATGTGTCTCTGTAACTTTGAACTAACGCACGAATTTTCCCAAAATGTTTATTTCAATTTAATAAAAACTAATTTTTTAACATTTTACTGTCGAAATTAAAAAATTAAAAGTAGTTTAAATTTTCTTGCGTATACTTTCATTAAAATTAGACTGAATAATACCCTTAAGAGGTTAAGAGCCCTTATTTTGAAAATCAGACAAAGTGTGATAGTTTTTGATTTGCTTGATTTTTTATATGTTGAAGTAGATCTTATTTAATAAATTGTGTGCAGTTTTGAAGCCCTGAAAAGATTTTCCCTTTCCTATAGAACATATCAAAGTTGGAGGCTGTGAATGTCATTTTTATGAAAAATGAAATCCCAATATGTTTAGAGTGGTATATCTCTGGCAAGCAAAAACCCAAAATTCTTTTGGCATAAACTTATAGTATAACACTACCTGCATTTTAAAATTTATTTGTTTCCGTGGGGTATTGTTATTTCACATTGTTATGTTGCCACAAAGTACAGTCAAAAAGACGTTTTTGCCCATTTTCCGCTCTTAATATCTTATTTAAGCTAAAGTACCCCAAAGTTTTTCTTATAGAATATGAAAGTGCACCACTAGGAAAACCTAAATAATACAGTACTGCACGGATATATTGTTACTGTTAGTAGTACTATAACCTGTTAAATATTCAAATTTCCAAAATCAGCAACATTTAAAGTAGTTTATTTAAAAAAAAAACACAGTTGACTGAAAAAAAAATGTCCCGCAATAGTTGAACATATGTAAAAAAAAACAAAAAGAAGCCGGGTCTCGCGATAATTTTAGACAAAAAATGACAAAAGTACAAGAAAAGCAATGTCTACGATCACATTTTTCCCCTAAGAAAAAAAATGAAACATCCAAATTCTCTTTCGTCTTGCTATGATTTTTCCCTATGAGTAAATGAAATGTCCCTCTTTTGTCGCCTCTTCCGAAAGAGAAACGGGATGTTTCATTTTCTCCTAGGGAAAAAATGTGATGATAAACATTGCTTTTCTTATAAATTTTGTCATTTTTTTACCAAAAAATATCAGGAGGCCCCACTTCTTTTTCTTTTCCATGTTTTTGTACATATGTTCAACTATTACGTGACTTTTTTTTATTCAACTGTGGCGCTTTTTTTTTAAATAAGCTACTTGAAATGCTGCAGGTTTTGGAAATTTTGAATATTTAATAGGTTATAGCTACTAACAGCAGCAATATCTCCGTGCAGTACTATATTATTTAGCTTATCCTAGTAGTGCACTTATATATTCTATAAGAATAACTTTGTGGTATTATAGCTTAAATAAGATATTAAGAGCGGAAAATTGGACAAAAACGTCATTTTGACTGTACTTTGAGGCAACATAACAATGTAAAATAACAATGCCCCAAGGAAACTAATAAGTTTTAATAAGCAGCTAGTGTTATACTATAAGTTTATGCCAAAAGCATTTTCGGATGTTGTTGCTTGCCAGTCATATACCACTCCAAACATATTGGGATTCTATTTTTCATAAAAATGTCATTCACAAACGTGAACTTTGAATTTTTCTCTCGGGATGAGAAAATTTTTTCAGGGCTTCAAAATTGCAGATTAATCATTAAATATGATTTACTTCAACATAAAAAAATATCAAGGCAATTAAAAAATACACCTATCAAAACTTCACTTTTTTGTCTGAATTTCAAAATAAGGGCTCTTAAAGGATTCTACCCTATGTAATAATTCGTTTATAAGAAATGCAATCTTAAAAATCCAGCCATGAAAAGAAAAATAAAGTGGATAATGTTATGACAAAAAAAAAAAAAAAAAAAAAAAAAAAAAAAAAAAAAAACTATGAGTTTTATAAGTTTGTGATAAATACTCTAAACAATTACAGTTGGTCGTATTAAAGTGGTCAAGACGAATGATCTGGTTCTTTCCAGCAAAAAATACTTTAAAGAAATTTTTAAATATTTTTCCCCATTGTCTCCAGAATTTTTTCTATTTCCTATTATTTTTAGTATTACTAGAATTTCATGATTTCATAAAAATTGGACTTATTTTTAACAGCTTATATTTAATGCATAATATATGTTCATGCATAATATAACTTCATGCATAATATATATATATATATATATATATATATATATGTGTGTGTGTGTGTGTTTGTGTGTGCGTGTGTATATATATATGTTACAGGCCAAACCCGAATTTAGGCCAAACTAGATGGGTCTAGGCCAAACCGGTCTATCCTAATGCCCATCGGATAAACTAGTTTTTCCTAGGTCAAACTAGTCTATCCTAAGGCCTATAGGACAAACTAGATTTTCCTAGGCCAAACTAGTTTGCCCTAACTCTTATACGATAAACTAGTTTAGACTGCTGTTTATCGGTCTGAACTAGTTTATCATAGGCCAATTCAATTTGGCTTGATTTTATTGAATTCAATGACCGCCTCAACGCCAACATTCTTGTTTGCCCTAGGCTGATCTAATTTATCCTAGGCTAATCTGGTTTTACTTGTTTTTAGCTCAAGGGCGTGAAAGCCAGAGAAATAATGGGCTCACAGGTTCTGTATACGCATGTACGCATGTATATACGGATGTATGTAAGTATGTGCGTATGAATGTTCGTACGTATGTGCGTACGTATGTACGTAACGCGATAACTTGATAGAGATATCCGATTTGCTTCAAATTTTGGATGTAGGTTCATAAGGTACTTTTCTGATTAATTTTGGGAATTCATTGGATGAAAATAAAGGGGGGAGAACGGGAGGTTAATCCCACACCGTTAAGATAGAGAAATGGATTTATCATGCAGCATTATCAGTTTTCATTTAAAATTTTAGATATAGGATCATTGTGACAAGGTACCACCATGATTAGTTGTGGATGTTTATTGTTTAAGAATAAAAGAAAGGGCAATGTAGGCAACACAACATAATTTAGATAAATGGTTTTTGACGCAGAATTGACGAATTTGCTACAAATTTTGGATATAAGTTCTTTCTGATAAGGCGATTCCCTGAATAGTTTTGGAGGTTTAATGGTTAAGTATGAAGGGAAAAATGAAGGATTACCCTTTTACCTAGGAAAAGCTAGTTTATGCTATGGACATTTAGATAAACAAGTTTGCATAGAAAAAACAAGTTTATTGAATTGACGCTAGGATAAAATAGTTTGGCCTAGGCCAATCTAATTTGTCTCGAAATCGGGTTTGGCCGGTAAAAAACATGTCTAACACAAGAATAAGTATAAATGTGTGTAAAGAGTCATTGCTTATAACATCAATACAGAAATTTAACATGTCCACCGTAGAGACATTATGCATTGATGCATTGGACATGGTGCTTGTTTATTTTATTATTTATTTATATATTTATTTATTTATTTATTTATTTATTTATTGCATATTCGAGCTAGACCGAAGCTGAACCTAATTTGGTATCGAACAACGTTTTCCGTTTTAGAGAAATTAATTACCTGTCAACATATAAGCTATTCTTGTCACGGCGTCAAGTTTTTCTTCTCCGTAAAGTCGAAAGTGGAAATTCCAATCAAAACGTAGTTTTAATAGTATTTTCTCAAAGGTACGTCGCTTTTATGAAAAAATGGTTAACGCCATTCGATTACATATTTTCTGAGTCAAAATGCCTGTTAATCTTATGCATTTCCGAAAATGAATTAGTTCTTACATGTGTTAAGATGCAGCTCTTTTGGATTTGAGAAAAGCCTTAAGGAATGACAGAAAAACATATTCACAAATCTACTTTTTACTGAACAGATTCAATAGTTATGATGTTTATAACTATCTTTTTTTTCTTTTGCTCTAAACTACATTAATTATTTAATGAATCACTATTTGAATATTGAAAGATTTAAGAATCTAATTAATCAATAATACATTGTGTATTTACCATTCTGTGAACACATCATGATTTAAAAATACATTGTAAATTTATCCAATAAATATGTATGCAGTATTTTTTAAGGGAATCCTAATTGCATGTTAAGTAAAATCTGAATTTTTTGCAGAAATTGAGTAGGGCCAGAGTAAGCCAGACTGAGTCTCTTTTCACTGATTTTTGTACAGGCAGGTCTCTGTCTGAACTTTTAATTTTTACATAGGGTCATGGCAAAATAACTTTCCTTCGGGAAGGCCGGGGTCCGGGCCTCGAAAAGTGTAAACTTCTGACAGTATTCTACAACCCTTCGAATAAAATACATTATATAAGGGTGATGACAAAACCACTTTGCACAAGGTTAGCGATGGAGCAGTAGTCGAGATCAATATTAAAAAGAATATTGCCCAATTAAACTGATGGTTTTTCATTCACAGGCTGTTTACACTAATTGTGTATTGCAGCCTTATTTTTTTTAAGAATTACACCCTCGAAAAATAAAGTAAGTTGGATTACCTTTTCCCATTTCCCCAATTATACTTAACCATTGAACCCCAAAACTAATCACAGATACGCTTTATAAAATTAAACAACTATCCAAAATTTGTAGCAAATCAGATAATTCTGCTCAAAAAACCATTCATTTGATTTAAAGAGTGTAATCCCCCATTCCCCCCTTTATACTTAATCATTAAACCCTTAAAACAATTCAGGAATTCACCTCATAAAGAAAAAAACTATATTCAAAATTTACGGTAAATCGGATAAATCTGCATAAAAACCGATTTATCTAATTTAAGGAAGGCGATAAAACGTCCACTACCCCATTATACTTAACCAAAATAAAAAAAAGAAATTAATTAAAGAAGCGCCTGATCAAATAAATTCATGTCCAAAATTTTAAGCAAATTGGATAATTCTGCATTATAACCAATTTACCTAATTTAATAAAGGAAATAAATTGTAAGTTTTCCCCTTACATTTAACCGAAGAACCATCAAAATTAATCAGTGAAGCTCTTCATCAGAATAAACAAATCCAAGATTTGCAGCAAATCGGTTAATTCTGCATGAAAAACCCATTTGTCAGAATTAGGCGGGATCCCCCCGTTCTTCCCGTTGTTATTATTCAATTAACCCCCAAAACTAATTAGGGAAGCCCTTTACCAAACTGCATTTATTTCTAAAATTTCAAGCAAATCAGTACATTTTGCGTGAAAAAAGCATTTACATAAATTATGGGGTGTTACACCTATTGCCCCCTTCCCTTTATATTTAAACAATGAACATCCACAACTAATCATGGAGGCGCCTCAAGAGGATGTTCCTATATCTAAATTTTGAATAAAATATGCTAATAATGCATGGAAACCCATTTATTTTAATTAAGGGAAGGGGCGAATCAGCCTCTGATTGTCCCCCCCCCCCCTTCTTCTTCTCCAATGATTATTCTTCTCCTTATACTTCTCCCAAAATTAATCAGAAAAGTTCCTCATAAGAATAAACATATATTGAAAGTTTGATGCAAATCGAGTATTTCTATCAAGAATTATTGCATTACGTACTTACGTACATACATAATACAGAACCTACGGGCACATTATTTCTTAGGCTTTGGTATCCTGATGATACAAAAACACGTCAAATTACATTATTTCTATCAAGAGTTATCGCGTTACGCACATACATACATGCGTACATACATACATACAGAACGTGGAAGCCCATTATTTCTCTGGATTTGACGCCCATGAGCTAAAAATACGTAAAACTACATCGGCCTAGGATAAACCAGATCAGCCTAGGACAAACAAGAATGTTGGCGTTGAGGCGGTCATTGCATTCAATAAAATCACGCCAAATTGAATTGGCCTAGGATAAACTAATTCAGACCAATCAACATCAGTCTAAACTAGTTTATCCTATAAGAGTTAGGCCAAACTAGTTTGGCCTAGGAAAATCTAGTTTGTCCTATGGGTCTTAGGATAGACTAGTTTGGCCTAGGAAAAACTAGTTTAACCGATAGCGTTAGGATAAACCGGCTTGGCCTAGGAAAAACTAGTTTATCCGATGGGCGTTAGGATAGACCGGTTTGGCCTAGGAAAAACTAGTTTATCCGATGGGCGTCAGGATAGACCGGTTTGGCCTAAAATCGGGTGTGGCCTGTAACATATATTTATGAGAAATGCAATTAAAAATTTATTTATATTGTATAAAGGCCTAATGTATATGTATCCTTTTTTTTCTTTCCTTTAATTTTCTTTCATTTTGAGAATATTTTACAAATCTATTGTTCTATTTTACTGTATCGCAAAATTATGAATTCAAGAAAGTGCTTGTTGAATGAGAATGCAAACATCTTGGAGAAAAAATAAAATGTCTTCAAAGAATTTTTGATTAGTTGTGCTTAACTTGCATATCAAGAGAATCTCATATATTTCACATGTTTTTACATTTGTCATATTCATAAAAACGAAAAAATTTTCATTTTGAAGCTTGCTTTGATATTATTTCCGTAAGTGATAATAACAGATAAGTGTGTACTTATTACTCTTTCAAATTCTCTTTCAACAATGATGCAGCATTACTTTGAAAAAGATTTTTTTTTTTTTTTTTTTTTTTTTTTTTTTTTTTTTTTTTTTACATATTCTTTGCGATTTCGACATTTTAAAATTCATATTGTTGTTCAAAAACACAAATTTGTAATAAATAATTTTGTAAAATGTAATGTTCTTTATGATTTTTTCTTTGGTCCATAATTTTAATATTCTGCAAATTTTTCAATGAAAATATATTGACCCCCTATAACTGCAGGGAATTATTTTGAGATGAACTTTGTTTTAATCATACAAATTTAAGGCAATTGGTCTTAAACTTGTGCATTGAATATTTATGCAAAGTATGTTTCAGTTTTTTTTTTTTTTTTTTTTTGGCACGCATGTGTAAATATGTTTCTGACACATATGATAGCAATAATGTTTCAGTTTAACTAAAAAATCTGTATCTGCTATTAATGTACCATTTATATTTTTACTTTATTACTTTTTATGTATCTTTTTGACACTTTCTAGCAAAGTTGAAAAGTGATTATCATTCAGTTTGTTTATCCATCTGTCCATGCTTTAATTCAAGTAAATATACTCGAATTTTCATAACCCTCATAAGTTAATTTAGAGCCACTTAGGCATGTTTAGTATTAAACACATATGAAGTATGTGGAATGAATAGTTCATTAACTGCGGCAGCCAAATACTTCGATTATATTATCACATACATATACGGGAAAAACCTTTTGCAGAGTATTTAAATGTCATTTCGCAAATTCAAATGCAACGAAAGTAATATAAATCACTGAATATTTTACTACAAGATGATTACGATAGAATACGACATTCACCCATAACGTTTGTCGTTTATTTACAGGAAAATACAAAACAAAAATCGATTACAGTACTGTCATTGAATCTTTTTAAGGGGAAAGGGGGGTTTACTTGTTGTATAGCAATTTTATACCTATTTTCAGAGCTGCACTATTTAACTCACGTGTCATTCTCATTATTAGGGAATATGCTGAAAGGGGAATTTCAACTAAAATTCATATGTATTTTTTTAACGGAACTAAGTTTTGGCATGCAACATAAATTAAAAATCTATAAGTATAACTCTATATATACTATACAGGGCTATTCAAAAAATTATAATTTGTTTCTTGTTGTCGAAGAGAATAGCTGAAATTGAGTTTTCAAGTGTATTAGTGCTTCCATGGGGTTGAATCACACACAATATTTCAATTTATTAAAAGGTGAAGTTTTGTTACGTTATTCCTAATGGGTTTGAAAATGTTTCAGAATTTGTGCTTGAAGCTTGATTTTTAATTTCTTGTTTAAACTTGAATGTGATTTGGCTAATTTGAATTTTTTTGGTGTTTTAATTATTAAAATTGTCTGAATAATTATTACATATACATAAGTGTAGTGTTTTACTAAAAAAATTACTTGCGTTTTGAAAGTTATCTAACTTTACGTTCTTATTAATATATTTTTATACAGGTTTTGTGCTTTCTTCATAAGCTTAAATTACTTCAAATTTTTCCCCAGCTGCGAGTAGTCATACAACGATTTAATGCCTACTTCTGGATTTTTTGTTTATAGTGTTATGTTTACATTGCACCTCACTTGAATTTTATTTATTTTTGTCAAGGAAAAGGAAAGTTTCTGCAATAAAGCTTTGAAAAATTCTTCTTGAATCACAGTAAAAATGTCGGTTAGATTTGGAAAATTTCCTGTTTTGATGAGCATAGCATGGAGAATTTCCCGTGTTTGTTTTCCTTTCCCGTATCTTTATAAGTAGAAAACACTGGATTCGTGAAAAATGCCGATTTCGGATTTCCGATTGGTTTATACGTTTTAGAAGGCCCTGAATTTGTTTTTATTTGTAGAAAATTTCTGTCTGTATGTGATAAAAATTTTGTGGGCGCTCTATCTAAAGAAATAACGCACGGAATTTCACAAAGTATTAAATTCGGTTAGACGTTGAAATAAATTTGTACCGGTTATGTTTTGGTGTATTTAGCCCAGCAGGTGCCTCTGCTATGCTGCATTTTTCAAAATTTCAAAAATAGCCCTATCTTAAGACCTTATACGTCAATTAATACCACTTTTGATTCAGTAAACTTTGCTATAAACTGGAATTGATTATTTTTTAGTACATACTGCCCAACAGCTGAAACTGCAGTGCATCTTCCCGTAAGGCATGGGGACGTCACTGCGACGTCGTTGAGAAGTCATATTGTGACTTTGTGACCATAGATTGTCGATGTGAAGTCACGTGACGTCGATGTGAAGTCACAGTGACTAAAATGTCAAGTGGTTATGGCCGTTTTAGAGCTCGTTTGTGACGTCACATTGTGACCACATTGTGAAGTCACGGTGTGACAAATTTGTGAAAATGTGTCATTTGTGATTATTTTGACGCTAACATTGTGACGAAACTGTGACAAAAGCGACGATATTTAAATTGCAAGAAACATGTTTTTAAAGTAAAAAACATGTTTTGAAGAATATTTGTAATTGTCTAAAGATCTTTAAGAAAGTCACATCTCAGTCAAAATATGACGTCACTGAGTGGTGTCATTTTGGTCACAGATGTGATGTGACCATGCATGCTATGAGGAATATTCTGCAATATCCACAATAACTCATGTACTTATGCATGCAATTTAATCAAACTCAATATTCTGTATCTTTTTGCAGAAATAAATCCTAATTAGACTTAGGTGCATATGGAACAATGTATTGATTTTATACTCTATGGGATAGAAATTCTGGTTATAGACTTCTAAGAGGATTAATTCTGTAACTCAGTGGTTTGTTTGGAACAATGTGATTCTAATATCGTCTTGTTAAGTGCCAATTCTACTAACGTATATATCTTTACAGTCCTCGTCATGGACATAAATTGTCATTTAATTTTAACTCTGCGATAGGGAATGTCGAAGTATTAACAAGTATGAGATAAAAGAAAGTTTTAGAATTGGCACATCCGACAATTTTTATTTTGTTTTTACTTTTCTTCAGTTTCCATTAAAGGTATTTTTTGTTATTTAGGAGAAAATGGATTAATTAAAAATTGCCCTCCAAAATCATAATCTACTGTCAGCTCAGCTTCCGTTAATCGTGCGTGTATTTACGTAAATACAATATTTTTCGAACACTTAGGTTTTTTTTAGCATACATTTCAAAAATTGCCTTCAAATGATAAACTAACATAAAAAACAAATAAAATTAAAATTTAATTTAATTAAATAAAAAAATAAAAATTCCACCAATTTTAGATTAAAAATATGTATCAATAAAGTTATGGATAAAGAAATTAATTTATGAACATATAACAATATGATTATGTAACAACATGAATATATAACAATTTAAATAGGAGAAAGGGTAATGACAATGATAATATAGTAAAAACGCATTTTCATAATAAATCGTTTCTATGACGGCCTTTGCTTCAAAGCTATAGTTTTTTTTTTTTTTTTTTTTTTTTTTTTAAATAAATAAAAATATTTCCTGTTAGAATTCAGATAAAAGCATGATTTAAGCTTTATTTTAAGCAGAAAAAAGCACAGAAATTGTTTATGTAAATTTTTTTTTTGAAAACTTTAAGGGACTCTATTAATAAACATTTATTTTTGTACAAATATTATTTTTCCAATATTATTACTTACCCATCATACGTAGTATAGGGTAAGTCTTGCAATCGTTTTGAAAATCGAAAAAAATTTTTTGACGGATTTACACGTTTTAGACAGTGGAGATTCCGAAAAACATATTTTTAGAAAAAAAATTTTGCCGTCCGTCTGTCTGTCTGTCTGTCTGTCCGTCTGTCTGTCCGTCTGTCTGTCTGTCTGTCTGTCTGTCTGTCCGTCTGTCTGTCTGTCTGTCTGTCTGTCTGTCAGTCTGTCTGTCTCTAAACGCTCTATCTCCCGAACAAATTGAGATAGAGACTTGAAATTTTGTATATAGTTAGTATGTATGAATGGGACGAAGCCTATTTAATATCAGCAACCTCGATTATCCGGAACTATTTTTTTCGGATTCTCGAAAAATTCGTTCTGATGAAAGGTATATAAAATTTTTCGAATTTTTTTGTTCTAAGGATTGGACGTAAAAGGCAATAAAATAACACACATTTTGCATATAAAACGAAATCGATCGGATTATTAGTTGCCGAGATATTTGTAATCCTGTTTTTCACATTCTTCGATTTTTCATGACCCTGTATTTCATTAAAATTTCAATTCAGAGGTATATTTTAATTGGAAATGAGACGCTTAATCCGACGCAGTTAATTGTTAGTTAATAGAATTATTATTTTTGGAGGTATAAGGGTGTTTCTTTTACGCAGTTTGGTACTACTTGAGTAGTTTGGCGTTTTATATAATTTGTCGAAATTTGTACATCAGCAGTTCTTTAATATAGCATTACTATGTATATTAACAATATTTAAATTTTCTTTATGAATTGCAATGCATTGTATAAATAGTTTTCACGTGTTTTATTTTCATATACATATCCATGATGGGTAAGTATTACGGTGGCCCCCAACGACTAGTTTTACCGTAAAATGATGTTCAATGTTGCGAGGATAAATTGTTCATTAGGATCATTAAAAAGGCAAAATTAAATTTTGTTCTACTTTATTTGGATTTATTTTTAGATTGTATTAAAAAAAATCTAAAATTAAAGGAGAAAATTCCCTGTTTTATATAATGTTTCTGATAATACGTTTAAAAATATCTTTTTTAATCTACCTTTTGTCTTTCTCAAGTTAAAAAAATATGTATAATACAGCATCTTCCAAATAACCAATGTTTTAGAATAGCGAGCATTTATCTTCAGTTTGTGCAGAAACCAATAAATTTTTAAAAAGAATTTCTAAAAGAAAAGACCTTTTTCCCAACGTAATTTTCGGAACCATTTTCAAGTAGACATATTTTTTTTTCATTGGAATACGGGATTTTCGGGTACTCTGAGGTGAACATTCCATGTTCAAAAACGTGATAAAATAACACTTAATAACAAGATTAGAATTTCTAATATTAACCTTATCATATTCTTGCATGCAAAGAATTTGTTAGGCAAATAAAAAAACTTATTAAACAATTGACTGCAACTTACAAACCGATATTCCTAGAAGTGAGAACCGTCAAACGTGCTATTAGATCAATTCAGAAACATTTCCAAATTCTGTTTACGAAAAAAAAGGGGACATGCACTATGCGCGTAAATATATTACGATTTGCTAAAAAGGTAAATTCTCCCTTTTAGCTGGAAATATTTATATGTCCTAAATTTACAAGTAGTGCTTCAAATTGAGCATGAGAAATGATTAGAGATCTTTTCTTGGCTACAACTCACATCAATGGGTAATTTTAAAAAACAATATTGCCGCTTTTTCCGTGAAAAAAAATCAGTCACAATTGCGATAAAAATGTGTAGTGCAAAGACGTAGTCAGAAAAAACGCAGCAGCGTTATTAAACATTAATATAAGGCGAAATACTACCAGAAGCTTCAGTTCCTGCAGCATATCATACTCATGCAGTGCCAATAATGCATGCCCGCAGTGTAGAACTGCACAGAAAATTGATTTGTACTGCAGTTGGAGTGCAGAATCAACAGCGCAGTTGACATATAAAGCAGGATTAAAACTTTTACTAAAAAGAAAGATGGAAAGTTTTGCGCAAATTTCTTTTATATGGAAAAAGTACAAATATGATTTTTTTTTTAATTTGGCACTGACAGAGAACTGCAGTCAAGATGGGACCTCGTGTCCTTTCTCATACTTAATTAGTAGCACTTGTCAAACACTTTTTCATATTTAAAAACATATTAACCTTTTTTGTTGTTCATCAGAGCATTTTTTAATACTTGTCATTTAAAATTTCTGATAAAAACTGAAGATTTTTTTATATCTTGAATATATGCTGCTGCCAAAATTTTTTGTTGAATTATAATAATTAAGAAACTTATTGCATTGTCACATAAAATGCATGATGTCTGAAAAATAAACAAAGGAGCAGAACGAAAAAAATTACAGAGCGCTCACAACTTTATTCAATGAACTGAAACTAAATGCTTCGCAATAAAAAAATAACCATGTTTTTCACGTGATTTATATAATTTGAATGAATTATGTTACATACCTAGAAAAATTATATTTATTTAAACTTGGTGACAATAAAAGAATTACCAAAACAGCAGCATCAAGAAACAATGTTCAACTAGAGTTTTAAGACTTAAATTTGATTTTCTCAACAATCTTCACACATAAAAATATGAAAAAATCTAAATTAAGTTATACCAAAAGGATTAAAATAAACTAAAAATGAAGTTAATCCATCCACGGGATCACTGGCTATCTCTTGTTGAATTTTACGTCTTCATTTTTTTGTTAAAAGTTAAATAAAAAACTACAGTAAACTACGATCATTTTTTAATGCTATCATTTTATTTGTCCCTTCGAAATCTATCTTTTGAAAAAAAAAATCATTGTCGTACGTCAACTGGTTCTCCAGAAATTTTAAAAAGACGTTTGCGTTTTGTATTTCTTAAATATATTATGCCAAACGCTACCGCGTTTGCTGTGATACAGTATTCGAAACTTTTCATAAGTATGTGTGTATAAACGTATGCTCGTAAGCCTCCAACGCAACAACAAATACAAAACGAAAGGGAAATTCAGAGTTTATGATAGTGAATAAATCTGTACATAATTTTGGAAAATTTTCATAGAAATTTTCACAGGTTTTGAATTAGGCAAATTTTACAATTTTAATTGCTTAAAACGCGTGGAGGCAACGGTGTTATACAGTATTTAGTTCTGAAATCGAAGCATGGTCATTGAATATACTTATAAATGATTTGCTAATAAGCTACCTCAACGATACTAAGATTGAAAATTTTCACTCATATCTGTTTCCAAGACTGCAGTCTTTATTTCCATCGATGTTGGATTCCCCTTTTGTTTTGTATTTGCCCAGGATTGGTAGCTCACTAACATTATTTCATATTGAACTACGGTTTGTAACCTTGCCAATAAATGGGAGGTCAACAACTACTAAAACAGGAGTCCTCAAACTTAAAAACTCCAATCCCCCCCCCCCTCGAAAAAAGACTAAACATAAACTTTTGTATTTTAGCTTGTTAAGTATACCTAACGCAACTTTTTTTTTTCTCTTTTAAGGTTAGAAAATTTTTGGGGGATTTTTTCGTAATGACGACATTTAGTAGCTTAAAGCTCAATTTCTCTTGGACTTGCTTGAAAAGCTAAACTCTCCGAATTTTAGTCTGTACCGTCCATCATCATCAACATCGAAACTGAAGTCATTTGTTTGAAGATTACCAATATGGAAATCTGAAGTAAAAAATTGAGCTTCACTGAATCACAATCAAAGAAAACAAGTAAAAAAAATCATGTGTTAAGCATAGATTATGAAGCACTTTCCAACACTTAATGAAATCTTTAACAAAACTTTGTTATTTAGGGAAATAATAGTGTATAGCCAAATATACCCAAATATGTATTCCAGTACATTAGAACAGCCCTGTATTTCATATGTCAGTTCATATAATGGGAAAATTTAGCTTAGCAAGAAAATACCCAGTAGCTTGAAAGTTCTTTTTCAGCAATTCATACTATTAGATGGAAACACACGTGAATACTTTTGTTCAGCCCTGTAGTTTACATTGTACCTTTATTACACGTCAGCATTAGGCTAAAATTTATTGTAAACTAAAACATTTTTAAAACAACTGAAATGACATTCTCATAAATCACCATTTATAGGGGTCCATGTACCGAATTCTTTGCGTGGCCCTGTATATCCCTTTATCTATATTCTGCAAACATTTCTCAGTAAATTGAATGCAGCTCAGCGTAAAAATGCATAGATTATTTAAGATCCACCTTTAAATAATTTACGCTCATATTCAGTAACGTTGGTGCGCTCTTTTGGGTAGCCCTGTATATCAACTAAAACATTTATACATACCATATAATGTGCATATATTTAGCGAAATATACAAGCACCGCTGACGGACTTTAAACATCGTGGTAGAACCTTTACCTGAACGTTAGTATGCAAGCACACCTTATAGCAATATGGTATCAATATTGCACTGAATAAACATTTCATATTTATTTTATTTTATTTTACTAGGGGGGCCCCGCCCCCCTGCTCGCTATGCTCGCCAACCCCACGCGTAATCGCCTCGCGATTCCAAATTATTGGCTACCCCTGCTTGCTGCGCTCGCCAATACCCCATGGTATGAATAAGCAGTTGCAGACCTTTCAAATGATGTGTCACACGACTGGTGTTGTAAAGAAATTAAAAATGTGCCCCCCTGGGGGCAGAGTGGGAGGCGACACAAAAGACATCCATAATATGAATAAGCAGCTGCAGACCTCTCAAATGATATCTCACACGACTGGTATTGTAAAGAAATTAAAAATGTGCCCCTTGGGGGACAGAGTGGGGGTGACACACAAGACATCCATAAAATGAATAAACAGTTGCAGACCTTTCAAATGATGTGTCACACAATTGGTGTTGTAAAGAAATTACAAAATGCGCCCCCTCTGAGGGCAGAGAGGGGGGGTTACACACAAGATATCCATAATATGAATAAGTAGTTGCAGACCTTTCAAATGATGTGTCACACAATTGGTCACACAGGTGTTGTAAAGAAATAAAAAATGTGCCCCCCGGGGGGCAGAGTGTGGGATGACACACAACACATCCATAATATGAATAAGCAGTTGCAGACCTTTCAAATGATGTGTCACACAACTGGTGTTGTAAAGAAATTAAAAATGTGACCCCCCCTGGGGAGAGCAGAGTGTGGGGGTGACACACAAGGCATGCATAATATGAATAAGCAGTTGCAGACCTTTCAAATCTTGTGTAACACGACTGGTGTTGTAAAGAAATTAAAAATGTGTCACTCCTGGGGAGCAGAATGGGGGATAACACACAAGACATCCATTATATGAATAAGCAGTTGCAAACCTCTCAAATGATGTATCAAACGACTGGTTTTGTAAAGAAATTAAAAATTTGGCGAAATATTACAGTTATCGCCAAGTTGGCGTCACTTTTGACAGTTAATTTTGGTCGCCAAATTTGGCGATATATCGCCAAGTTGGCGACAAAATTGGCGATTGTTGGCGATGGTAACCTTTCCTCTCTTTATGGTAACCCATACGGCGATGCATAGACGGAGCCCTTTCCTGATTGGTCTATTCGACTCATGGAAGGAGTGGACAACCCGGATTCGTTAGTTCCGGAAATCTTCCACATCAGCATCATTCCAGGAGTCATTCCTTTTAAGGCTAGTTTTTTTTTACTATAGAAGGATTACTTATTTTATTATTTTAGAAAGCGAGAAAATCAAGTTCATCGATCGTAAAGGATAAAATATTTGGATTCAAGAGAAGTTAATGTTTTGCAAAATTGTACAAAGCCGTTATGGAACCAAAAACTTAACGATCCTTACAAAATTTTCTCCTTAATAATTTACCCTGCATAACGACCAAAATACATAAGGAATATAAGTATACTTCATAAATATTCTAAATTATACTGAAATTTAAATAGTTTAATCAAAAAATCCTTCCATCCTGATATTTCTATTAAAAAAAAGTAAGAAAACATAGCTTCCAAAAATTGAATATAAATACTTTCCTTAAGTGGTTTTATTCAGGAAGTTAAATATTTTAATCTTAAATAAAATATTTTATGGAAATAGTCGAATTTAAATTTCAGAAAATATAATTGAAAACGTTTATTTAAACGTTTAAGTTACGCATATAAAAGAAGGGAGATATTTTTCAATATTATGTCCTTTCTAAAGCCATATTCGCACTGTGTTTTCTTTTGCATCTTTAAAATTAAATTTAACAGAAAAGAAAAAGTTCCAATTTTTTTTCTAGGTTAAATGTGTGTTAAGACTTTTTTATTTAATATATTTAAGCTTATTCCACTATTTATTCAAATTCATTATTCTTTAAAAAAAATAGCTATAATACTGATAGTTAGTTAAATTGCTAAATTTTAATTACAAATTTGCTACTAATAAATACCATCATGCATGACAAAATATATTGGCAAGGAATATTTATTTTTCTTTTGTTAGCACTAATGTCTTATTTCGAATGCTATAATTGATTTTGTAGTCTTTAGAAAGATAAAAGCTTTTTATGGACAGCTTCCAAAATTTGGTTTCTGATTTTTAAAAAAATGTATAAAATACATATTTATAAATGTATGAAGATATGATCTGCAATCCTGCTTTTGTTTTTCTTGCAAAGGTATTGCTTTTGAAGATCGAAGATTCATTTTGTGAATCACAGAACTGTTTTAATATATAACTAGCTGACCCGCCCGGCGTTGCCCGGGTCCGTATTAACAATATTAAACGAACTTGAAATTTGTATGATTTTATCATTAACTCGTTACATGCAGAAATGCATTGTCTGAAATACGTAGCCACTGACTGTGTGAAAAATCGGTTTTAAAAACAACAACTAATATTAAGCTCTAAAAATACTCAAAATGAGCAATGAAAAACGCAATAGGGGATATGTATCCAACGATTGCATGATTTTCGTGTAAAAATGTTGATATTTACCCGTAAAAATCACTGTTAAGTCACGTAACTAATTATTATTTTCATATACAAATCCGAAGTGAAATATTTTGAATTTCAAACTAATTATATCACTCTTAAATCCGACTATACCATGAATGAAATCGATACACGATGGTAGCTAAAAGATTGGTATATAGTATTATAATTTCAGAGCTATTTAATAAAAGTAAGTGATATTTTTAATCAAATCTTGCGTAATGTTCACTCTGTGTATAAATTCCTAACCTTAAACTTTTGTACCGTAACCAGAACCTGTCTGTAACCTAACAGCGACTTAACAGTACCCTACCGTAAATTAAATATAACAGAAATGTAACCGGCCTTCACTTTATTGTAACATATCCTTATTCTAACCATAACATAAATGCAATTTAACTTTAACCTAACTTTAACCTAAATAATATAATAGAAAAAAAAAACATTCTAAAAAATTACTATTTCTTCGTAAAATATGCTTCAGCTGTAATTCATTTCTTTCAATTCGTTTTATTAATGCAAAATTCCTTCCTCGTGCTTTTGTTTGAGACATTAAAATTTCAGCGATAAATGGTTTAATATTGCAAACCTTTTTTTCGGTTTACTTCGCCTCCACCTATCTTTATCTCCATGGTGTACAGCAGTTGTGATAAAAAAAATAATACTCATTTAAACTGACAGTTTTCCAGTCTATGAATTTTAAAGGTCTGTCCCAGCTTTTTTAATTATTTCTGCAAAAATTTTATGCAACCAATCAATCATAAGAAAATGAAAGGGAAAAAAAGCGAAAAAGGGCGATTTTCTATGAGAGTGAGCTTTGGAATTTAATTAATTACTCAGTTAATAAATAGAATTTTGAAATTCTGAGCTTCAGGTGCATCAGGAGAGACATTGGGCTACTCTCAAAAAATTTTGAGCTTCGTACGTGCTGTAGATTTTGCTAGTCATCGCAGAGACACAGACACACACATAGACACATACAGAGACAGACAGAGCGTTTTGTTCTTTTATTAGTATAGATTTTGGATTAACACAAAGGAATAAAAAAAAAAAAACAAGAAGTATAAATTTTGTTTTTTGAGAATTTAGTGTCGCCCCCCCCCCCCCGGTGAAAAAACGAATATGTAGAATAATTAATACATTGCATAAAATATATTTCAATTTAAAGACTTAAAATTACACTATTTATTTTATATAAAATGACGTAAATTGTATATTATGAAGAATTCCAAATTTACGTTTTTGTCTTAAATGACATTTGTAGAAATACATCCACATGGCATCACTATAACGTAATAATATATGAACTAAAAATGTGACGTCGTCATTAAAGAAACTCATTAAGATAATCGGTAACTGTTTGTTAATTTAATTTCGGACACTGGAAATTAAATATTGTTTATAATAGCTGCATATTTTATAAGAAAACATTAATCGATCTAGTAATAAAACACCGTAATAACTGGCGATAAAATTGATAAATAAACTAAAATACTTTGTTAAATCACCATAAAATGAAAACATTAAACAGGACTCGCTTCAAGCTACAACAATAACAGCTCGTCACCAGCTAATCCAACACGTGTCTCAAGGGCACAGAGTCAAGATAAAGAGAAAGAAAGAGGGAGGAGATTGCAAAGATTGCGACAGGTGGCGCAAACTGTGTTTAGATTTTTATGTATTAGATTTTTATGTATTAGATTTTTATGTTTAGATTTTTATATATTTTTAATGGCTATCATTGACAATTAATAACATTTCTAATTGATTCGTACGATTTTAATGACAATCATTACTTAAATTATTTTTTAGAGAAAACAAAAATCTTACACTTTGCATTAGAAGCATTTTTTTGCGTTAGAAACGTAAAATATGTTTTAAAAATACAAAAACGTAAATTGAGTTACTGCAGTTGTTTTATTGTAGAAATAAAATATTTTATTCTTAAATAAAACGTTTTATGGAAATTATCAAATTTAATTTTCAGCGAGTATAATAAAAATATTCAGATGAAAGTTGAAGACATTTAAAAAGACAAGAATGTTTTTATTGGCATTCATTCCAATTTTAAAACCTCATTCTCAAAAACATTTTATATTGCATACTAAAATTTATATTTAATAGCACGTAGGATGTTTTGAAGATTTGGTTGCATTTACTGCTTAATAATGTTCCATTTTGAAACATTTTATAATTTACTCATAAATTTTATCATATTTCTAATTGTTTAAAAGAATATTTTAAGTTGCATACAATTTTCATATTTTTATTACTACTTATCTGATTATATATAAACATCATAGAAGAGTGCTTTCATTTTTTTTATTATGATTGCGTTTGACATTCAAAACTTTTTATTTAAGTGATTCACATTAAATTAAAGACAATATATAAAAATGCATCAAATTTATATGAACGATTTACCTTAAAGAATTAATATTGCTAATAAGGAATAAAAATTTGAATAATATAATTGTTTAAATATGAGAATAAAAGTACCAATTTCGCTGTTTCATTTAGTAAATTGTTCTTTCCGACGGAACGAAAATTAAATGGAAGTCGTATAATTAAAATTTCAAAAAATACATTTAAAATATTTGCTTAAAACTTTAAACTGGAATTATTTAAAAAGTAAAAGGATTTTCTCATGTTCTTTATTTTTAAAAAAGCTACATGCATGAAGTATTTTATTTTTCATACTTAAAATTAATCATAATTTTAAAGAGATTTTTCCCAAAGCATTTGCGTGTATACTGTACGCTAAATAGTGAGATTGTCTCAAATAAATTTAATACCTCATGGAAATTCTTAGTCTTTATAAATTAGCAATAATATTAAACTTTTAGCTGTAAATTTGGCTTAAAATAAGTAACGTATTATTCAATAAAATAAACTGACAAGAAATATTTCTAAAATTAATTTTTATAAATTTAACCAATTAGAAAATTTAAATTAGACAAACTATGTTTGGTATTATTTTTAGACGGTTTCCTTAAACAAATATAACATATATCACTTTGAAATATTTTTTATTTTTGATGATTTCGAACCATCAGTAATTTTCTTCTGTTATAAAGCTTGCTTTTCTTATAATTCTTGCTTATACTATATAATACTTGCACTTGCAGAGCCGAAGCGGTTTTTATCTTTTTTCCACAACTATGTAACACATGTTTTTGAAAAATAGAAGAAAACTGCTATTGCGACCTTCCTTTTTTATAAGGTTAGTTCCAAATTCACATGAAATTTAGTACAATTCCATGGATAACTTTATACATTTTTATGATAAAATATACAAATTGGCTCAAAAACACTATGACAAAGCCGCATCCTTTGGTCGGATTGTTCCCAAAAAAATTTTGGTACCTGCTAATTATTCGTCTCACCCCCCCCCCCCCCCCCGCCGAAAAAATGTATAAAAATTGATTTAGCACAACTCAAAACACCTTGAATTTTCTGTGATATAAAACAGACATACATACAAACATATGGCATATATGAAATATGTCAGGAAATATAACTGAAAATATTTGCTTAAACATTAAAACCATAAATAGTTGACAGAAAAAAAAAGTTTCATTAGTCTAGGCAATGGGGAGTTTTACTGTTAAAATTAATTTTAGCTCTGGATATCAACTTATTTTATGTATTTCGGATCGCTCAATCCGAATTTGCAACTTCTTGACAAAACTCTTCCCGGCAACCTTCGCAAATTTTAGTAAAATATTCAACAAAATATGCATTGTTTACGTATTTTTTATTGTTTTCAGGTGAAAACTGCCTAAAAATTCAGAAAATAAACAAAATTTGCAACAGATAAGATATATGACAGGATTTAAGATAAGCGGGAAGGGAGGGGAGAGGTTGAACAACTCTAAAGATATGCCTTAGTATGCGTGCGTTAAATTTGACAAATCCATTTAAGACGCAACACTAGTCACAGAAAAAGACCCGTATGATAATGTAAAGTCTATGGGTGAGTTCTTTTCAAGTATCTCGCTCAAATTTTAATATTTTTGCATGATTTTTTTGCATAGGATAGCTGATGATGATTTACATCGAATCTAGTTTTTACTTTTTTGGATTTTAGTTACATATTTTTTATATTATGATAGTTTCAGTTTCAGAATACCGGTTTTGAAAGTTAAAGTATTTTTTTTTTTTAATATCTGACAAGGAGAGAGCCAACTTTGATAATTACAATTTTTAATTATTTTAATATATGTTGTAGGACCCTTAGCTTCAGGTTCAATTGATTTTATACAGGGCTTGAGAATACTTGAGAAACTATAATACTTGAGAAACAGGGCGGTCTATTATAAATAGACAACTGAAATACTTACTTTGAAAAGGCGTAAGCATGTAACCGTTGCTTAGTCGGGTAAACAGTAGCAAGTCACCCAGAGGGTCCGGGTTCAGTGCCCGTACGCGCTACTTTTGTTTTTCTCATTTTTTTCCGCAATTTATAATTTTATAATCTTAATTAGAAATCTTAATATCGTGCCTTAACTATAATGTAGCATATTTAAACATTAATTTAGAATTTTTGATTTTTAAACCATTATATCTCACCATTTGAAGAAATAAAAAAAAAGATTGAATCTGTTATTGAATAACAAATATTCCGAAATATGTTGTAGTACCATCTATTTACAATAAAATAAAGCATATTCAAGTAAAGTGAAAATAAAAGCAGGAAGAAAATAAATGTGAAGCAAAATAAAATATCAGCAAAATTTAAGCAAAAACCAAAAGAGCAGGTATATCTTTTTCAAAATTTAAAAATCTTTAATATGCAAAAAATAGGTTGATAGAATAAACACAAAAGCCCTGGTTCCCAAAATGAATAAAAAAGATGAGGGGTGTATCCATATATCCATTGATTAGTATCGACAGAGAATAAAAAATATTCCGTTTACTATTAATTCTGATTAAAGAGTATTATGTACAATGTTGCTTGTCATATTTTCTGAAAAGAATATTTTCTTTATTTCAAGAAATCTGGAAATTATAAGAAAAAATCTTGGTGAAATTTGGGACTTTTATTTTTATAAAAACCTTATTTTTTCTACCAGTATGCATGCTGCTCTCATAGAAATTGCCACAATGTGTTAAAATACGCTATTTAATCATAATATGCAGTTTGAAAGAGTTTGCTACATTAATTTTTATAGGGTTATCAAAAAATGTTCGTTATTTTTCAAATTGTTGCCTGTGTCCCCTGTCCCCCGGTCCCCTGTGAGGTTTAGGGAAAATATCTTTACGGTAATACATCACCTGTATTATTATGTTTACACACCTGCAGTTTCAAGATAATTTTTCATGTGTTTTTTTAGATATTTAACAAGGTGTCTAAAATTTCAAGTGACTGATCACTTTTGACCATATGGTGTATAAGATGATCGACGCTTATTTAGTAATTATGGAACACCCATGTATAATATTTTACTTATGCATGCCAAGGTGGCAAGTGATCGGGGAAAAACACAATAAAAAAAGAGTGGCCTACCAATATTTTCTTGTACAAAAAATTTCAAATAACATAAAGGGATTAAACAAGGCGGATTATTTTTTTAAACAAAATACTGTTATTTAACACATTTTCGACTGCATTTTCCCTGAGCACTCGCCATCTTGCATGCCTATGACTGAGCCCCTGATTTCATTACGCACGCACCAAAAGTTACGCTATTTTTAATTTGAAGGTTAGTAAACATTTTTTTTTATTTCATTATTTTTTTAATACAAAAATGTGTTACATTGTTAATAATTGCATTTTAACTTTTAACGCTAAGAAAAAAAAACTTCTTTTTGGTTAATACTATTAAATATGCAAGAAATTTAACAGAAAATATTTACTTCAACATTCACATTTAAAATATTTAAAAGACGAGAAAGTTTTATCGGAGTCTTTTACATTTTTAAACCGTATTCGCTAAATAGTTTCTCTAAAATCGCGTTTTGCTTGTCTAAAATTAAATTTAAAGGAAAAGAAAAATGTTTCAACGATTTTCACAATCCAAGTACAATGTTAATATAATTCTAAGTTATGCTGTTTTTAAAGTCACTGAAATATTTAACTTAGTTTTTTCTCCCTTTAAAAATAATAATATTACTGAGATTTCATTATTTATTTTTATTACAATAAAAATATAACAATTTGGAAATTGCACGTAAAGCGTAGCAAATGAGGTGCGTTCGTTGATAACGAAGTTTTAAAATATTCAGATCTTGCTGATATAGTACAGCGTACTTTGGATGCATTATAGTGATCGAAATCTTTGTGTTTCTGTAAATATGCAGGGAGTAGTTTTTATTATACTTCATTAACGTATATCTTATTCATAAAATGTAAAGTAGTTTAATATAATTAAAACACCCCCTAAACAATGTTTCCCCGTATAACATTATTTACTGGAATACATTTGTGTGGCCCTGTAATTTAATAATAAATATTCTTTGCATCACAGATTGTACAAAATGTATTTTTTAGTACATATTTCATAGATTCATGTCAATTCTGTTATATTCAAATGAGTGTAACACCATTAAAATACATTTGAAACTTTTTTCCCCATTGACCGTAATGTAACGGAATACTTTTGATTGTCCCTGTAATTGATCAATGCATCCGATTTTCATAACATTTGAAATGACTCGACAAAATTATGTAATAGATATACGTTTTAAATTTCAAACTATTAAAATGCATTTGAAACTTTTTTCCCCATTGACCGTAATGTAACGGAATCCTTTTGATTGTCCCTGTAATTCATTTATCCATACGATTTTCATAAAATTTGAAATGACTCGACAAAATTATGTAATAATTATGTATTTTAAATTTCAAACGATTCGGTTGGGTAGTTTTTGCGTTGTTATATGCGGACGAACAGACAGACAGACATACGGACAGACAGACAGACAGACAGACAGACAGACGGAAGGACTGAGCGACAACAATAGGTGCTACGTATTTACATAATTACGAACGCACCTAAAAAGTGACATTCGTACATCACATAAACTGTTAGAGAATATTTTCTTTTATTTATTGTAAAGTTTATATTAAAAATAAATATATATTTTGTCATTGCATAATATTGAGAGATTTATGTAGTTATTCGAAATTTTTTTACTGTATTATACGCATACAACCTCCTAGAAGAAATATGTCAATTGGAAGATTTTAAGTGTTAAATATCTGCTTTAAAAAACCAAAGCAAGTGCTAGTAGAATTCGCACAATGAACGTTATGTTACACCACCGTTACCTTGTGGTTATTTAACAAAATAATGATAGTATAAAATCAAAAGTTTACCATGTTATAAATCTTTAGAGGTGTATAAAAAAGGAGTATTTTCTGATTTTGCGTCTTTATATGTGCTATAATACCTTCCTTTCTGCGAAATTGTAAGGTTCTGGATGAATCAGAATTAACCTATAGGTTTTGCTCTAAAAATGCATAGGCTACTTTTATACTGTTTGAACTGCAAACTAGAAAAAAGACTTTAGTATATGTAAAAGAAAATGTGCGTAAAATGTTAATATATAATTCGGGACATGAATTAAAAAAATCGCCTTATCTAAAATTTAAAAAATCTAGATGTTTCTATTAATTAATTATTTTGGTGTATCTATGTCCATAAAACGACACAATCAGCAAATGAAAAGTAGTTTAATCACGTATTTTTGGCATTGTAAAATCTTGGTTTGCAATGAAAATAAAAAGACATAGAATAGATTATTTTCTTGAATAGGCGCGCTTTGAATTTCACGTCCTCAATTATGTCATAATTTTAAATAAATCGCCGCTTACAAAGCGTGACTAGAAGGGTTTCATTTTTACTTTCTTGTCACTTCATAAGAAAAAAGTATTGGATTTGTAAAAATTTTCGGATCCCAGATTTCAGTGGATTTGGTGGTTAAAGATCAAGAAAAACATATTTTATAAAATATCTCTCTCTGAGTCTCGCCTGTTAATCTTTGAGTCCGTAAATGACAAAACATTTTTGAACTCTTAACTCTAAGAAATAATGCACGGAATTTTACAAAACTCTAACTTAGTTAGACCTTGATAAAAATTGGAGCTGAATAAATTTTGGTGTTTATCTGATATCAGGTGGTGCTTCTACGTTGCCTTATTTACGATTTCTACAATAGCTATATCTCGAGAACTAATAGGACGATTTTTATAAAACTTCATATTCCATTAGGCCTTTATATAATATGGAGCTGATTACTTTTTGATGAAAATTCCCGTGCAGGTGGCGTTTCTATGCGACATTATTCTTGACTATTGCTGATTTATTGCTCTTGTCTGTCTCAGAAACTAATAATCGAAGTTTCATCAAACTTCAGATTCAATTATTCCCTGATATAAATTAGTATACTTTAGTTTTTAATGCAAGTATCTCTATAGGTGCTGTGTATAAGACAGAAAAAAATTCTGGCCTTGTCACATTTGATTAGTTTTTTTTTTTTTTTTTTTTTTTTTTTTTTTAAGCATAGGATTCTTATAACTGCATCATCTTTAGAAAGACTGTTAAAAAACTGAGCTATGGTGAAATTACGTGATCATAAATAAATAACACAAAATGCAATATTAAATAGTTATTTCTTTAGCTGTTTGAAAACATTTAATTAAAAACAACTAAAAAAAAATAACATTCTTCTGGAAAGGACCTTTAAATTTTTACTTTTATATTTCTTAGCATAACATATCTGGAAATGTAAAGCACAGGAATATTCTAAATGTAGTAAAGATTTTCATAGTGTTTTGGTAATATTACCTGCGGATAAAAAAATCGTATATTCATAATCTTGATGTTCTCTGATTAATCCCTGTTGATGTACAGGGTTTTCCCGAAGACAGTTAAAAAAATCGTTATAAACATTACTTAAATTTAAAGATCTGGTAAATATTATAAATACGGTTAAATAAATTTAATTAATAAAAAAAAGGATTTATTTTTTGCATAATATGAAAATAACATTAACGGAAAACATAGCTGTACGGACTAAGTATACTTATTTACAAAATATAATTTTTAACTTCATGTAGTGTAAGTCCTTTTCATTACAGAACACTAAATGAATTGTTCGCCAAGTACCTAAGAACGCACGTTATAGAGGAACTATCCTCGTGGTTAAAGACATCATAATTACGAACCATTTCCTATTACATGTAAACGGGATAGAACCTAGATTAACTGAAGAAATGAAGAGGCATGCTGTCATTGTCTCACTGACTGAAGAAAACTCCAACAAAACTATCAGGTTTGCCATCGGTAATATAATGTTGTTTAGTATAAATAAATGAGAGACTCTAATATATTTAAATGAATTTAAGATAGATGAAAACGCTGTTCGGACATTAGACAAAAAATAATAAAAAATAAATAAATAAAGGATTTATGCATGCGATTACATATTACCGCGTCACAGCACGCATTTTCGAACATCCACCATCATTCTTCTTGTCGACAATTTCCATTCAGCGTTGTATGAAAAATGTTCTTGGGCCATGGAGTATAGGTGACCTTTACAAATACTTCTTTTTTTTTTCGAAGGCGCATACCCTTACAATTCACCTGGGCCAGTTCTCCGCTTTTCGAGGTCAAGGAGAGTTAGGTGACTCTATTAATGAAAAGAAGTATAAGAGACTGCTGCATTCTTGAATCTCGCCGGGTCATTTGTCTTTAAAGTAATTGGCGCAGCATGCTCCTTAATGGATTTTACATCATAACACCTCATCCAACCAACCAGTTGTGTGTAAAATAAGAAGTAAACTGAAGATTGGCAGGCTGACGTAACAACTGTTTCATAAAAGAGACGAAAATTGTAGGCGATATGACGTTAGAAAAACACCGGGATTCTTTATTCGTGATGTCGAAAATAGGAAATTGAAGAGAAAACCCGTTAGGGACCTGCATGTTGATGAGATCACCATCCAATGCGTGATTCTTAAAAATCTTCTTCAATGATCGTGCGTGATGAGGAAAGATCAGCTCTTTTCCGAAAGAGCCAAGGATAACCAACTAACAAAAACTAAGCATCCTTGTAACGCGTAGAAATACGAGGTTTCATATGTTTAGAGTGAATTCCCATGATGATCAATTAATTTGGCTCTGTGATTGCGAATATAATATTATTAATATGTATGAGATAGAAAATAGTTTAGAAATCGCCTCATCCGACTATTTTAATATTTAACTAAGCAGTTTTATGAAATAAATGTAGTCCGACAGGTGGCAGCACAGACAATCACCTCATCATCAAGTTCACGGATCAAAATCTGGGATTAGTTAAATCTCGATTCATCTTCAAGTAATATATTGGAGGAAAACATAGAAAAACTCGTTTTTAGGAGTTAACTGATAGGTTTAACAGTATACTTTCCTGTTCCCAAACCTTCGTGTTTTTATACTTTTCGGTGCAGAAAAGCACAATGGTATATCTACGATACAACGCTAAAATCGGGTTTTTAGGTGATTTCCTTCTAGGTAGGATTTGGCATTGTGTTTTAACATGAGAATCGAAATTTAACAAATCCTAGATTTGCATCTGTGAACTCGATGAGGTGATTATATATGCTTTCGCCTCCTAGTCTAATTCATTTGAAATACATTTGTACATGCTGTCGGACGTTCCCTCTCCCGCACAACTTTGAAGAAAGGCCGTAGTAGTTATAGCTGCCACCACCGATATTATTAGGTGATATCGGTCACCCACTGTGAGGATTGTGTAAATGAACACCAATGCTGTCATTTAACTAAATTAACAGTTTATTTATATTTTATGTACACAATATAATACACTATATACAGTTAAAACTCGGATATAGGTGATCCGGTTCAAGATTAAATTAAATACAGTAAAAAGTTGGCTGTGTACTGTTCAAATTACACCTTCTCCCCCTCACTCTACATACGTTAGATTAACTCTGCCGGATATCAATTCCGAATCTCCCGACACATGGGTTCTCAGGCTACGCAGTTCGACCCAAGCACTACCTAAGGGGACTTCTGTCTACCACTGCTCTCTAGGTACCGACTATCAACTGATTATATCCGTCAAAAAACTGCTCGTCTCCATTCCTGCACTTCCCCAATGGAAACTCCCCTATTCATAGAAATCCTTTATTTCCCTTCTTCAATCGACATCCTAGAAGGTCAAACACACCCCTCTGTCAACTTCTTTTTTCATCTCGCTGCACCTGAGCATGCTCACATGTTCACCCCCGCTTTAGACAAAGAAAGAATGTCACCTTGAAATTTCAGTACACAGCCCATACTATACATAAGATATTAAGATAACAAATAACATAAATTCCAGTTCTACCGCAGATGTTTTCTCAGAACCTGACACATGCTTAAATAAAATTACAGATAAGTCGTGTTTCGTACAGATTCTATGCTATATCAAATAAGCTAACTAAGTAAATTTAATTTTTAAAAGTTTGGAAAAGGTAATGTATTTAAGTATACCTTAAGACCAAAAGAAAATAAAAAAATATTATTTCATTGAATGAAATATTTGTCAAAATGCAGTTTGAGTAAAATATATTTTATTTTGCAATTTCCATTAAGGATTACGTCCTAAATTTTAAGAGCTCAGTGTGTGTCGCTATATTATGAAAAATTACAGTGATCTACAGAGAATCTTCGTTATTTTTACATTCGCTTCATATATTATTAAAGTTATAAGTTAATGGAGAATTTTCAAAGGGAAAAGATTTTTGTAAGGTTTTTTTGTTTTAAGATCTGATATAGATTTGCACATACTGATTTTTGTGTAAATCTAATTTCAGAGTAGCGTGGAGAAATAAAATAAATTGAATTTGTTTTTCAGAAATGCGTTTGTAATAGAGAAATATCAAATAGAAAAGCACATTTCTAGAGATGGATTTCTTTTTTCCAGCAATGAAATTTGATATTATTCTAATTTGATTTATTTAAATAAATTTTCCTTTTATTTTTTTTTCTTTAGACACTCAATTCTAGAAAAAGAAAGGTATGATTAGGAATGTCATCTTAAAGGTTACAAAATAAACGTATTTATTATACGCACATATGCTGAATTTAAAAAAAAAATTCTGCTTCATTTTCAAGATTTTAAATATATTTTTTAATTGTATCGGACAGTTTGATAGTTGATATTTGGCAGTTGAATATTTCAACAAAAATAATAATACCTCATTTATTACACCATATTATGTTGACTTAAGACACATGCAAATCTGCAATATCCACATTGTTATCAAAATATAAACATCATTTTATTTTTCTATTTCTAACAATGCTCAAAATTTCCATAAGTGTAATTTATTGAAAACAATAATAGTCCGTTTGATTACTTAAAGTTTGTTAGTATTAAACTTTTTTTTTGTAAGTGTGATAAAAAAGGAAAATAATTATTAAACAAACATACATAATTGAAACAAGAGGTAAATAATTACTCGGATTTTTATTCTTTCCAGAACAAATTCAGTGCGAGAGATAATCACACTGTAAAATGTGATTGAATCATTTCAATCGTGAACAAAAACATCTTCTCCGCCGATTGAGAACAACTGGGATAATTGATTTTTTTTTCACAAGCTTGGATTATTATATGCGTTAAAAAATATATACACGCCACAGAATAATAAGTTCCATTTTTATATATGCTATTTTTTTTGTGCCTTAGGCACAGACAATTTCTGTTAAATGTCAATATTAGATTAGTGCAGCGGTTCCGAATCGGTGTTATGTGTGCCCTTGGAGGTTCACTATAATATCATCGGCAACAACGAAAATCACAAAAAATGATTAACTAAAAAAAATTGATAAAAAATATAGCTTTAGTTTGCAAAGCTAGTCTTATGTTACACTGGAATGAGTAAAATAGAGTATTTTTAATAAATTGTTGACAATGCAGTCAGTAACTCCAGCTACCTGCTGCTAAGAATACAGCATGAGTGTTTATATATATATATTTTACGAATTTATTTTTTATTACAAAAAAAAACTTTCCCGCGATATTGCGTTTCGATTTTAATTATTTCGATTTCTTTGGCCCACCGTATTTTACACAGCATTGGAGTTATAATAAAGTAATGTGCATTCAACGAATTAGATTTTTGATAAGATTGTCTTTTAAACACAGTAGATTTTTTTTTTTTTTTTTACATTTCTTTAGCCTCAGCATCTCCGTAGTATTTTTCAAAGAATTTCAAATGAATTTAAATTACGCTACACAATATCAAATACTAAAAAATACATTTTTATTTGCATTTATATTAAAGATTCTAATTATATTTTATACATTAAAGTATTTATACATAAGGATGACATCAACCAATGTGAATTGCGTTGCAGTTCACGGGAGTAGGCAAAGATCTCTGATGCAGATGGCTGAGTCTCCTAGTTGTATGAATTTTTAAAATGTGAAGCGTTTATGGAACACCTGGTATTGCAAAGATATTGTCACGATATCTTTGAATAAATCATTTCTTTTATTTTAATCTTATTTATTTCATAATTTTGTTTAAAAAATATATTGCTTCTAGCAGATAATATTCATTCAATATTGATTCAATCGAACAATGTTAATGCTTTTAATGCAATGACCAAAAACAATATTAATAAAATATTGTTTTTATATGAGAACGGCTTACAAAAATATGTTTAATGCTTTTCATTTGAAAATTTTCAATAAAAGCTAGTAATGAAAATATTTGCATTTTTTAAAAATATTTGAAATGAAATATTTATGCAGTTTTATTGCATTGAATATTTCGGAAATATTGATTTTATTGTGTTTAATATTGGTCAAGTATATTTTCTCAATACTGAAACATTATTGGGAAAAAACATCTTTTTCCAGTATTTTCCAAGGTATTTCCAGTATTAAGAATTTGATATACATTAAAGACATTTAATGCTAGAGACAAATTTCGATAATTCTAGATATAATGGATGTTCATTTGACATATATAACAAACGAGTATTTTTATGTAGAGTTCTATATCTATTTTTAATTCGAATTTCATTTACCGCAAAGTATTTAATCGTAATGAAGATATCTTAAGAGGTTCACAAAGTAATATAAAAAATGAAACTAAACGAACAAAATTCATTAATTAACTTTCTAAATATATCTTAAAAACTTTAAATGTTTAGAAAATAAATCGAGATTACTTAATCTAATAGAATAATTACGCTTTCAAGATGTGATTTGATAAGCAAATATAGAGAGACAGTTTAATTACTAGTTTAAAAATTAATTTCGGATAAGCTGTACTTAAACTAGATATTACAAAGTTCGAGTGAGCAATAAATAGTCTGTTAATTATGAATGAATATTAATTAAAATAAATTTATATTTAAAATTATGAAGAAATATATGTTATTGAAAAATAAAAGGTATCATTTAGAAATGTGTTAGAAAATATGTGGATTGTTACTAAATTAGTTAATGTAAGAATACACCTGTTTATGCTTTTAAATTACATTCCATAACTTTTGTTTCTATAGACATGGCGAATTACACTAACTAATGAACTGCAAGAAATGTCAGTTGAAATTATGACAAGAGTTATAATGTAAGAAAGATTGCGCTGTGAGGGATAATAAACTGAATAAAACCAACTGTCGGTAATGAATCTATTTCGAGATATCCACCAATTTACGTCTACAAGTCATTACATCATAGTTTTTTTTTTTTTTTTTAAGTTACAATTTATGAGAAAGAATGAAAGAGCAGTAAGCAAAAACGATACACGCACTGTAAAAAAAAAAAAAAAAAAAAAAAAAAAACCGTTAAATTTACAGTAAAAACTGCTGGCAGTAATGTTGCCAGTAGTTTTTGCCGTAAAAATTGTAGTAAAATTACGTGTATATTTTTCATTACATCTAATTTTACTGCAATTTTTACGGCAAAATCTGCTGGCAACATTGATGCCAGTAATATCATAATAAAAAGTTATTAAATCCAATTGATTTTTTTTAATCATCAGATTTTAAAACATTCACCTTTTATATAAAAATTTTAATAACAATTTTAATTTTTCTTAAGAAATACGTTATAGTAAAAATAAAATACATTGACATGTTTCGGAACCGTCAAATAAGTTTCATAGTCATAATATAAATAAAAAGTAAATGTCGCGTGTCATTTGTATTGACCGAGTAATATTTTGAAATTTTGTTTTATTTACCCGCGAGTAGTCGCGACTCTTTTCACAACGTCATTGGTCGCGCTCGGTCTTTTCGCCGCTGGCCCCCCGCATACCAAATAAGTAAAATAAGAAATATTTTTCACCTAATATACGAAAATAACATTACAACGAATATAAAAATTTGCAGTTTTCTTAAATTATGCATGTTATTCATGAGATCTGGAGTAATTGGAAAAAGTAACAAGAACTGACATTAGTAATTTTCACGTAGATTTTTTCGCCAATTTCAACTTTGTTTCTAAAAATGTACCTAAAAGAAAAACAGAAGTGTCCTGTTACTTCACTAATATGGTCAAGAAAGCTTCAAAGTCAGCTACATGGTAGATCTCCGTTGTATTTGTAATGTGATATAAGTTAGGAGAAGATGAGTTATACGGGCGGCGAAAAGACCGACACGCGACTACTGACGGGTTTATATTATGACTATGGAACTTATTTGACGGTTCCGAAACATGTCAATGTATTTTATTTTTACTATAACACCTTTCTTAAGAAAAATTAAAATTGTTATTAAAATGCCAGTAATATCATTTTGCGTTTTATTTTACTAATAGCTCTGTCGTAGGAGTGTCTTGCTACAAAAAAGCTTCATGTATCTAGTTATACGGAAAAGCACGGTATTACGCCATTTGTTCATTCGTAACAACAAAAGAGTAAATTTTCCAACTCTCTAAACATACACCACAATATATGTTTTCATTCTTAAAGGAGACCCGTAAGGAAAAACCCAAAATTTTTATTTTTGATTTTAAAGTAATGAATTTTGGTGTGCTACTAAAAAATCTTTTTGTAAGGAATAATTAGCAAAAAAATTCACTTTTTATTAAAAAAATTTTTTATGGGGATTTTTATGATATTTTTTTGTCGAAAAATACACTTTTTAAAATTACTACTCCGCATTCAATTTTCAATATTTTGGTATTACTAAAATTTCTTAATTAGTGTTATAGTATATAGAAAAGAACTAAGGAAAGATATTTTTAATTTTCTATTTTAATCGGCTAAAAAAAAAAAAAAAAAAAAAAAAAATACGCATGGTAAATTTCATTAAATTCGTTATAATTTTCATGTTTACAAATTTATGTAAAATTTTCAGAAATAGTTAAAAAAAAATCTCTCCTTAACTTTCTTGCAATTTTTTTTAAGATTCTAAAAACATAAACGCTTTGTTTCTAAATCATTTTACCACTGAGCCTTAGTACTTTGAACTTAGGCAAAATATGAAAAAAGTCCTTTTCAGGAAAACGCGTTTTAAATGGCCGCTAGTCCTTTGAACTCTATAGTGAGTACAATTAAAAACCTCATTTTCTCCCTGTTCCAAGAGTCCCAGAGTTCTGAAATTTTGCATGGATATTCGCAAATATGTATTTTATCGTTTTCTGAGATTAAAAAAAAAAAAAATGAACTTTTGATGATTTTTGGCCGAAAATGGGGTACGGGTCTCCCTTAAGGATTTTACATTTTTACGCACATTTTTACTGCCTCATGCAGAGTTAAGTGCTATCTAATTTCATGCCACAGAATAATCACGCAAATTTTCTGTCGCCTCTCCGGAAAATTTTACTTTTGTCGAGAAATGTTAATTTTCTTGAGGGTGAGCGCGATATTTACTTCATTAATAATCAAAATCGATACGCATGTGTCAATCATTAAGTATTTAAAAATGATAAACTGCGCTTAAACCGATAAATTGTTTCCCTTCTTACAATTATGTAAACTATATCAACATTTGAGTAAATTTCTCTTGTTAAATTAACAGTATTGGCATTTAAATATATTGGCTAAATGCAAGATGTGATGCAACATGTTATTAAGTGACTAGTAGCTATAAACCTTTCAAATAATTATGAGATTAAGCACTGAACAATTTCGCTGTTCTCGTTAAATTAACATTAAGGAAGGTCCACTTTACAAATACCCATAATACTTTCTATAAACCGAAATAACAAGGATGAATTATATGTGTATACATGAGTATAATCAATATGATATGCAGATAATCTAACATTCTAGTGTGATAATTGCATAATAGATTGTATAATTTTGATTTGAACCGAAAAAAAAATATATTAGAAATTCACATATAACGAAACTTAATTGGAAATTTAAGTTTCTTTACATTAAAATATAGATGTGAAAAGAAATTCTTAAAATAAAAATTATTACATAAAAAACATTTTGAAATTTTTTTATAACAGTAAATATGAAATTATATCGTAATATTAATAATATATGTTCCATAATGAAAAAGTAAGAACTTATATTATAAATAAATACTTTGCTTATAAAACGTTGTTATATTAACAAAAACATTTAAAATGCATTAAAAGTTTTTATTCATTAATAAAAACATTTAAAATGCATTAAATTTTTTTATTTATTAATAAAAACATTGAAAACACATTATTTTTTTATGTATTAATTAAAACATTTAAAATACATTAAACATTTTTATTTAAAATACATCAGTTTTTTTACTTATTCATAAAAACATTTTAAATGCATTATATTTTTTTTATTTATTAATAAAAACTTATAAAATACTTTAAAAAATCATATTTTAAAGTTTTTATTAAGATAACAATGTTTTATAAGTAGAATATTTATTTATAATATAAATTCTTATTTTTTTTGTTGCGGAATATATATTATTAATATTACCATATAGTTTTTAATGGACGTAATCAAGACTTACTACTGTTATTTTTCACAGTAAAATAAAATTAGTTAAAAAGTATACAAGAAATAAATATACTCAAATTACTTTTAAGTTTATACATATCATACAAAATTCTTTAAAATACATTAAAATATTTTAAAATGTATTAAAAATCATTAAAAATGTCGCAAAACGTTTGCCATAAAACGGCCATCACCAATGGAGATTTAAATGTGTGAGGGATAAAAGTGCTCTGTTGAAACGCAACAATTGAAAAAATTATTCTAAATATTTGAAAACCACTAGACGCAGGTGTTTTCGAAAATTAAGAACTAATTTCACAAACAAAAACTAAATCAAGAATAGAGGTAAATCCAGTTTAATAACTTCATCTGGCCACATTTGACGAGTTTTTAATTTCATTTTTACATAAGTAGTGATTTTATCAGAATCGTGTTAAGGCGGTGTTAAAAAATAATTTTTTCCATGCTCAACAATTGGAAATTTTCTGACAAATTTTCAGATTCATTTTTAAAAGAAAAACATGAAACTGACTGACGTGATTTAAAAAAAAGCTTTATAAACGACTTCAGTTTTTTCTTTAATTAATTAGAACCTGATCCATATACAATTGTTTCATTTAGTAAGAACGTAATATTAGTTCCCAACTCTATCGCTTCGAAAATTTTGGTTCATAATAGCACTTCGACATCATTTTTTGAAATATATTTTGAATTTATATAAAATTCTATCATTACGACTCTTTACATAGTTTCTGAATAAAAGAGCATGCGAATTAGAAACGTTTAAGAGCCAAAATCAAATAAAAATGAGTCCGAATAAAGTAGTTTGAATCCGAGTAAACTCTTAACAGCTCTCCCAAATGGTCCTCAATGGAACACCAATATTTTTTTTACAAAAAAAAAAAAAAAAAAAAAAAAAAAAAAAAAAAAATTCACAGTAGGTTTTTAAAGAATTTGTTTTAAAACTAAACTTCGAGACTTTTCTATGCAATTTGCAAGAAAAATCTAAAGCAAAACGTTTCTAAAAAATTATTGATGTTCAGTGGGCGGACCATTTGAGAGTCCTGTTTTAATTATTTCAGCACTATCATTTCGGGAAATTCGGTTCAAAATCCCCACTTTGACTGCCTTTTTAAAAATATATTTTGCCTTTATCAATCAATCGACCAATAAAACGTGTCAACTAGATGCAATTGAGAGCAAAAATTAATTAAAAAATAAGACAGAAAATAAACAGCATGCATTTCAGTATAACTTTGATATCGTACTTGTTTTCTTCAGTCCCTATGTATTTTTATTTTGTTTTTACTGTGAGAATTCCTCCAATTTCCTTAATATTGGAGTATATAAGAAGGCGTTTCATAAAAACATGATTCACTCACAAACTAAGCTGAAAAACTGTAACATACACGGGGGGAAATAATTGCTGCCCACTGTCTTCGACATTGTAAACTCTCGAATTTGAATGTTCTCGAATTTGAATGCTCACAGGCTATCATAGCCTGAGAGCTTCTGTGCCCGTCCGTTCTGTATGTTCGTTCATGGGTAACGCGATAACTCGTGATAAAAATATCCGATCCACTTGAAATTTTGTATGTAGGTATATCCTGACAAGGTGCTTCCCTGATTAGTTTTTGGAGTTCATTCGATATGTATAAGAGGGGGAACGGGAGGCTCATGCCCCTCCCCTTAGTTGATATAAATGGGATTTTCATGCAGAATTAAGTTTTCGTTCAAAATTTAGATTAGGATCATTTTGATGAGACGATTCCGTGACTGTTATTAGGTGTTCATTGAATAAGTATAAATAGGGGGAACAGGGGTTCTATTTCCCCCCCCCCCTTAATTTATATAAATGGGTTTTTCATGCAGAATTTTCAGATTTCGTTCAAATCTCTGAATAGTTTTGGAAGTTTAATGGTTAAGTATAAAAGAGGGGGATAACTCCTTTTAAATTATATAAATGCTAAATGGGTTTTTAATAAGAATTATCTCATTAGCTCTGAATTTTGGATATAGATTTTTTATATGATAAAGCATGTCTTTGATAGTATAGGAGGTTCAATGATTAAGTATAAAAAAAGGGGAAAGGGGAGAGCTGTTTCCCCTTCTTAATTTTTTTTTTCCAACGGAATTAATTCTTGAAAATATAAGGCTTTAATGTACAATTAGTATTTGTAGCCTGTGAGCCTGTGATCTTATCAAATATTCATAGAGTTGAAGAACCATTGCCTTTGACAGCATGGACTAGGTGTGCTGTACACGCTTTGACATGTTTTCAATTTTATATTTAAAACTAAAATTGTTCCAAATGAGCCTAGTGTTAGAGGCCCTGGGGAGGCTATTATCCGTCTCAGAGTAAGACAGAGAGAGGGAGGATACACAAACTAAGTTATGAGATAGTAATATACATAAGATTTAAAATAAAACAACACAAACATGCTCGCTTCTTTTAAGTCTCATGATAAAAAATAGATAATGGCTATAAATGAACAACTAGGATTAAATAATATTAATAATATTAAAAGAAATAAAACAAAATGTAATTTAACATATTACAACGATTATTTGGAAAATGATATTTTCATAAACACAAATTTTAAAGACTTATAAATAAAGCCTATATTTAAATTAATAATAATAATTAATTACATTTTTAGGATTATTATAACGAGTCATATATTACGTACGCCTTCCATTGAACATTAACATTCCTAGACCAACGATAAAAAAAACAGTAGATTAAAAATAGACAACTTTAAATGTTTAAAATTGATTTTCTTTTTTTTTTTTTGAGAATTAATCAAACTGATTTCTGAACGTCTCATATTACGTACGACATAAATTAAACATTAATATTCCTGGACCCATAACAAACAAATTTTAAATGAATCTTCAGTGTTACAATTTTCGGAACTGCAAATTTTTCAACTTCAAACTATCGCCCATTTCAAATTTTTACACCGTTGTGTAGAGAAATAAAAGCACTTTTTAATGATTTTTTTTTAAATCTCTACCACAATTTGTTGTTAAATTGTTATTGAGTTTTAATTACTCTTTTTGTCATCGTTGCAATAGAAGTATTCCATTTTTTGGACATTAAATATGGATCAATCAGGAAACAAGTAAAATAAAAAACTGAAGTATTTTATTTCTAGACATTAAGCATGGACCAATCAGAAAACGAATAAAATAAGCGAACTTTATTGCGGAATACAACCAATAAAAAGATTCAGATATGTTTCAGATTTCACAATTCTCTATTGAGAACAATAACTATTTTTTCCAAATAGTTAATATCTGGGATAAAGTTTAATAAAACATATCGAAGTGTAAATCTCCCGTAGAAACCAAACGTCAGAATAAAACCGATGTTTAGTATTCCTTTTATAAGAATTTTTTAACGATTATGTTAACCCTAAATCTCATATTTTGAAACTTTTATTTTTAAGCAACAGCTAAAAACTTAGTGTATTACATTACCATTTTAGACAACTAACGCAAAATCGAGTTAAAATTTTAAATGAAAGAGTTGTTTAATATAAAATTACGGATTTTTTTTTTCATTTTTAACTCTAATGTCTCCCCCCCTCCCAAATGTTAAATGTTTTAAAGATACATTATGCGCGATCATTAGCTAATAGTTTAGTATCATTTTTTTTTTAATTTCTGAGCGATTACTGTGTAACATTCACCTTATATGTTTAATCAAATTATTCTTAATTTTAAAATGGTTTCACTGAATGGATAATATTAATATATTTTTAAATGGAATACGCCGCTTGAAAGGAAAATTAAAACTAATTAAAAAAAGTATGTTTTTTTTAAATAATTTCTTTAAAAGTGCAGATGCAGAATTTCAAACATTGCCAGTAAAAAAAGAACAATCGCTCAAACTGAAGGGGTTAATTTTAATAATTTTTCTAAGAATAGCACTACTCTAAAAAAAAGAAAATGGATATGGTGTTGTTTATTTTATTTTATTTATTTCTTATTTCTGGAGCGGATAAATATCTTAAATATTTGAAAAACACCCAAAATCCTGAAACCATCGTTCTAAAATGAACTATTTTAAAGAGGGTTAACATTTGTATTTTTAAATTGGAATGAACCGTCATAGAAAAGAATGTACCTAAATTAAATGTTTGATATTAGTCTTTGACATTTTTAATGACTGAACCGATGAAAGATTGAAGAATAAATATAAAATGAACCCTTTACGCACGGACGGTACTTTGAAGTACCATTGAAGAAAATTTAATCTAATCGTGTCTATTAAGAAAAGTTTAGTTCTCTTTCCACACAAAATACATAGCTTGATGAAATTTAGAAAAGATAGAAAGACAGTGGAAGCTCAATATTAACAAAGAGATGGTGATTTTCATACTCATTCATATATAAGTATAGATTTTTCTTATGAAACATTTTAAACTGCAAAAGCCTTTCTGCTTACAGAGAGCGTCATAATACATTTAAATACACTTTTTTATAAAAATTGCGATATTTCCGTAAGAATACTTTTGGTTATTTAGTCCGGTTATCTTTGTAAATATTTTCAAAAAGAGGTATAACTACAAATATACTATCTCTGACAATAAAGTTCGGTGAATTAATTCAGAACGATTGATGTGGCAACATTGAAGAAACAAAACGCTGCACCAGCGTAGAGGCAAGTGTTGACCATCTTCCCCCATCGTTGTTCAGTTGAGCGTCGTTTATGTTCTGTGTAAGACATGCTTTACTAAGTGCTTCTTCAGTGTGTTGGTTCTCAACTGAGAACAGGTAAATGAACGAATAAAAGATCAGTTTAAAGTTTGGTTTTAAGCTTTGCAAGACACCGAAAGAAATTCATGAGGGATGGAGCAAATTGAACGCCTACCATTCTCGTCAGATCTCAATCCTCCGGACTTCTTCCTATTTCCACGACTAAAACTCTCCTTGAAAAACATTTGATCACATAGTGACGTCCAACGAAACGTGACGAAGCTTTTCAACTTCATCCCAAAAGAAGACTTCTTTCGAATTTCCTAGGACATGTACAACAGATCTCAGCGGTGCATAATTATAGGAGATGACTATTTTAAAGGATCGTAGGGTAACTTTTGTTAATATTTCATCTACATTAATGCTACAGGACTATTCACCGAACTTTATTGTCAAAGGTAGTATTTAATCATTTTAATGATAAAATTTGTCTAAATTTCACATTATTGTTATTTAGAAATTCTAGTATATCTTCAGCTATTAAAGAAGATAATTATTGACGTGAAGCAATTTTTTGATAATTAATTCGGCAGATGAAGGGTTAAAGGGGGGGAATATTTTTCACAGGCTTAACATTTGCATTTTTAAACAGGGATTGCTTCGTAAGAGCTAAAGAGCATGTTATGTTCTTTTTTTTTCTTTTTGTTCGTTAAGCCAATGCCCGACGCAACAGACGGAGAGAAAATAATTCCAATTTTAAACCTATCTGGTATTCTCGTGTCAGTAATCTATGGAGCAGCTTTACGGTCCCATCACATTTTGACATCATTTGACAACGCTCGTTACTTTTTAATGAAAATGAAAAATGCGAGCCTCAGATGCATTTGAATTTGCTTTGGATTATCAAATTACGAATTTGAAAACATCTACGTGCCACAGATTTTCTTATACCTTGCCAATCTGCACAGAGAAACTACATGCACACATATAGACGGTAATGTTGAAAAATGTATCAAAATATGATCCTATCTCAAAGCACACATTCAAAAGACAGAAGATAACTTCAATCCAACAAAAAAATATAAGAAATATTTAAAATTAAAAGTATTTATTTTGTTATAAATTTTCTCTAGTTGTATAACTTCACTTGACGACGAAAGGGACGAAAAATCTTTTAAAATCTTTTTATTCCTTTAATCTCTATATATGTTTATATTTATTGCACAAGAAACCATAATTTACAAAATCAGAATGTAAATAAAAATGTCGTTTTGTTGACAAACTTCTCTTGAAGTATGTCTCGGCTTTGTTTCCATAAAAACAATGTATGTTGATATAATACGTATCTTCACGAAAAACAAATTTCTTTCCGTTACTATGGTAACGCCATGTACTTGTTGATAATCTTCGATTCATAAATTGACCTTTAAAAACAGACGCAAAATATAAAATATAAATTAAAGTATTATACCATAAATGTATTTTTTTTTAAAGTTTAATAAGTGTTTCATCTTTGCTACAGTAATTAACGGATCATATTTTTTTAAATTAGCTTAAGGTTTGTATCTACATTCGAAGTCTTTTTTTTAATATGAAAATATTATCGAATGCATGTGTTTTAGTTAAATCAAGAAAAAATACATAAATTAAAAAAATTAATAAAATATCGATTTACTTTAAATTTAGACAATATTAAATCTTTGAGGGTAAGTAGCAGTGTCAGTGTAATCTTGCATTTTCACCAGAATAACCGAAAATTTTTATTTTAAAATAAGGAAAGGCAAATTTTTAGTGTTTAGCCCCCACAGTTAAAAATATATAATCTCGTTAAAAAATTTGAGGTTTGACTCTTGTTTAAAAATATTGGGATAAAACATATCCCACTATCTTCGCCTGTTTGCAAGTACCAGAAACCATATACTACAAAGGGTTGGCGATTATTTGGTGAGCCGACCAAGCATTGGCGGTAAAAACTTTACCCAGAAATTTGGTTACAGACCATAGAGTTTTTTTTAGGGATGCTCGCCGTAAAGGTTTATTTAGGGCAAAAAATTATTAAATTATTTATTTAGCAATTATTTTAATTTTGTTAAAATAATAAAATCGCAATTATCTATGCATGATTTATTAGAGTTTATGTACCTGTGAATTTTTCTATGAAACTCTTTCCAAAGAAAAGTACTAGTTGTCATTACCAAATTACCAGAATAAATTGTTTCGGCTAAAATCTTACTCAGATAGCAATTCTTAGAGTAGCAAGTTGGCGTAGCAATTGAGGTACGCTCCACTATAAGGAAACTTAAAAAATATTCAGATCGTGATATAATAGTGTACAGTACTTTGGATATTATTGAATATCCGAAATATTTTGTTTATCCATATAAATACTATTTGCTTTCTATTATGTATGAAGTAACTTGAAGTAAACCTCAACGACTTATATAAATTTCATAAATGTTGAATAGTTAAATGTTATTTAAATGTAGATCAAGCAATGTTGCCACCAATACCATTATGCAATAGAATCTTTTGTATAGACCTGTAAATTTATAACAAATGTTTTTTTCACCACTGAATATGCAGAATATATAATTTAGCATATACTTCATTGATGGATATCAATTTTATTATGTTCAATAGAGTGTAACATAATTAAACGAACTTAAAACGATTTTTCACATCGACATAATGTAACTTATTGTCCATCTAATTAAACGATGCATCTGATTTCCATTAAATTTAAAATGATTCGACAAAATTATGCAGTAATTTTATATTGTAAATTGCATATGAATCGGTTGAATAGTTTTTGATCTCTTACTTACAGACAGACGGGCAAATTGAACGACGATTACAGGTAAAACGTATTTACATAGTTGCGAATGCACCTATAAACGATGAAAACCGAAAGGTACAGAGTTCGTGTTTCGTTCTAGAAACCTGTTCATTGCTTTAGAAACGTTATTTAGTTTTATGAATTATTTTCCAATAAGTTTGAATGGACTAAAATAATAAAAATGCACATTTATGTATTTTTTTCGTAAGTTTCTTTACTTGTGGCATTTTCTGCTGAGTTATTCGAAATAAGGTAACATATGCCATTTCCAAAATATTTATAGACGTCTTTAAGTGACCTTATTGATATCATATCGCTATAGAAAATATAAAATTCCTTTTGGTAAAAAACACTCGAAAGTTTTCAAATGTAAGCATAAGGAATCTTTCTGTTAGCGACAAAATTTATCTGGATTTTATTTGAAAAGTTGTATTTGAAGAAATTTTACGAAGACTGTTAAGACATCTATAGTAAGAATTAAGAATAAAAAACGAAGCATAAATACTCAAGTGCGCTGTTATCTTGAAAGAAATTTTTCTTGGATTTTACGATAGTTCAGATATACTAAAATTACTTTTTTAAAAGTTATGACTCTCTTACCAGTATGAATGTTTTAAAATAATATATAGGGGAGACTTGGGTTGATTTACCCACTTTAAGCAAAATGATTTTTTATTTTTTAAATATTACACTTGTAGTTTTTCATATCATTTTAATTGTTATATAATCAATTATTTAAAAAATGTATTACATAATCATAATATGTAAGAAGCTTGAAAGTTGATTGATTTTCTTCATGGGAAAATAATGGATCAAAGTTCTATCACATACGAGCAGGTTTTCCTACTATATGGGATGCTTGATCCATTTTGTTTTAAAGTAAAGTATTCTTTAAGAGAATTTTTTGAAAATTCATCAAAAAGAAAAGCAAAATAACATTTTGCTACATGCTTTAATTATTATAAAAAATAATTTAGAATATATGATTATTAAAGCAACCTGTTTATTCAGAAACACAGGTCAGAAGAGAATCATTCTGGTTTAAACAGAATTTTGTCTGAGTCGGTGTAATTGTACAGTTGGGTAAAATGAATTTTTTACATTTAAAACACCATTCTGTTAAAACAAAGTTCAGTTTTTTTAGAGTTTTATGCATTACTATGTCCGGGAGTAACAACCAAAGTCCTGCTTTTCTTTGTCTCCTTGTGCAGTTTTTTGTGACACTCGACTTGGCATCAATAATTATCCCATAGTTTTACTTCATCTCATTGTATCATTTTATCTTGGAAAGTTTGCCAAAATACCTTCCTATAGATTTTCGATCAAAGCATGTTCTTTTGCACCCTCATGAGCACTTGAAGGAAGAAAGGCTGAATGAAAACCTATATGAAATATGCGAGCTTTAAGAACAGTATCCTCGTAAATTACCCGATCGAGTTTTATTTAACATGTTATCCATATTCACTGGATTATTTCACTGGACTCAGTGGATGGCAGACAGTTTATTCAGTCGCCCCATGGCGTGATCAGTAGTGGCAGCTGCTGCCACGCCGAGGGGTCCTGGTTCGAATCCGATTAAGACATGTATGGTGTGTTCTCCTTTTGTAGTGATATAAATATGTAATGGATATGCGTAATAAAATTGTTCTGAAATGTCTCTGTGTGTTTCGAGGCGAAAGCCATTGCTGCTAGAGGCCTCAAAGCAATGTCAAAACTAAATCAATCAAATCAAATCCATTTTTTCAGCAACTTAAACCTTTCTACTTTTGAGTAATGGCAATTTTTTGAAATTTTCCGGTTACAATGAATGACTTATCTGAAGACTCGGACAGTCGCTTAGTAGAAACTGTCGATAAACGTAAGACTTTAAATTATTAATGTTAAAAAATAAACTCTACAATCATTTACAATAAAGAATGATATTACAAGTGATATTTTTTAAAAATGTATTTTGGGAGCTCATTACGATTCTGATAACTGAATTTCGTCATTCAGAGCTTCTATTTCATGTCAAGAAACACTTATTGGAATCAATAGTTTGATAGAATTTTCGATATGTGTTTCAGATTAAATGGATTAATTATTTTGATTAAAGAGATTAAAGAATGCTTAGCAATGTGTATGTTAATGAGAAATTATTAAAATAAAAAACAACAATTAATGAATTCTTTAAAGCTATACAGATATGAAGTAAAATAAACTAATTAATTTTTTTAAATATATATTTTATTTAACTTTTCTTTACCCAACATCTTTATTCGGAGACTAAATCAAAGAGAAACTAATTTATTACGGCCTAATGTATGGTTTATTTAGAGAAGATTCACTGTATAGTATATTTTTTCGTATGATATAAAACTGAAATGCGACCATTTATTACATATAAAATATCAAGTCATTCAAAAGTGGCGTTTTCCTTCATTTTAACTTGGAACCAAAATGAGCTAAACAATATAATTTACATTATTACTATTGTAATAAAAGAAACAAAATCATTAGGCAAGCATAGGTTATGAAACACTTTCTAACACTCGCTGATACTTTTACAAAATTTTTCCAATAATTCATAATTCAAAATAGATAATAAAAAGTAATTTAAAAGAAATTCTGATGGAAAAAACTTATTGAAAACCGAATTTTATAACAGTAATATTCGGAAAAATATTATATTTAATTGTGAAACTTTGCATATGATCTATAAATTTGTAAACTACCTAGTATTCTAATATTTAGTTGACTTAGTAAATGTATTTGAGATCACTTGTTTCAGTTTTTATATAATGTTTTTACATAAATTATTCAGACAAATAAATAAATAAAGATTTTTTTTTCAATTTTAATAAAAATTTTTCGAGTGTCCCTGTAAATAAAATATAAATGTTAAACATTTCATTTTCTATAAAGAACATGCCATAGTAAACCCTAAAAAATATCAATTCCATGGAAATCCGAGTTTCTTAACTCTAGTTTATGTTCGGGGAGATGGGCAGAGAGACATTAATACGGAAGACAGAAAACCGGTACATTATAACTATGATGGAAAGTGTCAAAAACAGTATTTATAAACATTAAACTGACATTATAAACACTCCAAAACTTTATGAAATTTTAAAATGCTTTGCAAATACGAAATATTGTTAAATATTTATTTAATCAAAAATAGAGTACACTGTTTGTAGTAAAAAATAATAACTGCAAAAATCACGCGAAAAATGTTTTATGCTTACTACTGATGAGAATATGTTTTATTTTACACATTATATATTTCTCTTGATTATCGTATATACCAGTTTAAGAAATGTTATTTCTTGGAATAAATAGCTTTTGATAGATTTTCTTTTGTAACTCTTGTCCTTGGGAGATCTATTTCTTTCTAAACTAACTCTGACCATGTCAAAAATAATAGTGTTATCACGTATTAGAAAGATCGATGAAACCGGCTCTGTTTTGTTCGTGGAAAAATAATAAACTTCCTAACAGATAAATCCGAAAATACTTCTTTCATAGTTTGAAAATAATCTTAAAGATGCTGTTCTTTTATATAAGTGAAACAACTATGTATCGACCGAAACAGTATTTTAATGTCGAAATCGAAACTGATTTTCGGTTATCTTTCTATTTTCGGCCGAAAACGAAAATATTCAAAATACTTTTAAAGTACTTAAATTTTATGTAATAAAGTAATTGATACATCCATAACTATGCGTAATAAACAATAAATTATATTTACTTATTAAGCATGCATTATTATTCACTAATTATGCGTATTTATTAAATGTAGATAGTTATTAATTAACTCTGTCATTCATATCGTCACCTGAGAATAAGATGGTTCTATCTGGCCAAAAATCAATTTCGAGTTAGAAGACTTTGAAAATCTGCATGCTGTATACGTGTAGCTATTAAAGTTTGCAAAAAACTTTTAACATTAATAGGTTTATATGTAGGTATAGACAGTAATTCTACAAAATCAAAAATTTTAAGTAATATTTTCATGGATTTTTTTACATTTAAAAAATTTGATAGAACCATATTATTCTCAAACCTCGTGTTTTCTTTAGAATAAGACGGTTCTATCATGAAAAAAGCATATTTTTCTTAATTTGTGTAATTTTTTGAAAGTTTAACAAAGTGAAATTTCGTTGATTAATTCGAATAAATATCAGTGTATATTAAAACATTTATTACTATCTATATTGTAGCACAATAACAACAAATTGCCGCTTCTACTTATTCCTACTAATTAAACCATCTTCACAAAACTAATGTATATACGTAATTTAAATATATTATTTAACTGAACATAAAATAGCTTAAATATTTAATTACATTAAGTAGGAACCCAACAGTTTTCCTTTTTTAGGGTGCTATTTCTGTGAGGGAGTATGAAAATTAACACAAAAAATTGCGATTAGATTAATAAATAAAATTGAAATGAAATTTTTGTATTACCGTCGTATTATAGGTATACTCTTGATCAAAAGAAAAGACTTTGAATCTCAAAGGAAAAAACTTTCTTGTTATTTTTAAAACAACAAAATAAGTTTGATTCTCTTTTGATAGTCGAAATTTGGAATAAACCATACTTTATTTTATATTACACTTAGGCAAATTTCTCTTAAACATATTTTGAAAATATAACCTTTCGTCTCGTGAAAACTACTTTAGCATGCGGTGCAGGTCTTTTATTTTATCTTTGTCAATGCAATCTATCTTTCGCCGTGCTACTTTAGGATTTGGTAAAGTCTTTTGTGGAGATGATGTTGATACTCCTCATCATTTGGACGGGCTCCTTCGCAAATTCACCCCTGTGAAATTCTGATCACAACAGCTGCTTGTCTTAAAGTCAACATTATAAAGAAGTTGTGTAAATCATAATTGTATCACCTTGGTGTACGGAGCGAGATTAGAGACAATTTTTTTTTTTTTTTTTTTTTTTTTTTTTTGCTACACGTGTGGAAATCTAAAAACCGTTCTGATTTCACTCTCAGGGTTTTAAATGAATTACTGCGATTAACTCTCAGTAACAGACGTATAAATGAAAGTTGCAAAAAAAAAAAATTTGCTACATTCATTGCTCTTTCTATTTGGCTCTGAATATTATCCACTTCCCGCACAAATGAATGTCCAGGTGTGCAATATCTTAGAGTAATGTGCAGAATATGTGGATAAGATTATATAAGTACACTGTTAAAACTAAAATCATTGCATTTGACGCCCAGGGGTGAAAAGGTTAAATCACTTGGCACCAGCGGGCTTGATAATGTGTTTGGGGTGTCATTGGGTGTTTCACGCTAATTAGGGTGCCGCGCAATGCATACCGTTGGAATGTTTTCACCCCTTAGTCATTTGCGCATGCTCTATAACGTGTATTCTTGCACTTCAACTCGCTGTCACTGGTGGATCAACTCAGTAATTTTTTCCTACGATGACTATCACCGCTATACGCTATATCAATTTTCTCTAGAACTTCGGATTGCTATCTTTTGGCGAGCTTTTTTATATAAAGCAACCTTTGAATTTCAGGACATATGAACATTTCAGGGAGGCTTTGAAGGTGAGCTTGATGGCCGAGTGGATAGGGCGCTGAGCTTGTAATCAGGCGTTCTACGTTCGAATCCATCGAGGGCCGAAAGTCGGTTAGTATATTTTTTATCATTGGGCACTCTGGATTAAGGGTGCCATCTTTTCACCCTAATTAAAGGTGCTATTTTGGCTCCTTTAGGGGTGTCACCAGTGAGAAAAGCCTTTCACCTTTAAAAGGTGCAATGTGTCACCAGTAGTTTTAACAGTGTATTGCAAATGCATAAGATATCATTTGGTTTCTATTTTAAGGAACACGACTGTCACAATATAAAATTAAACTATCAGCATGTGGAAAGCCTGTCAGTATCCTCCGAATAGTTGTTGATACAGCTGAGCTTATGTCATTCCCATCTCTGACTGGCATGTTGCCTGACTGTCTACAAGCAACAATATGATTTCTTTTCTTTCTTCCATGTTTCATGTGCCGTCATTATATACAAGTTATTTTTCTTTATAGAAAAAGTTGCTGACATCGCTTTTGGGACATGTTTTAACTTTTCTAATACAAACCAAATGACTGACTTCTCAGGGGAATTTCTGTCATCATTTCTAAGAGTTCTGGTGGATTCAACTTCTTTTTTGTGCAGATCATATTTGAAATGCATGTCATTATTAATTTCTCCCTGGGTTTCAGCATGTTTATACTCCTCACTGTGATCACACCTGCATTTCTTTGGTTTATTGAACTCTATGTTGAACTGCGCAGTAAATGTGTGCCTATAACATGAAAGTTTCACTGGCTCTTCATTGCTTTCCCTGCATTTCTGAAAGTATAATTCATACATTTTCTGTAAGTTACGCCCTGATTTTAACTATGTTTTTTTAGTGCTTGCTCTGTTCTAGTGTGACTAGATATTAGGAAAATTTTCAATATGAGAATTTTATTTTATTCTTGATACCATTTGAGATTATTCTGTTTGAAAATTTACCTCGGGGATTTTGTTCGCAGCTGGAGACAAGGTATTGCCAGTAGGATGTACGTAACTACATAAAGGCTTTTTAACTTACAAAAAACCCATAGTCCTGCTATCAATTGGATTTGTAGGAATTACTTTTACTGATTTTTTAAACTCTTTTAGTACCAAGAATATCTATAGCTGGTGCTTTCTCTAAACTGTCATCCATTCTTCCCACAGGATTTTTTAAATCTAAATCAATTAGGATCAGTCCTCGATCGCTGCTTGGATCATGTCTGTGAATAAAATTAAACACAATTCGTTTTTCATATCGACGTACTAAAAAACATATTTAAAAGGATTTTTACTAATAAACGTTTCCTCTGTATTTCACCGAAAAACAATTTAATTATCGAAATAATATATTCTTTCAAACAAGAAACTAATGATTGCCAGTTCTCATAATATAATATAAAATAATAATATATTATCTTATATGTTGCCTGCGATTACTTTGCACATAGAACTCTATTATTTTGACTGCTTTCGTCAATTTCTGATGGAACTATATTATTCCCTAAATATATATAGGACAGTTGCACCATAAAATTTATCTAATAATAACACATTACTCAGTGGTGCACAAAACTGGAATTCTAATATACATTTGTACAATTAAAATAAAATAAAACTTTCAACGTTTCGCGCTGTCTTCTGCGGGCGTCTTCAGGAAAATATGATAATGGAAAGACTACGTTTGCATCTTGATCGAGAGATAATATTTCTACTAAATTAAAATCTAAATTAATTAAAATTTAAAAAAAAATGTTGCCACTTACACGTGAGTAAAAATTAAAATATTGCAAGGAAATAAAATTTTAAGATTTTATGATGTTATGCCATATTTTTAGTATATTGTAAGATAAATTATTATTACATGTTTTTTTTTCTCGAAATATGATTTCGATGGATTCTCATTTAATTGATCTCTTAATAAGAGAATCCATCGAAATCATAGCACGAGAAAAAAAAAACCATGTAATGATAATTTATCCTACAATATACCAAAAATATGGCATAACATCATAAAATCTTATAATTTTATTTTCTTGCAATATTTTAATTTTTACTCACGTGTAAGTGGCAACATTTTTTATTTAATTTAATTCATTTAGATTTTAATTTAGTAGAAATATTATCTATCGATCAAGATGCAAACTTAGTCCTTCCATTATCATATTTTCCTGAAGACGCCCGTAGAAGACGGCGCGAAACGTTAAAAGTTTTATTTTATTTTAATTGTACAAATGTTTATTAAAATTCCTGTTTTGTGCACCACTGAGCAATTTGTTATTATTAGTTATTGTTAGTATATTATTACCTTTCGCAATCGGAAGTAAATTAAAAATATCGAAATTTTATGCAGAAATGCATTTATTGATACAAATAGAACACACCTATGCCAATAAGTCAATTTTTTTTTAAAATGTTAGTTAAAACCTTATTATTCTCAGATGACGATATGGGTCTCATGTGAGGACAGGTAATTATTGCTTTATCAAGCATAAAAATTTTGAGCATTCATTTATGGAAATTTGATTTATGGGCAGATAATATCTAGTATGAATAATAACAATAAAATTATTTTATAATGTGTTCCCTTTTATCAGAAAAAAGATTTTTTGTCAATAAATAAAAATACTAAAAAAAAATAATTTATGAATGAGAGGGTTAATTATACATGTGGGCCGCATTAGCTGTCTGTCCCTTAGAACCAAAAACATTTAATTTTCACAGAAGATAAAATGTATCATCATACAGAAAGGCAAATAAACTGACATCAACGAAATACAAAGATTTTCTCATTAATTAATTTCATTTAATTAAAAAATATTTAAGTTAATATATACACGCCTTGATTTGTGTTTTATTTGTGATTTGTTTTTTATAAATGTCATTTGTTATACTAGTACTTTCTCAAAGAATCTTTAAAACCTTCTCCCGTTTCCATAAGTTTAGTTAATATTTCATTACTTACTTCACAATTTGAATTCACGTGTTCAGTGAGATCTTTAATGATGTGTCCTTAATGGAGGTCGTGTTAAAAAAATAAGATTTAAATTGTTAGTAACAATTATTGTTACTAAAACTAATTTGTCACATTAGGAAAAATATAAAAATTTCATTACATAAATTAATTACTATAGAATTAAAAAAAAAATGAATTAATTTGCGTTTGTTTTCATTTTACGGTTTTATGTTTAATAAGTTTTATTTTCAAATCCTTCCAAATTTTCTTACTTCAAAGTTAAATAAATAAATACCTTTTTTTTCTTTCAAATAATTACGATTGCATTACTTTATCTATTTCTTCGAGAATTTCCTGACAGAATAAATCAGTGGAGTTCACCGACCGTCATTCTTAATTTACCATCAGAGTTAAATTCATTTTCTAAAGAAGCACAAAGGAGTTTAAATACTTAAAATTTACCGAAAAAAAAAACTAAACTTTATTTATAAGTTTGATGTATAATGTACTATCCGTAGTTATTTTTTTCTTTCTTCGAATAATTAGGAAAAAAAAGGAATCTTTTTTCACTTTCTAAATTGGTCGCTTGTGGAAAGCATTCACCTTGGATGGTCCCTGAATGTAGATAAAATTAATAACTGTCGCGAATTCGATTAATATTTGTAATTACTTTGGTGTTCATACTCTCATAGTGACTCCATGGTCATAGTTTTATTTTCGCAGACGATTACGAGAAATGAAAAAGTAGTAGTACAATTATTCTGGAATAAAGTATGTGTTAAGTTTTTATCTGAAATGTTTGAAGCTTTGTTTTTTGTAAGATATTTAAGTTATTTTCACACGTTTAATTATAAAATGATGATGTCTATATTTTCGGGTAGATTTTATAGCATCGACAATGCACTGTTTGCGATAATAACAGTCATTGGAGGTGATCGCTTAATGGAAATGGTCACACACAGATGTTTCGCAGCACTAATATAATTGGAAGAAGGGGGTCCCCTATACAATACCATGCAGAAGAAAACAAAAGAACATTATACATTCTATAATTAGAGTCTTGTCAAGTAATAAACTATATATTTAAAAAACCTGTTTTTTTTTTTTTTTTTTTTTTTTTTTTTTTTTTGTCATCAGTACTGAGCTTTCTACTGAACCGATTTTGATAAATATTTTTTAAATGAAAGCTGATTATTTATAGATGTGCTCATTCTAGCTATTTTTAATTTATTTCTATTTTTCTATTTTGTTTTTAATTTAATATTTTTGTTTTCTATATTCCTTTAAAACTGTGGCAACAGGTTAAGCTTTTCGCTCTTTAATAAAGCTTAATTTCATCAGTGAACGTGCCACTAATTAATAATTAATAATTTAAGTAAAATTATACCACAATAAAACTGTTGCGTATAATTATGCTTTGATTGCGGCAGAACACAGATTTATTTACTTAAAATAATATTAAGTATTCTATGTAAATAAAATAACAGAGAATAATCTATGATAAAAAGTAACATCTAAAACGAAATATTTCCGAGAAGGAAAGCGATGTCATTTAGAAACCAAATAAATTTGCTCCATGAATCTAATGTGTTAAAATCAAATTTACTGATATTTATTTCTGGATCTAAATAGACTGAACGAAATTTCTTCACACTGATGGCAAATGAATTAGCCACAATGTTAAAGAGAGAATGGAAACAATGGGAATTATATTGTAACGGGAGGGCGGTTATGTTGATGAAATGAAGATATATTTCTAAATATAAGATAAAATCAACAGTTTATTTGAACCTCTAGGACTTGGGGAAAGTGGAGCGTCAGTTCGAGAGTTTCAGTAACTAATCACAACACTAAGAGATTAAGTCGAAACTATACTCACAACCTCGGCTTAAACTCAGTCGGGGCACTTCACACCAGCTTCTTGTTCAGACTTCTGCTAAACGCTAGATTAAATCTTTAAATAAGACAGCCCGTGGCTGCAAACACTTTTTATTACTCAAAATATTCAACGTATTAAACTATTTCTTACAACAGGCACCCTTCCTGGGTATCTCCGCTCACGATAACTAACTCGGCGCACGCTGCGGGCTAGCTCACTCTAAAACACATTCTAATTCACTGGAGGCTAATAATCTAACTCGCTATAGCACAATCCAATTCACCTGGCTGGCTTTCGCCGCCTCACCACACACCACACACAGTCCAACTCAAAGCTTTTATATGTTGCAAACTGAAGGCGGCGCTATGAATTTGCATATTACTCCTAACCGCGACTAACCGAGGGCGACACACACGCTGTGGAAAGTTAAAGTTAAATAAAGGATAGATATCGCTTTCACGCTACACATGTTAAAACATTGACGTCACGATCTCACTAAAATGCTAGAGTGCCTCTATCACAAGGGACACTCCCTCATAATATCACTAACGATGCCTTCCTTGTATTAAAATGGACATTATTTCTATGACGCAGCATTAAATAAAATGGTAATTTTTTTAGTCTCAAACCATAAGGAACAGGATCGATTAAAAAAAACTTCTTAAAAATTCCAGAGAAAAAAAAAAAAAATGACACTATATAAAATACTGCTTTTTTAATTATAACGTTTTTACGTTTCAACATTTTGTCATTCTGCTGTTATTAAGATAGAGACGATCCCCACAGTGGTAAAAATGATGTTATAGTGAAAATAAAATGAGTATTAACTTTGATTAAACTAAAAATTTTACTGCGAGTGCATAAAAAAAAATAAGAAATAAATAAATTTCTAGGTTTCGCCAGCACTCAGGGCAGAACATTCAGTAAAGAGCTTGAATGTTTACGCGCAAACTTAACATCAAGTTTAGAAACTTATTTATTAAATACTGATTCATTATTGTAATTATTTTTGTTATTATTTATAAATCCAGTCAATCGATTCTTTTAAATATTTTCATTCGTTGAAATCGACGGTTTTCCACTCTGCTTACTAAAATATTAAGGCTTAAAATAAGATGATGTGCAATTGACCTAGTACGAGGCTTGTGCTAAGACACAACCGTTTGTTGTAACAGACATGAAATTAATACATCTTATAGGAAAATTTTTGAAGTTCTTTCAACTGCTAGAATTTCAGAAATAATGAAGTGATTCAATGAGACTATGTCCAGATCCATTTTGCAGACTCTGCGAGGAGGATTTTTGAAGCAGTTAACCCGTCAGTAGTCGCGTGTCGGTCTTTTCGCCGCCCGTATTACTTATATTCTCCTAACTTGCATCACATTACAAATACAGCGGAGATCTACCATATAGCTGACATTGAAGCTTTCTCGACCACCTTAATGAAATAACAGGACACCTCTGTTTTTCTTTCAGGTATATTTGTAGAAACAAAGTTGAAATTGGCGAAAAAGTCTACGTAACAATTACTAATGTCAGTTCATTTTTATTTTTTCTAATTACTCCAGATCTCATGACCCTGGGCCTATATCCCTGGCGTAGATAATCGGCCGTCACAAAATACACACACATACACACACCCAGATCTCATGAATAAAATGCATAATTTAAGAAAACTGCAAATTTATGTGTTTGTTGTAATGTTATTTTCATATATTAGGTGAAAAATATCACTTATTTTACATATTTGGCATGCGGGAAGCCAGCGGCGAAAAGACCGAGCGCGACTAATGATGTTGTAAAAAAAGTCGCGACTATTCGCGGGTTAATGTTGACGGTAAAAGTTATCTATCAAAAGTAGCCTCTATATCTTTTATATATGAATATGCAATTTTAGTTTTGTAAGAAAAAGTACAACACGCTGTTAAAAATGAAGGTGACGAACTAGTTGAATTTTGCGCCCAGGGGTGAAAAAGTGTTGCCATTTGACACTCGCGGGCTTGAAAATGTGTTTGGGGTGCCGTTTGATCCTATCACTGGGTGACTCACGCTAATTAGGGTGTCGCGCATTGCATACTGTTGGAAGATTTTCACCCCTTAGTCATGTGCGCATGGTCTGTGATGTGTGTCCTTCCCCTTCTACTCGCCATTACTGGTGAATCAAAATAGCAATATCTCCTTACGAAGACTATCACCGCGCATACGCTATCCCAATTTCGTTTATAAATTCGGATGGCTAACTTTTGGCGAGCTTTTTTATATAAAGCAACATTTGAACAATTCAGGGAGAATTTAAGGTGAGCTCAATGGCCGAACGGTTATAGTGTTGAGCTTGCAGTGAGACGCTCTGGTTCGAATCCTTCACGGACCAAAAGTCGGTTTATAATTTCGTTTTATTATTGGTTGATTTTTATTAATACAGTCATTCTCCCTCGGGAATCTATCCTTTCACCCACTGAGGCACTCTGGATTAGTGGTGTCATCTTTTCACCCTAATTAAGGATACAATTCTGGCTCCCTTAGGGATGTTACCAGTGAGACAAGCCTTTCACCCCTAAAAGATGCAATGTGTCACCTGTAGTTTTAACAGTGCAGGGTCTTTTTTACAGTTAAAAGTGACATACACTTAATATGAAAATTTATATTAAAAAAAGTATCTAAATGTTTTTAGTGATATGAAGCCTGCAATATGCAATTTGTTTTCAAAGTGTCTGCAAATAAAATATTTGTTTAGGGTTAATATATTTCTCCTCATAATTTATGTCTATCTAATTATTTTTTTCATCGAGTTTGAGTTATATGTATTTATGTATATCCCTCATTGACATATATCCGTCATGCTTCAGATAAACATTTAACTCCTTAGATTTTTGATACATTTAAAGTGTAGTACTGGGTTTTTCCAAAAATCTGTGACTCTTTGAACAATTACACAACGCCATGGTTTAATGTAATTATTTAGAGAGATTAATAGTTGTAGGTTTAATTTTTGCAACTTCATTTAATTATTCCCCCTCTTAATTAGGAACACATATAATCCTGAACATTCATAAAATGCATGCAAATCGTTAAAATTACGATATGTCACCTGTTTACTCCACCGTTTTGTTTGGCGGGCTAATTAGGACTGTCGTAATATCATTATAATTCTACAATTTGCTTACAACTTCTCAACAGTGTGAATCCTTTATTTTCCCTCTTTTGACTGGCCCCACCAGTGGCCGAGAGGTTCTGACCTCAAACTGGTAGACGGTAGGTGCTGCGTTCGAACCCAATCGCGACCGTCGGCCTAACCGTTCGGAGTTTTCCGTGGTTTTCTTCGAACCTTGCGTAAATACGGGTTAGGTTTCCTTAGAAAGACCCCCACGTAGGGTATCCCACCCCTTAGGGCCTATATCCCATAGTGTAAATAATCGGCCGACATACATACAACAACAACCCTCTTTTGACTGACATATTACTTTTCATTCTCTGACAAAAAGAAGTTGAAATAAATTTAAATAACTCAGTTTGTTGACGTCACACATAAACTATACATACGTAAAGTTTAAACTCACTTTTCTAAAAATGCGACATTTTGAACTTCGATGTACCTTTTTATATTGAAAATGCTATCTATTAATTTTTGCACCTTATCAAAATATGTCACATAAATTCTTTATGAATATGAAGTTAACTTTTATTTCAACCATTTATACCATTTTTTTATTAAAAAGTTTTTCCTGTGGAAACGATAATTTTTTTTTTTTTTTTTTTTTTTTTTTTTGTAATTTAAATAGATAAAAGTGGTTATTCAAGATATTTTTTTTAATAACGAATGAGTATATTTTCTAGATAATTTCACTTTATTAAGAATTATTCAATAAATTATTTATTACTTATATGAAATTTTTTAAGAGAACAAATATCTTTTGTACTTTTGAGAAAAGGTATATTAATTCATGGTATGTATAGAAACTGCCAATATAAATGGTAAAAATATTATTTTTTGAATTTTGTACTAACTAACAGTAGAAATTGAGTCGAGCGTTAATTTTGTAATTAATATCTTTTTGTTGATGATTCTATTTAATGGAGATTTAAAAGTGCATTTCTAAATTAAAGTTAAAAAGGATTCAATGATAATTATCTTATATTTTTCTCAATAAATATTAAATCTAATTGTCACACTTATTAAATATAGTAATGTTTCTATGTAACTAACAAATGTACATTTAAAAGCATTAAAAATATTCTTTTCCAACATTTACTTTCTATTATGGCACTAATTTAAGTCGTTGTTGAAAAAAATGCATGGTGAACTATTTCTTTTATCTACACTTTTGTCTAATTACAGAAATAGTTCTAAACACTTCAAATTCGGTATTCAAAACTGCCAGAGACTGTTACATATTTTTCTATGAGTGGTGATGACTTCTAAGTTTGTATGCCTAAGCTGATGCTTTGAAAGAACATCTACATTTTAAATCTTTTCCCCAAAATTTCTCTAATTAGTTTTATTTTAAATGTATGTTGTATATTCTTTTGAGTTTAAGTCAAAAGTTTACTTCCTAATAATTAACCCAGGATTCTAAATGTATATGTCTATTGAAAAATTTTACGTATTTTTAACTACATTATTAAAAAAATAAGAATGGAATATTGAATTCTCTTAAAGAAAATTAAATTTTATATGAAACAAAAAATATGTAAAATATAGGTAAAAAACATCATCTGTATATATATAACACCAAGTTGCTTTTATAATCATCTAGTCTGAGTTTTTTATTGCACCGATTTTGATAATGATTTATTTAATAGAGACAGATTATTTGTAGATGTGTGCGCACTTGCCATTTTTTTTTTTTTATAATAATCCCATTTTTATTTTCTTATTTTAATTTTAAAAACTGTTTTATGTAATTTCCTCACATTGTTGGCAACAGGGTTACTTTCATTCTTGGAGAGATAAGAGAAAAAAAATGTGATATCAACATATCAGTACGGAAGCCATTATCGTATTAGAATGAAAAATAACTATTTAAAAACTTTTGATCTAAAAATGACGTCACGATTTAAAATAACGCATGTTTACTCATAAATCTGTTGCATTTTAGTACTGTTTTCATTCCGCTGAAATTGAAATTGAGACGTTCATCTCAGGGGGCTTCACTAAGTGAAAATGATGTCACAACACAAAAGGATATCTATTGCATGCAAAATTGAAATTGCCAAACGTGAAACAAAGTTTCGAAATATATTTATTAACTAGCAGCCTTCACCCTCTTTTATGATTGGTTTCTATAAAATGATCTTGAATGAAAATAAATATAGGTAACAAAGATCAAATTAGGAAAAAAAGACATTTTCTTAACAACTAATCAAATACTCGTAATTATTGTCAAATTCCTATAACCTTTGATTATCGAGTTCAAGGTAGATATTGGAGATATAATAGATACAACATTACTGAAGTATAATTGATACAAAATCACTGAATACACACTGATGTACTGTATTTAACTATTATTTGGTAGATTAGGGGGCTACCTCCCCCCCTGCTCGCTACCTTCACATACACCACCAATGCTCACCAACCTGCAAATGAAGAAAAAATATAAAAAATTAAATATCAAAAGAAAATTTAGTAACATAATTTAATAGCTGCATAGTTTAAAAAATGAATACATTGACTTTTGCTTTGATTGTACGGTTTTATCTTTGATTAGTTTTATTTCTAAGTCGTTCTTAAATTTAGTAAATAAATGCTTTGGGAGGGAGCGAAAAATGACGATTTCATTACTTTATGTACTTCTATGAGAGTTTCCTGACATAATACAGCAATTATTTAATAGATCATAATAGAGCAATTAAACGTATTGTGAGAGTTTACGGACCGTCGTATCTTAATTCATTATCAGAGTGAAATTCGTCGCCAAAACAGGTTTAAAATGATTTAAATACTTAAAAGTTACCTGAGTAAAAAATTAATAATAACAATTTAAACTTAATTTAGTAGTTGGATGAGTAATCGGCTCGCTGAAATTATTTTTTTAATAAAATCTTCTTCAAGTGAAAGAAAAAACTGAATTTCTTTCATTCTCTTAAAAAAAATCGGTCGTTCATGGAAAGAGTTCAACTGAGATGTTCTCTTAATAGCGGTAAAATCAGTACTGAGCCTATGAAGATAATCTTCGTTCCCTGAAAGAGTGGTCGTTCAGGGATAGAGTAACTGAATGGAAGTGCTCGCATACACTATAAAAAAAGTGTCGATCTACTAAAAAAACTTTAGTGATCCTTGTGATTACTAAAAAATTTTTAGTAATCTTAGTCCGTTACAAGAAAATCTGTAAGAATTACTAGAAAAAAGTTAGCAACGAATAGAGTTAATAATTTTATATTTTTAATAGCTATTACTAAAACTCACTTGGTGAGGCCTTGATAGCATAGTGGTTATAGTAACGGACTCCAGGCTAAAAGGTCCCGGGTTCGATACTGGCCACTTCCAAATACGCCCCGAATGTATGCAGTGTAAGTACTCGTTAATAAAGGGATTATGAATATCCTGACGGAGCAGTAGCAATGTTTGGTGCTGCCATCTCTTGCGGTTTTGCCGAAAATCTTCCGCTCCACAAGTCTGGATGCAGCTCGAAGGAACCTCCTGCCCTTCGAGTCCACGTAATGGTTATTAAAAATAATTTTGTAGCTATTACTAAAATTTGCTTGGTGGCTCATACTAAAAATTTTTAAGTTAGTTATACAAAAAATTCTTTTGTTCACTTTACAAAAGAAATGCTCGTTTCGCTTGCAAAAAAAAAGTTTGTAATGGTTACTAAAAAATTCTGTAAAATATAAATTTACTAAAAAATTTTTAGTAACCTCTTGAATTTTTTTTAGAGTGTAGAGAGAGTTTTCTCAGTACACAAATAAGTTGTCCTGTGTCAATAATGCCAGAGTGGGTAGTAACGCAAAGTGATATCATTACGCGTAGATATATCAATATTCAAGAAAATGGCACTACGGCTCTGCGCTGAAACATTTTGTGTCATATGAGTCACGAACAAACTATAAAAGTTAATTTCTAAAATTTGCAGACCTTATCTATTGAATAAGCTTTTAAGAGTCAACGCGCAATCTAAAATCTACTAGTTGAGTTTTGTGATGTTAAGACTGTATATTTATTAAGAAGTACTTTGTTTATTAGATAAATTTTAGTGCATATCATGCACTTTCAAAATGTTGTGGGATATTTTGTATGTGTTTGAGGAGGTAAATTGTAGTTTAAAATATATCTCGCAAAATGTACAGTAATATGCGCAGTAATAACACCATCCATTTGCGTTGTTACACCAAAAGATTCTTTTCAGTCCTTGAACTACATCGGAAGACAGTTTATTTTTTATTTTATGCGGTAGAGAACATCATTGTCCTTGTTGAAAACCAAAAAAGATAAAAAGTTATATGTATGTTTTTAGTACCTCTAATTATTTCATGTCTGAAAATTAAGTATCGACGGATTTTTATTGCATCCTCATATCGAAATTAATGGTAAGTAAGAGATATTTGTCACTTTCTAGAGCCGTATATTTTGTCTCCTTAGAATTGGGCCGTTATTCCATAATATTTTAAAATTTTCTGTTTATGCCGTTATTACTCACAAAGATTAGTTAAAATGACAAGGTCAAGAAATCATGCCACTACATTTAATGAATACATATTTGTTGACACATATTTTAATTAGTATACATAGTGATAGTCAATAACCTGCTGTTTCAAATATTGTTTTGAAAAAGAAAACGTAAGTCGTGAAAATGGTAGAATTTTACAATTAGTAGCTACTTTTATGATTATTATCCCAGAACACCTTATGTAAAATACAAATAAGAATTTCTATCCGTCTGTTTATAATTTGAGTTCTTATAAATAAAATTTGGTGAAACTTATTAAGTAATATTCGAAAAACGATTCTAGTTTATAAAATATGCATCTACGTTGCTTGGTTTTTATAATTGAAATAAAAAGTTCTATAATCAATTGCACCTTTTGAAAGATTATCCTGCTCAAAATTCCTTTTTTGAAACGATTTTAAAATGCTTACATTATTTTTGAGGCAAGGTTTCAGCAGATATCATATTGTTATATTTTGCCTAGTTATGGAGGTTTGTTGGAAAGTTCTATAATCAGGTGAAATCGGTAATGACACATTAGCCAAGAAAAATAAAAGTAAATAAATAAAAAAATTACTACAGTATTTTAGGGATAAATTTAATATGTTACACATTATTATACGTTTCTTAGAGTTAAAATCTGTGTTCAGATGGTGTTGTTTATGATAGTCCATTATTTACACATCTACACGAGCGATATGGGTTCGAGGGTGGAAGTCTTTCTAAATTAATATATCCCGTATTTACACAACAATTTTCAAGTTTTCAAGAAAACTACAAAAAGCTCCGAGCGACTAGGCCAACTGGTGCGAATGGGTTCGATCCCAACCGCACCCGTATATCAGTTTTTTAAGTAGAATCTACCATCCATCTGGGGGCAATTTCGAATCAGAATTCAAAGAAATTTTTTGTGAGGTTAATCTATAATTAGAGATCATCTAAACAGATATGCTTGGAATTTGCAGAGTTAGTTAGATATTTTTTCTTCGAGATTATAGTGTATTTCATTTTACTATATGTTACCGGGTAGCAGAATTGTGGGAGAAAGCTCTTTAGTGAAGAAAAGTGGAGCATTTCAAAATAATATTTTACAAAATAAGTACAAAGGTGCATTTATGAATATTTCCTTTTTAAATGCTCTGTAATTTCTCTTTAATAAATCTCGGTATATATGATCAACCAAAAGAAATGCTCCTTAACAACCAAAAATTTCAGTGAAAAGTTAAAAATTATAATAGCACAATGAAGTTCATATTGTAGCAGTATGGTAAGGCTTCATACTGCTACAAAACACAAAGTTGATCTATCAGAAACATTTCGATTCATCCCACAATTTTTATGGTTAGTTCCATGTGTATGTCCCTCATAACATGCATGGCCACAATGACGTCACTGTGAGTCACTGTGGTCACACCACACCTGTGACCAAAACGCCACCACTCAGTGACGTCATATTGTGACTCAGATGCGACTTTCTTAAAAATCTTCAGAAAATTACAAAAATTCTTCAAAACATGTTATTTACTTTAAAAATATACTTTTGTCACAGTTTCGCCACGATGTTAATGTCAAAATAGTCACAAATGACACATTTTTCACAAATTTGTCACACCGTGACTTCACAAATTTGTCACAATGTGGCGTCACAAACGAGCTCTAAAACGCCATAACGACTTCACATTTTAGTCACTGGGAGTTCACATCGACGTCACGTGCCGTCACATCGACTATTTATGAGCGCAAGTCACATTGTGACTTCACAACGACGTCGCAGTGAAGTCACCATGCCTTACGGGTTGTTCTGTAAATCACATTCGAGTAAATTGCTACCAATATTTTACTAAGGAAAAAATGTGACATTTCATCTGATATAACATTATTATATAAAGGTACAGTAAACGTTACGAAAATAAAGGTAACCAAAAAGTGTAGCATTCTCAACTATGTGTCTTAACCACGAAAACCCATGGAACTATTCTAAAATAACTAAATACCATACAAGACGATAATGATAATATATCCCATAAAAGAGACTACGGTTAAATTAAATATAGTATTATATCTAGATAATAAAAGCTTTGAAGAAAAAGAATTGCAGTTAGATGGCGCTAAGCGCTATGTATTTTTTTAACTTGAACTTCCACTTTTAGAACACTCTGAAGTTTGTAAACAGAGTGTAGCCGATTTTCGTTTTGATTCGAATGTTTTGATTTCTAGAAAAGATGTGACACTTAATTTGAGAATAGATATGAAATGGAGCATTGTTGACACTTAATTTGAGAATAGATATGAAATGGAGCATTGTGTCTCCAGATGATTTAAAGTTGTGTAAATATGTACAAAGAACTGTAAATACTTATTATTTTATCTCATTAAATAATTAGTTAAAGAAACATTCGAAGAAGATTTATTCAGTTTCGATTTTCATTTATGATGTAAATCCTTTGGTGATGTGAATCCTTTTATGATCCTTTGAATTCAGAATGTTTTTACAGATTTTATGATTACATATTTTCATATGATTTACTCGACCTTGATTTTCACATGAGAAACCTTGATTTGAAGATAACAGATATATATATATTTTACAGCTTAAATCATGTGACTGTCATCAACAGATTAGGTCTGACAGCTTCACATTTTATATGCCATGCTGTTATTTTCCTTCTGTTATGCTAGTTTGGCACACATGATGAAATAGCCAAAAGGGGGTTATATCGTTATAATTTCGTTCAAATTATAAACCCTTCACTAATTCCATTTTAAATAAACAAAGTAGAACCTCTCAAATTTCGACGAAAGAAAATGTAATTATATGTAACCTAAAGTTAACAAAATACTATTTCTATAAAACTCAGTTGTAGAAATTATTAAAAATAATATTTAATCGTTCATGTAAGCAGTAATATATAAATATCAATTAGTTATTATGATACAATTATCAATTAAGGCTAGTTTGCTTAGTATTCCAATTGGAAAAACAGCAAAATTTATTCCAATTTGACTCAGTCATAAACTTTTTTCCCCGTGGAATGTAAACCCGACATCATTTTCACCGTGTCAAAATTTGAACAAGCACCTTTTATATCTGTGTTCATTTTTCTTTTAAAAATTGTTATTTTAATTTGATCATTTTGAAATCATTTTAATTCAAACTTGAAGTTTCGATGCTTTTAGTTGAAACAGGTATTAAACTATTTATACTTTTTAAGTATAAATGAAATTTTGTAAATGAAAATAAAATTCACCGGTTTTTTTTTTTTATAACAGACGAATTCTTGACACTGCCTGTACTTTAATTTTTTTTCACTTTTAATAAGAAAATGGCAGCATAAGAATACAATAATCTGCTTTTTTTGGCTTTTTTCCTTTTAGGTAGATTTCGTATGAAATACTACCTATTGCATTCTCTCCCATGTTGGAATTTCTGAAAACTTTTTGCAGATCTACACCGATCATGACTCCTAGACCCTAAAACTACCATCAGTAAAAAAGTTTATCTATCTATATATATATATATATATTTCATTTTCTTCTAGACACGATAACTTCCATAATTATGCTCAGATCTTCTTCAAACTTTTATATAAAATCGAGGGGCATAAAATCTCGGTCGATTTCGTTAATGGGCATAATCGGACCAAGGGGGTGGAAATAGGGAGGGTTTTTGTGAAAACAGAAAAAATGCGACAACTTCTTAATTAAAATAGATATCGAATCAATTTAAAGTTTATATTGCTTCTAAAAAATGGACTAAAATTTCTGTATGATAGGTTTTTTATAAAATTAAAAATAGGGTCAAGGGACGAAAAAAACAGAGTTTTTGGTAGAAAAAAAATCATAACTTCGTCAATTCTCAAGATGTCAAATCCAACTAAATTTTGTGTAAATGCACTTAAGATTATCTAAAACTTTTGTATTTACAAGTTTTTGATAAGATCAACTTTTACCGATGAAAAAAATTAAAAACGAAAAGAAAAAGGGGGTGGAGAAAAAAAAATCATAACTTACTCAATTCTTAAGCAATCAAATCTAATTAAATTTATTTTACATCTTCTCAATAATATCTACAACTTTTATATTAACAAGTTTTTCATAGGACCAATTCATATAGCAGAAATAAATTTAAAAAAATCGGACTTGGAGAAAAAACCTCAAATCCAAACTGCTTATATTGTGACTCATCTTTTGAATTCATTTTTGATTTTAAACGCATCCAAATGGCAAATCCTCTTATTTAGAAAATGTTTAATGTGACTTATTGGCCAGTTTTTTTATAGAGGCAGAATATATTTCAGAAAAAGCTGTCAAAAAAGGTACTTTGAACAGAATTTCCCTAAGTGGTCCTGATTGAAAAAATTGAGGAAGTATAACAAATTGCGCTTTTTCTTAGTCATTTTTAATTCTATTTTTGTTCTCAAACGCATCCATTTTACAGATTATGTTATTTAGGAACAATATAATGTGACGGATGGGCCAGTTTTTTCATAAAAGAAAAAATATATTTCAAAAAAGGCTGCCAAAGTGGGCACTTCGCACATTATTTCCCAAAGCGATCATGATTGCAGAATTGAGAATGTATTCAAATAACAAATTGGTGATATTATGATTCATTTTTAAATACAATTTTGCTCTCAAATGCATTCAGTTGACATTTTTTTGTTATTTAGAAACTGTGTAATGAGCCGTATTGGTCTGTTTTTTGATAAAGGCTAAATATATATTTAAAAAAAGCTGTCAAAGTGGGCACTTCGCACAAAATTTCCCAAAGCGATTATGATTAAAGAATTGAGGATGTTTTCAAATAACAAATTGGTCATTTTATGACTCATTTTTAAATTCAATTTTGCTCTCAAACGCATTCAATTGACAGTTATTTGTTATTTAGGAACTGTGTAATGTGCCGTATTAGTCAGTTTTTTGATAAAGGCTAAAGATATATTTTAAAAAAGCTGTCAAAGTGGGCACTTCGCGCAAAATTTCCCAAAGCGATCTTGCTTATAGAATTTTGGATGCATTCAAATAACACATTGGTTACTTCATGACTCATTTTTAAATTCAATTTTGGTTTCAAACACATTCAATTGACAATTTTATGTTATTTAGGAACTACATAATGTGCGTATTGGTCGATTTTTTTAATAAAGTCAGAATGTATTTCAAAATATGTTGTCAAAATGGGCGTTTGAGCCGAATTTTGCTTAAGTTGATTTTCATAAAACCACTTCTTACAGAAAAATGAAATTAAAAATTTTCAAAAGCTCACAATATAGTAGTGAAATTGTGTTTATCTTTAATAATATTCTATTTTTTGTCGTTGAAATGAAAACTCTTCGAAATCTACCTCCGCCTATAAGCCAAGCCGACAGAGTTTTTTTTAATAGACTTGGAGTACTTCTGTTGCCGCGTTTAGAAAAACGGTATGAAAACTACAAAAAAATTTAATATTCCAAGCATAAATTAAGATACAGCTTTCAAATAAATTGCATTTAAAAGTACATTTTTTCTCATACGACGATGTAAAAATTAAAAATGTACAATGTTTAAAAATTAAAAAAATTGATGTAGCAAATTTTACAAAACCGAAATTGCATTTTAAATTTCAAAAGTATTGCCATTCGCAAAATGATGCATGCGTTGCGTACAGATACGTTTGGCCTTTACAATATATATATAGGTGGATTTCATATACATTTTAAATACACGTCTTTGATCTCTACAATTATAAAGACTAAATAATGTAATTTTTATAAATAAAAACGGTGTAACCACTTCTCTTTTCATATTTGTTAAATAGTGATTGCTAGATTATTTATATCTATTCCGCCATTCAGATTCTTTACTTGATTGGGAGTTTGCTGAAACTACGAAAATAACAAAACATAAAAAAATGACTCTATTCAACTAAAAATCAATAACGTTTACTCGTTTCGTTAAAAAATACTATTTATTTTATTCTACAAATTCCTATAATATTAAAAATCTTTTGTTTTTTTTTCTATATTTTTATTCACTACGCCGCCATCTTTGGAATACGAAAGAAATATATCAACATAAAAGTATCGTTGCCAACAACATCAAAATAGTAAAGGAAAAAAATGAAATTAATAAAATTAATTACATATGATGAATTTGCTGAAAGCAAATTGAGTTTGTTTTATTACATGACAGCCACTTTTATTGAAAAGTTTTTGTGCAGTAAAACTGCATAAAAGTGACATTTTTAGAAATCTCATTCAGAAATAAGGTACTTTTCGGTTAGCCGTTTGAGTGATAAATTACATTCGATTATGAATATGCTCTGAGATAAGTGAGTAAAGCGGCTTCTGTCAAGAAAGATAAAATGCATAACAATAAACAAGATACGAAATGCAAGCATTATCGTAAAGAATTCTTGATTTATCTGTCAGAATCTTCCGATTTGTCAAAGGATAAAGCAAATAAATTGAATTGTTAATAAAAGTAACATATTGCGCTGTTTAACAAGCATTTCAAGGCGATATATCGATAGTAGAGATTTAGATATGATAATAATTCCGAACTATTTTGCTTATTGCTGTTAAATAAAAAGAAATGCTTTAAATATTATTATTGATAACATTCTTTACATTACCGATAAATTTATTGATACAGTTACTGAAAATATCTCTTAAATCATAGTAAGAACCTAGATATTTGTGTTCAAAAAATCTTCATTTACAAATGCGCTAAATTTCAAAAATTCTAATGCTGTTATTTCCATCAATAAGCAATAATGTGTTTTAAATTTTTAAAACGTCTCTTCTACATAAGTAATATTTTCCATGTGTAAAAAAGCCCATTAAATTTCTTTGAAACAAGTGTTGCTCTGTTGAAAGACCCAGATGCTCAAAGAAATTGTACATTAGTCAAAATTTGCTCATGTAGTCACATTTTTGCTTAAACTTTACTATATAAAGCTATCACACAACCACAGTTACATATCTTTTATATTATTATAAAATACTTATAAGAACTAAATGCCAGATATCAATTTACGCAATGAAAAGTTTAAGAAAAGTATGTAATTTTATATAATTATCTATGCATCCATAAAATTCTGCGATAATAGCACTCATTAAAATATATTGCACATATAAGGTACCTGTATCCAATATGGACACCCTAAGAAAAATGTATTTTTTCACCCCCATGTACAAGTCATAGGACTCCAAAAATATGTGGCCACTATCCTTGGACTATTGACTATCATTAATAAAATTAGCGACCTTGTAATTATTCTGGTTTAATTTAAATGATAAAAACAAAAAAATATTTACAAGTGTCTATATAAGGAACTATCTGTTCCTATTAAGTACAGGTGTTTCCTTATTGACTTTTTACACAGTGTGTAAGGAAAACCCACTTTTCCAAGGAATTTTAGAGGAGAGGGAATAAAAAAAATTGTATCTTAAATTATTCGGAGGAGAAGGGGGGACAGTAAATATCTTCAGAACATGCATTTTAAAAAGGGGGGGCATTCTCAGTTTTCACCCTTCGAAGACCCATGAAAAGCTCCTTGGTTAGTAGTAAATATTATGAAATAATATTGTTTGCTTTGCTTAGCTTTATAGTATCTGTCTGCGAATTTACATCTTTATTACTCAGTCCTCACAGCATGGACAAATAGAAACTTTTTCACCATGGGCAGTAAGTCCCACATAATCCTCATGAACATATCTGCCACATGTGATGCATGGCCGCATGTTTTAAAAAGCATCAATACTGCAAAAGAAGCAGTACCAGCTCTCCTTTGTTGAGGAAGTCATACCATTGGTACCTACGATTTCGCCAACAGATATCCAACTGGCGGGGAGGGGGGATTTTTATTTTTTGCAAGGGTTTTTTGGAGGAAGGTTTTGATGGGATTGTTCAAATGGCATCTTGTTGAACAAAGATTTTACCACTTTGATGCCTTTTCAATTTATTGCTTGGCAATGTTGAATTTTCTTCTTTCTTATAGATGGAGTCGATGGGGTCATAAGCTGTCCATATTGGGTACCGGGCGTAATTTTACTAAATCTTGTAACAAATGAATAAAAAAAATATTTTTAAGCAAAATATGCAATAGCAACCGAAAATATGTTTTATTAGCTTTCTAAAATACTCCACTTTCAACATTTAATGTAATTTTACCATATCTAATAAGAGTTTAAGCTTACAAGTAATTAAGATCAGCACATCTCGAAACAACAAATGTCCTCCTAAATGGGGAACAGCGCGCTTTTTTACACTTTCCAGCCTTAATTATCTGTTCAACTGCTTTTCTTCGCGAAAATGTTGAGCCATCCCTCGATTAAAATTATTTCCTTTAAAAATATTAGGGGTGTCCATATTAAGAGATTCTGTCCATAAAGGGTACAAATACCTTAATATAAAAACTAATAACATCTCACCTTAATGCGAAGATATCAAAATCTCAAAATTTCTTAAAATATCTTTTACCGCGATTCACCATTCAAGAAATAATTCATGCGTCTATTTTTTTATGGTGATTTATTTGAAATTATTATATATAATCTCCAATATGCTTTTCGCAAATTTGCAGCAATAGAAAGATAAACAGCAGGTGATTTGCGATTTCAATGCATCTGAAAAAAAAAAAATGTAAAAATAAACTGAAAATACATTTTTGGAGTTTACGTACTTGAAAAGATATTTTAAAGTATTTTAAAAGTATGAACTTCTATTTTTTAAAAGATATTTTAAAATAAAAAGAGAGACAGCATTTTCAAAAACTTTTTCTAGATTGAAGGAAATGATTTATCATAATTTGTTTGCAAAAAAAAGGTATTTCGAATACAAAGGATGTTCGCAGATTTTTTTGAATGATTCGAAGTTTCTGCATAATTTAAGTTTAAATGAAGAAAATAATGAAACCTATACGTCATTAATGCGGATTTAATTATACTTTGCAAAATAAAAACTTGCTTTGGTTTAAAATGTTGCTAAAAATGAACATTGGATCAAAGACTATGTATTTGCGCTTTATGAACAGAAATATTCATATTGAATTTTTTCAAGGATAGATATATATAAGGCATGATTTTATATTTACAGACGTGAAATGAGTGATATAATCAATAAAAAGTTAATGAAAGTACATAATTTACATTTGACTTGCTAAATGATAAAAATTAATTCCATAAAATGGTACATTTACTGCTTATTGTAACAGTCTCAAATCATATATATATATATATAAATCCAGCATACTCTCTCCCTACTCTCCCAAAAGAACTGTCGCTAAAAATTAAAGCAAAAAAGAAGAAATAAAATACCTAAAATATTGGTTATTGAATTTTTTCAAGGATAGATATATATAAGGCATGATTTTATATTTACAGACGTGAAATGAGTGATATAATCAATAAAAAGTTAATGAAAGTACATAATTTACATTTGACTTGCTAAATGAAAAAAATTAATTCCATAAAATGGTACATTTACTGCTTATTCTAACAGTCATATATATATATATATATATATCCAGCATACTCTCTCCCTACTCTCCCAAAAGAACTGTCGCTAAAAATTAAAGCATAAAAGAAGAAATAAAATACCTAAAATATTGGTTAAGAAAAAAATAAGTACATTCTTAACCATTTTAAAACTTTAACATTATTTCTGGATTCTCTTATACCGGAAATCTTATAATAAGAAAAATTAAAAATACATACCAGAATTAACTCTTTTAATATTTTGATAAGATTACTAATTCTGTAATAATACATGCTTTCAAATAAGGCATTCCATCTCGTAACCGAAACAAAGTCCACTGAATAATGTTTCATTAAGATAAGACTATTGGAAATAGCTCTAAATCTACAGCTAGATTTTTTGGCAAGAATGAAAAATGAATTTGAATTCAGGGTATTTTATTTTAATATATAAAATCAAAGATTTAATCGTATTTGATATTGTTTAGCATGCATTTAGACATAAACAAACACGTTGTTAGATCAATACAAGTACTTTTGATGGACTCTGGAAAATTGCACTGAAAGAATGAAATAATATCGTATAAATAAAAACATTACATTTTTTTTACTTAAATAGGTGTCACAAAAATAAAATCATTAAATATGTTGACATGTTTCGGTTCAATAGTAAGAACCGTATTCATGACACATATACAATCAGTAGAAATGAATGACACTGGATATAAAAAAAAAATTCAAAAACACAAAAAATGCAAACACTGCACCCTCTATGATCGCAAATAGCCTACGCCACCGTGGCTCCATCTATTAGACTCACTTTTTAAATATTTATTAAGGAATTCTAACCGTAAAATCGGAATATCAAAGGAAAAAGTATCATTACACACCCTATCCATCCTCGAATATATCTCGATAGATTTACGGATGATTGACTTGCGGTATAAACTCGAAATAATCACTAATCTACTATCCTTGAAACAAATCTTAACTCCCCCCTTCCTTAAAAACAACCTTGATAACACAGTCTTATCCCTACCAACTTTAATGTCAGATTCATGCTCTGTCTTCCTAATCCCAAACTTCCAACCTGCCATACCAGTATAACAATTAATATCCCCCCTTTCATTCTCATTAGAACAAATCAAATAAACATCATATTTAATTATGTTTATTTTCGTGACACCTATTTAAGTAAATAAATGTAATGGTTTTATTTATACGTAAATGAAAATGTGATCTGAATTTATTTTATTTTTTTACGAAAACTAACAACGGTTTTTGACAATGAAACAATATCTTCCGTAATATTTTAAGAAATGTTCTATTAACTTTGAAATCAATGTATAATATGATAGCTCGAGAAAAGAATTACCTAAATGAATGCATTAGAAACGAAATTTTTTACTTTTGTTTAAATATTTATTTTCCCAAAATCATCCTCCACCTGTAAAAAAAAAAAAAAAAAAAAAAAAAAAAAAAAAAAAAATATTAGTAACAACATTTGCGTCATTTATAACTTGTGTGAATTAAGATCAGTTTCTAATTCAATTGCGTTTAAAAATGAATTTCTCTTCTATAAAAATTTATACACTCATTGCAATAAAAAATCAAGTCTTAGGTTCAAAATGGGAGTAATAAAGGGTGCTGTTTGTTTTCAATATTACTAAATGAAATGCTACAAAGTTGTTTAACTTTAGCATATTATATTTTTAGTACTTTTAATTAGTGTTTTCCGGTGTCCCAATTTATAGAAGCAAACCGATTTCAAAATTAACATTTGCAAATTTATGGTGACCGTCTCTTTTCTAACATAGAAATTTTATTGTAATACAACTACCCCTCGAGAGATGGTAGACCCTTAGAAAAGAAACTTGGATTTTGACATGATGATTAATTTAAAAATATAAAAGCATACGAAGATTGTTTCTAAAAAATGAATAAATACTTCAGATGAATACTGAAAAAAAAATGCATTAATTGATCTTAAAATTATTTCCTAAATTATCGTTTATTTAAAATCTTTAGTTCTTCAAATTATTTTATGTCTCGTTTCGGAATAATGCATGAAAGAATGAAATTTAGTTAAACTGTGACTTAAATGGAAGTTTTTGAATGATTTTTCAAAACATTAAAAATCAGATTCTTCTAATTGAAATCAGATATATTATTATCACTTGGCATATTTCAACTATTACGCAAGCAAAGCCTGAAGTTTTGCCAGTTTTAAATATTTCTAAATGAAATTCTACAAAGTTCTTTAACTTTAGCTGATTATATTTTTAGTACCTTTAATTAGTATTTTCAGGTGTCTCAATTTATGGAAGTGCCCCATTTTACAATAGCTCCACAACCTGTTCCGTGGAATTAGTACAATGGATGCTACAATTCTCGATTTTCCATTCATAGTTTTTAAATACGTTTAAGTTCTATGACATATATTTTTTTCAGTGTTAAATCGAGTGAAAATGTATGCTGTAAGTCTCAGAAAATAGAATGTGTTTACATTAAATATTAATAATATTTTTATTATTAAAAATAAAAATAATAAAGCGGTCCTGCCGAAAGGAATCAGTATGTCTACTTAGTTTGCACTTAGGAGTTCAGAAAATTTTAAATACATCTTAAAGTGGATGAGAGGTGGAACCATAAAATTTATAGATAAACAAATAGAACCGCAAAATTAACAAATAGGCAAAAACCTAAAAAACCCTTTTAATTTCAAAATAATACAAAAAAAAAGTTGTTTAAAAAGAGATCATATTATTTTTCTTCTTCTTTACTTCATTTGAGAGTAGGAATGGATAGGAATAAAGATTAAATGGGTAAATGAGATGGCAGATTGAACAGATAATTTCGCTTACAATTTAATTATAAACAATTTACCGGTTAATTAAGAAATCAAAATCACTAATTTACAATTATTAAATTCTTACATAGATGATAGTACCAATAAATTTAATTTAAAAAATTTATAAAATGAAGTTATTTATTTTAATTGAATTAAAAATGCTCAATTCAAATTATTTAAATGAAATCAAAAATTCTGAATTTAAAAGATAGTGGAGTTTAATCAAGATTTTTGATCTCTAAAAGTGCAAGAAAGTATTTAAAATTAAATTTAAAATGCTGAATCATTAATAAATAGCGTACTTTTTTTAAAATTGAAAAAAATTGAATTAAAAAAATCATGAATGTCAGATGAACTAAGTCTAATACTTAAATTGGTAAAAGTACGAAATTCTTCTTAAGAAATCCTTAGTAATCCTTCAAGTTCCTGATCGGGGATTGAACTAAGATCCTTCTGTGTTCTAGCTAGGTGATTTACCTCCAAGCTATGATGTCGACACACAAAACGTTGAACTTAAGCCCTTGTGGACGAACGACCGCTATACGTGCCGGCGCCGATTGTATTCACATCCCGCAAGACTAGCATTCGTGCCGGCGCTGTTTGTACTCACATCCCGCAAGACTAGCATTCGTGCCGGCGCTGTTGGTACTCACATCCCGCAAGACTAGCATTCGTGCCGGCGCTGTTTGTACTCACATTCCGCGAGACTAGCATTCGTGCCGGCGCTGTTTGTACTCACATCCCGAAAGGCTAGCATTCCTGCCGGCGCTGTTTGTACTCACATCCCGCGAGACTAGCATTCGTGCCGATCAAATGGAATGGTCAATTTTTTTTTTTTTCGATTTTCAAAACTATTGCAAGATTTACCCTATATTTACGTATGATAGGTAAGTAAAAATAAATCCTGACAAATTTAACTAGTCATTGGGGGCCACCGTAATACTTACCCATCATGGATATGTATCTGAAAATAAAACATGTGAAAACTATTTATACAATGCATTGCAATTCATAAACAAAATTTAAATATTGTTAATATACATGGTAATGCTCTATTAAAGAACTGATGATTACCGATTTCGACAAATTATATAAAACGCCAAACTACTCAAGTAGTACCGAACTGCGTAAAAGAAACATCCTTATAACTCCAAAAATAATAACTCTATTAATTAAAGATTTACTGCGTCGGATTAAGCGTCTCATGTCCAATTAAAATATACCTCTGAATTGAAATTTGAATGAAATACAGGGTCATGAAAAATCGAAGAATGTGGAAAACAAGATTACAAATATCTCGGCAACTAATAAGTCGATCGACTTTGTTCTATATGCAAAATGTGTGTTATTTTATTGCCTTTTACGTCCATTCCTTAGAACAAAAAATTCGAAAATTTTTATGTACCTTTCATCAGAACGAATTTTTCGAGAGTCCGAAAAAAATAGTTCCGGATAATCGAGGTTGCTGATATTAAACAGGCTTTGTTCCATTCTTACATACTAACTACATACTCAATTTCAAGTCTCTATCTCAATTCGTTCGGGAGATAGAGCGTTTACAGACAGACAGACAGAAGCACGGCAAAAAAATTTTTCTAAAAATATGTTTTTCGGAATCTCCACTATCTAAAACGTGTAAATCCTTCAAAAAATTTTTTTTTCGATTTTCAAAACGATTGCAAGACTTACCCTATACTACGTATGATGGGTAAGTAAAAGGGAAATTGACTCAAAAAAAAAAAAAAAGACATCGAAAATCGGAAGAGATATCGGAGGCTAGATATCCTAAAGATATGACTTTTATGGTTCGGCCACAATACTCGTATCGAAATTACTCGACGATACATAACTAAAATATAAAATTCTAAAAAACTTAAAGCAAAAAAAAAAAAACACTAAAAACTTATTAAAATATCTTTTTACTGAGATTCTACATACAAGAAATAATTCATTTGATTGAAGGTGATTTATTTCAAAATCCAAACTTATATATGATATCTGAAATGGATTCGAAAAATTTTCAGTGACAAAAAGATAAACAGCAAGCCAATTGTATTTTTAATACATCTAAAAATATTGTCCAAAGAAACTGAAAAAAATTGGAGTTTACCAGACTTGAGAGATATTTTTAAATATCTAGAACAAATTAATTTCAGTTTTATAAAAGATATTTTAAAATAATTTAAAAAATGCACAATTTTCAAAACTTTATCCTAGATTGAAGAAATGATGTTTTATAATTTGTTTATAAAAAAAAGGAAAAAAAAGAAAAAAATTCTGATACAGAGCGTGTTTGCAGATTTTGTTAATAATTTTAAGTTTCTGAATGGTTTAAATTTAAATGAAAATGTGAAACCTATACGTCCTTAATATGAAATTTTATTCTACTCCGTATCATTAAAATATTCTTTGCTTTAAAATGTCGCTGCAAAGTAAGCCTTAAATCAAAGACTATGTAATTGCTCTTAATGAAAAAAAAAAATATTCTTTTTGGATTATTAAAAAAAATTGTATAAAACTCATGGTTTTAATAATTTTAGACGCAAAATGAATGATACTATTTATAAAAAAGAAAAGAAACAACAAAATTTGCATTTGACTGATATAAAACTAAAAATTTATTTCCCCAAAAAGGAACATTCTATATAAGGCTTATTCTGTATAAAATATCATCTCATTCTTAAAAAAAATTTTCAGGATCCCCCTCTTTTTTTTACTTTCCTACAGAACTGTCTCAAAATAATTATGCTGAAAAAAAGGGGAAAATGTCTACATTGTTATTTCTGAAAAAAAAAGGAAAATCTTGATAAACGTTTTTAATTCTTTTTTTTTTTTAAATTATCTTATAATAGGAAACTTATAATAATGAAAAAAGAAAAATATATATCAAATTTCATTTAAATTACTTATAAATACTAATTATGTTCGAAGATTTTTATTTATGCAATAGCACCTGCTTTCAAAGAAGCCATTCCATGTAATTATAGAAACAACCTTCATTGTGTTAAGTTTAATTACATTATGAAAATTAGCCATATCCCTAAATCTATAGCAATATTTTTAGACAAAAATGAGAAAGACAACTTGTAAGAACTAGTATTACTTATTTACATTAAAAGAAGCTCCACTCATCTAAATATGGATTTCTCGGGGCTACGATCTTCTTTAAATATTTTTTTTATTTCTTGAATGACGGCACATAACACGTAGAATAATAAACAAGCATAAAATATTTACAAATTGAGCTTTTTATATAATACTAGTTGCACACACCACCAAAACAAGAACTGAACTCACTGCTCACAGCCAACTTTCGAATTTTGAAACTTCGAATAGAACGTTTTTATTAGAATTAGTGTTGCCGGATTTTTTATTTTTAAAACGGAAATACTAGAGCTACATTTTTAATTCAACAGAGCTCAGGTCACGTGATGCGTGATAATCTATTTTTTCCCTTTTCTTTTGGAATGGGTAGGCGCGTGTAACAAACTCTATTTGGAATAGTCTATTTAAATATATACCGCCAATGTCTGTTATTGTTTAATGTGCATTTTGATTTAAATAAACTCTTTATAAGTAGAATCCAATATATTTTCGTGAATTCTGGGACAATACCATTCACGACATTTTAAGAAAATGTCTATTAACTTTGAAATCATTGTGTAATATATGTAGTATATTTTAATATCCTGTCGACCCATTTAGCCAAATTAAACAAATGGAAGAATATTGACATTCTAAAATTTTAAAATAGGGAAATTAATGAATTTAATTAAAAACTAGTCGAAGGTAGCAATTCCAAAATTTTCTTCTCTGTCATACAATCTAATATTTCCGGGAAAATGAAACACAGCAGCGTCACCGAGTAGGTAATTTAGATCAAAATCTAATCTGCAACAACTTATTTCAAATTTTGACTGAATCTGAAGTTTCATGAAAATTCATGCATTAGATCATAGATAGAACTATTGCGATATTCATGAATAAGCAGCAGTGTACAGCAATGCCACCTGTTGAGTGATTTACTCCAAAAATCAAAGAATACTAATTTATAATAGGAACTAATTAAATCTGAAGTTTGATGAAAATTCATGCATTAATTCCCGAGATAGAGCTATTGCGATAATCATGAATAATGCTGTACAACAGCACCACCTGTGAGACGATTTACACCAAAACGTGATCAAACCATATTATATTATGAACTAACGTAATCTGAAACTTTATAAGTATCCGACCAATAGATATTGAGATATAGCTATTGTGAAAATTCTGCTAACCCTTAATCTACCGCATTATGAATTCATGAAAATTTTACATTCGAAAGCGTTTTTCGTCAATTGTTTAAACTAAATTAAGAAACATACATAATAAATTTTAATAAATTTTTGAAGGATTTTAGAAGAAATAAAAGATTTAGAAGGATTAATTAAATTTGCATTTACAGGGATTATATGCAATATTTATAACCCTACTCAAATATTTTATTTTAAATTGTTTTCTTAGTATTTTGTAGAATTATAAAATGCACAAATATGATGTTCTTCCAATTTAAATATAGAAATATTTCCGAATTAAAAAATCCCAATCCGTCTCACTCAGCGCCAAGAAAGCTGAAAAGATACAAATGCAAAATAAATCATGCTTTTAAAAATATATTTGTTTTGTATAGCAATGATGCTTTTAGAATGAAATAAAGTAATGTATCTGTAACTCATTCTAAACAATATTACAACTAATCGATGTATTAAAATAATTTTATAATAAGTAATTTTAATGGTGCTTATAAGAACCGTCGGTAGATAAATGGTTAAAGGCAGAATAGCAGCGCCACTAGTTTGACGCTTAACACCATATACTATTCAGATTTAATTTATATCAAGGTCTAAAGGAATCTGAAGTTTTGTGAAATTTTGCGCATTAGTCCTTGCGATAGAGCGCCCATAAAATTTATGTCACAGACAGGGGGAATGACAGACTCACAGACAGGCATTTTATGAAAAACATATTTGGAATCTCTGGCACTTAAAACGTACAAATCGGTCAAAAACCAAAATTTGAAAATTTTCACGAATGCAATATTTTTTTCTTTCCAATAAATTCCTAAAGAATATGGTAGTTTAATGATGAGGTACACTTATCGCGTAGCGACATGCCAAACATAAAATTTGATTTACCTAGATGTTATTGGAAAAAGAATACTAATAGTTTACATAACTGAATGCAGAATGTTCAAATTAAACCATACATAAACAAATAGTTTAAGATATTATATTTGTGAATAACGTGTAGGACAATTAAATAACTTTAAATGTAATAATAAAATTTATTAAGAGATAGAATAAATATGAGTGATGTGGGGAAATTTTAAGGAATCTAAAACTGTTTATTCAGTCAAAAAATGTAATAACTATAGATTTTTTGACTGCTAGTAAATAACTATAATATGTATGTGAACAGATATAGATATAGGTTTGAATAAAAAAAGTACAGTGACATTATAAAACGAAAGAATAAATAAACTTTTAAATCATTGACAAAAATCAAATAAATCGTTGAATTTAAAAGACTTGACGACGTAAGAAATGTGTGTAATATGTTTAATAGAAAGTCTTATTTTACGATCGTCTATTACTGGCATTTAGTCATGTAATTTAACTCAGTTTTTGGTCGATGGGATAATCAAGTTGTACCATAGTATGATATTTAAAAAAATATTATCAGAGTGGAAAAATTAGAAAATGAATTGGTTAATCTTTATTCATATATTTCTTCTTCTTAAAGACGTTGAATGTGAAAACAATAAAAAAAGATAGTAATGGCATTTGAGGCAGTTATAAATTACGTGAAATATATATATATATATATATATATATATATATATATATATATATATGCAACGAGAACGGCGACGACGTCGAGATTCCACAACACCGTACTAGGTCCCGTGCATCACCAGGGTTGATACAGCACATTTATTAATATCTAATAATCAGCAGCAAGGTTCTGTAGCCGTAGTGTAAATTTTCAAGCAACGAAGGAGTTTTATTGGGAATTTCCCCGTAAAAAATCAAGCCACTAAGTCTTGCAATTCATATTTATAATAAGTCATAAGGCAAACGAAGTCATTCCAGCATTAAGCGTTGCACACATCGAGTACTCCAAACTTAGTGAAATAATCGACATCATTAAATATTCCAGTTTATCGGACAAACCAAACGAACGTCTTAATAGTTTTAAAGACAGATGCATTCTCCGCTCCTAAAAAGCCAAATGAAAAAGGATCATTTTCACGACAAACTAGCTCCCTCCTACTCCGCGTCAATCAATTTAAAAATCCAAATAGGATTAACTCGAGTCTAAACGTCAAAAGATGATCAGCTCTGATTGGTCTAAGGAGGCATGTCCCCGGGCAGGATCTATATTTTTCCTCGCAAATAACAAGCCCTTTAATAACGCGCATTAACACTGGTCACGCGATGTTAAATAAAAAAAATAAAATTAAAATCCCGGGAATATTCCAGAAAGTAAAAAGGTTACGAAATACTTCCCGCCTTTTTGAGAAGCAAGCAATAATTTATTAATAAATAAAATAAGAAAAAGAATTTTAGCTGTTACAAGTTAATACATTACGAAACTAAGATTGAAATATGTTCCACAAATTTTAGAATTGAAGTTAAGAGAGAACGAAATGGCGCAATTTTTTTTATTTTATTACAATATATATATATATATATATATATATATATATGTTAATTGAGTTTTTTAAAGAATTCCATATTATAAAAATTTATACGCATTTTTCCGTAAAAAATCAAGTCCTGGGTAAAAAATCTAACAAATATTGCTGCTTCTTCTTGCTAAACAAAATGCAACAGCTGTTTAACATTAGCTCCAGATATCTATAGCTATTTTTAATTAATATCTACAGGTGTGCCGATTTTTCGAAATTTTCGGATTTCCAAGAATTCTGTTACCCGTGCTGTGGAGACGGTGCTCATGATACTAAAATTCTCTAACACGCATATATTTTTAAATATATTTAGCTCCATGCTATTTTTTAGCCTCAAGGATGATGCATTTATGCAGAAAAGCTGTAAAAACTGCATGTATTTATAAATTAAAATAATAATAATAAAAATAAATAAATATATAACAAAAAGAAAAGAAAAGAAAATTGCATTATTGCTGAAAGGAATCTGCACGCTCATACGGAAACCTTTCTCAAACGGCATTTTTGCAGTACCTACTTTTTCCCATTTTGTAGATTTTACTATACTTTATTTAAGAAATTCTGTGATAACGAATTATATTTATAATGCAACCTATTCTTAAGTATAAAATAATTCATGATTTCTACTAAATCGGGTTTCGGTAGAACAGAAAATAGCCTCATCGAATTCGCGGCTGAAATTCCAGAATAAGCTAAAACTTGATATTCATATTTAAACTCAATCGATCTACCAAGTCGTATCTTGGGGGCAAACACCTTAAAACCGGATTTTAGCGGTTGACTCGTAGGTTTAATATTGTGTCTTTACATACTTAAAAGTATGAAAACAAGGAGGAATAGGAGCAGGAAAAAAACAATGCTAAACCTATGAGTCAATCTTTAAAGCCAGGTTCAGGCGATTGCGTTTTAATATGCAAAAAGATTTTTAGCTAATTTTGGAATTTCAGCTGTTAACTCAATGATATGATTGTCCGTGCTGCTGCTTCTGGTCTATATAGTAAATCGAAAAAATTTACAATATGTAATTTGTATTTAGTCATTAACTGTTTCATCTTAGCAGATTATAGTGTTTATTTTTTACAGTAAAACCTATAAATCCAGTGTAAAAAAAAAAAAAAAAAAATCCGTTAAACTGACAAGAAAAAACTGACAATTTTGACTCCACTGGAAAACAGTTTATTTTATAGAAAAAAATGTAATTTTCCTTCAAAAAGGTGTTCATTTGTAAAAGATACAGATTTAATCTGTAAAAATTACAAAATCCAACTTTTTTACAGTAAAAAACGGTACAGTATAAAGTTTTTTCCATATGAAAAATTATTTTCTATCTTTTAAAATTACAGATTTTTTTTCTCTTTATGGGATCTCAAACTACGAGAATAGTATTAATCTATTTTACAGGTTTCCAATCTTAGAAGATACATTTTACATGGCACTGTCTTCGTTGGGAGACAATGAATTTCTTTACATTTAAAAAAGAATTGCGTTATAGAACAGTTATATTTATGTGGAATTTTTAGTGATTTCTTTTGTGAACTATGGCTATTATTTTGTGAATAATGGTTACTGTTAATATTCTTTTTTTTCTGACTCACTGTCCACGATTTTGTTGCAGTATGCATGATATGTGCTTAATGGACTTGACCCACTTCAATTCTGAACGCTATAATTACCTTTACACCTGTTAGCCAAAGCAATTTTTTTCTATAAGAAATGTAACTTAATTAGCGAGACAATGTTTTTATTTATTATTTACTTGCATTTAAAATATCAGTTTAATTGAGTCATTAATGATAATGTTTCATTAATAAATGTTCTAAAAAACACACTAGTTTAGCTAATGTGAAAAATACTGTAAGAAGTAATTAGAAAATAATATGTAACAAAAATGATTCAGCAATCCCGATTTACCGTTAACTTAATTTGTGATGTCATTGTTTTTAATGGCGATGTTATTTTGAGATGAAAACATTATTTTTATTTTGTTAATGCGAAATATTTCTGTTCTGTAAAATATGCATAAAAAGTATCAAAAAAGCAAATACAAAAATATAGTAAAGAGCATGATGAAAAATAAGTATTTTTTAGCATTATTTAATAAAGAAATACAGAAATGATTAATTTAAGGCTTTTTTCCTCGAAATAATTATAAATAAATGGTATATAAATAAAAATAGGATATGTTTCAAATGATCATAACCAAAAAATATTTAGATATTTCCATAGAAAGTTCAAGTATTGAAAAAAATGAGATTTTTTAAACTTGTAATCGAGAAATGTATGTATTTTTCATACTATGCATATATAATAAACGTATTTTCTTCAAAATATGTATATATGTTCTTGATATATAAGTTTCAGATTTTACTATACATACGTTTGATATTTAAGTGATACTTTACTATAAAATTCTTTTTTTTTTTTTTTTTTTGAAAACTAAATAAATTACCGTAAAATGGGGTGAATATGAACAAATGTTATAATCTTTATTTATTTTGATTTAAACTTTAATAGAGTTAATAAAAATAGGTAATAATGATAAGGGAGGAATAGGAACACGTATTTACTATCAAATTAAGCCTTTATTTTATATATAAGTAAAGATATGCCTTTTTGAAAATTAGAAAACAACTTTGAACTCAAGAAAAATTTAAATTTCTTCTAAGAAATTGTATTCGAATGCAGAAGTTGGAATTTAATCGAAATTCAACCCTGTTTTCTATTATCCTTTACTAGTAGTCATTGGGTAAGGCAATCTATTGAGTAGCCCCAATCACTGCAGGTATTAATATGATCTACTAGTACGCCATCATCTCCAGCCCTTAGTACTGCTTGCATCCCTCTATTTTTAGGTGCGTTCGTAATTATGTAAATACGTAGCACATATTGTTGTCGCTCAATCCTTCCGTCTGTCCGTCTGTCTGTCTGTCTGTCCGTCTGCGTATAACAACGCAAAAACTACTCAACCGAATCGTTTGAAATTTAAAATACGTAATTATAACATAATTTTGTCGAGTCATTTCAACTTTTATGAAAATCGGGTGGATAGATCAGTTACCGGGACAATCAAAATGATTCCGTTACATTATGGTCAATAGGGAAAAAAGTTTCAAATGCATTTTAATCGTTTGAAATTTAAAACATATAATTATTGGGTAATTTTGTCGAGTACTTTCAAATATTATGAAAATCGAATGCATAGATCAATTACAGGGACAATAAAAAGGATTCCGTTACATTACGGTCAATGGGGAAAAAAGTTTTAAATGCATTTTAATCGTTTGAAATTTAAAACATATAACTATTATGTAATTTTGTTGAGTCATTTCAAATGTTATGAAAGTCGGATGCATAGATCATTTACAGGGACAATCAAAAGTATTCCAATACATTACAGTCAATAAGAAAAACGTTCCGAATGCATTTTAATGATGTTACACTCATTCGACCATAATAGAATTCGCATGAATTTCTGAAATATATACTAAAATATGCATTCCGTACAATCTGTGATGAAAATAATTTTTATTATTAAATTACATAGCCACACAAAAGTATTCTACTACATAATGCTATAGGGGGAAAACATTGTTTGGGGCGTGTTTTAATTATATTCAACTATTTCGCATTTTATGAATAATATATACGTTGCTGAGGTATAATAAAATTACTTCCTGCATATTTACAGAAACACAAAGATTTCGACTACTATACTGTATCCGAAGTACGCTCTACTATATCAGCAAGATCTGAATATTTTTAAAACTTCGTTATCGGACGAACGCACCTCATTTGCTACGTTCACGTGCAATTTCCAACTTGTTTTAATTTTTTTTCCATTTTGAGATGTTTATGTAATGTTGTGGATATCAGAGAATAATTCTGTGCAAATTTTCTTAGTAATTTGCCCTTTTTAAATTATTTTATTGTGTGTTCCATGTCTGTTGGACTGGACATTGACTTTTTTTGTTTAACTAAGTAATTTCTTGGCACCTTTAAACTCTTCAAGTAATTCGAACAAACAAAATATTGTTGCAATACATATTCATACATATGTTTTCAGATGTCACATGAAACTATTACTGTATAGAAAAATAAGCCATTAGAGAAAATGTATTCCGATTCACCCCGTAAATCTTAAACCTCTAATGTTACAAGCCATTTTTCACTTTTTCATTATGTAGTTTATAAATAAGTAGAAGTTAATACATCATATCGTTTAAGGATCTATTATTAATTAAAACTCCCTACTCTTAGGTTTACAATACGAAAAATACTGCAGTTACATACAACGTTTTGAAGATGTTGAAAAAATGAGGTTTTTGATGATCCACTTGCAGTTTTTTTACATACCTCAGTAGTGGCACCAACATAGCAAAACTGAATTTCCTAACTCTTAATGTTATTATCTTTTTATAAAAAATATGCAACTAAAAATATCATCACATATATTTATAATGAATTTATTTGCATGACCAGGAAGTTTCGTTCCTATTCACTCCGCTGTTCCTATTTACCCCATTTTACGGTATTGTAAAATGAATCATGTTTCATTAATGATATAAAAGTTAAGATTGTTTCTACTTTTACATGATTAAACAATTATACATGAGGACCCCAGAAGCCAAGGGGTACAAGTGACAAAATTTCGATTTGGAGTAAATTGAGTTTAAAGATAATTGATGTTAAATTTCAACATCAATAACAATTGAGTGAATTGAAATAGGAAATTTCTGCTTGTTGCATTCTGGTCTTTGAACTCTTATTTCAATAAATGTTAAAAAATAAAGTACAATTTTCTTTAAATGTATAATTAATCAATATTGTTTGTTTTTCGAAAAAAGTGATTTGCCTCTATAACTCAGCAAATAATATGAAAATCACTTATATTTCTTTACCAGAAATGAAAAAAGCATATTTTTAGGTCGTCTGTATATTCAGTTTATTTTTTTCAATTTTGTCACTTATACCCCTTGGCTTCTGGGGTCCTCATATATAAAATCCCTCCGTGTATAACGATTCCGGGGTCAACCCATTCACGAGAAAAAACACTTATTGTGACCAATGACAAGTTCCATTGTGAAAAGTTATCTCCAATTTTAAAGGCTATCAATATTTTGCCCAATGCAAAAGTTCCAGAGTCGTAATAGATCGTTCTCATTTGTCAGATTTACAGTTTGAGCTGTAAATGACGTCACTACATTTTACTGTGCTTTGAAATCTTTTCACTATTTCAAACACAATATTCACACTGTTAAAAATTTGACTCATTTGCTGCAGCATCACTCTACCGCTTTTTTAGAAAACGATTACTTTGCTGTGTTATGGAGCATTCTCATTGGTCATAAAAGAGACATTCTATAAAAGCTGTGAATTGACGCTGCAGTAAATGAGTCAAGGTTTTAGCAGTACACTGTGAAAAATTTGACCCTTTTGCTGCATTCTCACTCCCCAGCTTTTATTGAATACACTGTAAGTAACACACACAAAGTAACTGTTTTCTATAAAAGTGTTGGAGTGATGCTGCAGAAACTGTTAAAAATTTGATCAATTTGCTGCAGCATCACTCCACTGCTTTTATATAAAGCGGTTACTTTACTGTGATATGGAACATTCTCATTGGTCATAAAAGAGATATTCTATAAAAGCTGTGGAGTGACGCTGCAATAAATGGGTCAAATTTTTAACAGTGTAATACGGTAAAGTAATCATTTTCTATAAAAGCTGTGTAATGACGATGTAGCAAAACAGTCAAATTTTTAACAGTGTTTAATTAAAACTTTTTATCTAAGAAAAGCGAAGGTGCATTTTAAATATAATATTGTTAGAATTTTTATATTCGTGTTGCTTTATTTATTTATTTATTCTTATTTATTTATTTATTTTTTTACAGCCGTGAATGACTTCATTGTCACATAACGAATCACGATTGTTTACTCTTTGTTGTTGACATTTGTTTTCGATCTTATAAAGTATTTTCTTTTAAGTATTAGCTAATGGTATAAAATAGTTAATTCAAAAATTTTTTTAAATAGAATTATTAGTGCATGTTTTGCATTATTAATGCATGTTAATTTGCATGTTTTTTGTGAAATAATTACTGTAATTTTGTGAGTGAAATTCATTAGCTGCATATTCTATGCCATTATTTTACCCATTCAATTAATAATTTGGCTACCCTCTCATATTCATCTGAAAATGGCCAAAATGGGAATTTTTTTTATACATTTTAGATATTTTTATTATTTTCTTTCAGTATTTAAAAATATTCTTTGGCTGTAGTTTCACAATGTATTCTTTTATAATTGATATTTTACCTTACTTTATTCATTTAAACTTTATGCATTTACCATTTGTTCATTACAATCCCTCCCCATCCACCAGACAGTTTTGTTATAGTTTTAAATGCAGATTTCCATTATTAATTTTTTTTAGGTTTTTCCCTTATGTTCAATCTTTGTATTTTTCAAAATTGTTTAAGCCTAAAGTGGCTATGATTGACGAAAGTTGTTGTAATGTTTTATCATCCTTTTAAAAATGGAAACACGTCGTTTTGACGGGCTATCTTCTAGTTGTTAATAATTGATTAAATTAACTAGAATTAACGTGCGGCTGTTCAAATAATTATGTATGAAAATGAAAAAAAAAGATTAATCTAAACAACTTCTCAGCTTTTAACAGTAATGATACATCTTTTCTATTAATTATAAAGCATCCCAAAAGGTTTAAATTTACTGTACAATAAGGACGCTATTATTTTGTGTTTGTGAGTATCATAAAAAAAACTGAAATTTATTAAACATTTGCCAATTTCATTTCATTAAAAATACTTTTGGAAACATATTCAAACAAATCATTTTCCTATTAACGATTTTATTAAAATCAAAATTATTTAACTAATTAATAATAAAATGTCATTCTAGTATGAAGTGGTTTCTAAATCCTTATGAAAATTAGAAAGTTCTTATGAAAGAGTTTTTATGAAAATTCTTCTTATGAAAGAGTTCTTATGAAAATTCATTTAATTTTATTCAAACACAAAATTAAATGCGTGGAACCCGATTGGAGAAAAATTTATTACTTTCATCCGTAATGGAATTTAATGTAAATATTGTTAAGTTGGCAGGCTATATCCAAGTATGCTTCATTTAGGGTTATATAAATGGTAATTTCAAACTGCTAAACACGTATTTCAGCAATTTCTTTCAGAAGAGAACGAAACAAAAATCTCTGTATAATCCTTTTAATTTATTATAATTCCAAGCAATTAAAGATGAAATTTTTTAATTTCTAATTTTCTCTAAATACTTTTTCAATTTTAAATGATTAAATGGCAACCATTTTTAATTTGCGATTTTTAAATAAACTAAAGAACTTGGCAGGACATTCTAATGACTTACATAAACTTTCAGTCAAATCCAAATCGATTTATAAATACGAGTTTTAGAACATGGCACGTACTTGTTTCAATACCAGTCACCTCAAATAATCGAACTGCTATATGTCAGCCATCTTTTAAGATATATCCGAAACAAAAAAAAAAAAAGAAAAAAAAATCCGAAATTTTTGTAACAAGAATAAATGATTAAAGAAGGTCTTTTGGAATTTCTACATATATATATATTTTATGCATTTTTTGTTAGCAGTTAATATAAGATTATAGATGTCAAGCTGTTTGACTACATCAGCTGATTACATGTGTGTTTGTAAATGTACACCTCAACAACTTTTGGACTGATATTGCTATGAGCGGTGGGGCTCCATTATACATGGATTATGCATGGATGCGGTTTCTTGTAAGCAGTCTGGCGGCTGCAGAATACTCATTACATGTGTTTGTAGCATGCCATGATACCGTTCCATGTTAAAAGAACAGTTGTTAATACTTTGAAGGATCACTTCTTCGAAACAATATAAATTACGATAATAAATGAAGACGATAATAAAAGAAACGAATGATAAGTGAATCAAAATATAATAAATGAAGAAAAAACCCGCACCATACGATTAATTTCGTATTATACAAGGGTTTGGTGCACACCTCATTTAGGATTTTTCTTCCCCAGAGGCGACAATTACAGGTATTCATTTGTCCCTTAAGATGGAAGTTTGCTTCGTCCAACCACAGATTGTTCTAGAGCCAGAAATCATCAAATGCCACTCGATACGAGAAATTGAGGCGTGAATGTTTACCGAGTATCTATTTCATGTCGTTCCAATATCTGTACCCTTTGAATCTTACACGAGTAGAAGTTCAGAAATCTAGATAGATATGTGAGACAGAAGGGAAGAACATATCAAGGTTATATAAAACCGTAGGTACATTGACAGTTCCGTGAGGCTATTTAATGCTTGATTACACGAACGCTGTTATAATATTCTCTATGACAGCGATTTTTTCTCTCCCCCCCCCCCTTGATGACAAAATGTCTAGTTGTTCTGTTTCCGCTCGAATTTCACCTTCATGTCTCTTAGATCACGTTCCGATATCGGAATACGTCGTTGTTTCTGGAGACGACAGAACTATCTCACAGCTACCTCTGCTTTTTTTTTAGTTGTAGTTGTGCATATTGACTAATACTGTTCTTACTGTCAACATCAGCATTGTGCAGTGCTCATCATATTGTAGCACGAATTATGAACAACTTCTTCCTTTTATCGTGCACCACATCTGTGATGCAAAACATATTCTATTTTATATATTTCTATTAATATTTCAAATCTTAGTTCCCCCTCTTTTAAAATTTAATTTTAAAAGAAAGGCATTTTTAATAGGTATTTTTATTGAGTGTTCGTTTCCAAATTGCATATAAAATAATAAAAAAACAAATAATTAATTAGTTTTAAAATATCATTTCATTTCTAAATTTTTCTTTCTTACCTTTCAGTTGATTAAATATCAAACGAAATAAATATTGTTTTCCTGTTTTAAATAATTGATATATTTATTTTCAATCATCTCATTTGTCTTGCATAAAGAACCGATTATGCAACTGTGTTTTGTATGTTGCGCGTTTTTCGCCGCAAGCGATAACTGCTTTATTATTGCCAACACTCATTTTAAATTTTTCCCGTTGTTTTTTAAATAACGGTCCTTTTTACATATACGATTGTGAGCCCGACTTGGGAATCTATTGTATGCCAAGACATTTTCTCTTGGCGTTTCTGTAATGGAAAAATTTATTCAGATTACGATTTTTCGTGGTCATGTGAATCCGCACACTCGCAGTAGTAAAAAATGATAAATATTTCTTTATTATGTTTGAAACCGTTTATTTTAGCGTGTGGCATTCATGTTGTATATATGTGCTCATTTTCTCGCATTATGGAAAACAAAATATTTAGTCAAGAATATTTTTAAGAACTGATTTCGTTTTATTCCAGAAGAATATTTAAAAATGGACCTGGTTGACTATTCATAAAACAACAAGTACAACCAATCACAAGAAGGTCGCGTTTTGCCACCACAACATCTGCATATGTTGCCGCAATCCATTGAACTGTTACACCATTTGGCAGTAATTTTTTAAAATATTTTTTTCTGAAACCTTGAGTGTATTTTCTAAAGTGCCTTGGGACTAGTAGAATGGCCACAACGAAATTGAGTTTTGGAAGTTTAATGTCACTCATCCTGTATTTCAATTTATTACAAACTCAAAACAATGTACCATTTATTTATACATTTTTTTTTCTTTTTTACTGGAGAAATTTAATTATGTATATTTTTGTATGTTTAAAAGGATGTTTTCCATCATGTGAGTGTGTATTTTTATACGTGAATTTTTTGAGTCACAAGAGATTAATATAAGTAATTATTTAAATCGCATGGTGAGAAAGGAACCGTGAAGCAAATGATTTTAATCCCGAAGAAATACTGATTGCAATTAACTGAATTTTATTTACGAATTAAAGTCAGTTAAAATTTAATTAACTCGTTTTACGCATTGGTAAACTGCAACGATGGAAATTTAATAATATTTATTCTAGAGGAAAGTAATTGTTGATATCTTTCTTTGTCTTTATAGACATCAGTCGTCATGCGTTTAAATATGCGTATAATTTAAGACCTTTTATTAATATTTACTTTATTTTAATTTAAAATAACCATGTTTTAATGCAGAAAAAATTAATTTATAAGAGTTTTAAAAACTTCATCTGAAATACATGCTTCTGACTGACTGAAAAATCTGGAAAAAATTATATTTATCGGTAAAAAAGCTCGAAAATACCACAAGTGACAAACAGAGTGCAGGTGCGGATGGGAGCGATATATTTCTGAAAACCTCTTAATTTTCGTGCTAAAATATTTTTATTGAATCATAAAAATCACTCTGTTACGATTAACTTTTTTTTCGCATGGAAATCTTGAGTGCTTTAATCTCATTTTAAAACTGTTTCTATCACACTTAAATATGACTAGATATGAAGCAAACAATACAAGATCGTTAAGTAAAAAGCTAGTACACAGTAATAAAATTTCATAACTATTGTAGAAATTTAAATACGTTTTTTAAATCAAGATATGCATAAGGTTATTCTTGCGTAAAAATGCATTATAAAGTGAAAGGTGATTTCGGATAAGGAGTTTTCAAACGATTAATTTTCATAGTTTTTGAAACAACTTGGGATGTTTAGAGATTTGTACGGATCTAGGCTTAGCCTGAGGCCTATTACTGGCCCGACGCCAATTTTTTTAATTGGCCTGGCCGGTAAGAAACATGGAACGGGCCAAAAAAAAAAAAAAAAAAAAAAATCAGAATTGCAGGTCAGATTTAAAAGTTTAAACGAAGCCGATAAAATATTAGATACATGAAATGAATGTCTTTCACGAGAATAAGTACAAATGTGCATCGCGAGACGATGCTTTTTGACAACATTAATGCAGAATAATCCTGTTAATATAATTACATATATAATAATTAAATTAATTATATATAGGTATAATGATTAAAATCATGTTACTAGATCTAATCTATTAATATTTATGAAAATGTTATAAATTCTTAATTCACCTTAAAAAACATTCATTCCAACATGCGGGAATTAAAAAAAGATGGCTCTAGATTAAAAATATTCGTAATTAAGCTTTATTTCTTAATATCCCAAATGAAACTCATTTTTTCCGTGTTTTATCAACCCTTTTTTAAGAACGTCTTATTAAACTTATTCCAAAACCATACCTTTCAAAAATATCATTATTTTTATTTATTTATTTCCCTCCTTCAACGTTTGATATTTGTGCATATCAATAAATTCATTTCTTTTCATTTTTCTCTCATTTTTCTGCAGTATATTCGAAATTCAGAGTTTCGATTATAACTTAGTTAAATAATATTTTTGTAATAAAAATTATCGTCTGAATGAAATAAAAATCTCGACACTGGACAAGAATTATGTTTACATGGGAAAATGATGGTAAGAGAATATATGTTTTTCTAGAAGTTTTTATTTAGATTATGAAGGAAGCCGGGAGATGATGATGGAGATTATTTGCTTGTTCCTTTCGATGATTCGGTTCAAGACGGCTTGCAAAGGGAGCACTTCCCTCTCTATATGACTACAGTTGAATAAACTAAGCTGCAGCAGCAAATGTGTAATTTAATGAATCTTCTACATTTATTTATTTATTTTGTTTTTTCACTCGCTTGCTAGGACTGCTTGTTTAAAAAAGAGGAACCAGTGAAGATATTTCGAGTTTCTCCTCTAAACGTCACATATATGTATACACTTCATGATTATATGTATTTATTGATGGATATCGACAAATTTGCTTCTAAACTTTATAAAGTTAATATTATAGATTATTTCACATTATCTAAAAATAGCCGAAGTGAGTGAGATTGTCATACTGCAATAAATAACGCGTTAAGAGATTATAGACGCCTTAACTTAGATAATCTGCAGCTTTTAAACAACCTCAATGTATCGAACTTCAATATGGAAACAAGCCATAAATTAATTCCATTTTAAAATAATGAATTCCTCGTAAACTAATCGAAAGAATTTCATCCAAATTAATACTTAGACTATAAGGAAGTAAAAGTATTTAAGGGGACAGTACACCTTTAAAATGGTCAAAAAATCGATTTTTCAATTTTTATTTCTTTATAAAGATAATTTTATTCTGAATAATTTGATACCAATATTTTAATTGTGCAATTCTTATTTACTGAGATATTGCTTAAAATGTCAACATCACTCCATAAGTTCCAAGCATCACGCCCCCGTTTCCGATTTTGTATTTTTTTTTTTTTTTTTTTTTTTTTTTTTTTTTTTTTTTTTTTTGCGCATATCTCCAAAATCATTTGAAGTACAGCTCCGAAATTTTTACCTTACCTAAATGTTCATACAAAGATGACATGGAACTAAAGTTATGCAGCTGTGTATAGTTTGAAAGAAATTATAGGGCTGAATTTGTGCAAAAATGAACGGCTTTTTCTCAAAATGAAGTTTTGCATGCTTTTGAATATCATATCTCGAAAACTATGCGAAGTATAGCTTCAAATTTTTTATCCTATCTAAATATATATATAAACATGAAATAAATTTGAATTATGCAGCTGTGTTTAGTTGGAAAAAAATTATAAGATTGAACGTGTGCAAAAAATAATGATTTCTGTTTTTTATAATTCAAAAGTAATTGCTATTTTTCTAACTAACCATTTATATAAAATTAAGTTTAAATAATAGTCTAGAATATTATGTTTATTTTAAGAAAAAAATTATGCAAATCGTATGAAATCTGCATGAGATATCATGCATCCAGTAAGCGATTGTTCAACGCTTATTCGACGTCATTTTTTTTTGTTTTTAATCATTTTAAAACCTACTCTTTGGTATTTTTTGCACATTATTTACCAAATTAAATATTTTTAATGCAGTTCAATATCATATAAAGATATTTTGAAAGTTCTGTGCATCTAGGGACATTATTATTTACAAAAAAAAAAAAATGCAAACCATATAATTGAATTTCGTATTTTTTGCTCTCTTAAAAAGTCAGCCACAAAATAGCTCAAGTTGAACTGAAATCCACTTATCTCAATGTTGAAAGGCAGCTTCTCAAAAAAGAGTTGAAATAAATCGAGTTTTAACCAATTTAAATGAAGTTGAGCTATTTAAATAACCAATCTAGATCAAGAAGATTTAATCGTTTGAAAAACAACTCTTTTATGATCGAAAAAATTACAGCTCTTTCATGAGAAGCCAAATCAGCTCTTTCGTTTTAAGAGTGTGCGAGTCGCAAATATGTACACAAATTCCTTACATTTTACTCCATTTTACAAACTATTTTTTTTATTTATCAATTTAAACAAGCATAAAATTTTATTTTTAATACTGAATATGTTATTATTATTAATAGTTTTATTTCCTTTTTTTATGAGTTTTACATTTGTAAAATACATTTTAATCTTTAAACGGCTTTTACTCAAAATGATGTTTTTTACACTTGCGCGCATGATATCTCCAAAACCGTTCAAAGTATAGCCTCAAAATTTTTACCCTGCCTACATGTACATATAATGAAGAAAATGAACTAGAATTATGCAGTTGTGTTCAATATGAAAAAAATTACAAAGTTGAATGTATGCCAAAAATCATTATTTTTTTATTTTCTATAATTAAAATCTAATTTCTCTGTATCTAATTAGCCATTCATAAACATTCTAGTTCAAATTGTAGTCCAAGGTATTATGTTTAATTAAAGATCAAATTTATGCAAATCGCATGAAAACTGTATGAGATATCCTGCGCGCAGTGAAATGTTATGCGTCGTAATTTTTTAAAAATATCATTTCGAAATCGACCCCATAAAAAAAAATGCTGTATTATATCTAAACTAAAAATTTTTAAAGAAAGTTCAATACCATATAAAGATATTTTGAAATTTTTGGTGTTTCCAGAGACATTAATCTTTAATTTTTAAAAATGTACAGCACATGATACAATTTTACGTTTTCTGCGGCTTTTAAAGGTGTACTGTCCCCAGGATGTAAAAGATACTTATGGTGTCAAAATTGAGTCTTACTTCTGAAAAAAGAAATGTTTTTGTTTATTTTGGTATGTGTATACCCCCTAAACAAATTTCATATACAACACTTAAAAGAGATTTTATTTATAATCATTCGCTGACAATAACTTTATTAACATTTGTCATTTATTAACTTTATTAATAATTTGTTGCAGATAGTAGAGAGTGTTTACTTTTTATTTTTCACGACGCGACGGTACAATGTTTGCCACAGCTGGAGGGGTTAATATATTATATTTTGCTAATACGATGAAAATGCACAGTTTATATTTAATTGTTACTTATTCAATATTTCTTTATTGTTTTGGCGTGTGTATATTATGTTTCGTTACAATTTTTAACAAATGTTTAAAATTATTATTTGTTTAAACATTTGTGTACAAGCAAAGTAATATTATAACAATTTATTCTGCATTGGAACTCATATTTTTCGTTCACATTTATCTGTGCAGACACAATTACTCTCTATGTAATTCTACTGCTTGTTAACAAACAAATAAGAACAAAGCAATATCAGAGTTAATTATAGATTTAATTAAATATTTCTAAGTAAATCAATTTGTAATTAGCTTAAGTTGTATTAAATTAGGATTATTTTGTTACGCTGAAAGGCACGCAGTTTTGTTTGCAATGATTATCTGATAATTTATTTAGTATTTTAAATATACTATCTCTTTCAGTAAGTCTGTCTTTGTTAATTTTTCTCTTCGTTTAATTGATTATTAAGAGCAAACGTGTTGTGTGAATGAAATAGTTCAACAAACTGTGAAATTTTATTTGGCTAAGCAATTTAAATTGTGTAAATATTTACAAGCCATTCATTAAATGTATGATAAAGAAAAAGAATCAGCTTGAATACAGATTTTGAGCTGCACAAATATAGGATAAGAATAAATATATTTTGTTTGGAGATAGGTTTTTGAATTCACACTTTTAAGACATAATGAAATTGTTTAACGCTTTGGTTAAATTGATTTATGTAATTTTGTTAAGCATTTGTATGTCGTGTATTAGAAGCTGTTAAAGTCACTCTGTTTATATATTTATGTGTATATACGGGACAATTATAAATTATTATCGGATTCGCCTTACCCCCTAATTTTTCAAAAATCCTTTATCTAAAGTTACCGGTAAAACAGACTGGCCACAGACTTTTTTTTCAATTTTTATAGCTTAATTTATAATTTTTAGTTTAACTATAAAAACTACCGAAATTTTGATTCATTTGGATTTAGTACTATCACCAGAGATTTTTAATACGTAAATGTTAACTATAATAGTCCTGTAAAAAATGTTTAGTACAAAAACACTACCACACTGTAAAAAAAAAATCTGTGAAGGTACTAAACCTTTTCTAGGAAACTGGGATTCCAAGAACTTTTGATGTAACGACAACAGGAAAAATTCATGTAATCGATTCTGAAACTTGACTTTTTGCTGTTACCGTTACAGGAAAAGTTCTTGGAATCCCAGTTTCCTAGAAAAGGTTTAGTACCTTTGCAGATTTTTTTTTACAGTGCATATGAATTGATCAAGGTTTTTATTTACCTTTCAATTTTGCAGTCTCACAGACAGCTTCACACTAGTTAATATTTCTAATTAAATAAATTTACAATTAGCTTAAGTTGTATTAATGTAAGATTATTTTGTTACGCTGAAAGGCACATAGATTTGTTTGCATCGAGTATTTGATAATTTATTTAGCATTTAAAAAATAAAAATACCCTGTTTCAATAAGTTTATATTTGTTAATTTTTCTCTTCGTTTTATTAATTATTCAGAGCAAACGAATTGTGTGAACGAAATAGTTTTAAAAACTTTGAATTCTTATTTGGCAAAGAAATTTAAATTGCGTAAATATTTACAAGGCATTCATTCAATGTATGATAAAAAAGAATCAGCTTGAATACTGATTTCCTTCCAGTATACATATGGCATAAGAATAAATATATTTTGTTTCCAGATAGGATTTCGAATTCACACTGCTAAAATATAATTAAATGGCTTCACGTTTGGTTAATTATTTATGTCTAGGTACATATTTGTTGAGTATTAACTTCTTGTTTGTTACACTGTAAAAAAAAAACTGTAAAGGTACTACACTTTATCTAGGAAACTGGGATTCCAAGAACTTTTCCTGTAACGGTAACAACAAAAACTCAAGTTGTAGAATCGGTTACACGGATTTTTCCTGTTACGGATCATTACATGAAAAGTTCTTGGAATCCCAGTTTCCTAGAAAATGTTTAGTACCTTTACAGATTTTTTTTTACAATGTAGTTGTTGTTGAAGTTACATGTATGTATATTTGTATACTATACATACAGGATAGCTATAAATTGTTATCGGATTTGCCTTACCTAATAAATTTTCAATTCGCCAGTCACTCAAAAAGACCCTGATAGTAATGTTAAGTCTATAGAGGCGTCTTTTCAAATATCTCGCTTACATTTTGATGTTTTTAAACTATTTTTATTTTTATTTATTTATTTTCTTTGTATAAGATAGCTGAGGACGGCTAATTTTAAGGCAAGTTTTTTTTTCGTTTTATATACATATTTTTTTCCATTAAGATAATTACGATTTCAGAATCGGTTCCAAAACTTAATTTTTTTTCAGGATAATCTGAATTTAATTTTTTTTTTATTGATTAAATACAGATGCTTTCAAAATTGTTTGGTTTAAGGTTTAAACACTATAATGAAGCGGCGACATTTTTTTCCATATTGGAATTGGAGTTATTCTTTTCGTGCATAGGACTTCTTTATTTTATAGTTTGCATAGTACAAATTTATTTTTAAAAAATGCTTGAAGCATTTTAATGTTTTTTATTGTTATTTTGTTTTGTTTCTATAGTAAATCAAAAGCTTTAGATAACCGATAAATTACATTTGCGATATAAAATCAAAATATCTTTGTTATACATGGTTACAAAAAGAAAATAATTCTCGTATTAGAATATAAAATTCGTTTTTTTTAACTTCACCTTAGAATACATACGCATGTACGCATGTATGTGCGATTCTTTTACTTTCTATTAATAATCCGTTAAAAACAATACAATGAGAGAAATGATTATGTAAGATAATTATGCAATTCATTGACTGTATCTAATTAAATCAGCATTATTGTAGTTACGCAATTATCGTAAGCTTTAATAATGTAGAATTATCTCGTTCCAGAGATAAATACACAGATTGATTTACATTGGGTATCTGATAACATATGCAGTAAGTTAAAAAGAACGATACTCTGTTTCCGTTGTTCATTTTTTGTTATGTTTTCGCTCGATTTAATCAATTGATGAAAAGTTACCAATATTCTGTTTGAAATTAACCGTACAATTTTCTACAATTATTTCAAGAAACTATATAAAAGCTGTAAAATTATTTTACCATTCAACATAACAGTCGTTAATTTTTAAAGTGGAGTGAATTTTGTGAAAAAAAATGCTAAATCTTATTACAGTTAATATGGAATTTCAGTTTTTCGCCAATTCGCAATAAATATATCTTAAGAAGGTAGTGGACGTTTAAAAAAAAAAATTCGTTTAATTTTATAGTAGAAATTTGAAATTTTGTTTAAATACTAGGGGCTCCGTCCCCTACGAGCTATGCTTGTCAACCCCCAATAAGACACTACAGATTCTGAAAGCACGCTAATTTCATCAGCTTTAAAAAATTTGAATTTAAAAAGACAAGAGCGATTTTCCTATAAATCGATTTCCATTCATATTTAAATAGCATAATGGATCATTCATAACGGATAAGTGAATACCGAAAACTATTGCATTTGGGCGAGAGAAAACCCCCACAAGGTGCATGCCAAACTTTTAAATGATATGGAAGTGAGCGTATGGTGCAACTTTACTGCTGCATTCAATATTGGAGTATATTTTTCAGCAGAAGTGATCCAATTGGAATTTACTGCCCGCTCTGTTAATGTACAAAGGTATCATCACATTTTAATAACAATTTTAATTTTTCTTAAGAAAGGTGTTATAGTAAAAATAAAATACATTGACATGTTTCGGAACCATCAAATAAGTTCCATAGTCATAATATAAATAAAACAAAATTTCAAAATATTTCTCGGAGAATACAAATGACACGCGACAATGAGATATAAATAACAAAAAAACACGCACTCTATTGCAAAAAATTAAATTAAAATATAGACCATGATCTAAAACTTAACTAAAAATAAAAATTTCAAACTATTTCATGGTCAATACAATAGAGCATTACTACAATAGAGCATTATTACAATAGAGTCATTTTGCAACAGAGCGCGTGTTTTTTGTTATTTATATCTCATTGTCGCTTGTCATTTGTGTTGTCCGAGGAATATTTTGAAATTTTGTTTTGTTTATATTATGACTATGGAACTTATTTGACGGTTCCGAAACATGTCAATGTATTTTATTTTATTTTTACTATAACACCTTTCTTAAGAAAAATTAAAATTGTTATTAAAATGTTTATATAAAAGGTGAATATTTTAAAATCTGATGATTTAAAAAATCAATTGGATTTAATTAACTTTTTATCATAGTATCATCACATGTTACAGAACTGCGTCATTCCTACTCTCCAGTAACAAGGCTCCCATTAGCAACCATATTCGTGCAAAATGGAGCCCAACTACTCATCGCAATCCGAGTCCAACAACTGTTGAGTTGGGCATTTAGAAACACACCTGGGATCAGCTGATGTTTTCCAACAGATTAACGCCCGTGAGCCGCATCCGTAACGTCCGGGAACCGATCTCCGCATTGAAAATTTCTGTTTATGTGGTTTTTGAAAGACAATGTTTACCGGAAACGTTTGATAGCCGTGTGCCATTTAGTGAACAATATTCGCCATCATATTCAAAACATCCATGTTGATCCTCTTCGTTCAGTGGTAGAAAACGCGATTTTCTGAATAAACAGCATTGTCGAACATAATGGTTCGCATACTGAATATGTTTTAAAGCATTGATTTCTAGTTATTTTTATTTGTTTTGTTATTTTTACTTTCTTCTATCATCAATAGAAGAAAGTATTGTAATCGAAAAAATTTTTCGACTTCCGGTTTTCGACGGATTTACACGTTTTAGTGGTCAGATATTCAAAAAACATGTTTTTACAAAATGTCTGTCTGTTAGTGTGTCTGTGTGTGTCCGTATGTCGCCATTCTACCATCAAAAAGTGTATGAAGTTATGCTTAGTATTGAACCAAATTTCCAGTGAATGTTTTTGGCTGTAGCAAGCAGGACCGCCTTCAGTTTTGAAATATTCCGCCGAAAGGGAACGCTGCAATCGCGCAGTTGTTTTCAATATTGTTCCGACCAAAAGTATATGAATTTCGCATCGAATTGAACCAAATTGTTTGTGTAAGTATATGACTATGGGTAGTTCGTCCTCCCTGAATTTGAAAAAAATTCGCCGGAAGGGGGCGCAGCAATCGCGATGATTGTGCCATTTTCAATATTGTACCGACCAAAAGTACATGAAGTCATGCATCGAATTGAACCAAATTTTTTGTGTAAGTGTATAATTATGGCTAGTTGGTCTTCCCTGAATTTTAAAAAAATCCGCCGGAAAGGGGCGCTGCAATCGCGATGTTTGTGCCATTTTCAATATTGTACCAACTAAAAGTATATGAAGTCATGCATCGAATTGAACCAATTTTTTGTGTAAGTGTATGACTATGGGTAGTTGGTCCTCCCTGAATTTGAAAAAAGTCCGCCAGAAGGGGGCGCTGCAATCGCAATTTTTGTGTCATTTTCAACATTGTACCGACCAAAATATATGAAGTTATGCATCAAATTGAACCAAAATTTTTTATATCATTATTTTTTGGTAAGGCAAGTAGGTCCTCCCTGAATTTGAAAAAAAAATCTGTTTATCATTCTATTGTTCATCGACTCGTGCAGAGACGGAAATTTGTTTTCACTCCGATTAATTAAGTGAAGCAGAAATTTAAGCTGAAAATCAAAGTTCGTATGGTATTTTATTAAAATTAATAAAGCATTAAAATGAGTTATTATTTTTTAAAATATTAAAATGTACGTATGTGATACAGGAAAGTTTTGGGATTGGCACATCCAACTAGTTTATTTAGTTATTATTATTTTTATTTAGTTTTATCCATTTTAGTATTGATTGATGTTTAGTAATATCATTGAGAGAGGTGTTTTTTCTTTGATAAACTGAAGTGTAATATTGTAATTGAGTTATTGTAATTATTGTGATCCTTTTGTGTCAGACAACATGCCCTTCAGCATTTCGGGATCTTTTCCCAGTAGCCAAAAAATATTGGGCCCATATTGGCTATATCTTGGAGCAATATTGGCACATTGGCGCAATACTGGTATGAAATATTGCTGCAATATTGGGGTGTTTACATTTTGCCCTTATTTAGTGAATATTTGCAGCCAATATTATGCCAATATTGGGGTTTCATTGGAAATATTGCCAATAAAATGCCAATATTGGTTAAATATCGGGAACGCAAACATTTGTACAATATTGGGAATTCGTTGGAAATATTTCCATTGTAACACCAACATTTGTACAATATTGGGAGTTCATTGGAAATATTTACAATGATATGCCAATATGTAATCAATATTGGCATTTTATTAGCAATATTTCCAATAAATGAAACATTGGTGCAACGTTGGACCAATATTCGTTTGCTACTAGTGTACTTTCTTCACACGATAACTAGTAGCACCATGAAAAGGCGTTAAAAACTATTTTTTATTATTATTTTGGAAATCTCGAGTGTATTTTCCGAAGTGCCTGTTGTCCAAGTACTTTACTTTTTGGACTAGTTGAACGGTTCCCAGAGTCTTTTGAATAGCGGGAGTTTAATTTCCTTAACCTTGTGTTATCACTTTTTTATTTTAACGATAACTTGCTTAATTATTCTCAAATCTCTTCTTAACGGTTTCAATGACTACCATGTATATTACACACACTAATCAATGGACTTTATTAAAAAATACCAGTATATATATCAAAAAGAAAAAGAAACAAAAAAATTCCATATTTTTTGTAAAACAAATCAGCTAATATTTAATTTTATTTGATATTTGCCTAGTTTAAGTATTTAATAGATTTTCAGGTTAAAATATATCAACTAAAGATTTTATAATCTCACTTTTTTCTATAAAACGTGAAATAAAAATTTCAATTTATATAAAATGTAAAATTTTGATTTCAGAGCCAGAATATCAAGTTTAGTCATTAATAATTTTATTAATTCCATACTTAAATATGGCTGATCTTCAGTACGATTTTTACTACAGAAAAATCAGAAAGTACCTCCTTCATGTAATATGACTTGACGTTTAAATTTTAACATAAAAAATAGGAACATTGATAGATTTTTAAATTTTTCCTAAGGCATAAATATTCGTCTGAATAAATGGAAATTTTACTTTATCCGAAATTAAAATAAAAATTACATTTAATAATTGCCACAGAATGAATCTTTCAGACTTTAAGAGCAGAATAAATTAGTCTTTATAATTTAAAAAGAATTATTTTTCCTTTTTAGTAGAATAAAGTCATTTAAACTGCACATAGTGATCATCAAAAATCATTGATAATTCCATACATTTTTAATTTCAATATCTTTTAATGGACAATAATTTATAAGATCTTTACAGAAGTGCATTCTTAATTATATAAATTGGTAACATCTACAGTAGTCGTGTGTTCTATCCGTCTGATCCGCCCGTCTGTATGTCCACATATAAAAGCGTAAAAACCACTCAAACTAATAATTTGTAATTCAGTATAATAATCATTGCAATGTTTGACGTGACATTTAAAATTTTATAAAAATCAATAAATTATATATAACTTGAACCGCAACTTAAAAAAAAATATTAATTAAAGTTTTCTTCATTTTATTAAATCATATCATGCACGATTAATTTAATAATATCCAATTCATACGTGAAGATTCTAAAATTGTCGAATACGCTGCTTTTAACATTATGCTGTTTTTAAATCATACTGCACCGTACTAATGAAGTTAATATGCATAATCGTAATAAATTTTGTATTCAATCTATTCTGCTATTGCACCAAGATCTGAGTACTTATAAAACTAATTATAGTATAAATGCACCTTAATTGCTAAGTTTGACGTGCTATTATATATTTTTTATTTAAATATTGTAAAACGTAGCTTTAGAAAAAGGCCATTTTGTACTTCTTAATCTCCCCAATTTTGAAGCAATGCTACTAAATATCATTAATAAGGTACCCTGGGTTAATAACGCCACGTTGAGGTTCTACCAATTTTCACCGCTCAGTTTTAGTTTATATTTTTCAAACAAATACATGATTTGATACAGCAACTCATTGACTATCTATATAAAAAAATAATTTAACAGGTATGTATTCATAAAATGTAATGGCGTGATTTCTTGACCAATGCTATTCGGCGTTATTACCCACCTATATGGGTAATAACGCCATGTAAACAAAACTATGAAATAAGATGGAATAATTGCATGTAGATTGCCCAATTCTATAAATACAAACACTACAAACTTAGAAATTGACAAATTGCATTCTAAGATATTGAAAATGTTCAATTTTTTGTGAAAGTGTAAGAAAAATAAAGTTGTGGTGTGTGTGTGTGTGGGGGGGGGGGGATGAGGCAAAAGAATACCAGACCGTGAGCTTCTTTTTGCTTAAAAAGGTCCGCTTAAATAGAATTATTAGAAACATTTCACAGTTTTAACTGTGTTTGTTTGAATCAGTATTTAGGATGTAGCTCGGCCACTGTAGGGAATCAACCGGGATATTAATGCCAAGTATTGGCGTTATTACCCCGTTTTAGTTATTGCGCTGTATATTTTAAATTACAAATTATCTCGAGAATGCATCCAAATTCTTCAACTGCATTTTGAAAGTCCATGAAATGTACTACAAATTTATGTAATTAACAAAGTATTTCCGGATAAAAAAAATAGTCTTCACATCACAAAACGTATCTCGCAAATTTTAGATCAAGCGTTAATTTTAGTTGCTTGTAAAAACAATAAGACCTAAAAACGAAACAAATTAACTTGAAGCTGTTTTTTGCGATTTATATGACTCAAAACCCTTCTGCGCAGAGCACATTAACGCCATTTACCAGATTATTTCATGATTATGCAAAATATTAGCACTTGGCGTCATTACCCCACCTGGCGTTATTACCCCAGGGTACCTTATATAATTTTTTCTTCTACTAAAATATTATTGAATCATTTTTTACTTACCCATCATACGTAGTATAGGGTAAATCTTGCAATTATTTTGAAAATCGAAAAAAAAAAATTGACGGATTTACACGTTTTAGATACTGGAGATCCCTAAAAACATATTTTTAGAAAAAAAAAAAATTGCCGTCCGTCCGTTTGCGTGTCTGTCTGTGTGTCTAGAAAACGCTCTATCTCCCCAAAAAATTGACATAAAGACTTGAAATTTTCTAAGTACATAGTATATAAGAATGGAACGAAGCCTATTTAATATTGGTAACCTCGATTATCCGGTACTATTTTTTTCGGACTCTCAAAAATTTCGCTCTGATTAAAGGTACATAAAAATGTTCGATAACTTTTATTTTAAGAATCGAACGTAAAAGGCAATAAAATAACACAAATATTGCATAAAGAACAAAGTCAATCGAATTAATAGTTGCCGAGATATTTGTAATCTTGTTTACCACCTTCTTCGATTTTTCATGGCACTGTATTTTATTCAAATTTGAATTCAAAAATATGTTTTAATTGGAAAAGAGACGTTCAATCCGGCGCAGTAAACTGTTAGTATGATTAATTAGTTTTGAAACTATAAAGATGTTTCTTTTACGCAATTCGGTACTACTTGGATAGTTTGGCGTTTTATGTAACTTGTCGAAATTGGTTCATCAGCAATTCTTTAATAGAGCATTACTATGTAAGGTACCCTGGGGTAATAACGCCAGACGGGGTAATAACGCCAATTGCTAATATTTTGCATAATTATGAAATAATCTGCTAAGTGACACCCATGTGTTCTGCGCAGAAGGGTTTTGAGTCATATAAATCGCAAAAGATAGCTTGAAGTTAATTTGCTTCATTTTTAGGTCTTATTGTTTTTACAAGCAGCTAAAATTAATGCTTGATCTAAAATTTGCGTGATACGTTTTGTGATGTGAAGACTATTTTTTTTTTATCCGGAAATACTTTGTTAATTACATAAATTTGTAGTACATTTCATGGCCTTTCAAAATGTTGTTGAAGATTTTGGATATCTTCTCGAGATAATTTGTAATTTAAAATGTACAGCGCAACAACTATAACGGGGTAATAACGCCAATCCTTGCAATTTTTATCCCGGTTGATTCCCTACAGTGGCAGAGCTACATCCTAAATACTGATTCAAATAAACACAGTTAAAACTGTGCAATGTTTCTAATAATTCTATTTAAACGCTCCTTCTTGAGCAAAAAGAAGCTCACGGTCTGATATTCTTTTGCCTCATCCCACCCTCCCCACACCACACCTTTATTTTTCTTACACTTTCACGAAAAAATGAACATTTTCAATAGCTTAGGATGCAATTTGTCAATTTCTAGAGCTGAGAGTTTGTATTTTTAGAATTTGGCAATCTACAAGCAATTATACCAACTTATTTCATTGTTTTTTTTGCATGGCGTTATTACACATATAGGTGGGTAATAACGCCAAATAGCATTGGTCAAGAAATCACGCCATTACATTTTATGTATTCATATCTGTTAAATTATTTTTTTTTATATAGATAGTCAATGAGTTGCTGTATCAAATTATATATTTGTTTGAAAAATACAAACTAAAACTGAGCCGTGAAAATTGCTAGAACCTTAACGTGGCGTTATTACCCCAGGGTACCTTATATTAAAAATATTTAAATATACGTTTAAATTTTGTTTGGGAATTGCAAATCATTTTATAAATAGTTTACAGATATTTTATTTTAATACATTATATTATTTATATTTATGATGGATAAGTTTTACGGTAGTGCCCAACAACTAGTTTCATTGAATATATTATGTAAATTTCATTTTATCATTCAGCAGTTTATAGAACATTGAATTTGAATGTTACTCTTTATGCAAATAGAGATATGTATAGGTACATATCTCGCTTCCTAAAAACTGATATTCCGGGTTCAGAAAACTGTTTAATAGACAGGTCTACACGGAAAAGTTTCAGAAAATCAGCCCGCGAATAAAGTTCTGTTTGTTTTTTATAAATTGTTTTTAAATTTAGATATAATATTGTTTTCTGAATTTTCTAAATGTAAAGAATGTTTTTCATAATCGCCGATAACTCGGCAGAGTTTATTGTATATTTTCATAGGTTCTTAATGCAATTTTGTAGATTAACCCTCTCATGCATACGGGCCTCATATGAGGACAGATAATTATTGCATTATTAAGCATCAGATCTCCATAAATGAATGCCATAATAATTTAAAGCATTCATTTATGGAGATCTGATTTGTGGAAAGATAATAGCTAGCATGCAGCACAATAATAAAATTATTTTAGAATGGGTCTTTCATTTATCATAAAAAAGATTTTTTGTAAATAATGGAAAATAATGAAAAATAATTTATGCATGAGAGGGTTAAGAATCAGTATAAAATAGTAATATAAGTTGAGTAGAAATATAATATAATAGTATATGAGTCACTCTATCAGTAAAATTAAATATTAAAGATATTGTATACATACAATATATACGTATATATGGAATTCAATCACTTTTGCTGAAATAATTCAGAATTTAACCTTCCTACCCTGGATGGATCTAATCGACCCAGTCCTATAATCGTTTCATTTGATTCAAACCAGAAAATTTTTCATAAAATAAATTAAATAAATAACACAAAGATTTAAGTTAAATAAGTATGTTAAATGGATTTAAATAAAAATTCTGGTGTGAAATATTTTAATCAAGTTTGAGTAAAATTTCAACAAAGTAGGAAGGTTAACCCCGTCTAAATTCACTATGGTCTCCTTTGGTGTTAAATCCCTTTTCAGGAGAATCTCTACAAGTGGTGCCCTCTGTTTACTTAAATATGACTATGTCAAATTACTTTTCATTCCAAGGTAATTTTTACAATCAGTCTGACGGTTTTGACATGGGCTCACCCTTATTACCAAACCTCACAGACTTCTGTATAAATTATTTTGTATGCTTCCTTTGCAATATATTCTCTCTCCGTTTCTGGATTCGCTTTGTTGATGATACATTCATCTTAATTGACATCTATCTTCACAATATTGATAATATTCTGAACATTATGGATTCTATTTATAGCAATGTTCAATTCACTTATGAAACTGGAATTAATGGTTCTCTCCCATGTCTGGATACACTTGTAACTTGCACTATAATAGGGTTCGCTAGATTCATCTATCATAAAACTTCCATTGTTTCTTTGCTACTTCAAGTTCGTTCTTGTCATCTTCCAAACCAAAAATTAACCACCTTTTATGCATTCATGTGATACGTATATTCACACTGATTCTTAGTCATTTAATAGTGAAATTCAATACAGTAAAGCCATTGTGCTTGATAGAGATTTAAAGCATTTTGTAATTGATATTGTTTTATTTAAATTGGCTCACCCTCGTTCCTCCAACTAACTTCAGTCTTCTAGTCTTTATAATTCTAGCATTTTGTTACCTGTCTTTCTGAAATCAAGCATTCCCATTGCTAAAATTTTTAGACAATAAGACTCCAGAAGAATTTTAGCCTCTATTAAAAAACTCACCCTCTCCAAACTCAAACATTCTATAGAGTTATTTAATTCATGGGTATCTACAGTATTAAGTGCAAGTGCCGTCTTTCCTATATTGGACATACCAAACGTTCCCTAAAAATTGTATTAAAGAACATCAACAATATCAGAAACAAGAAAACAATAAATCCACTGTTTCAAAACAATGTTGCGATATGAATCATAATTTTTAATTCAGTTCAGTTAAAATAATCTCTAAACCTACATTCATCCATGAACTTAACTTCCTTGAAACGTTTTATATTTGTGATAATTTTGAGAATACTATCAATTGTGAATTTTCCATTCCCCCTTTAACATACTGCAGGAAATATAATATAAAAACTACTTTTTTCTAATTTTTTTTTCTCTTACCCATTTTGATCCCTTTTCTTATTAACTACAGTGATCAGTAAAAGTTTAGACAATGATCGATTACGCTTCTATATTCAGATGTATGTACCAGATTTTTGTAATTCATCTGTCATACATTACTTGTGACTTATCCTTTATTCACAAAGAATAAATTTTGAATTTTACCTTTTATATAAAATACAATGACAAAAAAAAGGAATTTAACATTGTGGCAAAGGTACAGACAATTTGTATACTTACAGAAAAATAACTACAAATTAAAAGAGAGTTGCAACCAGATTGTTTGCAGCTAGTGCAAAAATGTGAGTGACTTTTCATGGAAGAAACTAAATGCTGCGTCACTTGAGGGTCTATTTTGTACCAAACATATTCAACAGCAGCTCGAAGATCATTAAAAGAAAAGCACATCAAAAATTTTTATAAACATTACGACATATGATGCTACTAAGGTTTTCGATTGGGTCCAGATCAGAGCTACACTCCGGCCAGTTGAGATCAGTAGTATTTTCAGAATTAAACGAAGCTCTTCTTTTGTATGCAACATGAATAGACGCATTATCTTGCTAAAATTCATACTTTGGATCAGCTAAAATTTCTTCAAATGATGAAAAATTAATCTTCAACGTAAGTACGGTGTCTTGTGTTGCTTGACATCTCTTGAATTACTCCACAGATACTTGAGCATTAAAGAAAAGTGAGGACCAAATCATTAAAAAGTCACCCCTTTGTAGTAGACTGTTTGGGCCATTCATATTTTACTTCTTTCAGTTACTAAATATCATACCGCACCATTTGGGTCAATATGACATACGTTTGCAAGTTCATTGAATTCTCGCCAACTTGTAGCGAGATTTAAAAGCTGATTGTTTTATCATTTTCATGTAAATTGAATTACCTGTCCCTTTAATTCATCTACGAATCATGTCCGTCGACACAGAAAGTCCTGACTTACTTTTAATGTGATTAACAATCATTATTTATGTAAATGTCAGTTTCTGGATCCTTTTTTCATCTCATTTTCTCGTCACACAGGGTCTTCCAGATTAAAATTTTGTTTTAAAGGAGTGATCCTTATACTATACTTCATAGGCAGACCACTTTGGATGATTCAACAACACTTTTCCTTTCCACTTGTGTCCCATAGCGTAGATAATCGGCCGACAAAAATACACACCTTCACACCTACACCTACACCTTTCCACTTGTGCTGTTTCAGCTAGCGCCACCTGACGCACTCTTTGTAATCTCCTCCCTCTTTCTTTCACTTTATCTCGACTTTTCTCTTTCACCTTGGCTCTTTCAGATAGTGCCACCTTGCGCACTCTTTGTAATCTCCACCCTCTTTCTTTCTTTCACTTTATCTCGACTCTGTGCCTTACGGACACGTGTTGAGTTTTAGCTGAGTACGAGCTGTTATTGTTGTAGCTCGAAACACGTCCTATTTATTTTTTTCATTTTATGGTGATGTAACAAAGTATTTTAGTTTATTTATCATAAAAATGGAAGTTCAAATGTAAAATCATGATGCTATTCTGTGGAAAAATTCTTTATCTTTACACTAAAAATAATTAATTAAAAAGATTAATAAAATCATATTTAAAAATTCACGTTTATAAATTGTATTAAAATGTTTAGAAAAATATTTAATCAACTAAAATTATTATACCAAATTAAATAAAAATATTCTTCAGTGTTAATTTCATTTTTTTTCAAACACAAAAGTATATTGTATATTTATATCAAACTAATGCAGTACATTAATATATTCTACAAATCTTTATTTAAAAAAAGTAATCCGTTAGCTTTAATTTTTTAAATCCAAAAACGAAATCAGTTTTACGGAAAATATACCTAGGATCATAAAAATCCATGAAAAAAAAATCAGATTTTATTTTAATGAAAATGCAAGTAAGCGCCTTCTTTTTTTCGGTGGTTGTAACAGAGATTAAAAGATTAATCTTTTATTTATGTTGCACAATAGCACATAAATTTTTTAAAACAATGACTAAAAAATATTAAAAAATATATAATGCGAGTAGTTTTTGGTATATTTATTCCAAAGTATTTTAGTTTTATTTTTAAAAAAGGTGTGGTTTAAACGTTAGTAAGATTAAGCAAAGTATGCATTTCTGAAAATTTAAATAGATAATTTTTTTGTATGTAACGTAAGATGGTTAAGAAATAGAAGTTTATTCTTAGTCGAGTTTCATTATTTTGCATTATACATATTTAAAAATTTAAATTTTTTCGTCAAGATTATACAATATTATTTTTCTTTTAATAATGTATCATGCTTATTCGACTCATTAAGTTAAAACCATATATAAAAAAAATTCCATTAATCTTTTAAAAAAATATAAATTCTTAATCCACCTTAAAAATATTTATTTCAATACGCTTAAATTGTAAACAAAATCGCAAATAAAATATATTCTTCAGTAAATCCTTTTATTATTTAAATCCCTAGTAGTTCACTATAATTTTCATGTATTTATCAAAACCTTTAAAAATCTTTATTAAATTTATACACTATTGCAAAAATGTAATATAATCCAAAATCCAATTTATTCATTTTTTATTACTATTTAAATATGTAGTATAATATTCAGTGTTTTAGATTTATTATTGCCAATAAATTCATTTTTTCTTTTTAATAAAGCTATTGTTTTTGAAATAACTACGATTTTACTTGTCATCTCTACGGCAGGTACTTATTTTAATTTACATGTCACACACCTGACTTTGAGGCTTTCAAAGGATAAAAAAAATCCAAGACCTGAAGCTTTTTCGAATTAAGATTAATGCACCGGAAACAGAAAAACTTTCACCTTTTTATGATGCTGATTAGGTAATGTAGTCTGTTGACTTTTTATTTGTATTCTTACGCTAAAAAGAGTTAAATAGAGATGCAACGGTCAAAATCATAGAATGGTATACTTTTGTATCGCAGTCATCCAAATATATGATTAAACAAGTAAGAAAAATCACGCGTTAAACATAGACTATGAAGTACTTTCCAACAATTCTTGAAATTTTTAACAAAACTTCATTACCCAGGGAAATAATGTATTATTATCCATATCCAATCATGTATTCCAATAGCTTTGAAAAGCCCTGTATTTGATCAGTCGGTTAATATACAGACTATATAATGATAAAATTTAGTTTAGCAAGAAAACATCTAATTTGTTGAAATTTCCCTTTCAGCAATTTATACTAATAGAAGGAAACATACATGAATACTTTTGTTTAGCCCTGTGAAATACATAGTACCTTTATTACACGAAAGTATTTTGCTAAAGTTTAGTTTAAATATAAATTCTCTTTAAACTACTTTTTCTGATATTATCGACAAAAGGCGACCATATATCCAGTTCTTTGCATGACCCTGTACATCATTTTATCGATATTCTACAAACATTTCTTAGTAAAATGAATGCATCTCATGGTAAAATTACACAACATATTTAAAAACCACCTTTAAGTAAATTACGCTCATATTCAGTAAACTTTCCGAGATCTTTTGTGTAACCCATTATACCTAATTTCTGTATCAATTAGCATTTATATAAACCATATAATATGCATACATCTAGTGAAACTTAAAAGCGTATATTATAATTAAAAATGCATTTCATCCATTTAACAGCCAACTTCCATAATATATAGGACTTTGGATAAAATATACTATTTGAAATGTGTTTTTTTATGTCCTTGTAAATGCTATACACTACGTACTATGCATGAAATAACCCATATTAATCCCCAGCAACATAAATCAATTTGATTATGTATGAAATCGTTTACCATAATTAAAATATGTCGCAAACAATTGCCTCCTTTATTATTATGTATTGGAATTCTTTTTTGTGGGCCTGTAAATGAATAATAACTATTCTTTTCGCAGCATAGTTTACAAAATACAGATTTTAGTGCACTTTGTAGAAGCATATAAATTTGAAGATGTTGGACAGTATGTAGCACCTTGAAAATTCATTTGAAACAATTTTCTTCATAGATGTAATGGAAAAAGTATGACTGTCCATGTAAATAAACTGATCATGGCAGAAACTTCATTTTCAATAGGTTCGCGCTCGGGTAAACGTCATTTACTTCCAAAACTTTCATAACAATCGAAGTATATTTACGAGAGTTAGAGCGCGAGAAAACGGCCCGATGGCCAGACAAACCGAATGCATAAGCACTTTACAACTTTGTTGGAAAGCGCTTAAAACACTCTTAGATTGTTCGTTCATTCGCTCGGTAGGATGTTTTTAGGGAAGAAGTGTAGAGTTGAAATGTTCCATTTGTCCTTGCAGTTTTTTCTTTTCATGTCTGCGAAGTTGGAGTTGTTACAAGATATCTTACTTAAATGGAAAGACATTAAATCACCAATTTCAAAACTTAAATTATGTAATTAATTGTGGAGAATTTTGCCTTAGAATGTGTCGTAAAAAATTTAACAAACTCCTGGAACCACTTATAGACTGTCAATTTATGAAGTCATCAACATTTTACCTTTCTTTTTTTTCAATAATTCTTAGGCCATAAAATCCTGTTTAATACTTTGTGAGTATGAACTAATATTCGAAATGGTGTGTAGTAGAGCTCTCCTAACTCCAATGGATGTCACAAAATTTGATAGAGAGAAAGAGAGTGAATAGAGAATGACAAAAGTTTAAGTTGCAATTTAGAAGACCTTTCATAACATGCATTTAAAGTTTTTCTGCATAAGAAACAATAGTATTCTCCCAAAATAATCTCCGTTTGTGTATGTACTTTATGTATAGGCTTCTGGTCAATATCAGACAAGCTTTTATGCTTGTAATTTCAAAAGCGGTGATAGAGATATTCCACGGTGCAAAAGTAGTATACTCTGAAAAATATATGTGTAAATTAGTTACCCTCACAAATGTATCAATATAAATTTATAAAATTACATCGTTGTCATAAAACGTACAGACGTTTTATTAAAAATCACCTGTATATATTGATATTTATAACTTGTTGGAAGTGGATAATTTTCTATCTCTCCAAAAAACCCAAAAAGTTGTCTAAATTGTAGAAAATTTTATGGATTTACCCAAATGACTGGGTAGTTTGAAATGCAATGGAGTATTTTAATTTGAACTCTGCTATAACTATTTAGCAAAACCAGGAGGTTCTGTCTTCAACAAACTACGCACGCCAATCACCATTCAAACGGATTCTATCTTTTGTAATTAGGTTTCCGTGCTTTTCCATTTCAGTGTGGTATTTTTTTGGTTATCAAGGATTCATCCATTACCGTGGTAAAAGGTGAAGGCTATTTCCGGATCTCAAATGTTAGATCAATTATACATTTGATAATCTGCTTGTATAAAATAGTTATGTTAAAAATGTCACTTTCTTTTTTTAATTTGACAAAAACGCAATGGTCTTCCTTTAGTTTTGAGACTAAAAACTCCGTCTGTTTTGGAATAGCTTTCAGAAACACCGTATTGAATAGCATATAGGTTTTAAATTTTTAAGCTTATATATTATATTTTGATAGAATTTTATGTATTTTCAAGTATAGGTATAGCGTGTTCATAAATTCATTTCTTTATTTTAATAAACTGCCATGCATATTTCACAATATGTATTGGTTATATTAAATAATAAAAATATCCCAACTTTGCAAAATGAATTTATCGAATAGTAGTTTGTACGATAAATGATAGTATTTTGTGCATACCTTTACCTGTATTTACAATGCATCAAGTGATGTAATTTATTAACAAATTTACTGGTTATACTTTTATACTACACTGCAAAATGAAACATCCGAAATTCAGATATATAAGTGTTTTATACGGCGTGTTCAATTTTCAGACATCTTAAAGTGTCTTAATTTTAAGACATGTATGTATAGGTGTTTGAATCTAAGATACTACAAACGTCTCAATTGCATCCATGTTTGGCCACTTAGACAACCATTTTTTTTCACCTTAAATTTTCATTTTGTAACCATTATGCACTGAAAAGCATCCTCTAAATTAGTTTAGTTGTATTGCCACTCCTGACGACTGTACTATCAACGATAATTTTCAGAATTTTTAATTTTTAATTTTCAACTATTGTTTTTGAGACTTTCACAATAGTTGCTCTACACGTTTAACTAACATAATATGCAAATGAAATTTTAATAGCGTTCACACATGCGCAGTAAAAAATTATTTAGTAAACCTGCTCATTTGTCATACAATTTTTATTATTTTTAAATTCTGATGACAGGGTATTGTGTGCCCGGATGTTTGTCATATTTTCAGAAAAGAACATTATTTTATATTAAGAACTCTGCAAATTATAAGCAAAAAACTCAGGACTGTTTTTATAAAAACCTTAATTTCTCTACGAGTATACATGCTATCCTTATAAAAATAAACACAGTGCATTACAATAAGCCACTTAATCATGATGTGCAGATTGAACGCTTTTTCTACATTAGTTTTGACAGGGTTATCCAAAAGATCTTCGTTCTTTTTCAATTTGTTGACGGTCCCCTGGTCGATTTCGGGGAAAACTCTTCGCGAAAATATATGACACGTGCTATTTTGTTTACACACCTGGAGTTTCACCACATTTCGATTTATATTTCTTTCATTACTTACTTAATTACCAATTATGCTTAACTTTTGGACACCAGTGTATATATATATTTTTTTGCATTGTTCTGTATTTGGAAATTTGCGTTAAAATGTAAATTTTTAGCCCCCTTTTCTTTAACCATGACTTTTCATAGTCAGTGACCTGACTTTATTATTATATTAGACCTGATATTAGACCTGATTTATACATTCAATTTAAACAACTGTAAGTGCATAAGAGTTAGATGAGAGGGGATCTAATCCAAGACATGCCGTTCACGAAGCCAATATCTTAACCTTTCACCAACGGTTTAACGATTTAATTCTTAAATTAATATAACTTATTAGTGAATTGATAGAAATTTTTATCGGTCTAAGATAATTCTGAACATAGTTTTGAATATTTAGCTTTTTTTTAGCTATCTTTTTTTCTGTCTAAGGAATTTTTAAACGATGACACACAGAAGCCAGGAATGAAATTTACATAGTTCGAATAAATTGAGATCTTAGTTGAACATCAATAGTAAGCGTCTGATTTAAAATATGAAACTATTACTTATTTCATAGTGACCTCTGAACTTTTATTTCAGCATTTCCAAAAAAAAAGAGAACTACATTTTTTAAAAAAATTTAAGTAGCGATTAAAGTGGTTAAGAAATAAGTAGTTTAAATAAGTTAATTAGTTGACGTCTAGCAGCACATGATTAGAAAATCACTTGTATCTTTTTTTTTATCTCCATACAAATAACCTTATTTCCAGACAACCTATGCACTTGGGACAGTTTTATTTCAATTTTGTCTCTAATATATCCCTTGGCTTCTAGGGTTCTTAAATTGTTTTATACAGAGATCAGGTAATTTTGGAAACATTAAAACCTTCCTACTTTCTTTATATCCTGAACAAATTTCCCAGTTATAAATATTGTATGTAATCTTTCTGCAAAAATATTATTTTTTTTAATACAAAAATCAATGTTTTATACATATTTATTTTTATGGCTCCATACTTGTAAAGTGAAAACGGAACCATTATAAAATCATTTCAATGTCTGTCAGTGCGTCTGTCACAGCCATCTGGCTCGTAAATTATGAAACGTGGAACGCTGATACTGGGAGGAAATAATAAAGACTATTGACCCTACAGATTATTAAACATTTCCAAATATATTTAGGAGGGCAATAGGGAGGTAATTAAGTTACTTGAAAAAAATCTGTTTATATATATATATATGTATGTATACATATATATATATATATATATATATATATATATATTGTGTGAAAGCTTTCATTATGCTGAACGCAATATATATATATATATATATATTAAATTTAGGTCTTATATTTTCAGAGATATGGTCGAAAATATAGTGCAAAAATATGCCCCTCCCCCTCATCTAAAATTATGAAAAAAATTAGATGTTATAGATGTTATTTTAAACCTTGCAGGAAAACTATAGCGAATACTCTAGATCGCATAGCTTTTGCGAAAAGCACATTTTTCTGTTACACACAAATTTCGATTTCTGGGCATTGAACAAAAGTGTTGAAGAACGTTGGAGGCACCTGTCGTGCATTTTTTGATCATAGAAAATTCAAATTCTCATATTATCGAGAAGGACATTTCATTGTTCAGGAGGGAGGGATATGCCTCCCCGGGTCACCCCCTGGATTTACTTATCGAGTCACAAGTTATTAACAAACGTTTAAATCAGTTGCGTATCTAGAATTATCATTTGGAGGGGGCTGATATCTAGTAAAAATTTTTAAAATAGAACACAAGAAATCGAACAAATTCCTCTTTAAACAGGTTTTTCTATTAGTAAATAACGCATTTATGATTTTCAACTTGTTAAGATGAAATCATAAAGGAGTGGACAAAATTTCATTTTCAGCAGGCTTACCACTTAACAAATATAATTTCATAGATTTACCGTGTTTTTTTTTATTTATTTATTTAACGGGCCATTGAAAAGTATCTTCAAGAAGTTATATTCTAAATGTATCTCAATAAATTTTTAATGAAACTGAAATAAATCTCTGTATAACGAAACACACTAAAATTCATCATTTCATACATTATAACACTTTTTCTGAAATGAAAATTTGCCTTTTACTAAACTTTTGTAATTAAATTTGATATTTTTTATAAGTTTCGGAAGGGGTTGTAACTTCAACATCCCACACCATAAATATGTCCTTGGTTTCAATGTGAATAAAAAATTCATGTCTAATATACGTGAATTTTAGTGTTGATTAAAATGTGTGGGTTTGCTCTTGAAAGATTATATTATAGCTTTTCTATGAAAATCTTGGAATTTATAGATGAAAATTTGCATTAAAATTACGTAAATTGACAGTACAATTTCCATATGTTAATGATATTAAAAGTAAAAAATGGCTGAATATTTTTGAGCATGAAGCTTGGTCAAACATGAATGTATTGAAGCGATTCAAATGTCTTAAATGCATATGTATAACGTGTCTGAAAAAATAAGAAATTTTGAATTTTTTCAAAATTGATCTTTCTATTTTAAGACATTTCGGTTGACAGTGTTTATATCATGATCCCGGTAAGGCACTTAAATGTTACAATTTCAGACATATATGTCTTATATTTCCTATTAAGACACTAACAAGGAGAGTGTACGAGGCTTGTGTCACCGAATTGAATGAACGTTTGTGTATCGATAGAGTATAGTTTGTATATAAATATATGACAGCCATAAAGCGCAATATCCAGGGGGTCTCGAAAAAATAACCCTTAAATTTCATACTATAGTTTATAATTAGATAAATTTCCTCCGTGGCTTGATCGGTAGAGCGCTGGACTCGAGTTTTTTCCATCTGGGATCTAATCCCGCTCCAACCTCTTTACGGAACGAAAATTCACAGTGATTATTTTTGATCCGCAATTGGAAAAAAATATGCATGACAATTGAAATTTATGAAAAATATAAATTAAATTTACTTTTTGTGAGATATAAATGCATTTTTAACGACAAATTTTGCATGTTTAAATATTTTTTGTAAAAAAAAAAAAGTATTTTAATTTATTTGTCTATAGACCACAATTTTTATTTTGTTATTTAAATTTGTTTACATTTATTTCTATAAATAATATACTAATTATTACAGACAAATAAATTAAATTCGTGAAATAAATGCATGAATAATAATACTGTAATTTGTTTCACTATAGAAATATAATAAAACTGTATTATATAAACATATTAAACAAATACTACATAGACACTTATTCTAATTCAAAATCCAGAATCCAAGATTTAAAAAAAAATATTTTAAAATATAAAAATCATATTTCAAATAAACCTGGAAGTATTTCAAGTATTTGCACGGAAAAAAATTAAAATAACATATTTCTTTACATATTTTAATTTATTTCTCTATTAAAATACTAGCAAATCACAGAAAAAAACTAAATAATTTTAAATAACAACAAAAATATCAAGTCTATACATATATATATAAAATAAATATGCTTACTTAAGAAAAAAAACCATGTGTACACATTTAAATATGCGAAATTTTGCCGTTAAAAATGCATTTATATCTCACAAAAAAGTCAATTTAATGTATATTTTTCGTAAATTTCAATTGTCATGCATATTTTTTCCAATTGCGGTTCAAAGATAATCACTGTGAATTTTCGTTCCGAAAAAAGGTTGGAGTGGAAAAAACTCGAGTCCAGCGCTCTAACGATCAAGCCACGGAGGCGCTTGCTGATGGTGGAAATTTATCCGATTATAAACTATAGCATGAACTTTAAATATTTATTTTCTCGAGACCCCCTGGGTATTGCGCTTTATGGCTGTCATATATTTATATACTAACTATACTCTATCGATACACAAACCTTCATCCAATTCGGTGACACAAGCCTCGTATCCTCTCCTTGTAAATGTCTGAAAACTTTTAAATCACATATGTGTCTGAAATTAATTCGCCTTTTTAATGCGTTTAGCATGAAATAATTTATCACATTTTGTTTTATTTCTATGTGCAAGTATTTTGTCTTAATTTTGTCTATTTTTGCTATTAACACCTGATCATTTAATTATTATTTTAATATTATCTTTCTGTTTTATATAGTTTCAAATTTAATATCAATTTGCAAACAAGAAAAATACTTTTGTATTTTTCTAAAAACACATCGTAATCAAAATATTGTTTAACTATCGACTGAAATAAAAGTATTTTTTTAATTTGAATTTAAAGATGACGAAAGAGAAGGAATCTAAAAATCCCTATAATTTTCTTTGTAATCGTTTCATTAAGGTTTTATGTATACAGTACACTGTAAAAAAAAATTGGGAAAGTTACAAAAATTTTTCTAGTAGAATTGTATTCCAAGAACTTTTTATGTAACGGCAACAATAAAAATTCATGTAACAGATACAGATTTGCACTTTGAATCAAACAAATTTTAAGGTTACTAAGAATTTTTTGGGGAAATCGTATTCCAAGAACTTTTTAAGTGACGATAACGAGCATTACAGATAAAATTTTAGTAAAGTTACCAAAATTTTAGTAAATTCTTTTGTAAAGTTACAGATGGTTTTAGTTTTGCTTACAAGTTTTGTAGATTGACATCATTTTCTTGTACAGTGTACACATAAAATTTTAGTAAGCATAAGAGATTTCGGTTAATTAAGATTACTAAGGTTACAGATTTTTTTTTACAGTGTAGATATGCCATATTTAACAATACATATTATGCAATTAAAAAATTAACATGAAAATTATTAAGATGAACTATATGAATTAAAATTTAAATGTGAAAAAATACTGCATAAGTTTTCGTTCATCACGTAGATAAAAGGTAGTTTACTTAAGAACCTATAATAATTCTTTTTTAATCACTATAAGGAGATAACAGAATATTTAATTCTGTAAATTATCTATCAAAAATGATTAAATATATTGTCTTCTAAGATGTACCTAAATTCAATTCTTCTACATATCATGCATTATTTAAAATATTTATGAAGGAATTTATGACATTTAAAAAAATCTATTCTTCGAAACTTTACCTAATACAGCATGGTAACATTAATTTATATACTACACCACTCATCACTCCTGTCATCATTTGATGCCAAAATGATTACTTTTGTTCCGTATTTGAGACATTTAAAAGACCCTTTCATCAAAATGAGTGCCATTAAGTTTATTGGTGCTCAAATAAACTTCTAAAATTTCAGTTTGTCATATAAAGCGCCATCTTTATGGAAGGTCATAAATTGCGACATTGTGATTAAATCGTTTCAGAACTGCAAATATTTACTGAAATATATTGCATAATTTGTCATAATATACATAATTAATGTTCATTCCATATAAATTATTTTACTGATTTAGAGAGGGATTTTCAAAAAACTTTTAAATTTTAAATATTTTTGTAATTATGCAATCTTTTTCATTATTTTTTTAACGTAATGAATCTGTCGAATGTAAATAATTTCCAACACGTGGAATTTTTTTTTTTAAATACCTGTCTGGCATACTCAAATTCTAATAAATATACTTGTAGTGCCATATAAATTTTGTATGTCATAAAGACATCTTCTTAAATATTAGCTATTGAGCGTTAAGTGCGTAGTATTTATCATTCATTTACAGCAACGCTTAGAGTTATTTCATTTTATTATGTTTGTTTCCGATGTATTTTAAGAATATTATGATTCTTCCTCCAAAATAAAATTGATAACCTATATTCGAGTATCCTAACACATGCTTTCTTTTAACCCCAAAAAATTAGAATAAATAGTTTGTAATCATGTACAAAATAATTCCATGCTATTATAAGATATCATGGTTCGCACAGTTCTACCACTAAATTATAATAATATTTTCAAAGTGTTTCACAGCAGAAAAATGCCGTAAAATCTATGAATGAAGCTGGGGATTGCGAATGTTGTGGTTTAAAAATTAAATATAAATTTTCTTATTTTTATTAGTGTTGACAGAGTCCTTGGAAATTCCAAGTAGTGTGCGAACCTGGCATATTCAGAAAAATCGTTTGTGATAATTTTAATGTTACGATACTTCAAATTTTATATAACTTAATGCATTAATGATCTGATAACTGTATATCAAGAAATAATGCAAGTAATTTCATACTTCATATTCAAATGGATGGTGACATAAATTGTTGTTGATTAGATAGGATGTGTATTGCGCAACATGTGGTACTATTATAAAGTATTTCTCAGTTACTGTGATAGCTATATCCTTAAAAAAATAATTGTGGAATCCATCACGAATTCATAAAGCTTAATTCCGTTAGACTTGAATTAAAACCGTGCTTCTGATATTTTAGCATAATTTGCCTGCACTGAGAAAAAAAATATGCCGCCTTCAACCAGAACTAATAGTTATTCACTTTCTAAATACCTAAACTAGACATATAAATGTCCAAACTATGCGAGTAGGGTAAACAACTAAGTTGAATAGGCGAAATGACTTGACATTTCTAGTCTCTTCTTTTCTAGGAGACGAAACGACATTGAACCGTTTCAGTAGCGAGAAATTATCGCTTGATTTTAGGAATGACTTAATTATAAGCTATAATCATAGTTACTAAATCAAATCTCTTGAGTTCGCATCTATTTGAAGAGATTTTTAGATAAATTTGACAACAAAAATATCGGAAAACGTACTTGAATTCTAGTAAGAGACTCTGGAACTCTCTAAGAAATGGAACTAAAATTTATAAGGATGACATGGAACTATTTTTTCTAGAGCCATTACTTAGATACTATATGCCAGAACCATATTTTTTTCTCAGTGTGTAAGTGGAACTTCTATTTTTCCAGATTCATACTCTCGGTATTTAACGTAAAATTTGGCACCAATTTTCTTATAGAATATATACAGGAAAAAAATCCAAAAATCATTAATTTCGAATTCTAATGAATAATTGCATTGCAAACTCATCACTGTGCATTGCAGAACTTTTCTAAAGGCCGTAACATTTTATTTCATTAAGTTCGAATTTCGATAATAAAATAAAACAAAAAGTTTTTGTAAAACATTTAAGGTGTAAATAAAATTACTTGGTACGTTATTTATTTAATACCATTAGCTGTTTTGGAAAATAAAATCTTGAACAAACAAATTTAAAATCACTTTCTAAAACCATAAGAAATTTCTACTTTACTCAGAATTTTGAAATCAGGCAGGAAGAAACGTCTTAGCTTTGAAGAAGAAATGTCAGTCGATTCATATTTTTCATTGGCGTACAATTTGGCACGATATGTCTTATAATATGTATGTACAATGTAAGAAAAAAATATCAAAGTTACTAAAAGTTTTCTATAAATGTGGGGTTCCTAGAGCTTTTTATGTAACAAATGCAGATTTGCACTAAAAATAAAAAAAAACATAAGGTTACAGATAATTTTTAGTAAACAGGGATTCCTAAAATACATTATGTAATTGCATCACAGGTTACATATAAAATTTTAATAAAATAAATATATTTTTTCTAAATTAGTTTGTAAAGTAACAGTTTTCTGTAGCTTTACAAAAATTAGCTTTGTAGATTTACATCTTTTCTTGTACAGTGTACAGATAAAACATTAGTAAACATACAAAATTCGAAACTTTACATTTGTCGGATTACAGATTTTTTTTTTACAGTGTACACAGGAAAAAAAACAAAATCATTAATTTCAAATTCTGACGAATCATTGCATTACAAACTCGTCATAGTGCATTGCAGAATTTTTTTTAAAGGCCATAACGTTTTATTCCAATGATTTCTCGATTTAAAAAAATGTAATAAAAACATTTTTTTAAACAATCGAGTGTGTAAATAGTTTTATTTCGTAGGTTATTTATTTAATACCTTTAGCTGTTCTTGAAAATAAAATATTGATGAAACAAATACAAAGTCACTTTCAAAATCAATAAGAAATTTCCTTTTGACTTAAAATTTTGAAGTCTGACACGAAAGAAGATCTTAAGCTTGAATCAGAAATGCTAGTTAAGTCATACTTTCCATTGACGTAAAATTTAGCACTATATGATCTTTAATATGCATATACACAGGGAAGAAATAAAAAAAAATATTATTTTTCAATTCTGACAAATTATTGCATTGCAAACTCAACACCGTGCATTGCAGAATTTTTTTAAGGATGTAACGTTTTATTCTACTGGGTTCAAAGTTGAACAATAAAATTAAATAGAATTTTTTATGCAATTTGATGTGTAAATAATATTATTTGGTATGTTATTTATTTAATACCTTTACCTCTACTTTAAAATGGAATTTTGAACAAACAAGTACAAACTCACTCTCTAAACCAACAAGAAATTTCCTGTTTACTTAGAATTTTGAAATCTGGCATGAAGTAAGGTCTTAAATTTCAAACAGAAATGCTATTTCCGAAGCGACTATTTGGGGAGATTTTATGCGTGGAACCCGAATAATTATCTTAAGTGTATTGTTATGCAAGACCAAAAAGTATGCAAAATTTCAAGTCAATAGCTTAAACGGTCTTGACTGCCATTAACGTAACATGATTTGAACGATCAATAAATGCAAAGCGAGTAAAATTAAACCTTGTTTAAAGTATTTCAGTTTTTTAAATAACGAAATGTTTTCACCATCCATTCCTTTTTACTCACATTACATATTTTTGTAAAAAAATACAAAAGAATGATAGTACAAAATAATAATTAAGAGTGTTAAATGAATTTCTTAACTTGTTAATTATTTTTTTTACTTTTTTCTTACGACTACATAAATAACAATACTTTATTCATTATATTCTACCATACTTTTATTTTTTTTTCACTTTTTAATATACATATTTTTCGACAAAATAAACGACATCGGGCGTCTAATATCTATTAAGCTGCATGCCTTGAAGTATTTCTAAAACAAATTAATTAGTTTTCTTTTTAGATAAAGTTAGCTAATATAATATTAGCTCTTTTTATAAGACCCATTTTGAGTTACTAATTTTTTTTTCTTTGCTTATTGAAGTGGAAACTTATTAAAAGTTATCATCAAAGATCGAAACTGTAGATTCACTTTATAAAAATGTTCAATTCATAAGAGCGTAAATATATTTTATTATTAAACTTTAGTTGTTTAGACTCACAATGTTACGTATTTTATTTTTTATGTCTCAGATTGTTGGAATACTTTCTATCTTTATACAAAATCAGAAATTTTTGATAAATTACAGTACATTGTTCATTTTTATCATTTTTAATTGCATGTGAATAATTTTTAAACTATCATAATAGAGCAGGCAACTTTTAATTATCTTATACAGCTGTGTAAGGTAAATGTTTAAATATCTAGGAAATGCTAGAAATTAGCAATTTGAAGTAAGGTGGGGTAGTAACATCACTGACGATAATAAAGCCAAATGCTTATATTACGCTTAATTACGAAAAAATATGAGATATAGTACATACAGACTCTGCGGAGAAAGGCTCTATATCATCTGAATCACAAACATTCGCTGAAAATTACTTTCTTCCATTTGCAGACCTTATCACTAGAAGAAGTCAATCCCCGTTCTAAAATTTGTAAGGTATTTTTATGATCCGAAAACTATAAATTTATTAGGAAATATTTTGTTTGTGACAAAAATTTGTAATTCATTTCATGTACTTTTAAATTGTTGTGGAAGATTTTTGGTGTGTTTGCGAGGTAGTTCGTTGTCGGAGCCGTGTTAGCGAGTTTTGAAGTAATAATATGTATGAGATGGATGAAAGTTATAGGATTGCCACTTCCGACAAGTGCTTTAAATTAACTTAATTTTCAAAACCACTTTCAATATAAGAAAATTGAGAAAGCATGCAAAACCGAAGGCTTTGTTATATATTTTCAATGAAATTTCTGAATATGTAACCAAATTCACTTGTTTTATTTATAAAAAATTAAAGAAGAACAACATTGTTTATCTTTCAATAATCCCAAAAATATGTCAGATCCTACTATTATATAAATGGCTGATGACATAATTCATTACATTAAATGATTTTCGCAAACAACATTGGATAGTATTAAAACAATGAACATTTTCAAATAAAGTTGAAAAAAAAAAAACAAGTAAGTTTGAAACTTCATTGAAAATACTACATTTCTCATTATTTGAAGAGGAGATTGCTGTATTTTCACTAAACCCTAAAATTTGTTCTTTCTCCTTTGTTTTTTACGCTATTCAGAAGTGTGTTTCACGCAATCAAACGATCTTTGCTTCCACTCTCTATGAGTATTCCTTCCTATATAGTTATATTTCTCTGAAGTCAGAAAAACTAATGATGGTGTCAACAGGCCTGACTTAGTCAATAAATTCCTCACAGAAGGAAAATTGTGCAGCGTTTTTCTGTTGTTTTCGATTAATTTATATACGTGAAAACAGTACGTATTGGCAATTTAACTGTCAAATGTTTTCAGTAGTAAATTCAACTGGAAGATTTTACTTTAACAAAGAATTACTTTGATTTGTGCAGGAAATATTATTGTGCTTTGACGAACCCATCCGACGATATTTATTTGACTTACATATTACATAAATGCTAATTTTTGAGATTCAATCAAACAATTTAAAAAGATTTCAAAAATATATATTAAAATATTTAATTGCTAAAAAGGACGTCAAATGCTAATAAAATACATTAAAAGATCTTAATAATTTGGCATGTTTCGATTGAATTTACCCAATCATCATCAGAAAAACAAAATATACAAATAAAACACAAAGATGGAAAATGACAATAAACTGTTACAAATGAAATTTAAAAATAAATAAAAATCACGTGCGTTATATTTTAATTATGTTTTACGTTGCTTAATTTTAATTTTCAAATTATCTAACAATTCAATCCAAATATTTGGTATTTGAAATGACAAGGAGTCATTGCAGACCATTGAGCTTCTGACGTAAATTTCAATAGACTCTCTAATAAAAAGTTGCAAATAAAAATCTGATCTATAAATTAATCTACTTTCATCCGATGTTTGTTTTTCTGATGATGATTGAGTAAATGCAATCGAAACATGTCAAATTATTAAGATCTTTTAATATGTTTTATTAGCATTTGATGTCCTTTTTAGCAATTAAACATTTTAATATATATTTTTGAAATGTTTTTAATGGACGGATAAGAAAACTTCTGTTTATAATTAATGAATTTAAAAAGAGTTTTTGCTTTTGTTTTCGACAAGAATCAAAACTATAATCAATATACATTCGTTTATACCATGCTGCTTTTTACACGTACAACCTCAATTGCTGTTTTAATAAATCACAAAATTTATTTTTTTATTTTTAAACTATAGTTTCGATAAAAGAAATAAAATACCATGGACCTTTTCTGAGACTTGAGACTATTTTTCTAGAAATTCAAAAGAGATATATGAATCTGAATCCACGATGAACGCAATGTTTTACAAAACACATAATGGTAATTAAATTTTAGAGTAGTAATTTAAAATTGTTCCAACTATCAAGATGATCATGAAATTTTCGACAGCTGAAATTGGGAAGTTTTATATAATTAACATTAACTTTATTCTGTATTGCGAAAAATTATTAAGTTAAAAAAGAATGTTAACTTCCGTTTTCATCTTCTGAGTTTTCCATTTAAACGAGTAGTGAATCCAGTTTTACAATCCTTCTATAAATCATAACGTTTAAGATTCAATTTGTCTAATTTGATAGAAATTTCCGCAAACAATCTTAAGTCACTTTTAATTTACATATATGAATTTTAGAAGACCGATTTATGTTGTTTTCTTTTAGAGAACTACACTTAGAAAATCTTTTTTTAAAAATTGTTGAAATAAACTTTCGTTTTCTTTTAGCAATGTCGAATGAATCAATTTGGATAAGCTATACATCAATTAGCCTAGAAACAGCAATAGATAGAATTACGTTAACTTTGGTTGAAACCACGAGTGTACTTGATAGTAGTTTCAATTGGGTAAGCTAGAACTAGAAAATGTTAAAAAAATATTTGCATTCACCATATTTTTAATTATTTGTAAAAAATAATAGCTTTTTCTTTTACTTATTATTTAAAATTATAGATTTATTTTTTTCTAAAACTGGTAAGCATTTTTGTATACCAATTTTAACATACTTTAAATGAAGATTTCAAATTTCTATAAAATTCTTTCGTAAAGAATACAGCTATCATATGTTTTCCTTTCCTGTTCAAAAAAAAAAATATATATATTAAACAGTTTCAAAATGTTTCATTCATATTACGCATGAAACATGCTAAAAATCATTTCCAGATCTTATGGCTAAATTATAGTCAGTTCAAATTCAACTGTGGCTTTAAAAAGTTTCTTTTTTTTTTCAAAAATGTTTATTGATTTGAAAACAGAATTCCCTTGGCCTGTATCTTGTCAAACAGGAATCTGACTTAAAAAATGGAAGACATTTGAAGAAAAAGTAATGTATCTCAAAAGTTTTGTGCGTAAAAAATTATACAGTATATTAGTAGACCCACTCCAGTTATTCAGTGTTACACTTAAGTTTTAGAAGTTTTTTATTTCTAAAAATTTTGATTTATATTGCTTTAAAAACACACACACACACGTGAAAAAAGGAACATATATGTTAAAAAAACATTTATGTGAAATGCACAAAAATGTTGTAGTAAAGGATATAAATTCAATGTAAATCAGTAAAAGAATATATCTGTGGGTTCCGATAATAACTAGGCAAGGCATATTTTTAGTACTTTGAGTAATTAACGTTTAAAGTTTTCAAAAATATATTTTATCATTACTTTTATAAAATAGATTAAAACTTAATAATTTTCACTACATTCAATTAGGATAAAAAACATCTTTTTTTGCCAAAATAGTTACATAAAAGTGTTTTTTATTAATTGAGAACCAAATAAAAATGTAACTTTTATCTGGTTATTACCGTTTTACATTTATTTTTAATAAATGTAAATAAAATTAAATATTAATTTGCATTTCAAATATTAATTTCAAAACAATTAAATATATTGTCAATTTTTTACTTTTTATGTTATTCTTTTTTACGTTCAATTATAGACGATTTAAAGAAATAAATAGAAATTTTATCAGGTTATTAACGTTACTTTATGCACTTACCCGATCATTACTGTTTTTTTCTATTTTTAAATGAAAATTTATAGTCGCCCTATGACGGGAAGTATTCCATTTTCATTTCTCAGTATAATGGCAGATGAAAGCACTATTTTAAAGTTGCATTTTCCCAAATTATCTCAAATTTTTCAAAAATGTGCCTTACCTTGTTATTACCGGAAACCACAGATTTATAGCTTGAACTAACGCACTCTCTCACAAAACAAGAAAAAGGAATAACTGTTTATTAAAAGTTACTAATTCAACAAGAAAAATAAAAAAACAGGCTGCGGAGTCCTTGTCAGTGGGTTATATTAAAAAAAAAGCCGAGCATTCAAAAAAGTACGCAAGATATATATAATTGAGCAATGTTTTTTGGCCAGAACAGTAAGTAGCAAAATCAGTTGTTAAATACTCGATAGGTACGTAGAAATAACATGTTCCCCTACCAAACCTTACGCCAAATTATTAAATGAACGCATCAACTGGAACATATTAAAGTAAGCAAAATTATATTCGCTGTCAAAACCCACTCCATCAACTCCGCCACGTTACCACAACTAAAAAAATGTACACACTAGTCATCAAAATTGAAGGATAATGAAAATTAATATGCTAACTAAGTTATTGTTGCTACGCATGCCCAAAGTTGTTTATGTTATTAATATATAATGTTATTAAAATATTTATGTTATTGAACTTAAAACTGTAGTTTCCGCACATACATTAGCGTCTGGAATATGAAAAATGGATGATTGACAATAAGGTGAGCAGACGGTGTATGTTAGAATTCTGGTCTACAGTGTTATTCAAAGTAAATGTAGTGCCTGGATGTGATCCGTATTCATTAGTTACGGCTCAAAGGCATCATTTAATTTCAGATCAAATGTGGCGAATAATTGGTAGACTCTAGGAAGTTCAAACACACATTAAGTACGCTTTCGATTCAAATATATCCCAAAGTACCATATGACGAGTTTTGAACTGCTTTTTAAACACTAGATCCATTGATAGGCAGCCTGGTCAAAGTCGACCAACAGCAAAAACTGCATCCGAAGACCGTTTTTCGGTCATTGTGGCTCAAAGAAACCAAGAAGCGACTATAAGAGATTTGGCTTGAGACCCTCAGGCTGCCATAAAAACTCGAATTAGATATTCAGCTGCAGCATGCTGACTTAACAATTGTAGACTGTATGCGTAAAAAACAATATTTTTTGTCCTACTCTCTGCAGCTTCCAAATGGGCCCGATTAAGTTGTTGCGCTCGCCATGCTCGATGGAGCCAAGAAGACCGGCCTAATGTATTGTTTACTGACGAGGGGTGGATCGAAAAATCGAAATTTGGATAAGCGAATCGGCGCAGGGTTCAAGAGTTTCCTTTTATGCATACTAGTTCACATATTTTTTTTTAAATTGAAATCCATTCTTATCTTCCGGTGCCCGAAGCGCCTCAAAAATAGTTAAAAATTGAAATTTGTATAAAATTTTATAATTTTTTTTGTTTTTTATTTAGTTTTAAATTTATTTTTGGCGCGGGTTGTGAAAGTTGCGTTATATATATATACATTAGTTCACACACTTTTTTATTTAAATCTATTCATATCTTCTGGTGCCCCAAGCGCCCCCAAAATAGTAAACAAATTGAAATGTTTATAAAAAAATATAATTTTTGGGTTTTTTTTTCTAATTTCTCTTAAATTACTTTATCAGCGGAATATAAAACATGCCTTTTTAGTATATTAGCATGCATCCAAATAATTTTCGTCCTTGATAAATTTCTTCCAGTGCCCCAAAACTCTTAAGTATTCACCGAAAATTGTTACTGGACACATTACAGTATTAACTGGCTGAGCAAAAGCTGTAAAAGGAGAAATAATGAGTTTTTTTTCATCCAATAGCATACAACTAAATGAACATAAAGTACTTGGATGTGATGGAACAAATATAAATGTTGGACACAAAGGAGGAGTTATTCACCTGTTGGAGCTGGAACTCAATAGACCTTTACAATGGTGCTTTTTGTTTACTTCATACAAATTAGTTGCCTTTACGACATCTATTAAATTATTTAGATGGCGCAACAGTTGGTACTGCAACTTTTTGTCGGCTAATTGTAACAGCAAACAAAACCTGCGACTAGCTACCTATTGCTTCTTTTTCTTCAATAAGGTCGAGCAATATGCCAAATAACATAGACAGAGGGGTTCACAGATATGACCAGCAATATTTATATGACGGTTGCATAGCAATATCACGTGGTGAATGTGGTTCAGATCTGGCATCAACAGTACCTTGTCCAGTTTATCGCTCAAGATGTTAATAACTGCGTGTAGAATTATAAAGTTATATGTGTCTACAGAAAATCTTTCTGATAATCTTATTACTCTTACAACATATATTATGAAAGTGTATGCTCCTGTATGGTTCCATATCAAAACAAAGCAATCCATAATTGAAGGAGCGCGTCATATTTGGAAACTCATCACACATTCTAGACATTTGGAACCCAATTTAAGAAAGATAGTAGATGCTGTTATACAAAGAAATAGCTTTTTTGCCACCCTAAAAGTTGTTATTGTCAATGCTCACAGATAACAGCGAGCATATGAAATCTTTAGCAATACGAAAGGTAATTTGTGCTAGAAATAAAAATAGAAAATCACCAGAAGTGAGAATTTTTCGAGTACCCCAAATAAACTTCAAAGCGAAGAATTAGTTTGAATTTATTGACTGGTAACGAGTTGGACGTTTTAAACCACCTCTTGTGATGAATTTGCCTTGCGAAGAAGTTGAGGATATGTTAAAAATCGTAAAAACGATGGTTAAAATATCCGTGCCATACCCAAGTGGTTGAAAGATGCGTTCCACTAGTGTTTGGGGCATCAGAAACTGTATCTGGACCAGAAAAGAGACACAGTTTTATATTGAATAGAATAGAATCAAGAAGCCATATAAAACACTTTGATACCATAAAAGATTACAAATTTTAAACATATGTAAATTTCCAAGATGAAGGATGTAAAACTTTTCTCTACGTAAGTTCGATTTTTGTAATTTTTATGATTTAATGTTTTCATTTTTAAATTTATATGTCACTTATTATTGTAAAATTAATGTTATTTATAACTTTATGCGTTATTAATTAAACTATTTTCAAAATTTGTAAATATTTTCGTAAATTATAATTCTTAATTCATTTTTGTAAAAATTAATAACAACTTTCCAACTCGGAGCCAAATGAATTTCAAAAAGTAATGTAAATAAAATAAAACAAAACAAAAAAAATTAAACTATTTTTGAGGCGCTTGGGGCACCGGAAGATATGAAAGAATTTTATTTTAAAAAATATGTAAGCTTTGATAGATAAAAGATAACTTTTGCACCCCGCGCCAAAAGTAATTAAGAAAAAATAAATAAACAAAAAAAATAAAAAAATATATATAAAAGACTCAATTTTTAATTATTTTTGGGGCGCTTGGGGCACCGGAAGATATGAATGGATTTTAATGAAAAAAACTTTGTAAACTAGTATGCAGGAAAGGCAACTTTTGCACGCCGCGCCGATAGCAATTTCTAAAAAAAAAAAAAAAAAATTCCTATACTTTTCGATCCACCCTACGTGACGATTCCAGATATACTCTTAACACTGGCTTTAAACGTGTTTTGATCTGGAGAGAGGAGGAACATGCAATGTGCCTTCCTTTGTCACAATTTTCAGTTCGAACCCAATCTTTTTGGCTCCATTTAACATAAATGACAACGACATATTAAACGATCCTCTTTAAATGCAAGAGTTAATGGGAAAAAACTATTTGTTTGCTTAGGAATACTATTTACTTCGTGTAGAGGTAGAATGGCAAATTCGAGTTCCGGTGGCAGCATGAATTTCTAAAACCAAATCTCTTGTTGTAAGTCTGAAGGTTCTTTGAGCCAACAATGACGAAAAATGGCCTTCGGATGCAGTTTTTGCTCTTTGTCTTCTTTTACCAAGCTAATAATCTTAGAAATTATATTCAATGTTTTTTCTTCATTCAGCCATCAAGATGGAAAAGAAATTTTGAAACATAATAAATACATTTATTAAGATGACACTTTTTAATCACGTAATGTCAAAACTTCACTAATGTTTTTTGTTTTCCCTAAAAATCTGTCATAATAGATCTAATGCACATTAATAGGATATTCTGAAAAATGCGTTGAAAGCATATCATACCACGAATTTTCTGCAAGCTTCCGGAAGCGCCATTGAACAGTTGTTCAGTATCTCGCCATATTTATTTTGTTATCAAAGGTTAGCGGTCGACGATTCGTTAAAAATCCGTTGTACTCTAATTTAGTGCTTCTACTGTAACATTGAATATAAACAAAGTATTACAAAAATTTATAAAAAATTATACTGAAAAAGCATTTTATACAAGTAATCCTGAAGACAAAATTTAAACACTGTGGCAAAAATTTCCCATTCTCTAAAATTGGAATTAATTGCATTACGTTTAGCAAATAAAATTAATTAATTATACAAAAACTATACGAAAGTATACAATATTATAATTTTGAAGTCTTTGAACTCACCTAATTAATGAATGTAACTTACTTTATGATTTCTCTAAATGTTCCAGATTTGAGTAATTTCAAATAAATTTTAAGATCTCATTAAAATTTAGAGAAGACTAAAAAGGATAAAATACATATATTTTAAGCAACTCAAAAAAAATCTAGATATAATGAGCTCTTACTCATAAAAGAATACAATGGGGATACTTTTAATTTAATATAAATGAAGACAATTATTTTGCTGGAAGGGCATATTTTAATAATGAGTAATGTCGTCATACAAAATTTTTTTTACTAGATTATATGTTATGTTTAATTTTCTTTGATGTTATAGGCTTCTACGCACTTTTTGTGTACTTTTATATAAATTAGCTTAGTTAGAGAAACAGGTTTATATTTTAAAATGATTTAAAACACATATTTAAAAAATATTTTTAAAGAAGTATTAAAATATTTATAGATTGTTTTCACGTTTTTAGTTAAATAGTTTAAAAATCCTAAAAAATATTTAAAAATTTTTAGGCTCTAATTTCTTAATACAGCAAAGATTTTTTATTAAGTACAAGAACAATACACATTTATACTATTATTTTAGTACAATCAAACTTATTCGTAAATTTATCAAACGAATTTAATACTTCCAACTGAGCAAAAAATTGGCCAGGTCAGGAATCGAATCCAGATCCTTGACTTAGAAAGCCAATGCTTTACTTGTTAAGCTAACTGGGCGATAGCCGGAGGGGATTTTTCGCTCAGATAACTTTGTTACTCATAACATTTGGTCTGTCATTTAGACCGTTAGGCAGAATAAAAGTAGGTAATGGAATTCCATAAAACGATGTGTACGTAGATATACTATAATTTTAGCACAATTAAACTGATTGGTAAATGTATCATTCATATTGAAAATTTCCAACTGAACGAAAAATTGCCCAGGCCGGGAATCAAACCCCCATCCTTGGCTTACAAAGCCAATGCTTTACCGTTTTAAGCTAACTGGGCGATGGCAGGCTAGGATTTTTGTTCCGGTAACCTTGTTTGCCATAACATCTGCTCTGCTTTTTAGACAGCTTGGCAGAATAAACTGCAGATAATGGGACTTTATAAAACGAGGGTTATATAGATATACTATTATTTATATATTGATAAATTTACCAATCAGTTTGACTGTGCTAAAATAATAGTATAGCTACGTACGTATCGTTATATAGAGTTTCATTACCTGCGTTTTATTCTACCGAACTGTCTAAATGATAGACCAGATTTTAAGACCAACAAGGTTATCTGAGCGAAAAATCCCAGCCGGCTATCACCCAGTTACTTTAAAATGGTAAAGCATTTGCCTTGTATACCAAGGAACTGGGTTCGATTCCCGGCCTGTGCAATTTTTCGTTTAGTTGGAAATATTCAATTCGTAATGTACATTTAGTTAAGCATTGTCACTGTTGTTTCACTGCAGGTTTCTTAATTAACGTTAATCATTTTATGTTGAGTAAGCGATTTGTAAATATTTTAACTGTCTCAACTGAAAAAGTAGGAGACCAAATGCAACTTTTAATTTATTTTATCCCTTTCTTTAAAGCTTACCAAGATAGACTATATCTTCACAAAAATAATGCGCTTCTTAATATTTTAAGTGATAGAATATCCTTACTTTAAATACAATATACTATATATTACCCTTAAACAAAGAAAAAAAATGATATCTTTAAGATAAGAACTTCCTTCATATATTTTTCAATTTCTTTTTTCTTTTTTATGGTTTATTGAAAGAAATCTGATTGTTTTTACTCACCTCAGAAATATCGTGTCATACATAATAAGAAAACAATTATCATTTTATAGTTCAAAATCTTTCAGTCAAAATCGTTCTTTATTCAAACATTTATTAAATCAAAATATCAGTGTTAAACAGATTGTTACACTGTCAAAATTAAATACAACGGTACGTCATTTGATACGATGTTTCTATAGTTGTATAGCCAAAAAGCAAACTGTAGGAGAAAAAAAATAGTTAATCCAAATATTTCTTATCCAAATGACCGACATCGAAAACTTCATCTTGGCTACGATTTCTGTTTTATAGACATGATCAGTTCAGAAGGAATTTAAATGTTATCGGATAATTATCAATTACTATGCCAAAAATATCTATCGCAGTCAAAGTATCTAATATGTGAAATGGAGAACTTATAATGTTACTTGTAATGGTTGTGATTTATCTTATATTGGTCAAACTAAAAGAAATTTCGAATATCTGCTTAAAAGAACACTCGCGATATGTCATAAATCGAGAAATTTCGAGCTTTACTGTTGCCAAGCACTCTTAGGATTCTGGTTATAGTTTTAATTTTAAAACTGCTAAAATTATCTGTAATGTCAATAGTGCCTTTGAATTAGATTTATAATATTTAGATTACGAAATTAGATTAAAATTAGATTAGAAAATTTTGCTATTTATCTTAATCGTGAAGTTTTTGTTAATGACAAATCTGATTCTAAAACGCTCTCCGAAGCCTGAAAAAATTTTCAGTATTACATTATAATTAAATTTTTGTATTAATTATATATATAATAATTTAGATACATATGTATATATGTGTACAGCTCTATATATATAGATGGATATATGGACAGTTAGATAGATATAGATAGTAATCTTATAGATGTGCGTATTTCCATTTTAGTATTAAAATATTATAATGTATTTTTATTTTCCTTTTTATTTTCTTTCTTACCATTTTTCTTCTTCCTTTTCCTTCTTCACTGTGTCCGTTATGTCTTTTATTTATACACTTCCGGAATTGGCTGTTACCTTCTGTTTTCCTATTGGCTGTTCCTTCAGCTTCGTCTCTTTCTCGCCATTTCATATCAGTCGTGCCTCTGCTTTCATAGTAGACGACCACCTTCTTTGCGCCTGACGAAAAAAGGCTCAATCATTTCGAAATGTAAAGCGAATTCAAGTTTTTATGGTGTGTTTAAGAACTTTTAATCCCTTCATATCTAATGTATATTATGATTTTTTTTACTTATTAAATTTGTAGCATTAAGTCATTTATACTTAAAAACTTAATTTAGTAAACAGAAAGAAATGATTTAGATTGCTATAAAAAATTAGATTTAACGACCATTTCCTTATCGATTTTTATAAAAAAAATTAAAAATAATAGTTATATTACATTAAAAAAGTCATCATATAAATGTTTGAGACTTTAAAAGTTTTATCGGAAACCAATGAGATAAAATTTAAGAAACGAAGATACAGTTGAATTGTAACACTTAAAAAATATCGAAACATTTGTGAGAAATTGTTTCGTAATATTTTAATATATTAAGATTGTTTTCAAGTAGGGGTTTTTTCTTGACGTCTCTGTTTAACTTGTATTTTTGTTGTTGTTGTTGTTTATTCTGTTTCTTGTTAGTCTGTATGAGTTGATAATGTGAAAAAGTCTTTGCTGTACCGAAACACGATGTTTTTATTTCTTTTCTTTTAGATATTTCAAAGCAATTTTTTTAATTACTATTTTTACACACATGCAAACATTCTTCATGAAGTTCTGGAAATTCCACGTCTACGTTATCCATAAATAAGTTGACATTTTAAAAATCATAAAAACAGAAGAAATCATTGTAAATAAATTTTGCATATTTATTCAGTTTGCTGTATGCTAGAAAACTTTCGGAGAGTTTTTTTTCTCTCTATGTGTGTAGAAACAAATTAACTGAAAAAATACCATCAGAGGTCGATCAGCGAATCACATATTAAAATGCAAAAGTAATAATACAGCATCTGAGACACTAAATCGGTACATATACAGATGCGTCAGCTATTACCAGCTATCCACTCTGATTCATCGAAGCGAACAATTTATGTAGACAAAGAATTATGTATAAATTTAAAATGCTAAGCGGTTTCTTTTGACAGGCCGTGAGACGACATTAATGCATCAAGTTACGTAACACATTTTTTAAATGAAAGGCATTTGGCCACAGATTTCTAATTGCACATTCAATTGTACAAATATTTTATTAATTAGCCTACAGTTTTAAATTAATAAACTCCTTAAAAAACACTAATTTTACCATGCTTTTATTAACTTCAACTGTATGTTTGTGAGTTTCTGAGTTTGTAACTCTCCTTATTTTATGTATGTTCATCGATTACTCCGAATCCATGCAACTGATAAACTTGGTTTTGATGTTAAATGAAAGACGATGCTCTCGAATTGGTACCACTTCAGTTTCATCGAAATTGGTTCAGTAATTTTTTAGTAATTAGGCAAAAACTAATAAAATTCATGATTTTTCGCTAATTAAAAGTGTTGAATACGTTCACTGAATGGAGTGTAGACAGCATGGCCGAGCGGTCTAAGGCGCCGGATTGAAACTCTGTTTTTCGAAAGAGATTGTGGGTTTGAACTCCACTCCTGACATTATTTACATCTATATAAAATTTAAAAAAAATTCCGTATTACAATTTTTATTTTTAACCGGCTTCAGAAAAGGAAGAGGAAGTTATCAATTCGACGTGTATGTATTTTTTTTTCTATGTATGTTCACCAATTACTCTGAAACTATCCAATCGATTAATTTGGTTTTTGTATTAAATATAAATGTAGTTAAAAAAAACTAAAAACCACGCTTTTAAAGTAACCAAACTAAAAAGTAAAAATAAATATAGTTTAAAAAACTAAAAAACACGCTTTTTATGTATATTAAACTAAAAAGAGAAAAATAATTCGTACTATAAGCTGAAAACGAAAATAGATGAAAAATACTCTATTACTATAAAATCATTGTTATCATAGAAATCAATTAATAAGCAATAAATAAAATCATCGTGGAAAAAAAAGCGTGGGGTGCTTCTTAAGAACTGATAGATGGAGCATGATAGATGAAGCACCCCACGCTTTTTTTTTCCACGATGATTTTATTTATTGCTTATTAATTGATTTCTATAATAACAATGCTTTTATAGTAATATAGTATTTTTCATCTATTTTTGTTTTCAGCTTATAGTACGAATTATTATCTGTGAGCACGATCAGTCGAAGTGCAGAAAGGTGGGGGAGAGCATTACAGTGTTTCATCAGTTTTATAAAACATCGCTTTCTGCGAGTACATTTTATCCACACTGTAAAAAAAAATTCAAGAGGTTACTAAAAATTTTTTAGTAAATTTGTATTCCACAGAATTTTTTAGTAACCATTACAAACTTTTTTTGCAAGCGAAACAAGCATTTCTTTTGTAAACTAAACAAAAGAATTTTTTGTATAACTAACTTAAAAATTTTTAGTATGAGCCACCAAGTAAATTTTAGTAATAGCTCCAAAAATATTTTTAATAACCATTACGTGGGCCCGAAGGGCAGGAGTTTCCTTTGAGCTGTATCCAGACTTCTGAAGCGGAAGATTTTCGGCAAAACCGCAACAGATGGCAGCACCAAACATTCCTACTGCTCCGACATTATATTCATAATCCCTTTATTAACAAGTACTTACACTACATATATTCGGGGCGTATTTGGCAGTGGCCAGTATCGAACCCGGGACCTTTTAGCCTGGAGTCCGTTACTACAACCACTATGCTATCAAGGCCACACCAAGTGAGTTTTAGTAATAGCTATTGAAAATACAAAATTATTAACTCTATTCGTTGCTAACTTTTTTCTAGTAATTCTTACAGATTTTCTTGTAACCGACTAAGATTACTAAAAATTTTTTAGTAATTACAAGGATCACTAAAGTTTTTTTAGTAGATCGACACTTTTTTTATTACAGTGCAGAAAGCAAAACTGAAGAAAATTTTAGACCTACTAGGCACGTCACTAAATCTGCTACACATACACATTGCTTTAGAAAATTACTTTGGAAAATAGAATTACATGTATTAGCATTGATGGCAGGGATGCATAACAACACATTATATAAGGAAAAATTAATTGGTTAATATGTAACTGTATTTTATTTTAAACATTCCAAGATTCCATACAACTAAATGATGAACATGCTCGTAGATATACTTTTCTTAATTCGTTTCTTAAAATTATCATTCATAACCAAATATTTGGTGCCAATACAGATTTGCGATTTATAAGGATAAAAATAATCTCATTAATCTAACTTTAGTATTTACTTTTGACCAATCTTTTTTAGCACTTTCCAACAAAGTTGAAAAGTGCTTATGCATTCGGTTTGTCTGGCCGTCTGTCCGTCTGGCCGGATGGCCGTCTGTCTGCGCTCTAACTCCCGTAAATATACTCGGAATGCTATGAAATTTTTATACGTTATTGAGGTTTACCCTAGCACGAACACTATTGAAAATGAAGTTTCTACCATGATTAGTTTAGCTACAGGGCGAATCAAAATTTTGCCATTACATTACGGCCTATGGGGAAAAATCGTTAATATACTCGGATTGCCATGAAATCTTAAGGCGTTATTGAGGTTTACCCTAGCACGAACCCTACTGAAAATGAAGTATCTACCATGATTAGTTTATCTACAGAGAGAATCAAAAGCTCACCAACGTTACTGAATATGAGCGTAAATTATTTAAACGTGGTTCTTAAATAAGCTATGCATTTTTACGCTGAGCTGCATTCAATTTACTGAGAAATGTTTGCAGAATATAGATAAAGGGATATACAGGACCACGCAAAGAATTCGGTACATGGACGCCTATGAATGATGATTTATGAGAATGTGATTTCAGTCGTTTTAAAAGTATTTTAGTTTACAATAAATTTTACCCTAATTTTGACGGGTAATAAAGGTACAATGTAAACTACAGGGCTACACAAAAGTATTCAAGTATGTTTCCATCTAATAGTACGAATTGCTGAAAAAGAAATTTCAAGTTACTGGGTATTTTCTTGCTAAAATAAATTTTCCCATTATATCAACTGACATATGAAATACAGGGCTGTTCAAAAGTACTGGAATACATATTTGGGTATATTTGACTTTGCACTATTATTTCCCTAAATTACAAAGCTTTGTTAAAGATTTCATTAAGTGTTGGAAAGTGCTTCATAATCTATGCTTAACGCATGATTTTTCTTACTTGTTTAAAATTGACCTGAATATGAATAACTGTTGTTTATTGCAAAATCGTCTGAATATAATTCGTGTATCGACTGCTATGTACAAAGACATTATCTAATGTTTTAAAATCACATTAAAAACTTTTCCCTTCATTGGAAAATGTTTGCCTAAAATCATTTCATTCTGATATTTTTTCCATTTTTTCAAAAAATTTTTATAATTAGACATTCATAGGGCAAATGATTTATACATTTTAAAACGTACAACTATAAAAATATTTCTATACTTGTTGCATATATTATTCTAACAGTAACAATTTTTTTTTTTTTTTTTTTTTTTTGACTGAGAAGTTCTCCAAATACTTTAGCGAAACATGTGTGTGTAAAACACAAGATTTCCAATAAAAGTGCAAAATATATGCTAAAAAATAAATTCCATCCAAAAAAGAATCAAAGCACTATGGATTCGTGACTTAATCTAGAAAAGCCATCACGCTATAAAAGTGCCAGAAACTTTTTCAAAAAATGCATTTACCCTACATAAGATAGCCAAGATTTCAAAATACCGTAAGTACAGTTTTAACAATTGTAGTGTAAATATTTCATTCACATTATTTAAAAAAATAGTTGTCATCTGTTTTTTCGGTGTAATTATTGTTTTGTTTCGTGTGAATTTTAATTTATTTTTTTAAAGTGGCCAATTAAAACAAATTAAATTCTTATTTTTTCTTTAATTGTAAAGAGTAAAAAATTACATCTAAATTAAAGTCAAATAATATATCATTTTAATAAAACTTGCGTTGTAAAAATTCCTACGAAAGTAAATTCGAAATTCCTACTCAAAGGTAGCAAATGTGGTGCGTTCGTATTATAATGAAGTTTTAAATATATTCAGTTATTGTATATATACAGGGTGTTTCGCTACCAGACCGACAAACTTTGAGAAATAATAGTAGACATGAAGACAAACATTATTAAATAGGAAACCATGGGCGCAAACGTCTTCTGTAGGAGCTAGGAGCCATTAAAGTTTACGACCCAAAACTTCAAACGATGATAAAAAACGGAAAACAGGATCATTCGTTTGCGGTTTTCACTAAAATCATTCTTTATATCACGAGATTCTTTATATTAACGATTTTTAAAGATTACGTTCAAACATTGCCGATGGAGGGCGCTTTAGACTTTAGAGTAACAAGCAATTACTTTTTACCGTTATTTTGTGTATGGGGTTCAAATTATTCTAAAGTTTAGACTTTAACGTAAATTTTCAGTCCAAAATCGGAAACATTGGGATCGAGTAACTAGCGAAAATTGAACTGTGAACAGAGGGGGAGATTTTAAACGTTCATAAATATTGGACAAACTAATCAATTTTGTTGCGGTTTGCGTGTAAGTCATTCCTTTGGTAATTATTTTATTCAAAATGACGTTCAGTTTTGGTGTCCTCTTTTTTGAAAGAGGGCGCTTCCGACACATCTCTGACATTACAATGGCATTACTCCTGGGTGTTTTACTACCACACCAAGATACTTTCAGGAAGTGTTAGCGATACAAAGACGACTCGGAATCACATAGGAATGTAACTTTGGAAATGCGTTTTTTGCGAGTTATGCTTAAAGGAAGCAGAGAAAAGATAACAGAAACAGCAGAGAAAGAGCAACATGTTAATGTGACAGAAAACAGTTTATTTAAATGTGTTACTACAAAAGGTGTTCGCAATTACGACCAGAAGTAGTCCGGCATGCTTGACAGCGGCGTCGCGTGGAATTCCTCACGCTTTGAAAGATTCCTGGCATCTCTGATATTTTTCTGGCATATACAAAAATACCAGCTGCGAGGTCTTCAATTGATGGTACGGGAGTCTCATACACCCAATTTTCTCATACACCCACTGATACGAAATTATTCTATTCTATTAATTATTCTCGATCAACAGTTCTAATATTGTGGTTCAGTGTAATTTAAATCTAGATCAATCACAAATCTTGGACGAAACAAACACGTTTAATAAAAGAAAACATAAAATAAAAGTTTGAGAAATATTCGACATTCTATTACATCTAAGAATCTAATATCAACAACAAGATTATTTCATTTCAGTTTATAAAAAAGTCTATACTTTAAAGAACGTCCAAGCTGGCTAAATACGATGCTCGCTAATTAGCCGGAACATCCCGCCCGGCGTTGGACGACTGTCCAACATCATCATAAATAGGCAATGGAACAACTCCTGTGATGTTCCTACGTAGTATACCTGTGGAGGTCTTGAGATCAACGACGCGGACATGTCCATCGTCTCCTTTGTAGGTCTTCAAAACTCTTGCTAACCTCCAGTTGTTGAACTCTTCGTTTCTATCTTTCAGTAACACGAGTTGACCATCTTGAAGATTTTGCGAGGTCTTTTTCCATTTACTTCGAACTTGAAACTCATTTAAGTATTCTCGGTTCCAGCGTCTCCAGAACTGCTCTTTTATTCGTTGAACTAAGGTCCATCTAGAAGAAAAAGGCAAAGAATCTAAAACCTCATTATTATCAGGAATATTTAGAAGAGGACCTCCAGTAAGGAAGTGACCAGGAGTCAATGGCTCTAAATCGTTAATATCTGTAGATAATGAAGTTAATGGTCTTGAGTTCATGACGGCTTCAATTTGGGTTACAAGTGTTGTCAACTCTTCAAAATTTAAGACAGAGGATTTAGTTATTTTCAAGAGTATTCTTTTCATAGCTTTAATATTCGATTCCCATAGTCCACCGAAATGTGGAGATGCAGGAGGTATGAAGTTCCATTTTATTCCCTCATCTGCAATAAATCTCTGAATTTCTTCCGAAGCACAAATTTGGTAGAAGGATTTTAAAAGAGCATAAGTACCCTTAAAATTGGTGGCATTATCACTCCATATAACAGAGGGTTTCGATCGTCGAGAAACAAATCTTCTTAAACAGGCTAAAAATGCTTCTGTGGTCAATTCTGAAACAATTTCCAGGTGTACTGCTTTAGTAGAAAAACATATGAATATAGCAATGTATGATTTTATTTTAATCTTTGATCGCTTCAAGTTAGGTTTTGTTATAATAGGACCAGCTAGATCTACACCTGTCTTCTCAAATGGTCTAGATGGTACAATTCTATCACGAGGTAAATTACCCATAATTTGTTGAATAGTTTGATGCTTGGACCGAATACATGTTATACACCTACTTATAATTTTTTTTACTTGGCTTTGACCAGATGGTATCCAATAAAACTGTCGTAATAATGATAGGGTTGTCTGAGTACCCGAATGCAGGAATTTTCTATGAAAATGTTGAATCAAGAGTTCAGTGAAATAATGAGACTTTGGTAAAATTAACTGATGTTTTTGTGATTCCGCTAAATTCGAAAATTTCAATCTTCCGCCGACCCTCAACAGCTCATCTGCATCTAAAAATACGTTTAAACTTAAGAGTTTACTGTTGTTTGGGAGAGGACGTTTTCCCTTTAAACACTGGATTTCAGTTTGAAATGCAGAATTTTGCACAATCTTTATCAATCTCTTGGTTGCATTTTGTAACTCAGAAGTATCTAAATAATTATATTTTCTACTTCCTGTTTCTAAATTACAGTTATTCAAAAATCTTAAACAATATGCAGTAACTCTTATTAATTTCATAAAAGACGAGTATCGATTAATTAAATCAATGTTTGCTTGATTTTTATCAACAACTGTTGATTTTACAGTAGCATTTTTCTTTAGTTCTAACTCATCTTTAGTTTTAGCAATGTCTAATGTATCAAATGAACTAGCCAATTTTGGCCAAAGAGATTTGTCTTGCTTTAACCATTGGGGACCTTCCCACCAAAGATGGCTATTTTTCAACTCTGGAACTTTCAAGCCTCTAGTAACAAAATCGGCAGGATTATCTTGTCCAGGACAGTGAAACCAATTTGATGGATCACTAAGATTTCTGATTTCTTTTACTCTGTTTCTAACAAACATTTTGAATCTTTCTGACTCTCCCTTAATCCAATACAATGTAATAGTTGAGTCAGTCCAAAAGTAGCAACTTACGGGAAAAACTAATTCTTTAGCAATTTTATGACAAAGTCTAGTAGACAAAATGGCTCCTAAAAGTTCAAGACGAGGTATAGAAACAGTTTTTAAAGGGGCAACTCTACTTTTTGCTGCTACAAAACTGGTAACTATGCTCTTGTTCTTTAAAACTGCTCTAAGATATACTACTGTACCATATGCCTTTTTTGGGGCATCTGAAAAACTATGTAATTCAAAACAATCAACTTCATCAGGAGCTATATCAGACAAATAATATCTGGGGATGCTAATACTATTCAGTTCCTTTATTTCTTCAAACCATGCATTCCATAAATTGTCCAAATGCTTTGGTAAATTCTCATCCCAATCGAGGCCTAAACACCAAACTTCTTGAATTAAGCATTTGATTCTAATAGTATAGGGGCTAAGAAAGCCAATTGGGTCGAAAATACGACCAACAGTTTGCAATAAATAGCGTTTAGTATTAAGTCTCTTCGAGAGGAAATTTTCCATATTATGAATTTCAAATGACAATGTATCATTATCTGGGTCCCAAGAAACCCCTAAAACTTTTGAATTCACCAAGTGCTGATTACTAAGATTAAAATTATCAGTTGCGTCATCAGTATGCAAACCATATTGTTCCCATTTTTGACGTAATTCATACGAATTAGTTTTCCATTTTCTAAATATCATTGAAGCTTCTTGGAAGATTTCATAAGCTTCCTTACTAATTTTAAAAGCTGATTCAACATTTGGTTGACTGCTGATAAAGTCATCAACATATAAGGATGAATTTAAAATATCAAAAGATTCAGGAAATGCTTCTACATACTTTCGTAGGTGATGCTTGATAGTAGCTGCAAGAAGGAAGGGGCTTGACTTCACACCGAAAAGTACTCTCTTGAGTCTAAATATTTTAAATTCCTTACCTGGATCTTCAACCCATGGCTCATCATCCCAAAAAAATCTTGTGAAGTCCCTGTCTGCTTCATCAATTTCGATCTGCAAAAAAGCTTTCTGAATGTCTGCGGTAACTGCTATTGGAAAGTTTCTAAATTTGATTAAAAGACTGAACAGATCGGGGATAAGATTTAAACCAGTATATAAACAGTCATTTAGTGATAATTCACCTTTAGAATGGGCGCTTGCATCAAACACAATTCTAAGTTTAGTTGTGGACTTATCTTCTCGAATCACTGCTCTATGGGGCAAGTAAAATGTATTTACATCAGATGAGTTTTCAACAGGTTCGATGATATTCTCTGCTAAATAACTGTCCAGAACAGATTTATATTCTGAGAATAACAAAGGATCGTTTCTAAAGTTTGTTCTCAACTTCAAAAATCGTCGATGCGCCACTTCGCGATTGTTATTGAGGGACATTTTTAAATTTTTCTTCCATGGAAATTTTACCTTGTACCGATTATCTTTAAAAACAATACTAGACTCGAAGTCAGATATGACGTCATTATCTACATTAGAAATAGCTTGAGTTTCGGATTCAATTCCTAAGCTTTCCAGTTGCCAAAATTCTCTAATTTGTTCAGATAAATCCTTTTCTTCAACTATAATTTTCATGCTAAATAATTCATTGGCTGACCCCATATAACCCTGCAAACACCAGCCAAAAAGAGTTTCAGTAGCTACGAGATTATCCTTTAGTCGTTTAATTCTACCAGTTACAACATTATAATAATTATCGGTACCTATTAAAACTGCAATTTGTTGATTACTATATTCATGACTGTCAGCTAGTTGTAGACCTTTCAGTTTATTATATGATTTTCGAACGTATTTATCAGGAGTGGGTAAGCAAGCAGCTGAAATCTGATCTGTTTCAAGGGCTTCGATTTCAATGTTCAAAGAGGGTTGATCCCTATTTTCTAGTTTTACTTTTACAACATTATATGTTTTCTCAGTCGCCTTTTCGGCTCCAAAAGCATAAACTGATAAGGTTTCCTTTCTAATAACTGGCAATTTTAGCTTTTGTGAAATATCGCGAATTATAAATGTTCTCATACTGCCGTTATCTAATAAAATACGAACTGGTTCATTTTTATCAGTTTTCAAATCTTTTATTATTGCTGAACAAGTTTGTAAAAATATATTGCAATGGGTGTTTTCGTCTGGTACCTTACTAGTGGAAGTGTTATCACAATGAGAAATGGATACGACACTTTTATCAACATTTACATTTGAATGATTTTCTAATTGGAAACAAATAGCCCTACTATGTTTTTTACCGCAAATATCACACATTTTGGTTTCTCCACAGTCCTTGATTCTATGTTTACATTTTAAACACAAAAAGCATCTTCCTTGCTTTTTTAGTAATTCTTTTTTCTCAGCCAAGGTTAATGATTCACAGAATTCGCTATTATGCTCAACACTATTACAAAATATACATGAATTCTTGTTTACAGAAGCCATTAATTCAGCTGAAACATTATTTTGTTTATAACCTTTCGTAGTATATTGATATTTCGACTTAAATTTTGATTGTTTATCTGAAAATTTGGGTTTGTATTCATTCTTGTTATCATTAGAAAATGATTTTTTAGAATCTAAATCATGGATAGTTAATACCCTTTCTCTACTCTCAATTTCATTTTTAAGAAAACTCATAAGATTATCTATATTCCACATTTCACCATTCTTTAGATGTCTATTAAATTCTAATGTTAAATCTGGAGGTATTAACTTCAATAATATTGGGCAAAGCAACCCACTGTATGTATCAGATTTTACACCCAACGACTCTAAATTTCGAATTTGTACTAGACATTTATCATACAAACATCTTAAACCATAAGTGTCAGAAGAACTTTTCAAACATTTCATATTTAATAAATTATTTAGATGAGCGTGTACGAGTATATCATGTCTACCAAACCTTTCTTTCAAGAGCGATACAGCCGCCGCATAATTATTTTCTGTCAAACTAAATCCACTGATTGTGTTTGCAGCCGATCCTGCTACCAAACTTTTCAAATAGGTGAATTTCTCAACATCGGTAAGACTTGGATTTTTGTCTATAGCTGTTTCAAATTCATTCCAAAATTCCAGGAATTTATCTGGTTCACCAAAAAATCGACTTATTTGTAGTTTAGGCAGCTTTATTTTCTTGAATTCGGTAGAAACAGGACATGCCCGTACTGAATCAATATTATTAGCATTAACAACATTTGCATTTGTACTCAAACTTTTAATCTTGAAGTTTAATTTACATCTATACGATATCACTTTCTGATCGTATTCATCAATATTTAAAATTTCATTTTCAACATTTTTAGCATTTAATAAACTTAAAATGTTATTATCTAGTTGTTTAATAACATTAAATTTGGTATTTAATTTATAAAGTAATTCCTCAAAATATGTCACAGAATGTTCTGATTTCGAAAAATAATCATCAATATCTTCTATTAACTTATTTAAAAGATTTCGATGCGTGTCACGCATCTTTCTTTCCTTATTTTCATTCATTGTATAAAATAAAATACAACAAAAAGTCAACTCACCAATCTGTCATCAAAACGAAAGCATTTTTCTAATTGCGCAATAGCTTGAAATCCCGAATTCTTGCCGGTCCGATGCAACAATGTTACGAAATTATTCTATTCTATTAATTATTCTCGATCAACAGTTCTAATATTGTGGTTCAATGTAATTTAAATCTAGATCAATCACAAATCTTGGACGAAACAAACACGTTTAATAAAAGAAAACATAAAATAAAAGTTTGAGAAATATTCGACATTCTATTACATCTAAGAATCTAATATCAACAACAAGATTATTTCATTTCAGTTTATAAAAAAGTCTATACTTTAAAGAACGTCCAAGCTGGCTAAATACGATGCTCGCTAATTAGCCGGAACACCCACCCATGACCCCAACAGAAGAAGTCCTTACAAGATAGATCCGGCGATCGGGCAGGCCAATGAACCGGGCCACCACGACCTATCCACCACTGTCCATATGTTACTTTGAAATGTCGGCAAACGTCATTGGTAAAATGTGGAGGAACCTTATCGTGCTGTTCATCGTTCAAATACTCCATTTTGCTACCTTTAGAACCGGTTCGCGAATGATCACTTCAAAGTGATTGCTGCTCAGGCGCATTACCGTTTAGCGCCATCTACCCCAAGGAAAGAGCATCGCCATCTACCGTCGATGTCAAACTTGCTGGACTACTTCTGGTCGTAATTTCGAACACTTTTTCTAGTAAAACATTTAAATAAACTGTTTTCTGTCACATTAACGTGCCGCTCTTTCTCTGTTGTTTCTGTTACTTTTTTCTCTGCTGCTTTATACCGTAACTTGCAAAATTGGCATTCCCAACGTTACATTCCTATGTGATTCCGAGTCGTCTTTGTATCCCTAACACTTCCTAGAAGTATGTTAGTCTGATAGTTAAACACCCAGGAGTAATGCCATTGAAATATCAGAGATGTGTCGGAAGCGCCCTCTATCAAAAAATGAGGACACCAAAGCTGTACGTCATTTTGAATAAAATAATTACAAAGGGAATGACTTACACGCAAATCACAACAAAATTGATTTGTTTATCCAATATTTATAAGCGTTTAAAATCTTCCCCTCTGTTCACATTTCAAATTTCGCTAGTTACCTGATCCCAATGTTTCCGCTTTTGGACTTAAAATTTAAGTTAAAGTTTAAACTTTAGAATATCTTGAACCTCATGCACAAAATAATGGTAAAAAATAGTTGTTCGTTACTCTAAAGTATAAAGCGCCCTCTATCGACAATTTTTGAACGTAACCTTTAAAATTTTTTTCTAAAAAAATTGTGACATAAAGAATGATTTTAGTAAAAACCGCAAACGATTCGCCCTTTTTTTCCGTTTTTTATCATCGTTTGAAATTTTGGCCCTTAAATTTTAATGGCCCTTAGCTCCTACAGAAGACGCTTGAGCCCCATGGTTTCCGATTTAATAATGTTTGTCTTCATGTCTACTATCACCCCTCAAAGTTTGTCGGTCGGGTAGTGAAACACAGTGTATATGTATTGTAATATCTGTTGCATTCTGGAACAAATGCATGAAAAAAAAAAATTATTACGATTTTATTCATTAAAGGCAGACGCTAGGAAATATTATGTCTTCATCTGAAAAAAGGATGCAATCATCATGGCAATCTAGAAACATTACCTATCATGGGATATCTTTGAATTTTTTATGTATGATAGGATTAAATAGAATGAAGAAAATTTTTATAAATATATTTTTTTAAGTTTTGACACGATTTTCATAAATTTTAAAATGACTTGACAAAATTCTTCCGCAATTTTTTATATTTAATTTCAAGACATTTTTCTTGGTACTTTTGGTGCTGTAAAATGCATACAGACGAATAGACTAGATGACAACTATAGCTGCTACGTATTTATATAATTAACGACATTTACTAATAGGAAATGTCATTGTATTATATTATATTGCGTTACATTATGTTCTATGAGCATAATGCAATGCAATTTTTCTGAGTGCCAATGCAAATCAACTATGAACGTTAGATACATTATTTAAAATGCCAATCATACTATAGTAAATCTCAATGACAGGTATCAATTACAGTTCAATCCAACTATCTTAACGTAGGTTCGCGTTCGGACAGACAAACAGCCAAACGGACAGATAAACCGAATTCATGAATACTTTTCAACTATATTAGAATGTTTTAAAAAATCATGATAGCTATAAAATTCATTTTCAGCAATTTATACAAACAAACAGATCCATATTTGACTACTTTTGCATAACCTTGTATTCTGCCTGCTATTTCGATATACACGCAATATATTTGCTAAAATTTAATTCAGAATATATCATGCTTAAAACAACTGAAGTCACATTTTGAGAGAGTATTATTCACAAAAGGCCACGTAAACTTTTTTTTTTGTCAATAATTATTTGTAACTGTTCTACAAAGGTATTTTAGTACACTAAGCACTAACTAGTAAGTGTAACTACTAACTAGTAAGTACGAAGTATATACTAAGTATAGTTCAGTGTAAAAACACATAACCAACTTATAAACAAATTTTGAGCTGTTTCCTAACAAATTATTTTGTGTAATTCTATATAGGATCTACAATGTTTATACACAGAACGTATTACGAAAAAATTTAATTGAAAACTTATATCACAACTAAAATTGAACTTCCACCAATAATCATTATTATATAGTACTTCAAATACAGTATTGTGTCCCTGTAAATACTATGCACTTTTCTATTATACATGAATTAACTTACAGTAACTTACAGTAACAGTTATCTTACAAACGTATATATATTTTATCCTATGTTTAAACCTTTAAGAGACAAACCACTTCTATTCTTAAAATGGTGAAATGACAGATAGACACGAAGAATTAGAAATGAATTTAGTTCAAAATAGATAAAATCTTTTCTTCACATACTTGATGAAATTAACCGGATTATGGAATAAAAAGTAAAGTTTTCATTTCATAATTCTGATGTCAATGAGGTATTTTGCAATTAAAATTAAGTGGGATGTATTTTATCCCACCGCCTTTCGAGGGGTTAATAGTTTAATATAAATAAAATAGGCACCAAACGTTGTTTCATCCTATACAATTATGGAATGGAATACTTTTGTGTGACTCTGAAAATTTATAACAAGTATTCTTTCACCACATATTCTGTAGAATGCATATTTTAATGTACTTCATAAATGCATATTAATTTGATTATGTTCGGAAGGATGTAACACCATTAAAATACACTTTTTTTTCTCATTGGCCGTAATGAAAATGAATACTTTAGACAGTCGATAATTTTGATAGCTTACATCGTACCGTCATCAATCAAAGAATGGTCGAATTTTGTTCATATGTATTTGAGTGGGGAAAAAACAGCATAAATAATCACCCCATAGAGTTGATAGCTGAAATTCTAGAAATTCTTAAAACTAGATTAGCATATTAAAACGTAATTGGTGTACAAAGTCATATCTTGGTGGAAAACACCCAAAAACGCGATTTTAGCGGTTGATTCGTAGGTTTACAATTGTGTTTTTCTGCACCCAAAGGTATGAAATCACGGATGACTTGGAGCAGGAAGACACAATAATAAAACTATGAGTCTACTGCAAAAATCGTGTTTTTAGGGATTTTCCACCAAGATATGACTAGGCATTCCGCTTCCATTTTAATCGAATCAAGTTTACACGAATTCTGGAATTTTATTCGTGAACTCGATGAGGAGATTGAATATGCTACCAAATCAAGGCCTATATGGAAGGAAAGATGATATGAGAGATGGATTTACTGACCAATAGTATTGCAGGAAATTACAGTGAACAGCCATTTAGAAAATTATATGGGAAATGGAACTGATAGTGCAGTTAAATTTTAGGAAGTCATTAAGTAATAATATGATTCACATCTTCTCTATACAAAGTAGCCAAATTCTGTCATCCTTTGCACTAGTTAGAGTACGTGGGTGCTTTTGAAACTACTGCAGTATAAGTTAAAAACTACTACAACGTTGTCTTATCATCTTATATATGAGCTCGAATTGAAACAATGAAATTTAAAAAAACATTTGTTGTTTCAACTGCGCGCCGAAAAATGTAACTTTTAAAGGCAGATAATTCTTTTGTAGAGTTAGTAGCTTTATCTTAATGCGGACTTTTTATATCTTTATCGGAATCGTCTAAAAAGTTTTGCTTGCAAACAAGAAAAGCTTCGACATTATTTTTATAAACTTTTTATAAAATTTAAAATATTAAAAAAATACTTTTTAAAAATTTTCTTTCTATTTCGTAATTGATTTTTTTTAAATCAAGCAATTTTGTGTATGAAATTACTTTGAACTTATTTCACGTCATTTCTTTTAAAAAAATAATTAAAGTTAGGTGTAATATCTGCAAACAATCTTTTATGATTTCTGTTTATTGATAATATATGAAGGCGCTTTTGAAAAACAAATTTTTCAAGATCATTTTTAATAATAAAAGGCTGTTGTGAAAGAAGAGAAATGTGGGAGACACTATTTATAATCTATTTTCTATGAAAATCGGAACAAAAGATATGGACGTAAAACAAATTCATTTAGTTGTCTTAAAGAATAAAAAAGTTGATTTATACATTTCCTTGATGTAAACATTCTATTTTAAAATAAAACATACCTTTTGTTATACAATAAAAAACTGTAATAATTTGTGTAATGTCTCTTTAACAATGAATGCACGGAATGTTACTAGAAAATAAAACTAATTTTTTGCCGTTTGCAGTTGAAAGAGAATAACATTTAATTAAATTTTTAAAATTCATTTTTGTTTAATAAAGTGTTTAACGCTCTTTCCATTCCATAGTCATTATTAAAAAACCTGATATAGCTTAGAAAAATTAACTAAAGAATGATGGCAAGTCTTTGAAACATTTGTTAAAGAAAGCATAAAGTACTTTGCATATACATTTTACTCAATATTCTTATTATAAAAAAGTGTACTGAACGAAGAAAAATATAAGCATCTATGAAAAATATAAGAAAATGGGTGAATATACTCTAAGCAATGTGAGCATTGGTAAATATTGAAAGCAAATTCTTTTATTAAAGAAATGTGACCACCCCCTCCCCCTCTTAAAAAAAACTCATTAATTATTTAATCCCTAAATTCTCCATAATTCTCCATATTGTAAATTGTATCCATTACTTAATTCTCCATATTGTAAAAAGAAAAAAATTAAATATTAGCCATACTGCGGAAATTCGTGTCTTTTTTCAAGTCATGTTATAAACTTAAGCTCAAGTCATCATATCTAGAACAAACTTTACCAAACTCTGAAAACTTTGATGCAGACAATTAATTTTTCAACATACTTGTTTTTAAGGTAAATCATAACTTGATATAACAAATACTAAGTCAACAGACTAGTTTAGAAATTCTGAAATGAATAAGTGAGCCAAATTCTCAAATCTTCTTCAATACAAATATTTAAATTTCGCTCTTTGGGTAAACAGTACTTTAGCATAGATACTGGTAATGAATTCGGTGAATTGCTTTAGCTCTTTGGGTTAACAGTACTTTAGCATAGCTCATTGCAATGAATTCTGTCAATTGCTTTATAAATTATGATGTTCGGTATTTTTTTATTTTCTTTCCAAACAGACTTTAAAGCAAGCATCTTTTTAAACATAATTTTTTTAAAAAAGGAAAAAAACCTATTTAGTGACATAAGTTGGAATTTTGGACTAGAATATTCATATATTCAAGTAATCAATGTATGAAAAAAAATTGTAATTTTTATATTTTCCTTAATGAATTTCGATAAAATATATTTTATGAAATTAACTGTAGTTTTATTATGTATAATGTATAAGTGTTTCTAAAAGTTTTTTAGTTTCTCCTGCAGGACGAGGGAGGTTAAGTTAAAAAACTTCCAAAAATGTTGTTTAACCTTCCTACTTATGACTTTCATTTTAACATTAAAATATAGAAACTATTATTTGGTATTTAAAATTGCAACCATTTAAAGGCCAGGAGACTCTTTAGGATTCCTTGGTCTAGAGCTAGTTGGATTATTCCTAATGCTAATATTGATTTCTTCTCTGTAATTAACTAAAAAGTTATGTTTCCAAACAAGAAATTTTTCGATATATTTTTTATGAACTTATAATAAAATTTAAAATAAAAAAATATTTTTTATAAAATTCTTTCTGTTTCATAGTTTATTTATTTATTTATCTATAGTATTCATAATTATAAAATTACATCCATGTTATTTTAAATCATTAAAAAAACAAAAAAAAAAAAAAAAAAACTAAAAATGCCTGTAATATCGCCAAGAAAACTTCTTTGATTCCTGTTTATTGATAAAGTATGAAGATGCTTTTGAAATACGAATTTTTCAAGATCATTTTTATTAATAAAAAGTTGTTATGAAAGAAGAGAAATGAAGACATTATTTATTATCTTTTTCTAGGAAATTCGGAACAAAAGATATGAATGTAAAATAAATTCATTTAGTTGTTTTGAAGAAAAAAATGTTGATTTATATATTTCTTTGACATAAACGTGCTATTTTAGAAAAAACAAGTCTTTTGTAAAAAAAAAAAAAAAAAAAAAAAAAAAAAAAAAATAGAACCGTATTAATTTGAGTGATGTTGCTGTTTAACAATGAATGCACGGAATGTTATTAGAAAATGAAATCAATTTTTGTGCCATTAGCTGCTGCAGATAGAGTAAAATTTAAATTGTTAAAGTACTTTTTTGTATAATAAATATTTAATACTCATTCCATTCAATTTAATTATTATAATGCCTGATATAGTTTAGAAAATTTAATTTAAGAATGAAGTCGAGTCTCTGAAATACCTTTTATTTTCCACTTGTTAATGATTAATTAAAGTACTTCAAGTACATATTTTGTAGCAGGTAGCCTAATGGTCATAGCAGCGAACTCCAGACTGGAAGGTCTCGAGTTCGATACTCGACAAAACCAAAGACCAACCGAGTGTACGCACTCGTTAAATAAAGGTGTTCTGAAAGCCCTGTGGTCGGTGTTAGCAGTTACCATGGGTGTTGATCTCTGAAAAAAAACCTTCCCTCCTCTTCAGAGACATGTCAAAATTGAAAAGGTGGCGATATTTGGTACTGCCATCTATAGGGTCTTTACCGAACATCCTCTCATGCAGAAGTCAGATTTCCAGCCCCCTGGGTACACTCCAATGGAAGCTCCAGCATCCTGATATCCTTAGGGCACACGTCAACAACAAAATTCACATTTTACACAAATTTATTCTTATTATAAAAATTATTGTGAAGGAAGAAAAATATGGTCATCTATGAAAAATAGAAAAAAAATCGGTTAATATATTCTAAGAAATTTAAGCATAGGAATATATTTTAAGCAAATTCGTTTATAGGTTTTAAAGAATGGTTTCCAAAAATAAATAAATAAATAACCTCGCTAATTTATTTCTTTTCTGATTTTTTTTTTTTTTTTCAAATTGTAAAAGGAAAAAAAATATTAACTAATTGGCTGAAATTATTGTGTATTTTATGTTTATGTTACAAACTCAAGCGCAAGTCTTGATATTTCGAACAAACTAAATTTGGCGATATATTTGTTTTTTAAGGCAAATCATAAACTAAAATAATAAATATTAAGTCATTCGACTAGTTTTGAAATTCTGCTATCATTAAGTGAACATAATTCTGAAATTTTCTACAATAAAAAATATTTAATATTCAACGAATATTTGGCTCTTTATATAAATTGTATTTTAGTGTACCAAATAGTGATGAATTTAGTCAATTGCTTTAGAAATTATTGAGCCCGGAATAAAAAAAGACTGCAATGCTAGCAGTTTTTTAAACATAAAAAAAAAGCTATTTGATGGGATAAAGTATAATTTTTGATTACAATGTTTGTATCATGTAGAAATCAATTTATTCAAAAGAATAAAAAGAAAACTAAAGAATATACATATATACATATATATAATGTAATTCTTAATTGCTTCTTCAATTTATTTCGAAAAGTCATATTTTATGAAATTAATTTTAGGGTCACGCTGTACAAACAGAAATTTTTTACAATTTATCGTTATTAAAATTTTTCAAATTTCTCTACATAGATGTTATTTTCAAGATAGTTTTCGATAAATTAAAATATATTTTAGCAGAAGAGAAATACATATAGCATATTACAGAAGGAATGAAAAAGGTTCCTCATCTGGAAAGCACAATCAAAGTTAAAATTATGTAATACAATTCCAACAAAGGTTTCCTTTTCTTTTATAATTCTACCTGGTGAGAAACGTTGTAAAAAAATTGCAAGTAAAATCATATTATTTTGTTCCACTGTATAGTATCAATACATTATTCCACAAAACCTTTTTTTTTTCTTTGCAACGTGAACTTTGCAGCATAACTAATTTTTAAAAAATCATATTATGATTGCATAATAAATACTTAGAACACGCTCTATCACTGTCAAGTTTATGTTTTAATTTTTAAAAGTAATGATAGAAATTCTAGGTGTTCCGCTGCTATCACAATATATCAACAATAGTGAGTAAGACAGGGAGATAAACATATTGAATCCATTATCATTTTTCAACAATGTGGGAAAGTCAGTCATTTCGCTCAATTGGATATGTTCAATTCGAATGGTGGAAAGTGTTAAATGAACCACAGATAAAATCAATTTTACACATACACAAGTGAAAAAAAATCCCGGTCCCTCGTTTAATTATAGATATTGTGGTTATTTATGTATGTTTCCGTATTTTTTGAAGGTATGTAATCTATTAATTTTAATTGAACATAAATATAATACATCTTTATTAAATTAATAAACAAATATATTTTTATGATGATGTTAATAATTAAGTCAACATATATTCGCGACTTAATAAAATACATAATAAAATTCATAAATACATAATAAAATACATAATTTTGTACTGCATTAATCATGCAGCAGAAAAAAAAACCACATCTATTATTATTACAAGCGCTTGAATGTCATTTATTTATACTTCCACATTCAGAAGAAACTAAGTGGAAATGTTCCAAAAACGCTTCATTTATATCTATTTCGAAGTATAAGAAAAAAGTATCATATTTATTTGCATATGCAATTTTTTATACCATTGTACTAATAAATATCTCACCAGATACAAGTCATAAATGATTTATCTCTACGTAAAGTACATCAATCGATATCATGAATATTTCATTTGTTTTAGATAGCAAATAGCTACATCATGAATATATAGCGATTATTATGAACATTAATGCAAAATAAGAAAGGATTTAAGATAATAGAATTCGAATAAATGAAGGGGGATGCGAAAAGAGCAAATTTCCATATTCCACGGATTTTTACTCCGCATTTTGTTTGTGTTTACATTAAATTTCACTCGCAAAATGTATGACATAAAATATTTTATATCTGTGAGTTTATTAAAAAGATTTTACATAATTTGATACGGATATTTCTACTTAGAGTAGCGTATGGGACACTGAAATGCTGAGTGTCTCGTATTATTTTTCGCTTTAATATGATTTAATAAGAAATAATTTTTGATTTTTCATAGTTAGTTTCAAATAATTCAAAGGAGAATTTTAATGCATCATAACTTACTGAATCATTTTGGATTTGTTTGCAGTAATTGAAGTAAAATTATGCAAGAAAATATTTGTCCATTTATAAAGTTATTGAATTATTTATATACGTACATATGGTAATAAAGAAACAAATATATTTATTTGCAAGAAATAAATTTTAATAACTCCGAAGAAAAAAAAGTTTATTCAATGCTGAATTTATTTTTTTTAGACATCTCAAATTTTAAATTCATATGTATTATCTAACATTGTTTAGTCAAAAATAAAAAAATTACGTCGCGATAAAAACACTTGTTTCGAGATTTTATTATTATTATTACTTATCGTAACATGGGGTGAATCGGAACACTGTTGAACTTTAATGTGCAAAAAAAGCAACTACTGATTTTTTCATAGAAACTTATGTCTTGCTTTGATCTATTTGATTTATTATTTTTATTTTTTTTATTTATTTTTGAACCAAAACGAAAACATTTTTACAGTTTGTTTATATATACTTAATTTTTTTAATGGTGTTCTGATTCACCCCGCAGGTAGGGCTGAATCGGAATAAATGTTATGATCTTTATTTGTTTCAATTCAAGCGTTAACAGGATTAATAAAAACAGGCAATAATAATAAAAGAGGAATAGGAACAAGTAGTTATTATCAATCTAATCCTTTATTTTACAAGCAAAGATATGACTTTTAAAAAATTAGAAAAAACTTTGAACCAAAAAAAACTAGAATTTATTATAACAAAATGCATTTGAATAGAGAAAGGTGAAATTTAGTAGAAATTTAGCCATGTTCTAAGTTATTGTTTACTTTAGTCGTTGGGTAGGTGAATCCACAGAGTACGGACCAGAGAATCAACTTTCATACACTGTAATGGCAACTTGTTTAACATGGGATTACGCATAGACAGTAGCGACACGAGCGAACCACTCTGAAACTACGATCATAACATAAGAGAGGTTGCTAATTCGGCGAAACATCGCTTCCTTGGCGACAAATGATAAGGAAAAAAAATACAGCGACGGCTTGCTGCTTCTTGTTTTGAAATTTATGAAAAAATTATGAAATAACTTTGACGTATTCGTCTTGCAAACAATGCATGTGTCTCTTCGTAACATAACGATCTAATAATTTAAACTTGAAAATTCAAGAATAATAACAGTAATAATTACGAATCAATATAAGCGCGGAAATCTAAGAACAAATAGCATAAGCACATGTGCAAAGATAATCAAATCAGCATTCAGCAAGAAGCGCCAGGCAGAATAAGGTTACAGTTAAACAAAAATCACGAGGATAAAAATCGCCAACGCGATGGTTTAGTTTTTAAGTGATCCACTGATGGCGCTTTTTTCAAGCCGAGTTGAGGCTCTGTTACTACTCTGTGGGTGAATCCATTGGGTGGCCTCAATCACTGCATGTATTAATACGATTTACTAGTACGACCTCATCCTCAGCCCTTAGTACTTATTTGCACTGCTCTCTTTTTTAATTTATTTTCCATTTTGAGATTTTTTTTTATGTTTTGGTTGTTAGAATTTATTTCTCAACAATTTTATGTAGTAACTTGTCATTTTTAATTTCGTTTATTGTACGTTTCACATCTGTTGGTTTGGGGATTGACATTTTGTTTAACCAGGTAATTTCCTAGCATCATTAAACTCTCCAAAAAATTAGAACAAACAAAATATTGTTATAATACAGATTTATACATATGTTTCCAGATATGACATGAAACTATTACTGTACAGAAAAATAAACCATGTCAATAAATGTGTTCCGATTCACCCCGTAAATCTGAAACCTGTGATGTCATAAGAAATCTTTAAGTTTTTCATCATATAATTTACAAATACGTGGAATCCGATACAGCATATCGTTTACAGGTTTCTCATTAATTGAAATACCCTGCACTTAGGTTTAGAATATGAAATATACTGGAGTTACATACAATGATTTGAAGACATTGAAAATAAGAGGTTTTGAGAATCCGATTGCCGTTTCTATATATGTGTATACACAGACACACACACACATATATATATATATATGTAAATATATATTCCACTATAAAGTGCGTTATACTAGGTCCGATGTGGCAAAACTGAATTTTCTAACTCTATCTCTTTCTCTCTTTTCTAACTCTCTTTATTCATTCTAATATTACCTTCTTGTGAAAAAATTTACAACTAAAAATATCTTCACCGATATTTATAATGAATTTTTTTGTATGACCGGGAAGTTTCATTCCTCTTCACCCCGTTGTTCCAATTCACCCCGTTTTACGGTACCCATCATACCTGGTTGTGGTTATGACGGCATATTACCAACGCTTGGGATATAGGCGCTAATGGGTGGGATACCCTCCATGGGGGTCTTTCTTAGGGATTCTAACCAGTATTTACGCAATGAAGTTCCAATTTTCGAAGAAAACCACGGAAAACTCCGAACGGTTAGGTCGACGGTCGGAATTGGGATCGAACCCAGCACTGACCGTCTACCAGTTTCAAGGGCAAAACCTCGCGGCCACTCCCATTACACCTGACATAGGGTAAATCTTGCAATTGTTTTGAAAATCGAAAAAAAAATTTAACAGATTTATACGTTTCAGATACTGGAGATTCCGGAAAACATAGTTTTAGTAAAAAAATACCGTCCATTTGTACGTCTATGTGTCTGTAAACGCTCTATCTCCTGAACAAATAAAGATTGAGATTTAAAACTTTGTATGTACTTGTATATGAGAAGAGGACAAAGCCTATTTAATATCAGTAATCTCGATAATCCGGAACTATTTTTCTCGGACTCTCGAAAACTTTATTCTCATGAAAAGTAAACAATTTTTTTTATTTTAAGCAAAACACATAAATGGACATAGAATTTCAAAAATTTTGCATAAAAATTTAAGTCAATAAGATAATTAGTTGCTGAGATATTTGTGATCCTGTTTTTCACATTCTTCGATTTTTCATGACCGTATATTTCATTCAAATTTCACTTCAAAGATATATTTTAATTGGAAATGAAACGCTTAATCTGTCGAAGTAAACTGTTAGATAATATTATTATTATTGTTGGAGTTATAAGGATGTTTCTTTTACTAGTTCAGTACTAGTAATTTGGCGCTTTAAATAATGTGTCGAAATTGGTTCATCAGCCATTCATTTATAGAGCATTAATATGAATATTAAGAATAATTAAATATGCGTTTAAATTTTGTGTTGGAATTGCAATGCATTTTATAAATAGTTTTCACATGTTTTATTTTCATATGTTATAGTATGCACATCCATGATGGATAAGTATTACGGTGTCCCCCAACGACTGTATATTATTAGTAATAGCAGTTTTTTGCTTTTTAAAATCAAAACTCTAGCCTTGAAAACTTATGCGAAGGCATATCTTGCATTTAATTCTCAATTACTCGGGAAAACCATTCCAGCAAATATCAACAGTATCAACAGTCCTGCAACTGTTCAAATGGTAATTTTATAAGTAGTGTTTATACAAAAAAAATAAGAAATAAACATAATACGAGATAGTTAAAATGAATAGGAAAACGAAATATTGTCACATTTTTAGTATATGAATCTGACATAAATGTAAATAAAATGCAATTTAGATGAAAAAAGGTTAAGTAACCATGCTAAGGTTTAATGAATTTTTATAGCTTTTTAATAATTTATGTTCTGAAAAAAAAGATTAGTAGTAGATATTTTACTTTTCTGTAAATTATTTTAAAATATACACCTTATTTGAAAAGAAAAACTACAAAATGACTACTTTTCATGCCTAAGCTAACCAAAATGACCACCATAATTAAACGAACAAATTACATTGACTCAGTATGTATATTTAATCAACAGTAGCTAATTAAAGTACCATATATTAATAATATACAACATGTTTTGCATTATTTTAAGTAAAGTTTAAAAAGAAACAGTAATAAGTATTAATATAACAAAAGGTGGTAAAAATTTTCTCGAACATATTGAGACTGCAAATGCTAAGAGAAAGCATTTTTCTGCAGAGCTTATTGCCCATCCTGCCTTCTTCCTTTGACATAAAATACTTTTGAATAGTAGCTTTTATGAACATTGAATAAAAAATTATTTTAGGACAAATTTGCCGACTGGACATTTTGCCCGATCTCTTTGTGGCTACATTGCTCAGAATGATGCAATTACAAATATTACGGATCAATTAGAAATATAGCAGATTTTGATTTGTATTCCCAACATACCATAAAAATCGTAATTTAGAAAGTTTTTTTTTTATGAAGCTTTTTGCTCATTTCATATTACTTATTAAAAATTATTAAAAATTTTAGAGTTTTTTTTTTATAATTTCGATTTTTTTACCAACAGTTCTTTACATGAGACATCCTGAAAAAATAACACCACGTTAAGGTTCTACAATTTTTTCCTGATTAGTTTTACCTTTTATTTTTAAACAATTATAGAGGTTTTCTTAACCATTTATATTTGGAGTTATTACCCACATAGTTGGAAAATAACGCCGTTAGAACAAAACTATACAATGTTTTTGATCAAATTTTGAAATTTTAGAAATTTCTTAGAACGAATTTACATATTTTATGTACCTATCATAAGAAATAATTAAGGCTCTATATTGAATAATTCAATAGAAATAATAATTAAAAAAATTTTAGAATGTTTTTTTTATAATTTCGATTTTTTACCAACAGTTCTTTACATGAGATATCTTGAAAAAATAACACCACGTTAAGGTTCTACAAATTTTTCCTGATTAGTTTTACATTTTATTTTTAAACAATTATAGAGGCTTTTTTAACCATTTCTCTTTATCCTTTTTGGTTTTCAACAATGACAACAATTTTCTCTCAAACATAAAATATAAAAAAACTGAATGAAAATCTTATGCAGTTACAAAATTAGAAAGAACCATTGTTGTTCAGAAATTGCCATTTAGAAAGTTTTTTGAACGATTTTTGTAAAATTCCACCCATTTTAAATTTTGAATTTTTAAATAAAATTTCACAGAGATCATTTATATCTAATACGTAACTTTCATGACAAATTTCACGTTTCTAGAATTTTCAGTAAGAAAAAAAATCGCATTTTTAGATCGTTCTTTTACTGCTGAGACACCTTATAAACGTAGTGGCATCGCCATAAAATATACCCTACAATATAGCCCCAAAGACTGTCACCATCATTTTGACAATACTAGTTTTGAAATAGATACGGTACTTCTAATGATTGTTATTTAGAATGCTTTTCGCCCATTTTCATCGTTTTTAAATTTCGATGTTTTGACGAAATTTTCTCAGAAGGCATTTATACTTTTTGAATAACTACTGTGCCGAATTGCAAATTTCTAGGTCCTTCAGTAATATAAAAGTCACATTTTTAAACATTTTTATATTTACACCTTCTTGAGGGTTTTGGCTCAGACATAAAATATAGATTTATTTTTTTCTAACCGATGACCAGGCCCCCACCTGTCGAGTTATCTCCGCTTTACGGGTTAGATACCTTGTATCGGGGCTGGTGACCACCTAATTGCCGCGCACCGGCAATAAACCTGATTTCTTCACTTCGCATACCATCATTTCTGCAGTACTTCTTTCTCGTTTGAGCATACTTTGCTTCGTTTGTTACTTAACGTTACATCCTGTTGTTTGAACAGCAAATGGCTACTCAAGTTGGTCTCGTAATTTAGAACCTCGATCAGATGACGAGTCCTTCACCTGGCAAAGCACCTCCAGAGATATAATTCACATAAAATATAGCTTATGCTGAAACAGGGGTTTTCACCAGAAGTTTGTTACTATTACTAGTTTCAGGAAGAACAATTATGACAACTTTTTACATTTTTTTTCTTCATTTTTTTCTATTTAAAAAAGTAACATTTTTAAGACGTAGGAAGTAACTTTGTTTCTTTAAGAGCATCTCTTTAGTGTTTAAATTCTCATGGCTATTTTTATTCTTAAATTAAAAGAGTAGTTATAACTACCCTATCAAAATTTAACAATCATAAAAGTTTGGAGCAATTAATGGGAAAATACCGGAAAATAATGGGAAATAATGACCACTGTATTTTCTCTTTATACTTCACTATGCATATTTGTTTTGGGTAAATGTGACCATTAGAACTTCAAACTGATAAATCCATTCATAAAAGTTTGTAGATTTTTTTTAAATTACTTTTATATATCAAAAATGCTATATATCTTTTTTTTAATTCATACATTTTACACAAAGAATATTTAAAATGAAAAATACATTATGAGGTCAATAGCTAAGTACAAAAAAAAAAAAAAAAAAAAAAAAAAAAAAAAAAAATACCGTCGAAAATTTTCTCTAATATGGAGATGGTCAAAATTAGCCCCTTGTCATAATTACCCAACCTGACCCTATTAAAATCAATTTTACCCCCTACAAAAAAAAAAAAAAAAAAAAAAAAAAAAAAAAAAAAAACGCGAACTTCACTTCTTTATAGCATTAGTATAGATTAGAAAATTAAAAACAGCCATAGTAATTTAAAGGAATTATAATTATCGTTTTGTAATATGTTTTAAATGTATTTTTAAGCTATACTAATGTTATAAAGAAGTGAAGTTTGTTTGTTTCTATGTGGGATATTAATCTCTGGAAGAACAATCCTATTTCAAAATTAATAGTATCAAAATAATGTTGTTAGTCCCCGTTAAACCCATTTGGGAACCCAAAATTCATAAGGCATGTTATAGTGATCTTTTAATTTAAAATATCAAGTTCAGAAACATGAGCTCCATTATTTCAAACAATGAAATAACAATTTGTTGCCGGCAAACAAACAGTCGAGTCAGGACTTTTTTTACCCATTTAAGGATTTACAACTGCTAAGATTTATTTGCAAATCAAATAATTTTAATTAAAATTGATCACTTTTATTTACTCAAGCATATTTACTTTAATTCCAAAATAATAACCTTTGATGTATTCTGTTGAGCTGGCTTAGATACAGACCAAATACTATATTCGTTTAACATTACTTGGGCAAATTGGTCTTCTAGATTCGTCCAAGATGAGTCAGTTACTAGAGTATTGGTGTCCTCAACCCAGATATCCCGAGTTCGAATTCTGGCACAGAATTTTTTCACACTCTTGGAAATTTACAACTGTTTTGATTTATTTTTCAATTAAATAAATGCGTTAAAAGTTAATCTAATGCACCATTTATGTTTAATTTATCCGGAAGTTCTCCATTTATATTTAATTTATCAAAATCATTAGTTATATTTATTTTACTTTATTTATTATCTTTATTTACAAACTTTTTATAGTTTTATTTTTCATTTTCTTAAAATTTGAAATAAAGTAATTTATTTATATTTTGTATTTTGCATGCAATATGGACATTTTGGGACCCAGGCGAAGTGTTTCATTTACGTTTCGAAAGGCCTCTACCCTATCTAAATCATCTTGATTTTCTAGTCCAAGCGTCTTGAGGGTTTTCCTGAATTTTGATAAAAAATCTTATAAAAATAATCTCAATTAGAATTTTTTTACCTGTTTCTTTCAATAATAAATTTCTTGCTCCTTTACTTGATATATATCTTGAAATACAATTCTGATACAATATTTTTGTCTATAACAGTTTAAAGTTATATTTGAAAAACGGAAAAATACGGTATAACCACTAAGAGGGCTATATGTGCGACAATCGGCCAGACATTTATAAAATTATAGTAACTATAAGTTATTTTAAGAAGGTTTTCATTAATATTATGCTTGAAAATATTTCTTTTAAAACACAAATCATTAAAAAATAGAAGTTAACGAGGGAAATCACACCAAACATTAGATAAATCCGTCAAGGTATCTGTATTAGTCTCTGAATTTTAAAAATACTTTTGACACTATCTTAATAATCGCAGGTCTGTTGAATATCAATATTTAAAAATCCATTTAAAGCTAAAAATAGGTTATATTTAATGTCCTCGCCACTACTCCAAAGGGAGTGAGTGCATGAGGAAAAAACTTTCTAAAAATGTGGCTTTTCAGTTTCTGTAGAGGCTATATATAATTTGTAATTGTAGATATTTATAAGCTATAAATTATCTCTAAGCACATTTCTTTAAAAATACAAAGTTTAAAAGGAGTGAAAATGCGCAAAAAAGCGTTTTAAGAAAGTCTCTGCACAATCTCAGGATTACCGAACTTTAAAAAAATATATATATTTCTGTCAAAATCACAGAGAACAGCTTTTACTGTATCACCGGCTATGTCTTCTGTCGTCACTATTATCTGTGGGTTGCAGATGTAAAATTTTTGAAATTTGGCTTTTTTGTGAAAGTGAGGGATCTATCATTTTGAAATTTGGCAGGAAATTTCTTTAAAAATGCAAATACTTCCTAAGAGAAATCGAAAAAAAAAATCAAATTTCAAAGAATGAAGTGAGTGAAGAGCATTCAAAAAATGTTCTAAAATGCGACTCCATTCACAAAAATTTAATCAATTTATAAAATAATGGTTTCAAATTTGTGGGGATAAACCTGCTCAAACATAAGCTGTCTTTCATGTTAATGTCATCACCTCCAGAGGATTGCAAGACCAAAAAATTTCAAAAATGCGAATTCTGTTATACTTAACGGTCTAAAAAATTTAAATAAGGCATGGCAGTTTCTTATAAAATAAAAATGCCCTGTAATAACAATTGAAAGTAAATTCGAAATGTAAAAGCAAGCAAAAGGCATTCAAGAAGCAAAAGGCGTAGCAAAATATGGCCTAACTTACGAACAGTATCAAAATTAAATTTAATGGTACCAAAATGTTGATGTTCATCCTAATCAAACACAGGCTGTATCGTTTTCCCTCGCCACTACTCAAAAGTGAGTGTAGGAGCTAAAGTTCTAAATTTCGGTTTTGTGTTGCAGAAGGTCCTGAAAAATTGAAAATTGAAATAGTAATTATTTATAAGACATAAATTATCTCTAAGAACATTTCTTTAAAAAAATCAAAAATTAAAACGTTCTAAATTACAGTTTTTGTGAATTTCCAAGCCAAAAAATAAAGATTATTTTTAAGAGAAAAGATTTTAAATTTATAATTGCAGGTACAAAAAGTTCTAAATTGTGATTATTGTAATAAAAACTGGACTATCAGTTTGGAATTTCGCATGTTAACTATTTATAAGACATAAAAAACTCCTCAAGAACAGTTTTAAAGGAATTCATAATTTAAAAACAGTTAAAATGCCCGAAAAGCGTTTTAAAAGTGTTATAAATTGTGATTTCTAGTCAGTATCAAGAAATATTTAATTGATTATAAAAGTAATGGTTGCAAGTTCATAGTGGTAGTCCCTGATTCAGCATAATATATATTTTATGTTGATGTCAGTACAACCAGAGGGTTGCAAAAATAAAAAAATATATATTTTTAATCACGGTAATTGTGATACTAAAAAGGCTAGAATCTTAAAATCCGATATGGTAGAGAGTTATAAAATATAAATGCCTTCCAAAAACAGTCAAAAGTAAATCTGTAATTAAAAAAGGGCAGAGGGAAGTAGGAAAAAGCGTTCGAAAAAATTCTAAGTTACAATTTCTATGTATTCTCAGAAACTAATAAACCGATTATGAAAGTAATGGTTGGAATTACTGTTGATAGTCTCTGATCCTACTTTGGCTATAATTTGCTCCGTTGCCACTACCATCTGGTGCTGATATAAACATCAATATTTTCATAAAAAGCCTTTCCAAATTGTACTTTATATTATATTTTGAAATACCAAACATATTCCAAAATTAACATTGGCAAATTAGTGGTGACATACCCTGTTTCAATAAAGTCATTTTATGTTGATTCCACTATTTCTAGTTATATGGTAGACCGTTAGACAATAAGCTTAAAATTTGACTCGATGATTAATTTTAAGTTGTAAATACATTTTAAATAGATGGTTTCTAAGAAAATTAAAACATCAAATAAGCGGAAAATTGTGCATAAAAGTTTCAAAATATTTTCTAAATTATCATATATTTAGAATTTGTTTTAGTTCTTCTTGATAATTTAAATCTCATTTTTGCCTAAAGCTGTGTAATAATGAAATTCAGTCAAGTTCGGACTTAATTTGTAGTTTTTGAATTATTCTTAAAAATATCATTTTTTTCTAATAAAAATTAGACATATAAATATCACTTGGCATCTTTCAGCTGTTATGTGATCAAAGTCACTGTGTATGGGCGTAGTGTATTATAACATTATTTCTTCCAATAAGCTCCGACCACAAAAACTAATTTTAAATTATTTCGAAGCATCTACAAATGTGTAGAACCGATGCTTATGATATGCACACTTTCATTAAAAAATCTCTAGAAGTAATGTAAACAATTTTGCAAGGATTTAAATTATTTAACCCCCCACTGCACGATTTTTCTTTTCTGTATGAAAAAATATTTTGATTACTCTAGGTAGTCACAAACGCAGGAAAAATAATAAAAAAAATTCTGACTTCATACATATTTTTTTAATATGGAATTTTGTGGTATGTGCCATATATGTGCCCAAAGCACACAATGAGACATTTTAATTTTTGTACCAAATATGGCATGAAGCTCACAATACTGGTGTATTATATATACAACAATAGTATAATTTGTATTAAAAATTAATTGCAGGTATTTAACTTTTTGCGGCGCACTACTTTTTAAAGTTGGAATTTAAAGAAAAAAAATTAGGCAATCTATTTAGGCCTAGAAGAGTACACAGGTATAATTTTGTAAAGATTGCACAAATCATTTTAATTCTACAGCTGTTGCCGAAGTGGTAACACAATGCAAGTACAGCATTGAAAAGCGCAGTGAGAAGAGCATTGCTGTGAAGCGCGTATTAAAGTAAAATATTTTACCTATTATTTAAAAACAGTAGAATTTGATCTCTGTGGTGCTGCCATCTAGAACTCATAAGAAAGATTTAAAGTAGCCATTAGAGTAGTTTTTGAAATATTCCCGAAATATTGAAATATTGAAATATATATCTTTTTGTGTCTTTTAACAGGGGGATTTTTAGGTGTTGCTGACTCCTCAGCACTGCGCCGGAAAGGGTTAACCCTTTGAAGGGGTAAGAAAATATTTTTCTATAATGTTGAATTTACACCGGAATATTCGAAAAAAAATTAAAGAAAGAAATCAATTTTGATTTTTTTCCAAAATTAAAAATATAAAATTTAATTAAAAGCTTCTGCTGTGTATCTTGACTCAAATCAGGTGGTATATATTATATCCCACTGCCCTGATACACTCAATTAGAGACTTTAATTCAAAAAGTCTATCATGACCCTTTTTTGCCTTTAGGAATTTTTTTAGTATTGTCATTAAAATATGAAAAATGTCGGATTTTTTTTTCAAATTCATTGTTTTTTTAATTATTTCGTTACCTAAAACATCACTCCAGTAACATCTCTAATGGAAACTTGTAAAGGTTGAAAAGAATCCTTTCCTATGCTGTATCTACATATCTCTTCCGAAATAAGATTCAAAAGTTCAGGGTTAAAAAAAGGGGGCAAAAACTGATAGGGAGTCTCCAAAGCCTAATTTCATCACTTAAGGAATTGCTTCCTCTATATTTTATTTGCGTTTCAGGTATTTTTCTTTCTTTTGTGACTTTTTCTATCCACACTGGGTCCAGGATGGATATCTGCAGCATCTGAAATAATAAACAATCTTTCTGTAAATTGATGTTTCTCAATACATGTGTTCAGAGTTGAATTCAGAGTGTCAGGGAGGGGGGAACACTTGTCAAGAACATTTACGTGTGGCTACACTGATAATTTAAAAATTTTCTTAGTTTAGAAGTTCAATCCCCCTTACTCCCGGCACATAACAATGTCCCACCAGCAGAAAACGGCTGACTTCAATATTGTTGGATTTCACTTATTGATTTTAATTTTTATATAGCACTTTTAAGGAAATTTAAAATTAATATTAATTTCGAAAATTTATCTCCCGTGGCAGTTGAATCAATTTTTTGCAGTCAACGTCTGATTCATATGATAAATAGCATTTTCAGTTATTTTTAGCTGGAATGTATGTTGAGTCATCTCAACTATCATGAGAAACTCCAAAAGACTGATCATCATTATCAGATGCAAACAATATTGCATTGATTTAATCTTTTGTTAGTTTTTTGCGCGCCATATTTCATTTGAATGTTTTATGGGCTTTATGCTCTATGTTCCATATCTGACACAAACACAAAAACACGATTTCAAGCTGATGTACTGAAATATTTTAGTTTTAAGCAACTTAATTACAAATGTGTGATATACTCGAATGTCTAAAATTTTATCTTGCGATACTTCCAATATTTTTGTGTGAAAAAGTTGTAGCAAACTCTATTTTTGTGTAGGATGTAGACTGGAATTTGTTTTTTGAAATAAAAATTTAATAACTAGTGAGGTTCTGCCATCAAGTGAACGAAACTGGTACAAAAATCTTTGTTTGAATGTTTTACATCTGTCACAATGCTCAGATAATCTAAATTTAAGATCTTTAGGAAAATAGAAGAGTGTTATCGGTATGTTTCATATATGGCACACCGTGCAGTTAAGGGTTAAAGGGTGTTTTTTTAGTGTATCCTACAGACGACAGCAGAACTGTGCAGTTTAAATGAAAACATTTTATGATAAATATTAAAACTTTTTAATCGATTTTGTCTGCGCCAATTTCACATTTTGGAAGATGTAATACTTCAAGGTGTGAATAGACAAGTAAACCCGTCTCTTGACGCAGAAAAAGTCGTTACAAGAAGTAATAACTGCATTGATCGCATGGAGAAAAATAAATAAATTATAAAAATTATATTAAAGAGCGCTCTTAATCCTATAGTTATAATAATAATATAATAATAACTCCGTTTCTGACAAAAAAATTAACTATAAACAAAACGATAAGGCTCCAGTGGGCTTTAGTATATCAGACTTATTACTTTAATTCATATCACAATTTTTTGAAACTATATATAAAATTGGATTTTATTTCTTCATACGTGGATTATATATTCATCATATGGCAACATATCTATACCTTTCTCAGCAACTTGTTAACCTGATTAATAAGGATTAAAAGCCTTGTTTTTAAAATTAAATATACATTGCAAATATAATAGAATTTTACGCCACCTTATTTTTATGTATTATTAATCACGACGTATTAGAGAATAGAACGCATTGTTTATTAAACTCCCCTAACCAATTATTATTTTTATTCTACATAATGCGCGAGCACCCTTTTCAAAAATTTCTGCATTTAGACCTTCTTTCCACAAATCTTTCTCAGTCTCATACTTGTAAAATTGCTGGTCCTTTTAGATCAGTGGTTCTTTAGTTATAGGGTTTTACTTTCTTAACTTAAAATCACCCTGTTCATAAAGTATCATGATGTTATTTACCATGTTCTAGTTTTTGTAAATTCTTAGAAAACATTTCCATCCAGAATGTTTCTAAAATATTGCCGTTTGAGCGAAAAAACGTATGTTGATCTATATAATGATATTTTTATCACTATTAACTATAATCTGCTTGGCTTAATTGTATTGATATTTAAAATCACAGCATTTTAGTTTATAATATAATTTAAATACGCACAAAATGAGATTTTCTACAGTATACCAATTGTTACGTATGCAAATATTCTCTAAATTTTCCATTGCTAATGTTAAAGGAATTCGATTACATACATATTCATTTACTAAACACTGTGAATTCGCAACAGATAGCTGAGAATTCTACAGCTATCCCCTATCTATAAATATGTATGAACCAAAACAATCTTGAATTTCCTGTTTGTATAAAATAAATCACGCATTACTTTGCATTTTTATTAGTTTTTCTTTGTATTTACACTGAATGAATGTGGCTGTTACCTAGTTTTATTTCAATTAAGAAAGTGAAGTGACGAAAGTAATAGATTGATGTTTCTTATTTAAGCAAAAAAACTAAAAAAAACAGACTTTTATTCTAAAACAATGAGTAAAGACATCGTGGCTACGAAATTGCATCAGATTATAAATTAATTCGTGAAAATTCAGTAATGTTTACATTATGTGTGTGTGTAATACTTTTAACTTTGTGAGAAATTGAGAGAATAAGGTGAAATTTGATATATTATTATTAAGCATTTCATATAACTAGGATTTCAAATAAAATCTAATTGAATTTCTGGCAAAAATTCTGAATTTATCTTTGTGTAAAATTTACAATTGCATGAATTGTTTATCATATTTTTATTAACCATTTGCGGTCGCAGTAAGTTTATTCATAAGCATCATATTGGTCGGAATTGTATTTGTTGAACGAACAGTATTACATAATATGCAAGATTATGGAAAAAAATTCTTAAATCTTTTAAAAACTTTAGCTATGCAACTTTGGGGGTGATGGAATAATTATTGTCTTGAGTGTTTATAACATATTTGTACTGCGATGGTACCTGAAGAATATCGAAGCATAATATCTTATATGCGTATGTGCTTTATTTCAGAACCGTAGATGCTATATTAATATATTTTTTTGCAGGAAGGACTGAAAGGTTGATTTGGAGCTTATGTCATTAAATATCTGACAGTTTATGAGACCAGGTTACAGTCGTTTGGACTGCTGATCATAGTAACATCGGCAGTCACGTCTCATACACTGTTACAAATCTAGGGCCATAAAATCTAAATTATCCTTTCTCCCTCATACCACCCCTTTAAAAATCCTCTAGGTCTTTAAAACTTCCCTCATGCTTCCAAAATTATCTTAATACGACGAATGGTAATATAGCATCTACTACGACTTTGGAAAACAATTTTGTAAATATTCATCTCTTTTAGATAATAAAAGTTTTAGTTCGAATATAACACCCCGGTTTGTATTTAAAGTTTCAGTAACCGAACAGAAATAGAAAAAAAAAGCCTATAACATTGCAATTTGATTTTTGTTTTGTTTTGTTTTGAACGATTTACCTTAATGAGTATATATTTGGACTACAGCATTTTTAAGTAACAAGCATTACTAGAAACAGCGTGGAATGTTTTTGCAATAAGAAATGGTGTGGTTTTCTTAAGAAAAAAAATGGAAAACAGACTATTAGCGCCCTTTATGGGAAAATAACAAGTAAATGAATAGTTATGTACAATTTTTCGCACTTCAGATGGGAAAGGAATAAAAAAAGAGCAGTAAGTCTATGGATATTAGAAAAAGAATAATTCAGACCCGTCCGTGTACCACCAAAAACTGAACCAACAAGATGCACATTCGAGCAACAGTGCTTACCAGAGTTCAGAAGGTAATCCTTTTCCGGTCTCCTAATTGCAGATGCCTGGAATTGCGAAGATTGTAAGTAAAAAAAACAAGGTATCTCTTTGGAAGATAAGAAAAATACGAATGATTCAGTTTTTATCATTGTAATTTTCTTACAGGTTTGCTACAAGTTTTTTAGAAAAACTTAACGTTCAAAAGGCATATTATTAATATATTGAAAGATATAAAGATGAAACAACTTGCAAACTTAACACATTGACTTGGAATTTGAACTAATGTGAATCGCATAATTAGTTCTACTGAGCACTGATTAGAAGTGATATATACATAATAATGGAGATTATGTAGAAAATTTCATACATCCATGTATTCAAAAGTACAAATTATTTTCAATTAGGAACTAATAAAAAATCATTTCACATCCCTCTTCTAATAAACTGAAATTTTAAACAAATCTTTCATTTGAAAAAAATATCCAGTTGGACCCAAGTTTTTTTTTTTTTTTTGTGTGTCTGGGGGTGGGAGGGGTAAAAAAAGGGAGGAGGGACAAAACTAGAAGTCAAATGGCTGTTTAAAATATAAACATATCATAAACTATGAGCAGTTAACTTACATTTAAAAAGTATTTCGAATCAGTCTACATAATGTTAAAATTATTGTATCCTAATCTATTGCGACCTACTTTAACCCAACTAAAAAGTGCAGTTAATACTTTTTCAGAGATATACTGCCTAAGACTGTATTAAAAACTTTTTTACTCAGTACTTTGGATTCTAGAATTAGGGAAAACTTAAAAATTGGCGCATGGGTTTTTTACGCTTAGTATTACTTGCTCACTTATGATTTAATTAGATTAAACATTGGACTGAAGTATTTTTTCGCATTACATTGCGGATTCAGAAAACATTCGGTACGAAATGTATCATTATGTAGAATTCCATTTGTAGATCTTCGATTTAATTAGATTATATTCTGCAATTTAAATAACAATAATAATAACATAAGTTAATTTCATGTATGCAAATTTTTTGAAATAGCATTTATTGCACACTAGCAATACAAGTTATCGAATAAATGACATGAAAAGACTGTAACGGAAGTATGCTCGTACTGGGGGTTGTCCTGGTGGTTGTTGAATGAATACATAACTCGTAATATAAGATAAAACCAGTTTATTTAAACGGTTAGGGCTCAAGGAAAGAGGAGCTATCCGTTCTTTAATTTTAATAACTAGTAACAATACTAAAAGATTAAACTCATACTCACAGCTCCCGCACTAGTCTCAATTGGGGCACTTCGAATCAACTTCTCACGTGAGCTTCAGCTGAACTGCTAGATAAAACTTTATTAAACAGCCCGTGGCTGTGTAACACTCTTTATTAACTTTGAAATACTCAACGTAAATAATTACTATCTCTTACAAACGGCAAACTTCTCGAATTGCTCAGCTCTAAATGAAATAAGTCGGCAAATGCTGCTGGCGGCTCACTGCAAAACTCCTGGATAACTCACTAGAGGCTCAATAATAACTTGCTATAACCCGATCTAGATCAATCCACATCTTGTTATCGCCTCCTAGCTAGCTTGCGCCGCTAGACACCCCTAGCTGGCTAACGCCGCTAGGCACACTCACACACTCAAACACTCAAACTCCTAGCTTTTATATGATGCAAACTGAGATACTACAAATTTATATATTACTTCTAACCGCGACTTAACTGTGGAAACAGAAGAAGACGCACACGCTCTAGAAAGTAAAAGTAAAAGAGAGGATAGATGTCGTTTCACGCTACACATGTTAAATCATTGACGTCACGATCTCAAAAAATGCTACAGTGCCTTTATCACAAAGGTCTCTCCCTCACAAGACAATTATGTAATTATATAAAATAAACACTTATTATTAAAATAAAAATACATATGCTAAAATTAAAAGCAGCACATTTAAAGAGCTTTAAAATAATATCAATAAACAGACCAACATGATATATCCAACCAATCTGCGACATTTTCAAGCTCAACTATAATTTCTCAACTACAAATTTTTTCATAAGGTATTAAAAAACGAACTTGAGTAACAAAATTACTAAATCATACTTACATATATTTTTATTCATATAGCGTATAAAACGTGTAGACCTATTTGTTAAAATATATTTATAAAAGTTTAAGTCCTCTGTTATTGCATTTAACCTATATATTTTATTTAAGTTTAAAGAAAAATTCAGTTTACATTTCTGAGTTTAAATTGAAAAATCGTATGAACTCTTCTTCTGAACTCATTTATTTTACTTTTTTAATTTAATTTAGTCAAAACTTATAGAAGTCACTTAAAAGGTGTGATCTAAATAAAAATATTGAATTTTTCATGCATAAACAATCCGTACAAAATTGAATTACACAATAAAAAAAACGTTTTTTCTACTTTTAAAATACGGAAAATTAATCGCATCTACAATATATAAAAAAACAATATAAAAAACTATCGAGTAGAAATCAATGATATATAATCAATGACGATACATTTTTTGCTTGAATAGTTAAATAAAACTATAGCCAGATAGTTTTATTTCTCCAAACTAGATTGTTCTACCAAGAGATGCGCAGTAATTCTTGAAGTGGAAAATATCCTTATAACTAAAACATACTTTTAAAATATAAAATAATGCAAAAAAATTATTACATATTTTTATCAGAAATGTTATGTTATAGGTTTTCTAGTTAAAATTTGTCTCAAGAATGTTTGATCAAGTGATTGCTTTGAAAATTTTATACACCGAAGGAACTGTCGCTGCAGAATAAAATTTTCGGTAAATATTATGCAAGTTGAACCTAAAATTGAGCTTCTTATTTCTGTGAAACCGGAGTAAAATAAAATTCGATAACTGGAGAAAGAATAGACACTTTTCAAAATTGAAGTTTTAAAAATGCATTTATATAATGAAAATGATTTATTTTATAATATATGTTATTTTTCCTTTGATGTATTTTTAAAAACTTTTCATTCAACTGGAAAAAAATGCTAACATTCTTTTTTTCTTCTAAAAATAATGATAATAATTGTAATAATTTTACCAGTCTTTATTATTTAAGAAACATATTACTTCCCATAATTATTATTGTATCATTCAATTTATACTTGTTTTAAATGGAAAGTTCTTAAATTATTTTTAACAAGCAACATTATGGTAGACAGATACACGTTCTCTATTTTTTAAATGATTTTTTTCTTTTCAATTTCGTTAAGATTTAAGTTTGTATATTCAGAGCATCTTAAAAAATCAAACTAGTCACGCGGAAAAATTCAAACGCTAAGGCTAAGTCTACAGTTTAATTTATTTTTTTTTTCAAATTTCTCACTTTGATTTCAATATTTTTGAATGATTTTTGTGACCTAGGGTAACTGAAGGCGACCTACAACCGGGCTTTTTTTTACTTTTTCAATTTTTTTTCAATTTTGGTTTCAGATTTAAAGAAAGGAAACTTTCGTTTTTGGAACTGGTTTTGAAATTAAAACTATCAAAATATTAAAAAAAAATTATAACAAAAATCTTAAAGTTAAAATCCAGCCCGGTTGTAGATCGTCTTCAGAGATTCTAAGTCAAAAAATAAACAAATAAATAAATAAATAAACATTCAGATTTATTAAACATAAGAGAGAAATTTGAAATTAAACTCGATAGACTTTACATCTTCAGCCTTTTCCTTTATTCTTACGACTGAACTGGGATCTTAAAGCATCATCGTGTATAAGAAAATTGGAAAAGTATTTAATTAATAGTTTGTTTATCAAACTCAGAAGGCAATCAAGTCACCCGACAAGGCTTCATCATCAAATGGGGGTTAACTAGCCATCTTAATCGATTTGAATTGATTAACAGCGGAAACGAAAAAACACAAAATACCAAATGTAATTTTAATTTAGTATACAAAAGGTCAAAACAATAGCTGCTTTAGGTTAAGTTTTCAGATCATTTGACGTTCCAACCGTAACTGCTGCTACGGATGACAGAACATTAGAAGTAGATTATTATCTGTAATATTTCTGCCGTTTTTAATTTTGAAAATGGTTGAAGTTTCTGATTGAACTGGGGGGTTAATTATTATTATTATTATTATAATTATTATAATTATAATTATTGTTATTATTATTTATTTATTTATTTATTTTAAAATTTAGTTTTATTTATAACTTCCCCTTTTAATTTTCTTTATCGAAATCTGGTGTATCATGGACTAAATAAGGACTTGGGTCAGCATGCCTCGAATTAAGTGCTACAATTTGCAACAAATAGTCATTTCGATTTTTGATTATCTTATCAAAATGTTCTGTTAAATATTTTTAAGAACAATGAAAATAAAATAATCTTTTAACAATAATCTTTGAGATTGGTATTTGCCCATGTGAGACTTTAATTTAGAAAGAAATTAGGAACTAGAAAAAAGCTTATCTGAGTGGAAATTTTAAAATTTTAAATGACTTCTATTAGATTGCTTCTTGGCTGCTGAAGTGCTTGCTAGTGAAAAAAGACATACTAAGATACACGTCGCCTTCATATTAATGTCATCGACTGGATAATTTGAAAAATATCGCGTATGGACCAACGTGCCCTTATGGCCAACATGCCACTTTTCACCTTACATGGAAGATTTGAATTTAGATAGAATCATATATTTTACTTATAACTCACGTTAAAAAAATCTAATAACAGTTTTTTCAATTATTATCTATCATTTGAATGCATGAGTTGTATGTCAGGTTCGTACGCATCAAGGTATTCAGTGGATTTTAGGCTTTTTAGTCCCAGACATTTAGTAAATTACTGGTCGCTATATCGAAATGCAGTTTTTTGTTTTCATTAAATAATGCAAAGATAACATCACAAAAAATCTGGCAAAAGTTCCTTAAAATTCCTTGAAGAATTCGAACCCTGTACGTAACTCTTTAAAATGACGGATTATGGACGTTTGCCGATCTACATAATTGTATTCAAAGTGTCAATTTTGCATCATAAGATTCACAAATTAAAGTTAAAAGATGGATTTGGTTGGACAATTGGGTTAAATTTGCATATTTTGATGCATTACCATATCTGCGAACTTTTTTTTCTTTTTCTTTAGATACACAAACGTACAATGGATAACGCACTTCGCAGTGGATAACATGGATAACGAATATATATCCTAAGAAAGATTATTTTACGATTTTAGGTAAAAAATCTGATTTAAGTAAAAAATAAATAAATAAATAAATGAACAACCTTTAGCCCAGATATAGTTGTGTTTTAAACCTAAAATTTTACTAAAGAAATTGAATTAAATAAATATCTCATTGAAAGAAGAGAAATTCTAATAAATATTTTTTTCTATTCCAGCACATATTTATTTGACTTGAAACAGTCATTCATTACTTGAAAAAAATATGCATTAATATTCACTATAAGTACAAAATTATTTAAATGTTTAACATACAGAAAAATCAACCCATGTTCTTTAAATCTTACTCTGCAGCTGTCGATTAAACAAAATACATAAAAATTAAGTACGGAATTTATATAATTATATATATATATGTAATAATTTTCTCTATAATAATTCGACGAAGGCTATGTTCCATAAACTTATAAGAATGTTACTCCTAAGAATCAGCAGCAGCACGAGCAGAGCAGTTGCTCCGGCAGTTGGCAAGCAATGGAAGAGTTGCATTGGGATATTTCCCCATTATAAAAATAAAAACCACCAGTTTTCAAATTCTTTTATTTATTAACTCATAAAATCAGTAAGCTCTTCCCCCCAGTCACCTAGAGACTGTCTTCAAATATTCCAAAACTTCGTGTCTAAGCTGCATTCTATGATATTTGAATTTTTCGGGGAAAAAGACACAGTATCCTAATAATTGAAAAGTCAATCGCATTCTGCGCTCTGAAAAAACCAAATGAGAAACCCACATTTGCTTTACAAACTAGTCCCTCCTCACTCCGCGTCAATGATTTTTAAAATCCAACCAGGATTAATCTGAATCTACGTAATAAAAAATGATCACCTCCAATTGGCCTAGGAGGCGTGAACCTCGGGTAAAGATTATATTTTGTCTCGCAAATAGACAAGCCTTTTAACATATCCGAGCACTAACACAGATCACGTGAGGTTAAATGAAAAATAAAATTAAAATCCCTGGAATATTTTAAAAAGGAAAGATTACGAAAAAACTTCCCGCCTTTTTGAGAAACAAGCAATAGATTATTAATAAGTTAAATAAAAAAAAGAAAAAGGTCTTTAGCTGTTAAAAGATTAATATATTACAAAATTAAGATTAAAATATGTTCCACAATTTTAGAATTAAAAACTCAGAGAGAGCAAAATGGCGCAATTTTTTTTAAATTTTATTACATATGTTTAACTGTACATTAACAGACGATTCTTCTTAACGTATTACTAACAAGTTGTTACTATGTATGAGAATAATGCTCCAACATTCGAAGATTTGATTACACATATCTAAAAATGAGCATTTAGTTGAGTTTTCAATGTTTTTCTAGAAAGAAAATAAGATTACTCATTACTAATTTAATAAAAGAATCTTTAAGAATTCATTACTGGCTTTATTGTTAAAATTGGCTTTTATATAAAAAAAACCTACTACCACTAGTACTGAAACAAAATATCACATAAAATTTATTTTGCGTTTTTTTTTCTTAGAATGAACAGTGTGCAAAATATCTTGATGATTTACCATAATGCATAAATGTGTTTTTTGTAAAATATTAGTCATAATAATAGCATTTATAGTTTTCGTTTGAGAAAAATTACAATCTTTGATAGCCGAAATCCTTAATAGAATATCCTACTTTTATGTAAAATTTGAAAATTGCCAATATTTTTCATTTATTTATTTATAATCATCTGTCAGAAACTTTAGTTGATTATTCTTTTCTTTTTCTTTTTTTATAGCATGTTTACGGCTTAAAACTGGGAGTTCCCTAGTTCATGCTTTTTAAAATTAGAAGAGTGTTCACTAGCTTATAATGTAGCGTCGTACATTTAAATGAAAACTTCAGGTTTTCAAAAGCGGGGAATGTGAATCTAAATTCAAAATTTAAAAAATGTAGATAGGACAGTAGAGAAAATTAAAAATATTATACTTAAACAGGGACATTTAACATTCGACCACAAAATCACTTTCAAGGTTTTACTTAATTGTTCACTGGGTTTTAATTAATTTCCGGAGCTTATTGAACTTAAAAAGATGTGTATATTATGAATTTCTCTCGCTAATAAGCGAATGAAATAGAAAAATAAAGCAAGCTTTCAGGAAAAAAATGAACTTTTTTTCTGCATAGCTGGATTTTTAAAATTTTTTTAGAACTAAATAGTCTTTGATTTAATGACTTAGAAAGACAACAAAAATATTAAGAGAATAAATAATCAATTTCGTAAGAACCCCAAAATTAAATAAAATTCCATAAACTGATCAAACTGTTCCATCAAACAAGTTTATTGAACATAAATGTTGTATTCTTGTCCCGTTTACTGATCTAACAAAAATCTCAAAATGTACAGAGCTTGTTCATGTTGTACTTTCACATATACATTTTAATTTTGGCTGGTGCTGAGGATTTTGGGCATATTATATGATTGTGTATCTTTTTTTTTCTTTATTTATCTTCCAATATGTTCCATAGATATTAATTTTAGTACTCATAATGTATTAACTATTTGATGGAACATCGAGACAAAACATTTTTCGTTACTTCGATACAATAGAAAATATCATTCATTAAAAAAAATGATTTTATGAATATTTTATTGACAGTCGGGATGCCAGTACAATTCACTGTTTTTTAATGGAACAATTTCGAGAAAAAAAAAGGAAATTTTTCCGGAACTTACGAGAATTTTTGCGTTAAAAACAATAAAATGTACTCGCGTCCTGATTGCTGGTACAATTTCTGTAAAATTACCTGTTTTTTTACAGTTACAATATTTTCTATCCTAATCATTTCAACGTTTCCAGTGCTCATATTCACATTATAATGAAGCTAATATATGATGAAAATGTACACAAATTTGAGTAAAGAAACATTGAAAACAAAGAAGACATTGAAAATTAATCAGCACATTTAATTTTTCCAATATATTGCACTTATGAAGCTGTTTGGAAATTCAATAATAGAAATCGGATTTGTCTTGAATCTCACAAGAAATATTAATCTTCATAATAAGCTCATCATCCAAATTCCACTGGTATTCTCAAAAGATTTTTAATGAAAAAAAAAATAGAAAATACAGAACGGAATATATCTAAAAAATACAAAGAAATTGAAATCGGCAAAAGTAACTGTTATACCTATAGTACAAAGATCAGATGTATTGCAAGATGTGAAATAAATACACATAATTGATCATCATTTTATACAAACGTCATTTATATATTAGTCGAAAATTATACTTTATAATCTTAAAAATTTCTGAATTATTTTCGACACATTTTTTTAGGGAAAGATTAAATCTCTAACCATTTTGTTTCATTTTCACAGTTTTGTATAAGACTTTCTAAATAAACCATAGGCCTCTATGTATATAGCGGAAAATCATATAACATTTAGTAAATTAAAAAAAAAAACAATCTACTAAAAGTTCATTGTAATATTTTCAGTTCCTATAGTCTTATAAATATTTTTGTAATGTACTGTAATTACTTTATGTTGTTCATTTTTATTCATATTTCCTTTTCCTTATAAACGAGAAATGTATTATTAATTGAATATACAGTTTTGAATTAAAGCACTTTTACGGAGCATACAGAAATCACTGAACAACTAAGTATTTTATCTGTAATAAATATAATGTTTTCCATACCATTCCCTTGAGCTGCAGCCGAAAACTAACGTGTTTCAGATAACTGGTGAAGTAAAAAATAATACAAGAATAGAAAATTATGAAGTTTGTCACAAACAGCTGACAGAGAGCAAATAAAACATTTTGTAGTATATACCATGTAATAATTATAAAAAAAAGTTGTTCTATACCTTTCATTGCCTAGTTGAACATTTCCACAAAACAGTATTTGTCTGTAAAGAATTAATATAAAATAGTTTGAATTCTTCTATGTGAGTTTATGAATTATACTTTTTATGTGCGAAATTCATTAAAAACTATTTAGCAAATAATAAAAAATATATCATACACTTCCTAAAGGAATTGTTACACATCTTTAAACCAATCTCGAATATTTTCGTAATTAACATTTTATAATTGAAAGAAAATTATAATAAGAAACAAAAACAAAAATCTACTTTATATAATTTTTTTCAGAAGTTTTTTATTTATTTTTTAATTTTTCAGAATTTTATAATTTTTTCCCTGGATTCGTTTATTTGTTTATAAGGTAATCATTTTAGAATTGTATAAAAATCTTTAAAAATGCGCATTTTATCTCTATTAAGTGTAATATTTTTTCATTAAATTATTTTAAGTTACAACTAAAAATGAATTCCTAACAGCGGTACTCGAATATCATAAAAAAAACTGTTCTGAAGTCATAAAACAACATGTCATCCACATGATTATGCATTTACTGTAAATATTGTTTTGAAATTAGCTTTTCTTAAAGAATGCTTATTTATAAAGAATTGTGTGGAAAATCTAGAAAAATACACAAGAAATTATTCTGAAATACCAGGTGTTTAAACATAATAGTAAAAGTTATATACCTCCACTAATATTTTTTCACGAAATTACACTAGGGACTATAAAAAATTGAAAAAGAAAGAAGATCTTCTGGATATCCCAGTCAAAACTAATGTAATAAAAGCGTTCAAACTGCAGATTTTCTTTGAGTGACTTAATGTCATATACTGTGTTCATATGAATTATGATAGCATGTATACTCGTAAAAACATTAAGGTTTTTATAAAAATAGATCCAAAATTTCTAAGTATTTTGCTTATAACTTGCAGAGTTCTTAATGAAAAGCAGTGTTCCTTTCAGGAAATGTGAGAAATAACATCGTACATAATACAATGCAATCAGAATTAAACAATAATAAAAGTTATATATAAAATGACCAGGTTTTCTAAATAATGTTTCGTTGCAACTCAATGAAAGCAATGAAATTATAATTTGAATGAAATTAGAAATTGATATGAAATTTGAATGAAATTATGAAATTATAATTTCAGAACGCAATGAAATTATAATTTGCATAATATGTTAGCTATTGGTACAGTGCAACTTTTTGTGAAAATCTCAAAAACGTTGTGAAAATTGTGAAAATCATCGTCGATAGAATAAGCTCAAAATCCGTTATTCCCAAAATAAGGTAAAAAGATGAAGGGCTGTATTTATATATCCATTGATTTGCGACCATATAGCATATACAATATTGCACATACTATATTTGAATACAGCCCCTCATCTTTTTGCACGGTATTGAGAATGACGGATTTTGAGTTTATTCTGTCAATGATAATTTTTTTTAAATTTCAAGCTATGTTTTTGGAACTTTTACAAAAATTGCTACACACAGTTAGATAACACATTATGCAAATTATGTTTTATTTGTGGTCACACAGTGTAACATTATTTAATGAAATTGCTCATTTGCCTACATTTTCTATTATTTTGTAATTCCGATTACAGAGTATTATGTACAATATTGTTAGTCATATTTTATGAAGAGAACATTTTTTATATTAAGAATTCTACAAATTGTAAGCAAAAACTTGGTAAAATTTTAGACTTAAAAAAAAAAACCTCTCAACTTTTTCGTAAGTATACATGCTATTCTTATAAAAATGAACACAGATTATTGCAAAAAAAAAAAAAAAACCATTTAATCATAATCTGTAGCTGGATCGCTTTTGCGACAACAGTTTTGACAAGGTCCCCCAAAATATCTTTGTTCGTTTATAAATTGTTTAGGGTCCCCTTTGGGATTTTGGGAAAAAAAATCCTTTGCGAAACCATATGGCTTGTGCTCTTCTGTTTACATACCTGGAGTTTCTAAAAAATTCCTCGTGTATATTCCTAGATATTTAACAAAACGTCTAAAATTGGAAGTTGCCTGTCACCTTTAGCCATATAGTGTGTATATTAATAATTAACATATACTAAATAATAATTAAAGTTTCAATATATAATATTTTTATTAATATTTTTTCCCCTAATATTATGGTTTAATAACTATTTTTAATACATTTGAATATATATTGATACACACATTAGTTACTTAAGTAATGTATGATTATACAATTTCTTCGTAGCTTTATGATATGACGAATGTTAATAATAATTTAAAATATGCATTAAAAATTTTGTTTCCTAAATAAAGAACTGTTTTATCCGTAAATTAGTTTATATAAGAACAAAAACTATTGCAACCTTCTTCTAATGTTCGCTACTTTAACTGTTTATTTCACTGTTATCTCATCCGAACTTCTTGTTTTAAATTTTCGAGTAATCCCCCCCCCACCCTTTGTCAAACTCTGACAAACTGTTCATCAAACTTTATGCTTTGAGATTCAGATTGACGTCTCCACATTTTTTTTATTTATCATAAATTTTATAATTTTTAAAGGGATATATAAAGGATGATATAAGTATCGGTATTTCCTTAAAACATCGGGTTGTATTTTTTAAAAAAATCTCATATTTTTAAAACATAAGAAAAATTCTGTAATAAATATATTATTTTTTACTTAATAAAATATCAGTTATTCTAATATTAAATTTGAATATATATTAAATATTAAATTTGAAAACAATTCCAAAAACTAAATACGCTATACTCTAATTAAATTATTTAGATCCAAATTTCAAAAGTGTTATTGTTTTATAGTAGTTAGCATGCTTAAACTATTAACCCTCTGACAGTCTTGCAAAAGGGCAAAATTGTAATGTTGTTTTCTCAGCATTTTGTTTTAATTGCTAAAAAAATATGATTCTTTCAAAATTATAGAAAAATCTTATTTACGAATATGAATGTTATCGTTGAGTGTGTTAATCATTGCACAATGTATTAAAAATCCATTAAGTCAACTGAGTTATATCATTTTAATTATTGCTTGCATTGCAGTGAAACCTGGAGCTTAGGGAACGTCTATAGACGGGCTTGTCAGTGAGAGGGTTTTAAAATGTTTCTTTTGGACATTTCATAATCATATGTGTTAAAGTTCTTTATAAGATGGTTAATATTAATCAATGTTACACGTTTTTTCGTGGAAAGTAAGTTCAGCTTTGTGATATTACTTTGGCTTCTAAGAAGCATTATTTTCGGCTCCTACTGACGAGGTTTTGTTTCGATAAATTATTTATTTATGAGACATAACTATTACGTATCTTTTCATGCGTCTTATGAGAGAAATATGATTGCTAAAATAAATCTTAACAAAACTCGACAAATTTCCTTAGAGTTAAATCTTGGAGAATATTTCTGTGTTTTTACATTGATTTTGTAAGAAATATCATTGATCACATTCTCCCATACATTGAATTTTCTGAAAAGGTTTGCAAATCTACTTTCATAATAACCCCTCGAGCCCCCGCCTTCTAAACACCCACACACTTCAAAAATTTCTCTCTCTCTCTCTCTCTCTCTCTCTCTCTCTCTCTCTATATATATATATATATATATATATATATATATATATATATATATATATATCACTTTTTATGATCTAAATAACATCCATAATTCTACACAAATCTTTTTCAAATAGATAAAAAAAATCTCTGAAGAATCTCGGTCGAGGTCATTAATAGGCAAAATTGGTCTAAGGAGGTGCAAATAGAATTGGTTTTGTGAATATTGAAAATGAAAAACCCATAACGTCTTAATTAGAATGCATATCGAATCAATATAAAGTTATAACACTTGTAGAAACTAGTCGTTGGAGGCCACCGTAATACTTACCCATCATGGATATGCATAGTACAATATAGGAAAACATAACATATGTAAACAATATATAAAATGCATTACAATTCCAAAATAAATATAAACGTATATTTAAGTCTTTTTAACACTTAATCATGCTCTATTAATGAATTTCTGATGAACCAATTTCGATAAATTGTATGAAACGCCAAACTATTCAAGTAGCACTGAATTGCGTAAAAGAAACATCCTTATAACTCCAAAAACATTAATCATATTCACTAACGGTTTCTTGCATCGAATTAAATATCTCATTTCCAATTAAAACATATCTTTGAATTGAAATTTGAATGACATACAGGGTCACGAAAAATCAAAGAATGTGGAAAATATGATTAGAAATATCTCAACAACTAATAATCCGATTGACTTCGTTTTTTATGCAAAATTTGTGTTATTTTATAGCCTTTTACTCCCACTCTTTAAAATAAAAGAATTCGAAAATTTTTATATATTTTTCATTAGAACGAGTTTTTCGAGAGTCCGAAAAAAATAGTTCCGGATAATCGAGGTTACTGATATTAAATAGGCTTCGTCCCATTCTTACATACTAAGCGCATACAAAATTTCAAATCTTTATCTCAATTTGTTCGGGAGATAGAGCGGTTACAGACAGACGGACGGACGGCAACATTTTTTTTTTCTAAAAATATGTTTTTCGGAATCTCCAGTGTCCGAAACGTGTAAATCCGTCAAAAAATTTTTACTCGATTTTCAAAACGATTGCAAGACTTACCCTATACTACATATGATGGGTAAGTAAAAAGACACAAAGGCTTATGTACTACCCTTGTGTATGCGTACGGCGATGACTGCTAAATTTTACCGATTATAAATCCCTTCATTTGGTTTATATTACAGTTATTTCTTGTTGCTGTTGTTTGAAATGTTCTCTTACCTTTTTTGGAAATAATTTCGAATATATATTTTAAAAAAAGAAAATTAACATTACTCTTTAAAAATTTATGTATTTAAACAGTTTGCTAATTACAAACTCCCCTTCCACCCTTTTCTAACATTTTTTTCTTTCCTTTTAAAATAATGCTTATCATGCTGATTTCTGTTTAAAATTTAATGCGTAATCTTTGAATGTTAAAAAAATTAAGATAACGTGGACGTACATGACCAACAAAATATCAAGATGGTAAACTCCTGGCGAATACGCAACCTGTTTAAATTTATGTGTACCAGATATTTCATAAATAAAAAAATGGACTGAGGGGGCAAAAAGAACGGGGTTTTATGGAGAAAATAATTTATAACTTTGTCAATCCGCATTCCATAAAATTCTCTAAATTTTATATATCTTTTTAATATTTGTATACAATTTTAGAATTGACACATTTTTGTAAGGTCAAGTTCCTAAAGCAGTAAACAATAAAAAAATCCAGAGGCCGAGGAAAAAAAATATCGTATTAATATGATTTTGATAAAACCGGATGTTACAGGGAAAATAAAATAAAGCACGTTAAAAGTGACCAGAATACAAGAATAACTTTGTTAAACTTGATTTATCTATAATCTAGATTTAGTTTTCGTCGTTGAAATTTGTATTTAACATATAAATCTATCTGTTCCTGTGAGGCGAGCAGGAGAGGATATTTTACCAAAAGAAACTCTGCCATAAAATTTCAGAAATCTAAAATAATTAATTTTATAATTTATATTTGAAAAATTTTGAAATATATTTGATTAAATTCATCTATGAAATAAAGATTGTGTTTAGTTAATATATTACATATTGTTAATAATTTAGACTCAAAAAGGACGAAAATATAAACAAGCATTTAACGATTGTGCTTTGTATTTCAAATCCAATTAAAAATTTTAAAAAAGAGTGAATTTTTAATAGAAACTAAACTCGAAAACGTTCAAAACATTATTTGATTTGAAAGCTAAATATGTAATATAATTATTTTGTGTTATAATTATTGTATCAATGTATATAGCACATAAAATTTTATATTCATCAATAAGTCATCTTTTTATCTGGCTGTCGATTAACTGCGTTTACTGAATAATTTCTAAGTAACAATAGACGAGTTCTGAAGTACGTCAAACACTCTACAATACCTTTTGTATAATGACAAAGATAAAGATATATGTGCCTCAGTTAGTACAGTTAGTACAGTCAGACAGTTAGTCTTTGGTATTACGGTAGTTTCCCGAAAGAAAATCGAAAGAACAATGAACAGAAGAATTTTTTAACTGGCATGTGTTGCGAAATCTTCTCCGATGAAAGTGACGTTTCTCTCGCCTGCAAGCGATCAAATTCATATTGTTGGCGCACCTTTGTTATGACGTCGAATGACGTAAGCATATACCCCCCGCCCACAGATGTTTCCCTCCAGTTTGTTATGGACGCCGCCAAGGCAGTCACTGCTCACCAAGAGCACGCATTTAATAATAAAACTATACAGTCTGCTATATCGACATTTTTTAATTCATATTTTTATCGCATCGCATCATTAACATTATGGGCCGTCGAGCTCAAAGGTATTTATATTTAAAAGATAATAATAGTTTGTTTAAAATAGTGAATTGACATTGCAGACGAAGAAATTTATTTTTTCTTTCATCGAACAATTCAATCTTCGAACGCATAGAACAACACCTGCAGTTTGATAAAAGTGTTACGCAATCATCGCAAGAAAGAGTAAGCACATACGAAATACGAAATCACCTGTTTACCAGAAAAGGTAAGAAACATTCGATTATTCCTTTTGATTTCATAAGTTTCTAAAATGGATGAAATTGAAAAAATAAAAAAGAAACGCGCAACTGTAAGGGCAGCTGTAACTAAGCTTATAACTAAAATTGATACTTTAATTAATGAAGAAAATAAGGAAACCGATGAGTATTTAGAAATTTTGGAACAGTTAAATGAAAAGAAAGAATCGCTGAAAAATTTAAATAGCGAGATAGAAGCTGCCATAAGTATTGCGAAAGATTATGAAAATGATATTACCATTAGTGAAGAATATACTGAGAATATTGTAAGAGCTAAATTCAAAATTAAGAAACAAATTAAGCATTTAGAAGAGGGTAAGGTTTTCAATCCAAGTCAACTAAAACCTACTCTTACAAATGACTCATTTAATATTAAATTACCGGAAATAACGCTCCCGAAATTCTCAGGAAAACCGGAAGATTGGAGTTCATTCAAATTACAATTTGATAATATTATAACATCTAATGAACAATTATCTGAAACTCAAAAACTTCATTATTTATCAGCAGCTTTAACAAACGAAGCAAAAGTTTTGCAAACGACAGAAGATACATTCGCTTCTTTAATTCAGGCATTAAAAGATAGGTATGAAAATAATAGAATAGCTGTAGAAATACATATAAATTCACTTTTCGAAGCAGATAAAATTATACAACCTTCTTCTAAAGATTTGCGGAATTTAGTTGACACCGTAAAGAAAAGCATTCGCGCATTAAAGGTTTTAGATTACACAAGGAACAATCTTTCCGACGTTCTAATTCTGAATATTATTCTTCAAAAATTGGATAAAGATACGCGAAAAAGTTACGAAATGAGCATCAGTTCAAATGAAGTTCCAGAATTAGACAATCTAATACTATTTTTAGAGAAACGTTCTCAAATCTTGGAAAATAACAGTAAAAACATTTCAGCAAAACCCAAGTCAAATCAAGAGCGAAATTCTAAACAAAAATCTCTCTTTGTTAAGTCAATTAATTTAATTAATTCATGTGTATTATGTAAGCAAAATCATGCAATTTATAAGTGCGATACATTTTTGAAATCAAATGCCTCTCAGAGAAAAGAAATAGCAATGAAACACAAACTTTGCTTTAATTGTTTAAGTAATCAGCACACGATTGCTAATTGCAAATCTAAAAGTTTCTGTAACATTTGTCAGTCACGACATAATACGTTACTTCACAGAAATGCAAACACTTCCTTTCCGAACAAAATTAATGAAGTTAATCCCATCGAGCAAGGTAATAAATTAAATCCGAATGCACAAGAGTTTTTCGGACAGACAGAAGTTAAATCACTTCTATCGCCTTTTTTATCTTGCGTTAATAACGGAAATAAATCTGTTATTCTCTCCACTGCTTTAGTTTGGGTTTTTAACCCTTATTCTGGTAGTTATTTACAAGCACGTGTAATACTGGACTCAGGAAGTATGTCCAATATTGTAACATCAGAATTTGCTGATCGACTGGGAATTCCATTAAAGAGATTGAAAATCGCGATATCAGGATTAGGTGGAAAAGAAATGAACATTAAATACAAGGTGCATGCGAAAATTCTAAATGGAAATGGATCCTTTGAAACATCATTAGATTTTCTTGTTGTTTCAAAAATAACCGATTCACTCCCAGTAACAAAATTGAATATTCATAACTTGAAAATTCCTCATCAGTTAGCAGATCCAAAATTTAGCGTACCTGGCAAAATTGACATGCTACTCGGAGCACAATCCTTCTTTGATATAATAAAGGATGGAGAAATTCGAATTCCAAACAGCAATTTAGTTTTCCGAAATTCAGTATTCGGATATATCGCAACAGGAACCGCAGATACGATCAATCATACGCAATATTGTGGTTTTATTTCGCAGTCTCAAAGCATTGATGAATGTTTAGAAAAATTTTGGAAATTGGAAACCATTGATGAACCTTGCAAAATTCTGAGTAAAGAAGAAGAATACTGTGAAGAACATTACAAAACTACGCATAAAAGAAATGACGCTGGTAGATATATAGTACAGATGCCTACCAAGGATTTGGAAAAGTTAGGTGATTCTAAAGAGCTTGCGAAAAAACGTCTGAATCAGTTGTGGAGAAGATTATCTAAAGATAAAACTATGAAGATATTATACCAGCAATTCATGCAAGAATACTTAGAGTTAGGCCACATGGAGAAGGTTACAGATGCTCAATCCGAACATCCAGATAATAATTTATATTACTACTTGCCACATCACGGAGTTCTCAGACCAGACAAAACCACAACAAAATTAAGGGTGGTATTCAATGCATCAGCGGCAACTACATCTGGTTTCAGTCTCAATGATTGTCTGCTAAAAGGAGAAGTGAAAGAAGACATATTTGAAATTATGACAAGATTTCGTATTTACAAGTATGCTTTTACTACAGACATTCAAAAAATGTTCAGACAAATTTTAATTCATCCATCTCAACGCGACCTTCTAAGAATTGTATGGAAGACAGATGAGAACGAAGAAACTGCTGTTTACAGATTAAATACAGTCACGTATGGAACTTGCTGTGCACCGTTTCTCGCAATACGGACTCTGAAACAATTAGCCATCGATGAATCATCACAATTCCCTTTGGCTGCTGAAGTAATAAAAGAAGATGTATACATGGACGACATTGTTACAGGCGCACATGACCTAGATACAGCTACAGAACTCCAGCAGCAGTTATGCAACATGCTAAAAACCTGCGGCATGTCCCTTCACAAATGTAATTCCAACTCAAAGGAATTGATGAACAGTAAGCCACAGGAAATTCAAGAACATAATTTTTCCGTAAATGAAGAATCAACAAGCAAAACTCTAGGGGTTATTTGGAAACCCGTTGAAGATCAATTTATGTTCAAGATTTCAATAACAGAGAAATCATCATATACGAAACGAGACGTGCTGAGCACCATTGCAAGATTATACGATCCCTTAGGTCTTTTGGGACCAATTATTACTCGAGCAAAGATATTTCTTCAGAAATTATGGCTCCTGAAATTAGGTTGGGAAGATGAAATCCCAGATCCAGTTGCAAGTGAATGGATAAGTTTTGTGTCATCTCTAAAACTAATCGAAGAAATTAGAATCGACAGATACATTCTAACCGATTCTTTTCAAAAATTAGTGTTGTTAGGATTTTCAGATGCTTCGGAATTAGCTTATGGAGCTGCAGTTTATATGCATTGTACAAGTGAAACAAGTACTGTAACAACTAAACTGATTGCGAGTAAGTCTCGCGTAGCCCCTTTAAAGACAATTTCCATACCCCGCCTGGAACTCTCAGCTTGTCTACTTCTTTCTCAACTAATAGAGAAAATTCGGCTTTCTTTAAAAATGCTAGTAAGTGACATTTATTTGCATACAGACTCAAAAATCGCAATTGCTTGGATCAGTACACCGCCAAACAAACTAAAAACCTTTGTTGGCAACAGAGTATCCAAGATACAAACCTTAACTGAAAACTGTCATTGGAAACATGTCCCATGGCATTTAAACCCAGCAGATGTTATATCACGTGGACTAGGTCCTCAAGAACTTTCCAACATGAATCTTTGGTGGAATGGCCCCCCGAACTTTCACACACCTTCATCTTCTGATGAATACAATGACAATATAGACATTCTATCACAAGAACTGTACTCGTATGAACTTAAAAAAACAGACAATGTCAGTTTAATTTCTACTTCTGAAAATTCATTTGTAAATGATTTTCTTAATTTAAGTAACAACTACTTAAAATTAATACGTATTCTAAGTTTTATTTTCAGATTTATATTTAATGTTAAAAATAACATTCAACGAAGTGGTCCACTCACAACAGACGAACTTCGTAATGCCAAGTACTGTCTTATAAAAATGGTACAGGTAAAATCTTTCGAGTATGAAATCAGAACCCTTGAAAAGGGAGAAATTCCCAAGAAGGGCCAGGTGAGTTGTTTACATCCCTTTCTTGATAAGCAGAAATTGTTACGGGTAGGTGGTAGGTTAAATAATTCTGACTTATCCTTTGACAAAAAATTTCCGATATTGCTCCCAAAAAATGATAAATTGACTTTATTGATCATGACATATTTTCATCTTAAATATTTACATGTTGGAGCCCAAACATTACTCCATCTTATTAGGCAAGAATTTTGGCCACTGGGCGGTAGAAATACTGCCAGAAAAATTGTCCATGACTGCATAATTTGTTTCAAAAATAAACCTAAATGTATTGAGCAAATTATGGGAAATCTTCCCTCAGAAAGAATTACTCCTAGTTCCCCATTCACTAATGTAGGGATTGATTTCTGTGGCCCCTTTTATATTAAATATAAGGGTCAAAGAAAAGGTATTTACAATAAATGTTATGTTGCTATTTTTATTTGTTTCGTAACAAAGGCCATACATTTAGAAGTGGTCACTGACTTAACTTCAGAAGCAATGATAGCAACATTAAAGAGATTTTTCAGTAGGAGAGGTAAAGGTTCTTCTATCTGTACTGACAATGCAAAAAATTTTGTTGGAGTCAGTGTAGAGTTAAAACGCTTGGCAAACATGATTAGAAACCCCCCAGATGTTTTGGCTGATTATTTAACAAGTGAGGAAATCGCCTGGAATTTCATTCCACCCAGGACACCCAATTTTGGTGGTTTGTGGGAAGCTGGGGTGAAGTTGTTTAAGCATCATTTAAGAAGAACTGTAGGAAATTCGCGATTAACTTTTGAGCAATTTTTAACAGTTACCGCACAAATTGAAGCCATTTTAAACAGTCGGCCCCTCACGCCCATGTCTTCTGACCCCAATGATTTTGAAATTCTAACTAAGGGCCATTTTCTCATAGGTAGACCTCTAAGCAGTGTGTCTGAACCTGATCTCACTGAAGAACGCGATAATTATTTGTCTCAATGGCAAAGATTAAGTAAAATGGTCCAATTTATTTGGCGAAAGTGGAAATTAGATTATCTTAATAATTTACAAGCCAGACATAAATGGCAGTTTGAAAAAGACAATGTTATTCCAAATTCAATGGTCCTTTTAAAAGAGGATAATCTTCCACCCTGCAAATGGACAATTGGTAGAATTCAGGAAGTAGTTAACGGACCAGATGGTAAGGTTAGAGTGGCATTAGTTAAAACCCCTCAGGGTATTTTCAAAAGAGGCATATCGAAATTATGCTTACTTCCTTGTCAATAAACTGACAAATTATTATATGAATATGTTTAACCATTTCACTGTAAACTTATTATGTAACCAAATGTTTGAAGTCTATTTAATTATTCATTGATCTATTCATTATTATTATATTATGCATCTTTATTGTATTGTATGTTATTCATTGTAAATTTAGATATTGTATTGTACCGGGTGATCCAGAAGTTTCGGGAGTTTTGAAAAGTTAATAATTAGGAAACTATGTATAATACAAAGGTTCTGTTTTCAGATATATGTTCAGAAACATGTGGGATTTTTGTTTAGAATGAATTTTTTTAAATATATATAGTTACCATTTTTAGCAACAGGTGGCGCTGTTGTATAAGACAGAATGTACCTATACCATGCGTTATATAGACACATGAGTTCATTGCGAAACTTTTTCTCTATGATAGTGATGAGATTTCGTTTTAAGGGTGGTTTATGTTCAAACATTTTTTGTAAGGTAAATGAAATTGCATTGTAAGGGAAATTTGATACAAAATTTCATGAGCAACTGCAGTGTTTAGACATTGTCTAGACTATGTTTAGACACATCTTTGCATGTCGCGTTGTTTTCACATCGTACAATACGTCAAGTTAAAACTGCAAAAGAATCGATGGCCATTGCAAATGTGAAATGCTATGGTGAGCAAGGTTTGAGAAAAAGGCTCATTGGAAGATCGTAATAGAAACAAGAGATCCCAAATGTCTGTTACAATCGTAAATTAGGTAGGATTCTATGCCAATACTCTGTAAAAATCACCAGTTCATGGTGAGTGCAGTAAACTTGTGATATCACGATGAACTGAAATTTCTTTCCGCTCTGAGGATACTGTGCACGCTGTTTTGCATCGGCTCACGGCGGTACTTATAAGCCATGAGCGTCATGATTAAACTTTGTAACCCTTGGACACTAATTCGTTCTTTTAAATGAGCTGTATCATACTATATAAACAATACTATCAATTTTAGCGCCACCTGCTGTCAGAAAGTGCAACTAACATAATGTATTTTTTTCATCGAAAAAACAAATCCCACAAGTTTCTCAGCATTTCTCTGAAAATCGCATACTTCTATTGTTTATGGTTTTCTAATTATTAGCATTTCAAAAGTCCCGGGACTTCTGGATCACCCGGTATATTGAAATGATATTTCAACGTGGGGCGGTATGTTGGCGCACCTTTGTTATGACGTCGAATGACGTAAGCATATACCCCCCGCCCACAGATGTTTCCCTCCAGTTTGTTATGGACGCCGCCAAGGCAGTCACTGCTCACCAAGAGCACGCATTTAATAATAAAACTATACAGTCTGCTATATCGACATTTTTTAATTCATATTTTTATCGCATCGCATCATTAACACATATGATACTAAGTGGCAACCAGTGTTGCGTTGCCTTGACGATAGCAATGTTCTAGAATGTTTTAGTTTAATTTATTATTAGATTTGTTGAATTTTATGGATTATTGGAATGTTATATTTATTTTATAATTTGGAACTACCAGATTGTCGGGTAATGTAAATAATGTACAGTAATATTTCAACGTTTCAAATAAACTTATTATGAAAAAAATAACCTTCTGATATCTATTAATTTCTCTTCAGCATGAAAGAACTTATACTTAATTGTACTTTTCACGGAAAATTGTTTAGCATTCTTTATAAGTTCCAAAAATTTAATATTTACATGTGTTCGTTAACATACAAATATTCAATGAAAATATTGTGTGCTTTTTTCGCTTTATCTAATAAAAGAAGAAAGAAAAAATTATGCGTCAATCATAAATTATGAATCCTTTACCAACATATTCAGAATAATGTAACATAACTGCACCGTTTAATCAGTTAGAATATTATATCTAAATCAACAACATGGAAACGCATTTTATATTACACAGGAAATAACTTGTATTAGACCTAACATAATAGATATTCTTATGCGTTATATTCTACAAAATGTATATTTTAGTGCCTTTCATAAATGGATATCAGTTTCTTTACGTTTCGAAGAGTTTAACATTATTAAAATGCACTTGAAACTATTTTATCCCGTTGACGTAATGTAACGAAATCCCTTTAAGACCCAACCCGCACGATCGTGCAGTTTGCACATTCTTTCAAATAGTTGATTTTGAGTGGTATGTTATAGAAACCCAAATCGAATAACCATTCTGGTTTGCACAAAGGGCAAATTATCATTTTGTATCAACAGATAGCGATTGTAGTACTTGTTTTATTTTTAGCCGGAATGACAAGCTTTGTTTACAATCTCATTGGGTCTTAAAGGGAAATACTTTTGACCGTCCCTGCTTTTTAAACGACTTCATGGAGGAGATTATGAATTCGACCTGTATGTGTTTCTTGTTCACTCATAACTTTCTTAAATATGAACCGATTTTGATAATTCTTTTTTTGTTTGAAATTTTATAATGCCCGTGTGGTTCCATTTCAATTTCAGCAAATTCTGGTGATTAGAACTTTTTAAAAAATAAAAATATTAAAAATTCAAGTTCTTTTTAAAGCAGTCGTCTAAATAAAAGCGTTCATTTTTCTGGCTATTCTCTTATACAGATACGCGATCTTTTTACTTCAAAGTGCGAAATTTGCACTAGACAACGATCGGGATCCAGATAGATTTTATGCTCTTAGCGAAAGAAGATTGATCAATGTGAAAATTTACACTGTTAGAAATCTGCAACTGTAGCTACATAATCACTCCACGATTTATATAGATCTCTATTTTGACCAATAACAATACTCTATCCATCTGTTGATTAGAACTTTTTAAAAATAAAACTTTAAAATTTAGATTTTTTTCCAAGCATCATTTTTCATGCTGTTACTTTTACGCAGATACATGATCTTGTGAAATTTTAACTGGACTGGATTCATATCGTTTTTGAGCTATTGCGAAATGAGATTGACCAATAAGAAAATTTACTTACTTTAAGCAACGACAATTTCACAAAAAATGCAGGCTTTTAATTGGTCAATCTGTTTTCGTTAAAAGCACAAAATCTATTGGATCCCATCCAAGTTCCAAGTGAATTAGATTACTGCAGATTATTTATTAAATTATAGTGTGTTTTTGGTAAGATCTTAATTTTTAGTTTTTATAACTGAAAGGAAAGCATGTTAATATGTACAAACATATCGAAATACTTTGCTCTCCATTAACTTATGGAAGCACTTCGACGCACTCTGATTGCGTCAGGACAATTTACTGATGGAGTTTCAGCTTTTCGGCGCTCTCCTTCGATATCCGTAGATTTCAATGTGGACCTTAAGGTTTGTTGGATGTAGTAAATTTCCGAAGTGTGAGATCATTCCAAAGTTCTAAATCTTAACTGGACAAGTTCTCACATCCAATAAAACAGAAACCCACATCGATACCAACCGAGATCGGAGGTAGACGCCGAAAAGATAAGAATCCTCTAATATAAGTGTTGTTTAGGGTGAAAAAAGTATCACCATAAGTCGGCGTACAATAATACGCATTGCTATGTGCAGCGACATTGTCTTTAGATTCAGATTCAGTTACCGGATTAGATAACAGCATGATTTTAAATTTTGATCAGGTGGGATTCCTCGATATGCAAATGACGAAACACGGGATATAGTGTTTAATTAGATTTATTCTGGGCAAAAGTGAATCACCAAGCATCTTACTGAGTCGGCTATTATTGTCAATCTTGATAACTTCTGACCCACGTACAATCGATTTCTTTCAGGCAATTATTATTAAGATCCGTAATGTAAAATTCTATATTTTGGACAAAAACGGCTGTCGAAGAAGTGTCTAGGCATCGAATGTTGTCACTCGCACATAGAGGTAGTTAAGTTTAGATTATCAATTTCCGATTACAATCATCATCGTTCCTTTCCCATGCCTTTATCGGAATTAGATTTTACGGTTTGTCTGATGAAGAATAGCACGATTTTTTGCAAACTATTTCTTATTGCTTTGAATTGAATGGTGAGTAATTTTGACTATACTAGAAAATGACTTTACTATGCATTGATATATGGAGTCATTTTGCTGAGATTATACATGTAAGCAAGCAATTTGTCGCTTTTTGATGCGTAAGGTCACTTTACTTGATGGATTGCGATCTTTTCAATACCCATTTCCGAGGTCCGTAAGAATCTATGTGGACTTTAAAGTTCGATGAATGCAGTAACTTTTCGAAAAACTAGATCTTATCTAAACGCGTTATCACATTCTAAAATCCTAAAGATCCACAACGATGCTAACCGACATTGTAAGTTGCTCTCGAATAGCTGAAAATGAAATAGGAAATTGACCAGAAAATTGAATACTTCAAAGCCCAAGAAAGTACATTAATTAGTCAATGCATTGCAAAGAGACGCCATATATCATTACACATAATTGAGTATTACAGTATGAATAATTAAAAAGTAGGAAATAAAATAAGCTTTTTTAAAAATAAAATATCAACTGACTTCAAGAAAGCGCTAAAAAAATTAAATAATTCTCTAATGACAAAACATTATCCAATAAGTACACATCGGATATCAGGTACCGCCATAAAAACGATTAAATTTAATATATGTAATTTAATATCCACAAAAGTGAGATTTTAGAGGAAATATTTTCTTCAAGAGATGAATTTACATATTTAAGATTTAATTTATGAAAATATACATATAAAAAGTAATGAATAACTTTTTGAAGTTTGTGCCAAACTATCTTAAATATAATAAGAATTGTGAATATATTGTGTCTAGTACCATAACAAAAATGGTGATGATCATTATCATTTGTGACTGTTTGACACCGACTTCAAAAAGTAATTCATTACTTTTTATAAGTGTATATTTATAAATTAAATCATAAATATGTAAATTCATCTCTTGTAAAAAATATTCTCTCTAAAATCTATGTTTGTTGGATATTAAATTATATATATTGAATTTAATCGTTTTTATATCAGTACCTGATACCCGATGTGTGCTTATTGGATATCGTTTAGTCATTAGAGAATTTTAAAAAATTATTTAATTCTTTTTGACGCCTTTTTTTTTTTTTTTCAGTCGGTTCATAAATTTTTTAAAAAGCTTATTTTATTAACTATATATCCAATTTTGCTAAAATTTAAAAAAAATAAGAAAATTCGACAAAAAATGTATTTAAAATTTTAAACGTTTCGGTTGAGTAGTTTTTGTTTTGTTATATGTGAGCAAACAGACGGTCAGAGAGATAGATCAGACGACGACTGAAGATGTTATGTGCTTATATAAGTACAAACGTTCGTAAAAAAGCAATTAAATTTAAAAGCGCTCGCTGAAATTGAAAACGCATTTCCATTACTTACTACTCAAAGACAATATGGTATCCGACTTTTTTTGTTTCCCTGTAAATCAATTAAAAATGTTATGAATATCCTGTTCTAACGTAATTGTAGTGAAACTCAGTGATTTATATCAGGTTCAATACATTTGCAATAACATAATACTATTAAAATATTCTGAAAGCTATTCTTGAAATTATTGGTTTATTATTTGTTAAGCTGTCGATAAGATAGAGCTATAATAATGATAGTCCAATACAAGCAATAGTCTCTCAATTTCTTTTTGCTAATAAATGTTACAATTTATAAATTATGCTTTTCAAATTCATTTCCTTAAGCATATTTAACAAAATAAAAAATTACTCAACTGGATCGTAGTTAATATATTAATGTTAAGAAATAATTTGAAATTCAATAAAATTAATATTTTAGCCATGACAAATCACATAGCTTATTCTGAATCCCCAACACATTTAAAATTCTTTCAAACTAATGCACGTCAGTTCAAAAGATTGTTAAATGTCAAAGTTTTCCCTGCAAGGGTGAAAATGCTTTTGCTAATAACCACTTACTTTTCTTTATGGGACTACAGGTGAAATTTGTGTGATGGAACTTAAATATTCATTTCATTAAAAATTTCGGCAAAGCACAGGCTTCATTACCAGGGGGTATTTGTGAAATGGTGCAAATTATGATCAGGTTCTAGATTATAGCGTTTATTGATTCCGTTTCCCTCATGAATATTTAAAATGATCAAAGATTGTAATGCTTAAAAAATCCAAAGTTTAATTTGTTTAATGACGGGAACTTCGGAGAAATAAACATAATGATTTTCTTATAAAGTTTTATTTAAAATTATATACCATGAATTATAACCATTTATAACCATGAATTTTCATATATTTCAACCTTTATGTCCCAAATTATGAATTCATGAAAAGTTTTCTTCTAAAGATTTGTCATCGCTTTGAAACACTATTAGTAGATGTACAAAACCATTTAATAGATTTAGAAGGATTTGGTCAATTAAAGTTTAAGAATAATTCTCAATGGATCGATGTTTTATAATATTTATAATTACACAAGAATATTTTATTAAAAATATTTATTAAGTATTTTATAGAATAAATGAACATATCATCCTGATAAAAAAAGTAAACTCCCCCTACTAACTTTTCAAAAAACTATCTCACAAAAGAAAAACAGATTCCAAACGGTTGATAAAAATGTCTTCTTTTAAATATTGTATATAAAATTTGCTTAAGGGCCATTTTTTTCAGTGCAATATAGCTGATTTTAGTAAAATATTTCAAACCTTCGGTCTAACATATGCCTCGACACGAAATTTCAAGTCATTTGAATCATAAGTTTTTGAATTATAAAAATTTAAAATTTTGAGCTTTTAATGTTGAATTACATTTTCATATTTTATTATAATCGCTTAAATTTATACTCCCAATTTGCTAATGGCTAATTCCATGGGTTCTGTAGTGTAAGTCACATAACTTATTAATTGCTACGCTTGTTAGCCACCGTTATTTTCGAAAAGTCTGCTTGGCCTTATTCAATTAATGAGAATGTGCCAATAAAATTAATCACATTTTTTTTTTTTATAATACTGGTATCCAAAAATCGTAGACTGTGACTTACACTACAAAGACTCATGGAAATAGCCTAACTTCTTATGTAGCAATATTACTAAAATATCCAGACATAAATACGTTAAATTAGAAATTTTTATAATTTTATGATGTGAATTACGAATTATGAAATTAATATTCGAAAAAAAATATGAATAACGACCTACATAATTTTAATGGATTTATATTTATTAAGCTCTGCTTTATGACAATCCGAAATTTCAAAATTGTCTTGTAAGAAGTTTCAAATTACGCTTTAAAAATGGCAAAATGGTGATTTAAGGGGAAGGAGACGTCTAAGATAGAAGTGACATACTGTAAAAAAAAGGGTCGATCTAGTAAAAAAAAATTATTGATACTTGTAATTACTAAAAAATTTTTAGTAATCTTACTCGGTTACAAGGAATCTGAAAGAATTACTAGAAAAAAGCTAGCAACGAATAAGATTTAATAGTTTTACATTTTTAATAGCTATTACTAAAACTCATTTGCTGTGGGCATGATAGCCTAGTGGTCATAGCACCGAACTCCAGGCTGAAAGTACCTGGGTTCGATGCTGGCCGCCACCAAATATGCACCGAAAGTATGCAATGTAAGTACTTGTTAAATAAAGGGATTATGAAAATCCTGTCGTAGCAGTTACAACGGGTAATGATCTCTGAATTTTCAATCCCCTTTAGAAACATGTCAAAATAGAGCAGGTAGCAATGTTTGGTGCAGCCATCTATTGCGGCTTTGACGAAAATATTCCGTTTCAGAAGTCTGTTTTTTACCCACTGGATGCAGCTCGAAGGAGGCTCCTGCCCTTCGGGCACACGTAATGGTTCCTGAAAATAATTTTTGAGCTATTACTAAAATTTGCTTGGTGGCTTATACTAAAAAGTTTTAAGTTAGTTATACAAAAAATTCTTTTGTTCAGTTTACAAAAGAAATGTTTGTATGACTTGCAAAAAAAAAAGTTTGTAATGGTTACTAAAATATTCTGTGGAATACAAATTTACTAAGAAATTTTTAGTAACCTCTAGAATTTTTTTTACAGTGTAGATATTTTGAAACTTCTCATGTTATTCTGTAATTTAGCGATCTTCAATGACTGCTTGAGTGGCCCCTGAGATGCCTGGATCAAAAATGGGGCTCTCTCAATCAGAAATCGTGTACTAAATTTTAATCTGAATACAGCCCTTAGAATGTGCTTGTTTTAAGCTTATTATACGAATCGAGTGAAAATTTTTTATTAAAATAATTGAAGAATCTAGAGTTCATTTATGTTACCTGAATTATGTTACCTGGGGCAAAACAGGCTTTATTTCTGGTAGGTTTTGATGCATCACTGAAATGTAAAAACTGAGTAAGTAACTAAGTTAAATACCTAAGAAACAAAAATTAGCCAAAGTATCAAAATATGTTTGCTTTTTGCTTTGGTAGACTTTTACATATGACAATTGTATTAAAAGGAATTTTTCCAGTACTAAAAAATTAATTTGTTAACACATTTCGATTTATGTATTTATTTATTTATTTATTGGTTCCCTTGGCAACAGATCGGGAAATCATGCGGTGAAATAGTTTATGAATTACGCAAATTTAATGTTTGGACTTCTTAATGTTAAATTAATTTTTAATTGGGGCAAAACAGGTTTTAGTTCTGGTAGGTTTTGATGTATCACTGAAATGTAAAATCTGAGTAAGTAACTAAGTTAAATACCTAAGATAGAAAAATTTGCCAAAGTATCGAAATATGTTTGCTTTTTGCTTTCTTAGACTTTAACATATGGCAATTGTACACTGTAAAAAAAATTCTGCAAAAGTACTAAACTTTTTCTAGGAAACTGGGATTCCAAGAACTTTTCCTGTAAAGGTAACAGCAAAAATTCAAGTTTCAAAATCGGTTACATGAATTTTTCCTGTTATCGTTACATGAAAAGTTCTTGGAATCCCAGTTTCCTAGAAAATGTTTAGTACCTTCACAGAATTTTTTTTAAAGTGTATAAAAAGGAATTTTTCCAGCACTAAAAAAATAATTTGCTAACATATTTCGATTTATTTATTTATTTATCTTTTTGGAAATGGTTCCCTTGGCAACAAATCGGGAAATCATGCGGTGAAATAGTTTATGAATTACGCAAATTATTGTTCGGACTTCTTAATATTAAATTAATTTTTACTTGGGGCAAAACAGGCTTTAGTTCTGGTTGGTTTTGATGTATCACTGAAATGTAAAAATTGAGTAAATAACTAAGTTAAATACCTAAGAAAGAAAAATTTGCCTAAGTTTCAAAATATGATTTCAGAATCATTTGCTAATTCCAAAAAAATTCAATTTCGTTACAATTTCTATATAAAAACAGCTTCCTAATAACACTGTAAAAAAATTCATGAGATTACTAAAAATATTTTAGTAAATTTGTATTCCACAGAGTTTTTTAGTAACCATTACTCCCCGTAAGACATGGTGACGTCACTGCAACGTCGTTGTGAAGTCACATTGTGACTTTGTGACCAGCGATTGTCGATGTGACGTCACGTGACGTCGATGTGAAGTCACAGTGACTAAAATGTGAAGTCGTTATGGCCGTTTTAGAGCTTTTTTGTGACGTCACATTGTGACCACGTTGTGACGTCACAATGTGACCAATTTGTGATAAGTGTGTCATTTGTGACTATTTTGACATTAACATTGTGACGAACTGTGAAAATTTTTTTAGAAAGTCACATCTTAGTCACAATGTGACGTCACTGAGTGGTGGCATTTTCGTCACAGATGTGATGTGACCATGCATGCTATGAGGGTCACAGTACAAATAGTAAAAATTTCAAGATTCTTTTTGCAAGTGAAACAAGCATTTCTTTTGTAAACTGAACAAAAGAATTTTTACATAACTAACTGAAAACTTTTTAGTGTGAGCCACCAAGCAAATTTTAGTATAAGCTTCAAATTTATTTTTAGTAACCATTACTGACAGATTCTTAGTAACTATTCCAAACGCAATTTTCTCAAGTGAAACAAACATTTATTTTGTAAAGAAATGTGGGAAAGAAGACAGTCATCTGCAACGGAAGATTTTCGGCAAAGCCTCAATAGATGGCAGCATCAAACATTGTCACCTGCTCCATTTTGATATGCTTCTGAAGGAGACGAAAAGACCAGAAATTATTACCCATGTTAACTGCTACGACAGGATTTTTATAACCCCTTTATTGAACAAGTACTTATACTGCATATACTCGGTGCGTGTTTGGTGGTGTCGAGCATCGAACCCGAGACTTTTTAGCCTGGAGTTCGGTGCTATGACCACTAAGCCATCACGACCACACCAAGTGAGATTTAGTAATAGCTATTAAAAATATAAAACTATTAACTCTGTTCGTTGCTAGCTCTTTTCTAGTAATCCATACAGATTTTCTTGTAACTGAGTAAGATTACAAAAAATTTTTTAGTAATTGCAAGTATCACTGAGAGAAACTAAATTTTTTTTAGTAGATCGACCCTTTTTATACAGTGAAAGATTTACGCATAGCATTAATTAGAAGAATTTATTACTAATAGGTTTATACCAGTAACATTTTTACATGACGATTTGTGCTGGAAACAGTAAGCGTATTTAATTTTTGAAACATAATGTATTATCTACAATTTAAAACGAAATATATATTGTTATTAACAGTAATGTACATCTTTCTGTAAACTAATATTTTAAAATTGTAAACATAAAACAATAACAAGTCATTTTTTTATTATCTGAAATTATTTTCTGGCTAGTAAAATGATAAAATTTTTTGTAGAAATTTTCGATTGTAAATAAATAATAAGAAAAAATTTCACTGTATTGATTCCTTGGTATCCTGAACGAATTAAATTTTATTCTTCGATTCCAAACAGATGCTTTTGTCATTATAGTGTAATTTTGCTTATAAATTCCTAAAGGTTAAGGGTTTATTTTGTCATATCACAGAAAAAAAATTATTTTTAAGTTGTATTTTAAATGATCCACGAGAAAGTCTTTAATTTATAAGTTAAAGTATCTTGACAAATCTTACCTCATATCGTTAAGTTTCGAAAAGAGTTCCTCTTATTAATTAAAAAAAAATTATTTATTTTCTAAATCTTAGAGTCGCATTTATGTACAACGGGATTGATGTTGATTCGGAAAGAACTATGTAGTACGGAATATACAATACAAAATATCTCTCAAAAACTATATTTACGGAATATTTACAGCTACGGAAGTAACTGTAAATATTCGTACAAATGAATTTGTACATAAAATGGGGCAAATGAAAGGCGTTTTTACTATTACTAGTTTTTTATTCATGAAGAACTTTGTGCATTAGCCATTGCACTTTTATGCAAAAATGCATGAATACAAAATTTATTGCTCCTATATACATTAAATTTAGTAATAAGGAAATAATATGACTCCATCTTAAATCTGATGTCATAAACATGTTAACCTAAAATCATATTTTATCACGGAATGTCATTGAACTAAATTACTTATGATAGGATTTAACAAAATAAAGAAATGTTTATCAAATATCTTTTACATTTTGTTTCGAGATTTTTACACAATCTGTATAAAACGCTTTACTTTTTTATTTTATTTATATTTATTTTTTTAATATACATATGTAAAAATAAAATTATACATACGTATAAATAAAATTATACATACGATACATTTATTCAAGTCTTTTTTTTTTAACTGCACTTGATTACTTTAACCTTAGTTTAATTGAAATTTACAATGAACATTTTTTATCGTTAGCCGTGTGTTTCATAACATTAACTTCTTAAAAACAAAAACGTTGTCTTCGTGATTCTGATAATTATATTAAGTATCTTTAGCATCAGAAGCCATTCCTGTTTCGAATCTTTAGGGTCGTTGCAATGTTCCATTACCTTTCCGCGTAAGAAACATTAAGTCGCACAGCTAAACATTTACCTTTCCGATGTTATTATCTTTTTAGTTGTTCAAAAAACTTTTTAATTTTCCTTATTTTTTATTTTCTCAAATAAAATATTGCAGACCTCAGTTATCAATGTTTCTCAAAATAACTATATTTTTTCATAAATTTAGTTTTTATGTTTTATTTTTAACACTTTTCAACCTAGATTAAAAGTGTTAGTGAATTCAGTTTGTGTGTCTGTACTCTAATACGAATAAAAATAGTTTGATTTCCATGATATTGGTTCATGTTATTTGGGTGCACATAGCAATTTTACATTTCAAAATAAAGTGAGAAGCACTTTTGGTTCATTTACAGAGCCACTCCATGTAATTTAATTACACTATGGCCAGTAGGGAACTATCGTTTGCCGTGTATGTTAATGATACTACAGTATGTGAAACATATTGAAAATGATATACATTACTGGTGTCTACTACAAGGTTTTTAGGTGCGTTCGTAATTATGTAAATACGTAGCACCTATTGTTGTCGCTCAGTCCGTCCGTCTGTCTGTCCGTCTGTCTGTCTGTCTGTCTGTCCGTCTGTCCGTCTGTCTGTCTGTCTGTCCGTCCGCATATAACAACGCAAAAACTACCCAACCGAATCGTTTGAAATTTAAAATACATAATTATAGCATACTTTTGTCGAGTCATTTCAAATTTTATGAAAATCGGATGGATAGATCAATTACAGGGGCAATCAAAAGAATTCTATTACATTACGGCCAGTGGGGAAAAAAGTTTCAAATGCATTTTAATCGTTTGAAATTTAAAACATATAATTATTGCGTAATTTTGTCGAGTCATTTCAAATGTTATGAAAGTCGGATGCATAGATCATTTACAGGGACAATCAAAGGTATTCCATTACATTACGGTCAATGGGAAAAAAGATTCAAATGCATTTTTATGATGTTACACTCATTCGAACATAATAGAATTTGCATGAATCTATGAAATACAGTCGAACCTCGTTAATACGCGAATCAGGGGCCCGCTCAAAATTCGCGTATTAAACGGGTTCGCGTATTAACCGAAGGTCGCGAATTTTTGTCGAGTGGTCTATCTAATAACAATCTATGCGGAAAAAACACGTTTTTTGACAATTTTTGGCATTTTTAAGACATAAAATAACATTTTATTTATTTTAATCATTATGTGCTCATTAAGCAGGAATGTTTGAAAGCTGAAAATTCAAATAATCATTATTGTCTCAAGTAAAAATCCTATGTCTGTTCAAATTTAGATTTATTATATATGACACATAAAATTGAATAAGACGACACAAAATTTCTGCTAACCATATTAACTAAAACTAATGTTAACAAAATTGAAAACTTTGTTAGCTATACAGAACTGATAGATGCGATTAAATAGTGTTGATAATAAAAAAAAGTCAATTAAAAAATATTGAAGTCAATAATGTCATAAAAATCACTTTTTTGGAAAAGTAGCTGTCAATTTTGGTTTGTTTGACATGCGTTCGCGCCATCACCATGATGTTTTCCGCCTTATTTAGGTATTAATAAAGTTCGCTTGTTGAGGGTCCTTCGTTCAGTGACGATGCATGTCTTAGGAAATTGAAACCTCTGTAACTTTGGAGAATGGGGATGGAGTCGGTAACACAGGTTTATCATCTTCTTCCTCTTCATCCGATTTGCCAGTTGCAGTTACATCAGCGATGATATATCATACAGATTTCTAAGTTCGGAGGTAACAATTTCTTGTGCGGCCAGCCAATCTTCTTCAGCATTAGACAGCGAGGTTGGCTCTGTGTAAATGATGCCCTTGCTACTTTCGAAACCCGCTTTTTGAAAGCAATTTGTAATTGTTGGTGTGGCACTCTCCTATGCTGCAGTAAGCATGTGCAAAGCGTCGAGAACTGTAATTGAACGACATTCGTAGCAAGAAGGATTGCTGCCGTGTTCCATTTGGTGAAGGTATCGCCGTATGACGCGAGTCTTGTAATTTACTTTGGGGCTGTTAATTATTCCGTGGTCCATTTGCTGGGTGACACTAGTCGAATTTGGAGGTAGAAATTCTACTTGGACATAATTCAGGCCTTCGTTATATTTTGGATGCGCAAAGCAATTGTCCAGAAGCAATAACATATGGCGCGATTGTTATCTGATACCCTGATCAAAATTACGAAGCCATGTTGTAAAAATGTTGCCAGTCACCCATGCTCTATGCTGGTTTTCGTACAGGCTGGGGAAATTCTTGACATTTTTAAAGCATCGCGGTCTGCGTGATTTCCCTATGACCAGCAGCTTTAATTTATCTGATTTATCAGAGGTGACACCGAGCAGAATAGTAATACGCTCTTTAACAACTTTTGATTTAACGTCCTATTTGCTGAGGTCCAGTGAAGGTCATTAAATCGAGAGCCTACTGTATTAACAAGCGCTTGTTGAGGTACTAAAGCGCGAATGAGAGCGCGAATGAACAAACCACTCGTGAAGTGCCTTTTCCATGCCTTCAAACTTGGCGTTTTTTTATTTTCTTGTTCTTTGGTCCTCCAACCACAGCTTGGTTAAAAATGGCATTCCTATTCTGTAACAATATCATTAAAGTTGACTCAGGTATGCCTTTTTCATTGGCGAACTTAGACATATTTGAGAAAGCTTGGGCATTGTATTGATTTATAATTTGTAACTTCTCGGTGATGGAGAAAGCCTTTTGTTTAATATATTTTACTCCTTTCGCCACAGTTTAGACTGGATCATAAAAGCATACATGGATATCTTAGGCTACATAATATTAGCAGGGCCTGATTACTAACGGGGCACTCTCCCACCAGGAAAAAGAAATAAAGAATTTTTCTTTATTCATGACAGTAATCTTGTATGAAAAGGGCGTTTAAAGAAGACGAAAATTTCTATAAATTTTTTCTGGTGAGAGAGTGCCCCGTTAGTAATCAGGCTCTGAATATTAGGAGCGACAAGCGACTCTCTTCTTTTAAAAATATCACAGCACTGATGAAACAGCGATTGGAAAGACTCACGTGATTAATCTGCGGGGGGGGGGGATCACATCATTTCTTATTTATGGGGAAAAGTTCTTTTCATTTTTTCTTTTTATAAAAACTAGCTGACACGTGAAACCCGCACCCGCGATGAATGAACCTTACATGAACTTCAGATTTCTATGATTTTATAAATTGAATTCCATTTTTATCTACATTTATATATTTAAATGACAAAAATACCGAGAAAAGTGGTTTTATATACTCTCCAAATAAAAAAAGGGGTTTTTCAAAGCAGACATAATGTCTTTAGCTTTTGCACAGCGCTAGTCTCGCTTATGAGATTTCATTGAGAGAGTTTTGATTGGTCAGTCTCTTGCTAGCCTCGGATCGGGGTCCAAATCTAGTTAGCGTGTAGTTTTGAGGGAGAAAAAGCTCAAATTAATTGGGTTTAAATAATTGTTGTATAAAAAATAAGTTAAATAATTGTTGTATAAAATGCTTGGGAAAATACTTCATTTAAAAACTTGTATGTTGAGAACTAAGCTCATTCGCGTATTAAACGCAGGTTTTTCTTTCTAGGGACTGATAAAATTTCGCGTATTAAACGGGTTCGCGTATTAACCACTCGCGTATTAAAGAGGGTTTTTTATATGCGTAAGATAGGAGTATTTCAAGGGACCAAAGAAAATTCGCGTATTAAGCGGTTTCGCGTCTTAAGCAGGGCGCGTATTAACGGGGTTTGACTGTATATACTAAAATATGTATTCTGTACAATCTGTGATGCAAAGAATTTTTATTATTAAATTACAGGGCCACACAAAAGTATTCCACTACATAATACTATTCGGGGAAACATTGTTTGGGGCGTGTTTTAATTATATTCAACTATTTCACATACTATGAATAAGATATACGTTTCTGAGGTGTGATAAAAATTACTTTCTGCATATTTACAGAAACACAAAGATTTCGACTACTATACTGTATCCGAAGTACACTCTACTATATCAGCAAGATCTGCATATTTTTAAAACTTCGTTATCGTACGAACGCACCTCATTTGCTACCTTCACGTGCAATTTCCAACTTGTTATTACATAATCTGGTGTGCACAGAATTTCTCGTGCAGTTGCAGGATTCGTAAAAGAGTTTCGCTATAGAAGAAATTGATCGATTATTTCGCGATTGAATCCTACGAATAATAATTCCTCAAAGTGCATTTTCAGTTGTAATGTGTGTTTTTAAACTTAATTATTTTTAAATATTATATGGTGTGTATAATTTAATAGATCATATACAGTGTCACAGAAAAACTCTCAATAATATCCGTTAATTGGCGATGACTGCAGAGTAGAAATTTTCAACTCTGTTATGTATTTAACGAAACTAACTTTTAGCATTTTATATAGTAAGCATATATATCTATTAGGAGTGTAAAGGAGAGTGTAAGGAAGTGTACGTCTTATATCCTCTGAATTTTTTCGAGCAGCTCCGTATACCCTCTGTTTGTTGAATTAAGTATTGGCATATACTGTATCCATGAATATTTCTTAATAAGTGATTTTCTCATTGCTACTAAGTTTAGAACAAACAGATTGAAAATTGTTCAAGCCGAAATTCAAACCCGGAACGCTTGGAATAGCACTCCAAGTGTTCTACCACTTAAGCCACGATGACGATGTTCAGCTTGCCATTTTTCCCTTACACATATTGATAACGCTGCAACTGCAGCACAAGATGGAAAGGTCTACATGAGCACACAACTTATCGAGTAACGTGTGACACAAATACACACAGGCATCGGTGAACATTTATTTAATAATAATTTTTTTCCAATAAATTATCAGTATAATAAAAAAATGTATCTATGAATGTTCGTAATTGTAGCATATACCATTTGCCTACAGCGTATACCTTCCATTTTTATACCAGCGTATACCATACCAATTTTTTTATGACTGCAAAACTGATAATTACAAATGATACACAGAGTTACACAAAAAAGTAGTTTATTTTAAACACTATTCACGGTAACAGCAGAAATTCGGTTTTGAAATGTATTATGCATTCTCCAAATTGTTAATTAAACGTCACTTTTCACATTAATAAACTGAGAAAATTGGGTATATTATTCGAAATGTGTTGGAAAGTTTTTCATAATCAATATTGTACCGCATGAATTTTTCTCTTATATTTTTACATAAAGCGTGTTGCAATATATTTACTAGAAACAAATAAAGATGAAGAAATATCTTCAATAAAACTATTAAACTACTATTAATTTTTTTTTTTAAAGCCAATTTATATATATATATATATGAGGAACCCAGAAGCGAAGGGGTATAAGTGAGAAAATTGAAAAATTGAGTTAAGTGCACACGCTATCTGGAAATATGTCTATTTATTTGTAGGTAAAGAGTTAAAAGTGATTTTTCATTATGTACTGAGTTATAGGGGTCAGTTACTTAACCTCTTTCCCAAAACTGTGAAACGTGTGGAGGCCAAGGGGTATAAGTACAGTTGTGTCCGTTAACGTCTATATAGCAGAAGCGCGACCAACGACATACAAAGCAATTTGCTTTTTTATGCATTAAATAAATGCATTTTAACTGTTATCAAGTGAGAAAAATCATGCGTAAAGCATGGATTATGAAACACTTTCCAACACTCCCTGAAATCTTTAAAGATTTTTGCTATTTAGGGTAATAAAGTATTACAATGCATTTCCAAATATGCATTCTGATAATTTTGAGTAGCCCTATGTTTTATTGGTTGGTTGATATATACTGTATAACGGGAAAACTTAGTTTAGCAAGAAAACACATAATAGTTTGAAATTTCTCTTTCAGCAGTTTATACTAATAGATGGAAGCATACATGTATACTTTTGTTTATTCAGTAGTTTATCTTGAACCTTTATTATACGCTAGTATTTAGCTGAAATTTACTTCAAACTAAAACCAGTTAAGACTTCTGAAATCACATTTTCAGAAATTATCATCCATCGATGACCACGTATAAAATTTTGTGTGTGATCCTATATATCATTTTATCTATATTTTACAAACATTTCTTGGTAAACTGAATGCAGTTCAGCATAGAAATACATAACTTATTTAAAAGCACTCTTTAAGTAAAGTACGCTCATATTCTGTGACCTTTACGAGTATTTTTGTATAACTCTGTATATGAACTATAGCATTTATACAAGTCATATAACATGTAAAAATTTGGTGAAACTTAAACGTGCAATTCATAATTAAAATGGCATTTCGTCCATCCATTAATCATCGTTGATAATATATACAGTACTTCGGATAGAATATATTATTTAAAATCTTTTTTGTGTCCCTGTAAATATTGTGTACTTCGTATTATGCGCAAAATAACTTATATTAAGCCTCAGCGATATATATGAATTTTATTATACATGAAAATAAGTCGCAAACAATTCCTCTTTATCATTAGGTACTGTAAATCTTTTGTAAGGTCCTGTAAATAAATAATAACTATTCTTTTAACCTCAGATTTTATAGAATTTTTTTGGTGCAATTCGTAAATGCATATAAATTTTAATATGTGACAAGGTGTAACATCTTTCAAATCCATTTAAAACGATTTTTCCCATAAACTGTAATGTAATGGAAAACTTTTGATTGTCCCTGTAAATAAACTAATCGTGTTAGAAACTTCATTTGCAATAGGTCTGTGTTGAGGTAAACATGAATAATTCCCAAAAATTTATGGGCAATGCGAATATATTTAGGGCACGGATAGACGGACAGACAAATTAAAATCATATTCCTTTTTCAATTTTGTTGAAAAGTGTTAAAAAATATAAAATTTCAATGTTTCAAAATTTTAAATAAAATTTTAAAACTTACATTAGAACTAAAAATTTTCTTCCATTCATTTATATCAACATCGTTCCTATTTTTTTTTTTTTTTTTTGTTTTTTGTTTTTTTGTTTTGTAAATTCATTTTTTATTTCATAATTTTTCCTTCTTTAGAATTTATATTAAGACAAAATTTTGTCCTTTCATTTATTTGTATAAACATTGTTCTTAATTTTTTCATAAATACAATTTTTTATTTCATAATTTTTCACTTCTTGTGCTCATTCGGCACTTTTACCTTTAAGTTTCCAAGCACTTTTCTTTACTGCTTGGAAGCCAAAGGGTACAAGTGCCGAATGACGATAAACATTGCTTAGTTATAAGTAAAAAGAAAAATTGTATTCCACTTTTTTTAAAACAGCTATTGAAATAAGAGTTCAAAGATCACTAAGAAGTAAGCAAAAGTTTCATAGCTCAATTCGTTGAATTACAATTGATGTTTAACTTTGAACTCAATTTACTCGAAATCTAAATTTTGTCACTTGTACCCCTTGGCTTCTGGGCTCCTCATATCTATACTAATAAAAGAACAAAACGCTCTGTCTGTATGTGTGTGTATCTGTGTGTGTGCCTGTGTGTGTGTCTGCGATGGCTAGCAAAATCTAGAGCACGTACACAGCTCAAAATTTTTTTGTGAGTAGACCAATGTCTCTCCTGATGCACCTGAAGCTCAGAATTTCAAAATTCTATTTATTAACTGAGTAATTAATTAAATTCCAAAGCTCACTCTCATAAAAAATCGCCTTTTTTCGCTTTTTTTCCATTTCATTTTCTTATGGTTGATTGGTTGCATAAAATTTTCGCAGAAAAAAATTAAAAAAGCTGGGACAGACCTTTAAAATTCATAGACTGTCAAACTGGCAGTTTAAATGAGGATTTTTTTTTAATCACAGCTGCTGTACACCATGGAGAAAAAGATAGGTGGAGGCGAAGTAAACCGAAAAAAGATTTGCAGCACGGAGTAAGAAGTGTCTTACTCCGTGGTTTGCAATATTAAACCATTTATCGCTGAAATTTTAATGCCTCAAACAAAAGCACGAGGAAGGAATTTTGTATTAATAAAACGAATTGAAAGAAACGAATTACAGCTGAAGCATATTTTACGAATAAATAGTAATTTTTTAAAATGTTTTTTTTATTATATTATTTAGTTTAAAGTTAGGTTAAAGTTAAATTGCATTTATGTTATGGTTAGAATAAGGATATGTTACAATAAAGTGAATACATTTAGGCTAGGTTACATTTCTGTTATATTTAATTTACGGTAGGGTACTGTTAAGTCGCTGTTAGGTTACAGACAGGTTCTGGTTACGGTATAAAAGTTTAAGGTTAGGAATTTATACACAGAGTGAACCTATACGCAAGATTTGATTAAAAATAACACTTACTTTTGTTAAATAGCTCTGAAATTATAGTACTATATACCAACCTTTTAGCTACCATCGTGTATCGATTTCATTCATGGTATAGTCGGATTTAAGAGTGATATAATTAGTTTGAAATTCAAAATATTTCACTTGGGATTTGTATGTGAAAATAATAATTAGTTACGTGACTTAACAGTGATTTTACGGGTAAATATCAACTTTTTTACACGAAAATCATGCAATCGTTGGATACATATTCCCTCCCGCGTTTTTCATTGCTCATTTTGAGTATTTTTAGAGCTTAATATTAGTTGTTTTTAAAACCGATTTTCCCACAGTCAGTGGCTACGTATTTCAGACAATGCATTTCTGCATGTAAATAGTTAATGATAAAATCATACAAATTTCAAGTTCGTTTAATATTGTTAATACGGACCCGGGCAACGCCGGGCGGGTCAGCTAGTATATACATATTATTGTGCATTATTATATATATATACATATATTAATGCACTGAAGATCATGATCATGAAGTGTTACAGCAAAAAGAGTACAGATTAAGTAAAATTATTTGAATATCGTGTATTGCAGCCAAAGGGGGTGTTATGACAATCACCATTTTTTGTACATCTTTCCCTTAATGTGATAAGAATTTTTAATCATTAGTATACCTCATAACAAAATGAAAAAAAAAGGGGTTTTGAATGAAATTGCTATAATTGATGAGAAAAATAAAATTTATAATTACATAAGTATTATGTACATTAATGAACATATACACTATTGTCATTAGATTTAATCCATATAATCAACAATAAATATAACACTAATAACAGAAATAAGATGAATGGAGCTTAAGACTATTGATTCGATATATCAATTATCGGAAATAATAACCGAATATAATAATAAAGTTTCAGACAAGTTTGGCAATGTGTTTAAGCTTAGTCTTCCTTCTGACTTCTTTATCCGAACAACTACCGAAACAAGACTTGTTTTTTAACTTTGGTTGAGTGGTGGCATGAGCAAGTTAAAAACCATAACATAGAAGCAACATGTGCGCAGTACTCTATGGCATTTGAATCTACATTACATTGACAGTATTACAGTAAAACCTCTAAATAACAGACAGCTCTGGAGCGCTGAAACTGTCCGCTATTTGGAGGTGTCCGCTATTGGGAAAACCTCGGAGATTTTTAATAATTGATAAAAAGTGCATATATTTCCTTATTTGACTCATACATGTCCTAAACATATGGCCATAAAAATATACCACGTTCTATTACATAATTAATCAGAAATTAATTTTTTTAAGCAATAAAACTGAAATAAAATTCTTAAAATCGTGCATACCTTTTGCTTTTTCTTATGATTACATCTAATTTGCTTTTCAGTGTGAAGTTCTAGTGACAGTGTAAAATCAAAAATTTTAATCCTTAAAACATTTTTTTTTTAATGAGAAAAATTGTATAATTTCTCACAATATTTCGCCGCTTCTTAAAAGCATAAAGTCTCAAAATTAGGGTAAGGAGCGAGGGAGGAGGCATTCCCGTGTTCGGGAAGGGGCAATCTCTCACAACTCGTCCCTGAATTCAATATAAAGGAAGGGGATTTCCCCAGCCTACCCCTAAATTTATCTGTGATGACAAAATTTGTGACACATTGTCGTGATATATTTAGAGATTTTTTACTTTTTTTTCACATTAAGTAAAAAAAAAAAAAAAAAAAAAAAAAAAAAAAAAAAAAAAATTATCAAACTTTATTGTCAAAATTAGTGTCCGCTATTCGGAATGTCCGTTATTCAGAGGTTAAACATACAAAAATTTAGGCTTTGGGACTGGGGATTGGAAAACTGTCCGCTAAATAGAGGTGTCCGCTATTCGGGAGTGTCCGTTATGGAGGTTTTACTGTATTATGTGATGTTGCTTCGCTTTGTTTTTATCAAAATATATAGTTTTTAGCACTTATGTGTCGAGCAATCGAACTTTAGTCAAGAGACGCGTCTCCTTAGCATCCTGTGAAGAAAACCGTTGCTACTTATTTAAGAATCTAGGCATTTCATGTTCGAGATCCATTTCTTGCAGAAGTTTTAAACAATCCCGTAAGTATCTAACAAGAATTCTAACATCATGTAGCTTCAGCTACTTTGTGATACTATGTGTATCTTTTTTTGATATATTGTAAGTATGTTAGAGTCATAATTCCTTGAATCCAGGAAGTAAGCTTTGAATACATCCATAATCTAACCTGAAGTAGTGACGAACATCATAATTTTAATCAAATGTCTTCCTTTGTGTAATGAAAAAAATCGTCACCTAAACAAAAAGTTCTTCTGGATATAGATTTCTTGTCGTCAGCTAGAAGTATCACAGTATCATCGCTGTCATCCGGAATAGATGGTCTTCTTGACAAAAGCCTATTATATTTTTTCAATAATTTGTGTTCTGGTGACTTTTTCCATTCCAAGGTTTAGTGGAACAAAGTTCTCAATCAAAACTTGGCTTAGATATTGCACGGAAAATATTATTTTTCTTATATTGAATAATATGAACTGAACACCAGTAGAGAGACCATTTCTAAGCTGTATAAGTAACATTGTCAAGGAAGTAGGTAATAAACTTTTTTTGCGGAAAGCATTTTGAATTTAACGAGTAAGAAATATACTTAAAATCAGATATGGATATACACATGAGAATTAGAGTAAAATAACATAACTTAGAAAGTTTTCCCAATGAATCCAAATCGACACCTCTCTTATTTATTAGTTTTTGATATTGTTTAAAGATTTTCAGCATTTATTTATACTTTCATGTATTCTCACTTACAGGGCGTAAAGGTTGCAGAGCAACATACTGAATACTGATCTTCTAATATGGGTTTTACAGCATAGTTTTACCGACGAAATTTAGATTCTCAATTTTTTAAATGCTTGATTTTGAACTGCTTTTGATATGATCACGAAGCAGTTCTTACTTTTACATTGAAAAAAATATATATATCATCATCAAATCAAGGTTTCATTCGAAGGTATAAAGGTCGAGTAAATCATATTTCGAATATGTAATAATAAATAATCTATAATAACATTCTAAATTCAAATGTATTGTCTATCGAAAAAGTTCACAAGAAGAAATAATGTGTATCAAACGGGATATCGAAACAAGTAAATTCTTCGCTGAACTTTTCTTTAAAACCCTCTGACAGTCTTGCAAAAGGGCAAAATTGTAATGTTGTTTTCTCAGCATTTTGTTTTAATTGCTAAAAAAATATGATTCTTTCAAAATTATAGAAAAATCTTATTTACTAATATGAATGCTATCCTTGAGTGTGTTAACCATTGCACAATACATTAAAAATCCATTAAATCAACTGAGTTATATCATTTTAATTATTACTTGCATTGCAGTGAAACCTGGAGCTTAGGGAACGTCTATAGACGGGCTTGTCAGTGAGAGGGTTAACTAAAACGTTTAATAAGATAAAAATGAGTATTTACAATCCTATATATACATATAGGATTGTATTTACATAACTTTGGAGACACAATGCTCCACTTTCATATGTATTTTTGACTTAATTGTCACATCTATTACCGAAATCAAATCATTCTAATCAAAACAACATATCGGCTGCACTCTGCTTACAAAAATCAGAGTTGTTCTGAAAGGGGAAGTTGAAGTTAAGAAATTGCATAGCGCGTTGCGCCAATCTAACTGCAATTCTTTTTCTTCAACTTATTCTGCAATAAGTGTTAGAGCTGTGACAATAGAGTGTTGTTGGCAATACTTTTCGCGCATAATCTCTTACGCCTCAGAAGAAAATACAGCAGTATTTTGAGTCAGACGAAAACTAAATAAATATGACTGGCATTTAAAGCACATCTTAGAACCACTCTGTAGATCGCAATTTTTAATACATCTAAGTATCGATATACTTCTCTGTTAGAACAGATAGGAAAATAGCTATTTGTTTTTCGTCAGGTTTTGCAACAATTTCACGGGCTTTCAAACTTATTTATCATGAAGTTCTTAAATTAATATTTAAAACAGCTTTCGAAACACAACATTGACATCTGAACAACTTAAATAAATTTTTAACTCGAAAAAAATATAACTACACAAGTGATACTCTCGCACGAAATATTTTTTTTCTCGAATGGATAGAATTGAACCAAAAAACTGAAACAAAATAAATTGATGCTCATGTAAAAGCTTATAAAGTGTAGCATCATTGCAAGTTAAAATTATCTTGGTTCAATGAGTGCAATTTAGGGAAAAAATAATTCAAATGTACAAAAAAAAAAAAAAAAATGTACAAACAAGCCATAACTTTCTATTTTCGAGCTAAAATTTATTTAACTTACTACTTTATTTATCACGTTAATTTTATATTATACAAAAATACATATATTTAAGCATACAAAAATAATGAAAATTTGTTGAAATCCGAAACATTTTTTTCGGGTATATGATGGGCGAAAAATAGCACTTATAATCCCATCTTCTTTAACCGCAAATATTACTTTGAAATATTGATTTTTAAATTATTTGAGAAACATACATCAGTTTAACGGTTTGAGAGAAAAAAAATACGATAAGAAGTATTCGCCGAATTAAAAATTTTGAAAAATTAAAACAAAAAAGAATGAAATTGTCAAATATTGGGAAGTGCATTTCTATATTTTACAGAGAATAATGCTAAAGTCTAATTGGGTTATTAGTAACAAAATTATGAAATACGGTAGTATATACTTTATGTAATATCGATTAAAGTAGCATAGATCTTCATGTGACACATTATCAATACCATAATTTAATATAGTTTGCTTCCATGCTAAAATCTTCGTTGAATGCATCGTATATATCGAAATAACCCAGCGTTAGAAATATTTGGATCTCTTTGAATTTCAATTTTGTTTTCATTTATAACATTAATTTTCACACATGGCTGAAGTTGTGTTTGGAGTGCAGGTTATTAATTTATAAAAGTGATCCCATCACTTTTAGAGTTATACCTTAAAATGTATGTTAGAAAGAGTTATCAATATAGTAGCGCTCGTTTTGATACTATCAGATACGTATAGGGTACTTCACAGGTTATACAAAATAAAAACACTTAGAACTTTTGAATGGAATTTAATTTTTATTTCCGAATTTGAGGATTTGCTTGCGGGGGAAATTCTAAAAATTTTCGGTAAACAAATTGGAGAGAGTCGACTTCTATGCGAGTCAATCAAAAATTATAAATCAAACGCGTCTAATACTGATAAATTCTAGGGTTTGATGTGTATGGATAATAAAATATATACATATAAATTATGCAAATAATAATAATTTTTTATTTAAAAACATTTTAATGGTATGTTTTTGTTTGCTTACTACGTTTTCGTACAGGTAAGTGAAATCGTGGAAATTGTTTGATTTCGTGCAAAACTGAAGTAAAACTTTGCAGTATCCATGTATACGGGTTTTGACTTTTTGCAGAATTTGAAATCGAAAGTTAATGGGTAGACTTATAAACGAATATATCTTACATACATGAAAATCTATACTAATAAAATCCGTGCTCCTCTGTCTGTCTGTCTGCTTGAAGCCGATTACAGTTCGCAACGCGGGCGAGTTGGAAGTCGCGAGAGGTGTCTTTCGATTGGAAATATTCCGGGGAAGTCATTTCGGGCACTTTCGAGACCGTGGGACCAAAATTAAAAAAGTTATGAATTAAAAACCCCTTGGGAATCGGAACGAAAAATGTCCCAAATACCAAACGGCGCTCAAACGGAGTTCTGAGGCAGAACACTGCGCTACCTTGCGGTGAAGAACCTGAACTTTTCCCCTTTGGCTAAAAGAAGAAACAGCCGAAAATCGCTTTTTCTACCGGCGCTAATTGAGTTTTTTTTTTTTTTTTTTTTTTTTTTTTTTTTGCGCGTTTTTTTTAAACCATCATGCAGACAGTTTTTAAAGTAGGAAAAAACTGATTACATATTCAGAATCTTCGTAAAAATCTGCTTCTGATGAACTAAAAATACGGAAAAATGTCTTAAGGGCGCTTAGTGCCCACCGTGCAAAACCAAATATTTTTAACGGGACTATGGGCGCGAAGCGACCATAGTTCCGATCCACAATCTTTTTTTTTTTTTTTTTGAAGTGCACGTGGCCCACAGTGCGAAATCGCATATTTTTAACGAGACCATAGCTCTTTAATTTACTCTTTTTTGTGCTTGAGGATTCGAACACCAAGACTTGCTTATTAAATGAATTTTTTTGCTTATTATATACTGCTTAATACCGAGGTTCGTTTGGAAAAAGTGGCCCAGCTAGCGGGCGTAGCTCGCTAGTCTATACTAATAAAATCCGTGCGCATCTGTCTGCTTGAAGCCGATTACAGTTCGCAACGCGGGCGAGTTGGAAGTCGCGAGAGGTGTCTTTCGATTGGAAAAATTCCAGTCATTTCGGGCATTTTCTAGACCGTGGGACCAAAATTAAAAAAGTTATGAATTAAAAACCCCTTAGGAATCGGCACGAAAAATGTCTCAAATCCCAAACGGCGCTCAAACGGAGCTCTGAGGCAGAACACTGCGCCACCTTACGGTGAAGAACCTGAACTTTTCCCCTTTGGCTAAAAGAAGAAGCAGTCAAAAACCTCTTTTTCTCCCTTTTTTGCGCGTTTTTTCTTAAACCATCATGCAGACAGTTTTTAAAGTAGAAAAAAACTGATTACATATTCAGAATCTGCGTAAAAGTCTGCTTCTGATGAACCAAAAAATACGAGAAAATGTCTTATGGGCGCGCAGAGCCAACCGTACAAAACCAAATATTTTTAATGGGACGATGGCGACCATGGAGCGTAGAGCCCACTATGCGAAATCAAATATTTTTAACGGGATAATGGGCGCATAACAACCATAGCTCTTTAATTTACTTTTTTGTGCTTGAGGGACAGGTTCAGCCAGGTGGGGGGCCTACCTTATGGCTTTAGCCACCATTTTGTGCTTGAGGATTCGAACACCAAGACTTGCTTATTAAATGAATTTTTTTTGTTTATTATATATTGCTTAATATCGAGGTTCGTTTGGATAAACTGGCCCAGCTAGCGGGCGTAGCTCGCTAGTATAGGATATTAAAAGGTGCGTTTCTCAAAATGTTCGCCAACTGAAGAGACAGTGAAACGAAGTCTTGGCTCAAAAAAGCCTGTGTCAGTAGGTCCGTAGGAATTAACCATATCACAGTTTTTATCACTGTTTTAAATTTTTCTAGAGTATTGGCCGATCACTTTAGAGTTGTTCAGCAACTTAGTTCTATAAAATGTCGTCTAGTAATAATAAGTTAGGTCCATAGGAAGATAAATAGGTTCGTATTCAAAGAAATTTTTGAAATCTCTTGTGAAAAGACAATTGTCACAGTTACTTCTGAGCAATTCCAGAATGTCTCTTGTTAAATGTAAAAGAGACCAATCCTGCTGAAACTACGTATATTGGATCTATTGCACATAGTTGGCGGGTTAATCCTTTTATCACAATTTAATATGATTTTAGATTAATTTTGAAGACACTTAGACACTTTACTAGCGTTTCCTCAGGTATCTGTTATCGATATAAATATAATCTCTAATGAAACACGCACTTGGATTGAATATTTATATATTTGGAAAAAAAACTAAATTTTATTCGACAATAACCAGAGAAAATAAATAGATCTAATTTAGATGGTTGCACATGGGTGCACAATTTTGAGTCACTAGCTCCAATTGTTGAAGTGTTATTCAATTAAATGCTTTATTATACCTTGCATCGCACTCGGTGAAATTCTGATGGAAACTCATTTATATATGTATTTAAATTATATCTAAAAGTAAAATTAAACAGGATATTATTTTATAAATTAAGAGGTTGACACCAATTTGTCGTTCCCAAATTTTCAATTTTGTGGAAATTTGTTTTTCTAAAAAATGAGAATTGTTTATAAAAAATGAGTTTGCTCTGATTTATTATATTTATATTCGAGTAGAAAACCATTTTTAGTTTATATCTGAGTTTAATATAAATCCCTGCCGGTTTGGCGTGTAGGCGCAGAAAAATTTCGAAGTTAATTAGTAATTTTAGTATCAAAAAATTTATGCGGATTAGAGGTAAACTCAGTTTAAAATTTTTATCTGGCTGCTTTTGATGAGTTTTAATATTTTTTTTTTTCTGTAAGTGATGTTTTTATCTGAATCATATTAATACGATATACTTTTTTAACAGCTATATATTCTTAAAATGTATTTTCTATAAGATTTCGTTCTATAAAAAACTTGTCATTATACAAATAGTCGATAATAATAAGAGGATTTATAATAAATCGCTTGAATTATGGAAGTTAGTTATGATTATTTTTCTGCATTTTTTGTGCATATTATTGTTTTTCAATTTCTTCTGGATCATTTGCGAAAATCCGCATGTAGACGCGATTATTTTTTACGAGCGTTTGAATTTTGTACACAATTTTTTGGCCCCTTAATACGCTTTAGTCCTTTATGGCGATTTTTAAGTTCCATTAATGTCAAAGTAACATAAAAAAATATTTTATTCTTTTACTAGTAAAAGTATATGATATTTTTCATACTAACTAGGGAACTGCAAGAAGTGTAAGTCACCGATTTTGACAAAAGTGGTATCGTTGGAACGATCTCATCGAGTGCAGTTAAAAACCCAATGGAACTACCCGTCACAAATGAGCCGTTTTTAAGATATCCGACAGTTTATGTCACGTAGCTAGTGCACATTTAATGGGGGACTGCAAACAATTTTATTCTCGATTTTAACGAAAGTGGTATCGTTGAAAAGATATCATTGTGAGGATTGAAAAACTCAATGTAATCACCCATCGAAAATGAGATGTTTTCGAGATATCCAACTATTTGTGTCCCATTGCTAATGCACACTGATGGGAAACTGCATTAAATGACATAAATTGTTGGATATTTCGAAAACGGCTCATTTCAGATTGTTACTTCCATTGAGTTCTTTACTTCTCACAATGATATCTTTGCAACAACATCGTTTTCATCAAAATCGAGAAAACAATTTTTTGTGGTCCCCGATTAAGTGTGCACTAGAACAGTATGGACTAGCTACGTGACATAAATTATAGGATATCTCGAAAACAGCTCATTTCCGATGGGTAGTTCTATTGAGTTTTTTCTCTCTCATGATGATATCTTTTTAACAATACAATACTTTCATTAACGATACCACTTTTGTTCCATAATTTCCGTGCGGTCCCCCATTAAGTATGCAATAATTACGTGACATAAATTCAGGATATCTCGAAAACGGCTCATTTGCGATGGATAATCCTATTGAGCTTTTTACTGCTCTCGATAAGATCTTTGCAATGATACCACTTTTGTTAAATCGGTGACTTACACTTCTTGCAGTTCCCTAGTAACTACTTTGCTGGATCACATTCCATAAGAAAACAAATTTTTTTAATGTAATTATTTTCTTAACGTTTTACATGGATTTAGCCTTTATCCTATTAAAAAATGTTTTACAATAAGTTTTAAACAGCAAAATTGTTCTAAAGTACAGATAGGATCGCAATAAGTTGCATTTATATTGTTCTTGTAAGTTCTACTGTGAATATTTCAAAACGGCTTTTTTCGTTAATCAATCTAGTTATTCTTATAAATATTTTATTTTTAAAAAATCTAACTACTAATTTGCTAAGTTAATTTTATTCAAAATCTATCTAAAAATGAAATTGTTATTATATAAGTTGTTTTGAATATAATCCGACACCAACGAAGGTATTATTGGACAGGAGAAATTTTCTGATTTATAATTCAAGACAAATCAGTTTCTCGTAGTTTTTAAACAAAAATCATGAAATTGATAAGAAAGAATCTTAATATTACCCACAAAGAAGCTGTGTAATTCAAGTTTACTAAAGTAATTAAATCTATTTTTTAACTTATTAAAAGATAAATTTTTCCATGGAAATTGAAATTGAGTTCCGAAAAAATATCTTAAAACATGAACTATTCAAGGGATCGAAAATCCGATACACAGGCTACTCGATAACCTACTTTACAGTAGGTTATACAGTTATACAGTTGCTTTATAGTACATAAGTACATTTTACTATATTGGAAATTTTTTTAAATATACCTTTATCAGAAAGTAAATTTACTGGTTTAATTTAAAAAATAAAATATTAGTTCTTTAAAGAATAATTTTCAAATGTTTAATTACATAAAAAAAGTATTTTGTAAGACCTTAATTTTACAGTAAAAAAAGCATTTTGAATTTATGACTAACATTTTAATTTGCAATAATATTCGAGATTTTCCTTCTTTTTCTAAGGAATGTATACTATTAATATATCATAAAAGCAATATACCATGAGAAAATATAATTCAGAGCTGAAGAATGCATTCTGTTCTTAAAATAGACGATCTTTTTTATCTTCACCATTACTGAGGATTAAAATGCGGTTTAAATATAGAAGTTAATGCAGTGAATATGGTATTAGGTTGCAGGTATTATTTTTATGTGTGAAAGAATAGGAAGACGTATTTATCTTTAAATGCTCGGACGCGTTATCAGATCGTATTATAAATGGTGAGATATTAAGTTTTATTTGATCCAGACATTTCTCGAATAGTCTAAGAAACGAAATATTTTATGGGTGTATATGGAGTTATTGAATATCATGAAGATATTAGATTGGGTATAAAGAATCTGCTGAATATAAACAATCTAATATATTTTTCTTCTCGATAAAAACATATTAATCTTTTTTAAGGTTTCGTATTTAAAAAGTGAACACCAAACCATTATACGATCACTCATGTTTCTGTCTATCTGTCACAGTAATTTTATTCGGAATCTATGGCATGTAGAAAAATCAAATTGGGGGAAGTAATAAAAACTATTGACCCACATATTTAAAGATTAATAAGCATTCTCAACTATATTTAGGACTTAGCGGTAAAATAATATTTTCTTTGTATATCAAGTGGGGTATCTTATGAAAGTTTTTGTAAAACTGAACTAAAAAATAAATTTCTTTTGATTTTAGGCATTATCTTTTCAGAGATATCGTCAAAAAAGTAGTGTAAAAATATGTCCCCCCCCTATCTATTTCCGAATCTACTTAAACAAAAATTATGAGAAAATTAGTCGTAATAGACGTTAATTTAAATCTTGCAGGAAAACTATAGTGATTACCCTAGGTTACATAGTTTTTGAGAAAAGCTCATGTTCTCGTTACACACAAATTTAGATATTTGGGTATTGAGGAAATGTGTTGACGAAAGCTGAAGGAATCTATCGTACCAGAAACATAAAAGTATTGTTGATAATGATTTTCAAAAAAAATCACCAGTTATTCGCACAGACATTGACCCACTGTTGGACATATTAAACGATGGGGGGGGCGGAAAGGGTGAAAGTATGCAAAATTTACAACAATGGAATGAAGCCAAACTAAGCGCCAATTACTGTTTCCAGGAAAGTCACGAAAAGTAGATGCTTAAAACGGAATACACCTAGGATTCCGTAAAACCAGTTTTGTTTACACATCACATTTTACGAAATCATTTTTAATAGTAACTAAACCAACTAACATAAAGTTACATTGTCTTGTTTAAAACGGATTTTATTTCCTCTAACAAATATTTCAGTGTAAAATAAATTAGGTCAAGCATCTCATATATGAGAAGTGTTTACCCACTATTAACTCATAATTGAAATCAATATTTTCTGTAGTTTCTTATATATTATACATATTTCGCTATTTCATTTTGATAATTTATTGTACAATGAATATATTGATATTTGAAACTTTATTCTACTTTCAATATTTAAAAAATTGTAAAAATTGGGTCAACCTTTCCCCAAACTCCCCCAAATAAAAATGCAAATGTTCGTTTCTACTAAATCTAAAACCTCCGAAAATACATAACACATTCCGTTAAAATTTACTGAATATGTTGCAATTGAATCCTAAAAATGCTGGAATTCACTGGGTGAGTGCTTTTATATACCTTACATTCCCACCTCCTCCAATTTGCAAATTTAAGGGAAAACTTTTCAATTTTTTCGACACTTATCCTGTGATGTTTCATTATAAATGTAAATATCCGTTAGGTAATCCGTCATCTTAAATCTCCAAAAGTTCTTCACCCATTGCTTTGAAGTTCAACAATTGTATTGAATTCGAATATGTGCAAGTTTTATGTACTTTATAATCCGAAATCGCCCAAATTGCAACACTGAGGGTGAACATTTCAATTTTTTACAGAACCCATCATGTGATACAAATAAGTTAGCACTTTGACCATTCTTGCTTATTATAAACCTCTCATTACTCTTCCTCACTTTACTCTACCGAGGGACATTTTCCTGAAATATTTCTTTAATTTTTTTTGTCTTTTTCTTGTTTTTTTATGCCGTATTTTTTTTTCTTTCTTAGTATTTAAAAATTTTGTATGTTTTCTTATACATTCTTTCTTCTTTTTCAGTGCAATCGGTATGCTTTAGTTTATCAAAGTAATGTTTCACATAAAGTCAAACATAAGTTGTCGTATTCGCGAAACAGAAGCACAGTGATAAGTATATGTAAATCAAACTGAGGAAGAACAAGAATCAGTGAACGAATGAAATGGTAAATAATGGCCCAAATATAAACCGATTAAGCAGCACAGCGAGTGCAGAGACTTCGGGATACAAAGTTGAAATCACTGTGATCGCGTTCTATAATTTACGATCTCCTTCGTTCCAATCAGAATCAAAGTAAAAGTCTGGCAGTGGGTGAAAGACGTCAGTGGGAAACTGCAGATGAGTATGAAACATGAGTCAGTGCTCAATAATCAGGCGATAACAGGCGTCCTCCATTCCGGTGCAACCCAGCTGATAATCACAGTTTAAGAAATCTTGTACTTATCGGAACTATGACTGGAATGTGTCCTTATTGAAAAGCTCTGAAATTCAATGGAGAAACGACAGAAAACTGTTGCACTGCCAAAAAAAGTAAATAGTATCATCTGAGAGAACCATTAAAGCCGTTAAAAAGTTTGACTGCCGGATATACCGCTGAATCAAAACATTTTCTACATACAAAACTTGGAAATACAATTTATGCTTCATAATGTTGTCATTCGCCGCAAAATTCCCAACTGCTCAATTCATGCCTTCGTCCTTTCAAACTGAAAGGACCGATTTTCCATAAAGTAGTCTTCCTGTCTCCATTTCCAGGTACTCAACATAAATTTCTAGAAACGTATTTTATCTGTCACGGTAATGCTAAATTATATCTATGCTAAGATATTTCTACCGGCTAAAAAATTTCTATCGCTTTCCAACTTCAAGTTATTTTTTAAATAGTACATTTGTTAAAAACAACAAATGACATAATACCATCTGATACATACAAGATTGTTATTCAAAGATCTGCTGTCATGCTGACAAAAACGCCAAACGGGAGAATACGTGAAAAGTTTCAAGGCTCCAATTATGGACGAAGTGGCAAATTGTTCTAGTTTGAAAATCAATTCTTACCTAGAGATATTACAACGTCCTGCAACATCCATTCATTTAGTGAGATAGTGCCGGTGGACATGAATTCAGCTGTACAATGATAAATTCAGTCAAGGGCGAAGAAACAAGTAAGAAATGCAGTGGTATGAACCAGCAGGTTTGAATATTCATATCGATAACCATTTAGAGAGAATGAAGGCAACCGGTTTTTTTTTTTGAAATGTCATCATCTATTTCACCAATACATCGTAGATATGTAAGCAAAAATCTAAACAAATCATCAAATATTCATTCTTTTGAATTAGACCAAGTGGAGCGGGGCACCACCTTGCACGAAGTTTACGACAGTCATCGAATGCATTCCCTGTAATGTAGCAGAACGTCCGTAAAAGCATAAGATACCGTTCTGCAGTGACTGTACCAGTTTTTCAGCCAGATTTATGACAAGACTCTTCGAAAAAGAAATAGCCCAGAGTGAAACACGCGTAAAAACACAACAAACAGTCACATGAAGTGAATGTTGTGGCTTGGTCTAGTACTCACGATGGCTTGATGTCACCCAGATACGACTGTTTTGCGTATTGACTTCACAATGCAGTGAAAAACATGTTTAATCCGTCCACATGACTTTCAGCAACCATTACGGGTCTCGATTATTTATGTCAATGTCCATATAGTAAACTTTTTAAATCTGTATGCACCGTTAATAACTGGCAAAGTGCCTGATTTTGTACGGATACAGATCCAAGATTCCGTGCGAAATGCATCCAGTCGACAATTCTGAAAATCAACGTTATTCTCCCAGCTTCTCGAGCACTGCTACTCTTGTTGATTGCTCGGCTGCCATTTATTCCATGACACTTTTTTACAATATGGACGCGATTCGCGATCAAGGATGGTCTGCCACTACGTGAAGAATACTCCAAATTCCCCTTTTCCACAAAACTTCTTACTAAATTAAATAACCCATTTAATGAAATAGGGATTGTTTGCCCCTTAAGTGCCGTTTTCATGCGAAACTTTCGAAATGCATAGTTGTGGATTCACCATTTTTGGAGAAAAATTTAACCATCACATATATCTCGTAACGATCGCATTCTGACAAAATCAAATGACGAATCCGTTTTCAGCCAGGTGCATTATTGCTAGTCTGATTTGCATATAACGCTTCAGTATAAAGTATGAGCACCTCTATCGGTTACTTTTTGAAATCATTCTTTATTATGCATGGGAAAATCCGTCTTATCATACTCGTAGAAACCGAGAAATTATAGAAGTCAGTAGAAAACGAGAAATTATGACGCATCTAATACACAAATCAGCATTTGAATAAGAACGTGGGTTTGGGGTAAGGACCCTGAAAAAATACGAAATATTTTCAAAATTTTGAAATACTGCCAAATCTTACGAGGAAATTAAGTCGCCGTAAATGAAGTCAAATTATTAACACTTAATTAATCAGTTTAAATTCTCTTGAAAATTCAATATTGACGAAAACTGCAAAGATTTTGTAATCAAATTTCAAAAATTTTATATTCGTGTGTTTAAATAGTATTCTGAAGTCATAAGAACAAAGTATAAAGAAGTTACCTTATCCTCCCGGTACAAGCCAAAAGGATATACATACGTACATATTTACATGTATCGGGTGTCCCAAAAATGACTGATGATGGATTTTAAAATTCAATAACATGCAAACGGTGACAGCTACTTAAAAATTAGTTGCAGGAAGGTTATGTATAATGTCAGGAGTTTTTTTACCGTAGTTTTTGATTTTAGTTCGAATTTCAAACTAGGTGGCGCTGACGGCGATTGAAGGCCAGGTGATCAATGTTGAGTGAAGCGTTGACCTGGCCTTCATTCGCCGTCAGCGCCACCTATTGTTTGAAATTCGAACTAAAATGAAAAATTACGATAAAAAAACTCCTGACATTACACATAACCCTCCTGCAAAAATTTTTTAAATAGCTGTCACCATTTGCAAGTTATTGAATTCTAAAACCCATCAGTCATTTTTGGGACACCCGGTATATATATATAATTGTTTCTAAGGAGAAAAAAAAGTGTTCACTTTTCTTTTCTTTTTTTTTTTTTTAATCTTCAACTAATGTTTTACAATCAACGATTTATTTGTTAAATTTCCATTCTTTGTTGTTTTTAGTTTTAAAAATTTAATTTTACTGTATAAAAATTGAAATTTGTTATAACTATTTTAATAAAATCTTATAATTTAATTAAATTTTAAATGGAAACTATTGAATTTCAATACGTAATCTATATTTTTAATGAATTTATTATTTTTTAAAAATTTTCAAAGGAACGGATTTATTTATTCACTCGAAAAATCTTCTTAGTTTTACACAAAGGACACTTGGTAAAAGAAATAAAATTCTATCTTTGTGAGCTGAAATTTCTTTTTAATGCGAAGAATATCAAAGCCAGACAAAAAAGTTACCTTCTTGAAAGAAAAATTGCAAATCCCCACGACTATAATTCTCAAGAGAAGTACTTTACAAAGCAGCGGGCACAACTGTTGCATATAATGCAGATTTACTTTTTAAAAACAACTGTTGCAATTTCTCAACTTTTTTTTTTCGTCCTAATCATTCAAAGCTGTTATATTATAAATCAACATGAATATTTAATATAATATTATTTAAATTCGTAATATTTGTATTTGAATTTTTCGATTTTAAGTATTTTTTAAATACAACGTATTTAATATTAGTTATTTTGTAAATCCATCGAGCCCTCTAACAACAATATGGCTAAACACGATTTGTTCCTTATTACAATTGTCACCTTGGCATTTATATGCTTAAAATATTGTAAGGAGAGTTCAAAAAGCTCTAAAATACCAGTATTTTGTTTGGGAGAAATTCGATTTCCTTAATTTCTTTATATTACTGGAAGTATTTTCTATAAGAAAATACTGGTGGTCTCCTCTTTTCATGACAGTTCTTTACCTTAACCATTCGCCACCCTGACAAAGTGATCTCATTGAATTTATCGGTAAAACAAACGAGTATTTCTTACAATAATTCACAGAAATATGTTTTCACAGCATAAAATATCTTAATGTTTTCTTTATACTTATTCTCAGAAGTTTGAGTCCATGTCTTCTATTGTTATAAAAAAAAAGAAAACCGACCAGCTAGCAATATTAAGATGCTAAAGTGAGATGCTAAATGATGCATGGCGTGATCTGAATTCAAACTCAATTAAAAACTTTTAGTAGCACATTGGATTTCCTGTTGAAACAACGAATGAAATTGATGCAACATTCGATCTGACGCAAAAGTTATTGTAATTAACGATCACTGATGAGAAAATTGTTGGAAGCTCGCAATTTAACACAAAATATTGGACCGAGCAGTAATATAATGAACGAAAGCATAACAGGTAGCATAGGTTCTCACTTTCAAAGCTGTTCAAAGTATACAAAACTTCCGCAGACATTTTTTTTTCTCCTGATGTTAACTGAAGCAAAATTTTATATAAATTTGTCTGTGTGCATTTAGATTCAAATTTCATGAAGAACATAATGGATATTCCGTATCGAATTTAAATGAATCATGCATACGAAATGGGTGTTATTTTGATGTGAGATTTTGTATTAAGGGTTCAAAGTTTGAATTAGAAATAATTTGAAATATTTAAGAAATTTTGAACATTTTGTAAACAATAGTCCATAACTATCGAATTACATCGTTAAATATAATTTAAAATTTCCCTTTAAATGATCTTTCTCGACAAAATATAGAATTAAAAGAGAATGCGACCGAATTTTTCAATTGTATAAATTTTATCAACATACTTCACTATAAAAAATAATATAAAAAAATACTCTTCTAATACTCTTCTAATAATCTTCTTCTTCAACATTCTCTTATAATTGATTTGGAAAGGAATGTTTATAAATCATGTTCCCTTTATTACAGGATGTTTCAAAATTATATGTCAGAAATGTAAAGGCAAATAAAAGGGATCTTAGTAAGAATATTTCATACAGGAATGCGGATGCGGAAATGTAACGTTGAGACTGTAGAAAGCGCTGTTAAGATCAGCGGATAAAAGCATTCCGTTGGCTTAAATCGGCATTCTCCGTATATATTTTGAGTATCATGCACCGTTCCACCAATGCGGAAGTTGCCTAAATGCATTTCATGTATGAGGCTATGGAAGAAAATGGAGTGGCTGTTGAAAAATTTACATGGCCGATTTCCAACCAGGAATCTGCGGGATCGCTGAGCATTCGTGTGTCTTCATCCAGAGGTGTGAGCGAGTAGATTATTTTATGTCTCGAAACGTGATACGAGCACTCGAAGATATCGCAGAATTTCTGCTGAGGGAAAAAGCAATATTATGCACAATAAAGGTACGTACTTCGAAAAGCTGGAGAACTATTGGACGGGTGTCAGCTGTAAGCTGCAATGTGCAACCACATCCGAATCTACATCTAAAATGCAAGTCGATAAGTTCCGCAGTTGTGTAACTATGCATGTTGCTCAAGATCTGTGCGGGAATGATCATTGAAATTTCAAAGTGTTTTCATCTGTCGAACTCAAGATCCTTTGCTGCAATAACGCTGCATTTTCGTACACACATTAAGATACGAAATCTGCATACTAAGGTTCCACCTGATTTTACATTTCTGACTTCAAATTTTGAAACACCCTGAATATTTTCCACATTTGCACAATTTTTAACATTTTGTTTATTTATGAAAAGCATATCAAATTAGAATATAGGTAAGTAAAAGTAGAATTGCCACCAAAAATACCTCATGTAAAAAAATAGTAAAGTTTCATGACTCTGTGACAGTAAAAAGTTTTGAAATCATATGTAGAGCATTGTGGGATGAAAAAAGTGAACTTTTTTCAACTTGCATAGTTTTAGGTGCTTAATGGTTAATATAAAGAAAAAAATGGGGGGTAATCCATCTTAAATTAAATAAATGGTTTTTTATGCAAAATCAGCCGATTTGCTTAGAATTTTGGATACAAATTCATTATGTTAAAGCATACCCGTTATTAGTTTGGGGGGTTCAAGAAATAAATATAGAGCAGGGAAATTGGGGAGCAAATCTCTTTCTTAATTTGTTTTTTGACAGGCATTATTCCTTGAACTAAGGCCACAATATGGAAGTAGTGTAAAGAGTCTGTGAGATCAGTGTCATACAGTTTAACTAGCAATATTTTTTTTACGTGTTTTGTTAGTTAAATTATTTGTATTCATATGATTGTGTCTATATATTTTATCAATATTATTTTAGCTAATATTTTTAGGATATTATAATGATTTTTATAACTATTTTTTGTAAATATACCTTAATTTATTTATTCATTCACAAAGAGTTACACGTCATATTGCAATGTTAAAATATTAGAAATTTATTATCGGCTAACGTTAAAAGATAGTGGAGAAAAAAGTGTTATTAGTATTAGAATTATTCTGATTCTTTTTAAATTTAAAGGAAAAAATTGATAATTTAAATAAATGGCAAAAAATACTTAAATAAATTGCAAAAAATATTGAAGAAGAAATCTCTTAGTATTGTGAAAAAAAATTAATTTACATTGCCACAAACAAAGAAAAATTAGCCTCATGAAAGAAGAACTTTAATTCTTTAAGACTAAAAATCTCGGGAGAAGAACTTTATTAAATAGTCGACACAACTGTTGCAGATTATGGAGATTTGCTTTAAAAACACACTGTTACATTTCGGTAAAGAAAAAATAAATAAATTGTGAAAAAAGAAAAATTCAACTTATAATTCAAAAGAAGGTCTTACCTTTGTGTTATTGTGAAACTTCTAGTAATATATCAAGAAAGATTTTTTTAATAAATATTTGAAAATAAAAATTTGTTCGAGATTTATTTATGCTAAAATACATTGCAACTACATGAACACAAACTATATGATAAAAAGAATAATAACGAGAATTTTTTTTTCTTTTAAGCTTTTTTCGTGTAATGAACCATAAATCAGTAAATCTGATTAGATTATCATAAATATATGTGTCTTATATGTTATATTAAGCTTAAATAATAGAGATTAATAACTACATTGGTTAAATATATAGACATTTCGTAAATTTTTACTATTATTAAAATAATATTTATTTTAATATGCTTTTAAATTTAAGTATAATGTATTTGAAAAATGAATAATTTTAAAAAGGAAATAAGGGTATTTTATGTTTTTATGTACCATTCACTTTGAAACATAAATCATTTAGTTTTTTTCTGAAAAAGAATAAAATACTTTATTAAGTATAAATACAAAGAAATGTTTATACACGGAACTTCAAGAATTCCAAAGCTACCCCGGAAGACTTAAATTAGCTCTTGGCTGATTATGGTATTTATAGTTTTGTTTTATTCCGAAGAAGATAATATTGCACTTTTTTATCTGTATAAAAATTTTTTGGTTTAACTCACCATAAAAAAAATGTATATGAAAAATGTTCCATTAACAACGCAAGTATATTTTGTATTCCTTTTTTCTACAACATGCTTTTAAAGAAACCTTTACAACACTTCGATAAAATGTTTCACCAAACTGGTAAATAAATGTTAATCAAAATGCATTGAAAACAGGTTGGTTGGTTGATTTTTGTCGTCCGATTATCTACGCTAATGGGATAAAGGACCAGGGGGAGTGCCCTCCGTGGGGGTCTTTCTAAGGGAACCTAACCCGTATCTACGCAAGGTTCGAAGAAAACCACGGAAAACTCCGAACGGTTAGGCCGACAGCCGCGATTGGGTTCGAACCCAACACCTGCCGTCTACCAGTTGAGAGGTCCGAACCTCTCGGCCACTGGTGGGGCGCATTGAAAACAGAAGTTTTAAATTGAGACTCAGATACATAAAGCAGTTTGATTGTCTAAAAAGCAGTATATCCTTTAAATAGATTTCCTTTACTATTTATATTAAACGAATTTTTAACATGCATTGTTTTTCTTATTTCAATATCGCCAAAGCAAAAAACGTTTAATAAGTTTTTTAATAAATATTCCCAAATGTCCTTAATATTATTTCATTGAAAAAGATTGAATATAATTTTTATAGAAGTTGAAATAAATAGATATAATTTGAAACTGATTCTTCGTTTTACTTAATAGCTTTGATGTACAATTGCAAAATCGCAATAGACTCCTATCATCGTTCAGACCAACGTATGTCAATACATGCAAAGAAAGGCAGAATTGTTTATTAAAATACATTAACAAACGCCTTGATCGAGAAACGATAAGGTGTAATTTATGTCCCCGGAATCGCTTATTGGTGTTTAATCAAAACGTTTAATGCTAGTTAAGAAAATAAAGAAAAATCACCATATTTTTTTCTTTAAACAACATTTTTATTTATTTTACCTTCTGCCACGAAGGGGCCCAATCCTACTGGTCCTCAATCGATTCCTTAAGTGTAAAGATATTAGGCCGTGGAGACTGTGCTTCTGAAAATTCCACTTAGGTGTGGAAGGTGACCTAAAGCAGTGCTCTTTACGGGGGGCGGGAAATAATTTTTTTTTTCTTCGTAGCCGAAAATAAAATGATGAGATGGGTTGAGACAGTACCAAACTTCTCTGAAAATGGAGGCATGGTGATCCCCTCCTAATCCTGGTGTCCTAAGTTTAAAAATAGAAATGGAGAGATATAAGTTAAAAAATAAAATAAGAAAAATAAAAAGTAGAAAATGTAGTAAAATCTCAAAAAAAGAGTGGTGTGATTATTTACCGTTTGTTTAGAAATGACCTCTATTTGAGTCGCTGGAAGGCAAGTCTGGTAAGTATTGATTAAAACTGGTAAGTGGTAAGGGTTATATGTAGGAGCTTGATTCGACTTGCAGAAGATGTGTGCCGGATGGTGCCAACCACTCTCTCCCTAAGAACGCATTATTTCGGGTGAGCTTCTGAATTAGGGTGAGGTACGGTTGGCCAGCGTCGTCCATAGATCGTAAAAAGAGCATAACCATTTAACTTTGTCACCTGGCAGTAAATATGCGTCACCCGGTGCGAAGCTCCTTTTCTGGTCTCTTCCCTGGTTTGTGTTGCAGTGCGTATGTGTTGTGTTGTTTGGGAGTCGGATGGTTCTAACCATGTCTACGAGGAAAAAGCCATTCCGGCGGATGATTACGTAGGCGGAGGTTACTGAGCTCGCCGGTCGTACCAGTAGACTTCTTTTTTTTTCTCTATTTTTCAGAACTTGGTGTCTTGGTGAGGACAGTCTATCTTATAGAGCGTGGTGTCTTGGTAGGCAGACATTTTGCATCGACTTTGTTTGTCTTGCTGGGGTCAATGTTTGATCTTGGCTTGCAATCTTGAGTCCGTTCCGCTTTTGTAGACCTCTAAGCAGGATGCCGAATTTGTTCGGTACCAGAGACTACCCTACATTTTTCACTTCGAGGCTTATAGCCTATAGAGGATGGCATTCTTTTAAATGGCTTGATGGAGCGAGTGTTCCACCCTGTTTGAATGGAATTCTCCAGGGGAAAATACCTTTGGTTCGGGGCACTTTTTTCACCTGGGATAATAGTTGCGTCCCTCGAGGTGGCCAGAGGTAGATAGTTGTAAAATCTGAAACATGGCGAGATTGTAAATCTAATGGTGTCGGTCTGATGGTATCTGTTGTTCAACGGTAGAACGGCCTTCCTGGTACTTTACATGTTTGTTGTGGGTAGACCCTCCCCCACACTGGTGCAGATGTTTCCTGGAATCTCTGACTTGTCAAAACATTCCATGGGGGTAGGAAAGCGGGATGCAGCATCAGATCACAGCATTGACTTGTCGATGTTCTTTGTTTTATTAGCCTCGTATGTCCTTTGCTCAGCTGTTTCTACTGGCGGACATTTGTCGTAGTTACTGGGTGTTACTTGGCAGCCTTTGGACGGGCGATCGCGTAGTCAATTTCTTGGAAGAACTGCAAGGAACCTTTCAGCTATGGATCAAAAAACTGTTACGCATTTACTTTATGCCACGATTTCATTAAATACAGTCAGACGATAATGAATTTAATTTTTAAACATTTTTTGTATGCACGTGGCTATGGTTGTAATCGGCAATATTTAGTGTTCTTTTAAGTAATTCAGTTTCTCTTCTCCCTTTAAGAGCAAAGAATATCAATTTTTGGTTCATATTTCTTCGTATAAAGGCCATTTTCATGAAAAAAGAGAAAATTATTATCGTTGTTTTTCTCAACCGTAAATGCAAACCTACAAAACTGTAACACGTTCTATAAAAATCTCTTGGAAAACATGGGGCATTAGATTTAGTGCTCCAAATTGTATGAAGTAGTAATACAGTACTGATATTATATATAGAAATTACCCTTGTGATGAAACGTTTAAACGTATAAACACTTACCAGTCGTGGCTTGAAACAAATGCTTCTCCCCTTTTGATCTGCGGTTAAAAATATTAAAAATCACCCCCTACATTATGTATTTTATGATCGTACATAGCAACCATGATAGCAAATTTATTAAATATAAAAAATTTTAACTGTTTCAGCAATTTTTTTATAACACTTTACTTTTTAATTCATTAAAAACTGGAAGTAACTTATCCTAATTTAAATATTTATAGGAGAAAACATGAAGATCCTAAACATAAAAAAAATATGAAGGTGATCGTACCAATTTCAACTAATTTTCCGTTCAATCTTGTTGACTGATGAAGTCCACAGGTATTAAACAGTAAGATACGCATACATGGATTATACGTTTAATCAACATATAGTTATACGTATTCATATAACCTTAAACATTTATTTAAAGGTAAATGTATTTCATAATAACTTATTATACGTACATACGTACTAATTTAGAATCGGTCAGGAACACTTATTAGACCTTCACCACTGTTTTCCCACAGAAAATTTTACCCTGCTAGAGTTCAATGAGGTACTATGAAATACAACAGTTAAAATAAAATATCTTATTTGAATATAAAACAAATACCCCCAAAATAAGTAGATGTAACCAGAAGAATCTTTAAAACATACTTAAATATTTTTGAAGAATTAAATGTATTATTTAACGCTTTTATCAATAACTTCTTGAATTTATATAATTTGTAGAATAATGATAAGATTGAAATTTACTTCAGCAAAAAATTTATAGTGGAATACATTTATAATAGAATCTACAAAATAATGCATTCAAATGCACAGTAAATTTTACTAGAAAACTGAAAAATATTCTATACAACTTGACCTGTTAGGTGAGCTCAACAGAGCTTAACTTTTTCAAATATATATGAATACGAAATCCCGGCGTTCGATCACGGAAGCGGGAATAATTTTCCACGTATTGGCTTGTGATAGGAATTTCACATGTAAGGATTTTCAAATATTACTTTTTTTCTTTCTTATTTGAAATATTGAGATTACATTAATTTATATTTTTTTTTACATTTTAATTTTTTTTATGAAAATGATTCTTCTAATGATTTTTACTTATTATTTTTTAAATCTGCTGTTTAACGTCGATCAAAAATATTTTTGAAATCTTGATATTTTCATTTTTTTTCGGTATTTTTATGAAGAAAGTACTGAATTTCTGAAAATAATTTTCAACAGTTTTAGGTGGGTAAAAAAACATGTTTTTATTATGTATTTCTATTTAGACTGCCTGTGTATGCGAGATAAATTTTGTGGGTGGTCTATAATAAGAACAGAATTCAATAAATATTTATACTTACTTTGTTCCTTATAAGATTTGATATTTACTTATTTAATTAGTTATTTTTTATTTTTTACGATTCCCACAAAAATTAATGCGCGGATTTTCATCAAACTTCAGATTCAGTTAGATGTTGACATAAGTTTTTTGTGATTACATTTTAGATCACATAACTGATTGCGGTGCTATGTTGCATATTGCAGGATTTATACAATTTTAGCAATTAGTCACACCTCAAAAAATAATGCACAGAATTTCATGTCTTTAAGTCATCATGATGGGCATAGATTACCACTTAAGTTTGTGACTATGATTGCGATTTGAGAAATGTTAACATGTATGAGATTGAAGAAAATTTTGCGATTGGCCCATACAACTAGTTTTCAGTACTTTCAGTACATTCATAATATATATTTTTCCAAGATTTATACAGTCTTAAAACGAAAGAGCTGATTTGGCCTCTCAGGAAAGACCTGTAAATTTTTCCATTATAAAAGAGTGATTTTTCGAACGATTCAATCTTCTTGATTTAAATTGCACAGTAAAAAATGAAACCCAAATTGGGTTGAAAGATTTCTGGGTACAGAATTGTTCCAATTTGGAAAGTTCAGTTTGTAGCACAAAATCGTTTTAAATAAGTCTGATTTTTAATGACATTAAAACAATTAAAATATCTTAGCTAGTATATACTTTATATCTCAGAAATTTTGATTAATTTAATGTTAATAAAGATCTGCTCTGTTTCGAACCATTTTGGATTATCTATTTTGGGAACAATACTCTACCATTTTGGAATCCTTACTGTACCATTTCAGGAAAATTGCCTATACCCAGAAATCTTTCAACCCGATTTGGGTCTTCATTTTTTACTGTGTGGTTATTTAAATAGCTCAACTTCATTTAAATTGGTTAAATCGGCTCGTAAACTCGAGTTATTTCAACTCTTTTCGAGAAGCTGCCTTTCAAAACGTGAGACGAGTAGATTTCAGCTACACTTGAGTTATTTTGTGGCTTACTTTTTAAGAGAGTAAATCTGTACAGTTACATATGCATTATTCATTAACTTTGAATAAAAAAATTTCAAAGTTATTGACATGAAAAATATTTCGAATTATATAATACAAGCATTAAAACTAACTGTTAAACGAAAGGACAAATTACATAAACACGCTAAAATTACAATGCATTGAACATTTAATTTCTAGATAGTTAAATTCATTTTTAATCGAAAAATAAATAAATATTTTCAATTAACTAAAAGTATGATACATAAAATTTTAATACCTTAAATATTATGCACTTTATAATTTTTAAATCGTTAAGTTGTTTAGTTTATTCATTTTAATTAAAAGTTAGTTTGTTTTTGCTTCTGTAATAAAGAAAAATAAATTTAGCCGTAAAAGAATTTTTTAAATTAAATTAATATAAAAACAAAATAAATAATAAAATAATTGATACATAAATATATTTATAAACAACAAGATGTATAACTAATGTATTAAAGAGGTAAAATAAAAAAATTACAATTCAAAATATTCAACAACACAATTAATTAAAATATTACCGTATCCAGTAAATCTCTAATAATCTCAAAACTAAATATTTTGAAATCAAAATGCTTCCACAAATTTCATCGCTCTTTTTTCTTTCTTTTTTTATGTATATAAATGAGATCATTACTTCCAGAATGATATTATTTCATCTTAGATAGTAAATTATTTTTCATTCAATAAATATTTTTTTCGCTGAAGTTCAATTTGTTATAATATTTACATTAAAAGTAAATTCCACAAAAAGCAAATAAAAAGCGGAAATGGCACTTAAAAAAGAAAAAAATATAAAAATTTTTGCTTATAACCTCTGATAATCTTCAGAAATTCTTTTGAAGAGAGATATATATCCCTTGTGGTAAATTTTTAACTCCATTATATCATTATAAATAATCTCTCGGATATTTTTCCTCTGGGAAAACAGCAGACGGTAATTCTTTGGATTCCTATCCTAATGACAGTGAAAGCAGTAATTCTTGACGAAAATGATAGTTAATCTCTTTTCCAAAGAATTTTGTAAAAGAAAAATATAAAACTTTGTAAATGTATGGTGTTTCATCACGTTTATAAAATAATAAATTTATTTTTTTAAGTTGTTTGACACTTTTTAAAACAGATAAAGAAGTTTTGCGATATCGGTTCGTCTCAACAATTACCTGTCTGGCATTTGTTTGCCCGTCTGACCGGGCTACAATTGTCGTTTAACACATTCATTTTCTATTGTTGAGATTGTCATGAACGTTATATACGTTAATGAAATTTACTACAAACGTTTTACTTCGCTCTGAGAATCTCTCAAAATAATGCCTTTATATTATAGTTCGTGCAGAAAAATCCTTTGTTGTGTATTTTAATGACGTTACACTATTTGAAAAATGTTGAAAGTGATATAATCACTGCACTAATCAGATGTATTAGAAGATCCTTACTGAAAAATAGTATGTGTAGCAATTACAATTCATTTATAAGATCCTTCTCAAAACAATTCTGTTACATTAGGTGTACAATGAAAATCTTTTAGTGTGAAATTTAATGATGATATGCTAAACAAAATAAAATGAAATCAATATGAGGTAAAAATATTAATGAGGTAAACAAAAACATGCTTAAAATAGTCAATAAAGCCTTTGTGCACAAATGTTTCAAGATAGAAAACCAACGATTATAAATGCACAAATCATAGTTTATCTTCTCATACTTTATTTGTGCATTTAAAATCGTTGGTTTTCTATCTTTAAAAACATGCTTATTTGCACATGTGGGATGCAAATTATTTATGATTGATTCACACAGTAAAAAGAAAAATCGGACAATGATCTGCAAACAAAAAATGTAGTTTTTGTTGTTGCTATACAATTTTAAACATAGGAAAATTTATATGCATTATTGCGTATGGGCCATTTTCAAATTTCGCTTACATATGCTGTCCCAGAGTAAAAAGAAGAAAATTCAAGCATAAATTAATATTTGAAGTTTGATTTGAGCTATTCATTAGCTAAAGAAGATTATATTGAACATTTCTAATATGAAAAATTTTAAAAATCGAAATTTTTGAGACATAAATCTTTAAAATTTTTATTCTAAGCAAAAATGCCTGTCCCATTCCAAGTTTTATGGTTTTAACTGTATTTTTTTTAATTTGAGCTAACTTTTTAAAATAAAAAGGTTTAATTATTTTAAAAATGAACTGTTAGTGTTCTACATTAATGAAAAAAAAGTTACAAAAGATATATTTTTAAAATTACCAGAAATCTTTTGTCCCTCACTTTTTCTGAAGTCCGTTACCTTGTGATTATTTTAGTCAAAATAAGTTTGGAATTCTGCATAAAGTTAGCAGCAAATATTCGGCATTGGAATAACATTTGGAAATATTCGAAATAGTTAAACTATTCACGTAACTACTACTTGCCGTTTTTTACTCTTCAATTGTGAAGTGAGTTGCCCAATGTAATTGTTGCAAGAATAAGCTTTTATCAAGGTTGGTATTTTTTTACACTGTCCAGTCTGTTAGCGTAAATTTTAATATTAAAATAATGATTTTTGCACTTTTGTAATTAAATAGTGTCAGAAGGTATGTGTATTATTATCTAAGTTAGAAATTATACAAGCTAGTTCATTTAAAATAGTTTTATTTGAAATGTTGATTCCATTACTTGTCAAGTCCGTTATTATGAAATGTAAGCTATTAAGTAAGTTTACTAAATAGTTTTAAAAGGTATGTAAATTATTATCTAAGTTAGAAAATATACAAGCTCATTTTAATAGTTTTTTTTTTAATTTTATTTGAAATGCCAAATCCGTTACTTGTCAAGTCCGTTACCATGAAGTGTAAGGGAATGGTGAAAATTGCCAGTATAAGACATGATGTCGTGCTGTACCATATTCGGTGCTAAGAGGCTAATGGTTGTTTATCAGAGGTACACAAATAAATTCCGCCACAATACTGTTCTGTCAGAAATAACTGCTGAGTTTTTAAATGCGTTCGTAATTATGTAAATACGTAGCACCTATTGTTGTCGCTCAGTCCGTCCGTCCGTCTGTCTGTCTGTCCGTCTGTCAGTCTGTCCGCATATAACAACGCAAAAACTACCCAACCGAATCATTTGAAATTTAAAATACATAATTATAACATAATTTTGTAGGATCATTTCAAATTTTATGAAAATCGGATGGATAGATCAATTACAGGGACATTCAAAAGGATTCCGTTACATTACGGTCAATAGGGAAAAAAGTTTTAAATGCATTTTAATCGTTTGAAATTTAAAACATATAATTATTGCGTAATTTTGTCGAGTCATTTCAAATGTTATGAAAATCGGATGCATTTTAATAGTATTACACTCATCCGAACATAATAGAATTGGCATGAATCTATGAAATATATACTAAAATATGCATTCTGTACAATCTGTGATGCAAAGAATTTTTATTATTAAATTACAGGACCACACAAAAGTATTCCACTATATAATGCTATACGGGGAAACATTGTTTGGGGTGATGTTTAATTATATTCAACTATTTCACATTTTATGAATAAGATATACGTTGCTGAGGTGTAATACTAATTACTTCCTGCATATTTACAGAAACGTAAAGATTTTGACTACTATACTGTATCCGGAGTACGCTCTACTATATAAGCAAGATCTGAATATTTTTAAAACTTCGTTATCGTACGAACGCACCTCATTTGCTACGTTCACGTGCAATTTCGAACTTGTTAGTTCTGTTTTGCGCTATTAAATTTATCTCGTATATTGGATATTAGTTTGTGTTTAAAAATCAGACAGCACATTAGAGGGCTGCAGAAAAGAACCTCTTTTGTGCATTACCTCTTTTGGCAGAAATAATGTCTGAAACGCAATTTCCAACATTCTTATGTATTTTCTGACTAAACAAATATTTAACACCCGTAAATATATATACACAGGGGGAGATAAATACTGTGATGTGATAAAAATATTAATTTAATTAAATTTTTTTCTCAGTGATTTTCAGCTGTACTACTGTTTATATCTCTCGTGCTTTGTTGTTGTGTAATTACTATTTTCCCTCATATTAGTTAGGTATTTTGTAAATAACATGGTGTGCAAATGCAAATCCAGCATTTTTTTAGACCTTCCCCCACTCACAAACAAACTTTGCTATTTGGAAGACTCTAGAGCAAGAAGCATGGGTAATCATGCACAAGTCCATGGAATCACTAAACTGGCAGAAATCGTTTTTGCGGCCATATTGAAGATTTTTAGGAAGTCATTACAGATGATCTTGATTGTTTCTTATACATCATTTTCTTCTCTTTCAACTGGTGATTAATACGACCAGTTTTGTTCCTTAAGTTAAAAGTTATGGTTTTTCACTTGCATCACAATATTTATCTTACTTTATGTTGCTCTTAATAACACGCTTAACATCTTCGCTATCATAACATTCAGTTCTAATGAATGCAGTATTATTAATTAGAACTGAATTGTTTTTTCTCCCATTTAACTTCAGAGCAAGATTTGTATTTTACTTGTCACAGCTAAAATCTTAGACTTCGAAACATATCATTCAGATATTGAAATTTTAAGTACGTTTGAATGCCATTAATAAAATGGGACTAATAGGAAGTCCCCATTTGAAGGCCCATTGAATAAGATACAAAAAAATATCAAATGAATTTATTTTTTATTATGTTTAAAAAATTCGAATTACAAGAAAAGAAGTATTAGATAATGTGAGATAAATTTGTGTTCCAACAAAGTTGAAATGTGTCTATGTTTTCGGTTTGCCTCGTGGTCTGGCCGCGCTCTAACTCCCGTAAATGTACTCAGATTGCCCTGGAATTTTCGGAAGTTATTGAAGTTTACCGTATCACGAATCCTATTTCAAATGACGTTTCAAGCATGATTAGTTTATTTACAGGGACCGTCAAAAGTTTTCTGTTACATTATGCCCTATGGGAAAAATAGTTTCAAATGAATTTTAAAGATGTTACACCGTGTCAAACAAATTCGAATTCATTTACGAATCGCACACATATATGCATTCTGTAAAATGCATAAAAAAATGATGATGGTGAAAAAATATCTATTCTTCATTTTCAGGGCCACACAAAGAATTCCTATCCATAAAGATAAAAAGGACTACTGTATGCGACATATTTTAATTATATTAAACTATTTTATGAATAATGGTATTCATATACGTTGCTGAGGCTTAATATAAGTTATACGATATAGTCATGCATAATACGAAACGCATAGCATTTACAGGGAGAGAGACAAAATATTTTAATAATATATCCTTTCCTTTCCAAAGTACTTCATATGTATCCGATGATTGGTAATGGATGGATGAAATGCATTTTACTTATGATATGCACTTTTAAGTTTCACTAAATCTATACATATTATATGATGTGCATAAATGCTATACTTAAAAAAAAGGGCTACATAAAAAAGATCGCAAGCGTTATTGCACATTATCGTGAATTGCTTGAAGGTTGTTTTTAAATAAATTACGCAATTTTACGCTGAACCGCATCCAGTTTACCAAGAAAATTTGTAGAATATAGGTAAAATGATACACGGGGCCACACACAGAATTGGATAAATTGATGCCCGTTAAATTCTGAAAATGTGATTTCAGTAATTTTAAGAGTGTTTTTGTTTAAAAAATATTTTAGCTAAATACTGGCGTGTAATAAGGTACTAGATAAACTAATGGATGAACAAATATATTCAAGTACGAAAAATATTAATTAAAGCATTTAATAACTACATTCCTTGATTAATCGAAAGAAAAATTCAAACATGAAACTTTTCTTTATACATTTTACAATGATATATTTTTTCATATACACATATTTTAATATTACTCGTAAGGAAAACATTTATCTAAACTTAAGGTACAAATTTTCTTCGGTCGATAAAGGCATTTTATAATGCACTTCTCAATTTATTAGTATATAATAAATCCGTGCTAAGTAAATTCTACAAGAAAAAAGACAAAGAAAACGGCTTTCGCAGGTAAAACAAATGTTTGACTTTTTCCCTTGAACTTTAAATATTGTTTTGGAATTCTTTTAAAGAAAAATAGATATCCTTTGCGGCGAATTTGAACTCCATTATTTCATTAAAAATAATCTCTCGGGAACTTTTTTTGCTGATAAATAAAAGCAAAGAAAAAAAAAAGAAGAGGAAGAAGTAAATTTTATGATTATTATTAGTGTTTTAACTGAACCTCATTATTGTATGAAAATGTATGGTATTAGATTCTGTAAAAGATTTTGTATGAAATTTCTTTTCTAAACGAGCCATTTGCACTTATTCTAGATTTTAAAAAACTACATAAACTGACGACTTTGCAATATTTCAGTATTTTTAGTACATAATTATAAATAAATAAATATGTTACTTTTAAGTATATTTCCGTTATCCAGCGGCAGTTGATAAATCTCAAAACTTAATTTATTGCTGGAACTGTTTATCAGTTTAAAAAATAAGTGAAATATTTCTGCATTCTACCAGTGATGTGGTGGAATACAGAAACCACAACGACGGTGACTGGGCTATGAATTTTCGTGTAAGACACGGATATGATTCAGCGTGTCTATTTGTAGTACTAATATGTAAATATGTAAAATAAAATATTTAGTGTAAAAAAGGAATAACAAAAGAATGATGTGACTTCTTGTTGTTTATAAGTGTAATAAAGATCATTGGAGATAAAAAATCATAGATGCCATAGACTCAGTGGCGTAGCAAGCGGGGGGCGGAGGGGGCAGACCGCCCTTTGGTGTCACTCTCTACGAGGTGACACCCAATCTCTTTTTGCGCTATGTATATATATATATATATAGATAGATAGATAGATAGATATAGATATAGATATACATATATTAAATACTAAAATAAAATGAAAATTCTAGTGCACGATGCGACAGAGTTAATTTTTTTTTCTTTGATAATGTGATTTTTTTTCTAAATAAGATATGCACCATTGAACAAAAACCAACCTACCCAACGAATGGGTAGTGAAAGCAAATTTTAAAAGAAAGACTTATCTTCTACATATAGACACCGCATTGACTTATGCGGGTTATGAATTGAGTGATGAGTCTGTTCTGTGGTTTTATGCAGAAGGACAAAAAAATAAATAAGGAATGGTATGGTCATTTGTTGTAGTAACATAAAAATGTGATTGAAAAAATATGACGGATGGGGCGGGGGGGGGGGGGGTGACACCATTTACATCCTTCCCGGGTGCTAATATCCAATCACTCAAGGACACAGCGCTTGGCGAAAGTCAAGGTGTGCCAAATGCTTTGACTTAGCATCTACGCATTTTCTCGCGCATCATGGATGTTTCGGACGTTTTACTTAAAATTTTTGCCGTATATGAAGCACTTGGAAGCTATTGTAAAGTATCAGAGGCATAGCGAGGTGGTTAAAGCAGAAAGCTTGTAATTATAAGATTGTGAGATGTGTCCTTGCTCTTGTAGAATTTTGTTTTGATTTTTATTTAAGTGATCAATAAAGAATGTTATAAAAATCAGGGTTACTTTGTATTAGTTTTACAAACAAATTTTCATTACAATTAAGTTAGAAAATTTAATTAAAAATTTTATTACATAAAGCTTAATTTTAAATAAATGCAAATTATTAATATAAGTTTTTAAATTCTGCTTTTTAATAATGGACCTTATCCACAGAAGCTGAGGTCGAGGCTAAAATTCGTCTGCTGGCGGTATTTACTGGCGGTGTTTAGCATAGCAGTCTATGGAGTGTAAATTATTAATGCTTCTTTGTTAGAAATACCGGGAAGAAATTCTTTGTTGAAGCAACATATACTTAATATATTGTAATATAAATTCAAAATTGTGGTTCTGCATGCAAGAAAATTCTCTAAATTTGTAAATTTTCAGTTAAAATGTATCCAGAAAGGCTGAAATAGTCTGCTAGCGATGTTTGCGCCTGCGCATTCAGGCATTCTGGCGGTGCAGTGACTAGAATAGCAGGTTTGCATACCGCCAGCTCTGGCGTGTGACGTCACGTGCATAAGGTCCATTAAAAAAACATAATTTAAAATATAATAATTATTAAAACAAGATAAAAAATATTTTTCATTTTAGTTATGCTACCGCCGTGTTGTAAGAGATGAATATCAAATTAGTAACACCAATTTATTAAAGCTCTTATGTTTTAAAATGAGTATCGTTCATACACAAAAAAATTCTGTATTATTCATTAGTATTCATTTTAATAATTACTGTTTCATTTATAATTATAAAATAGTGAAACATAAAAATATTAATTATAAATATTGAAATTTTAATATTTCTATTTATTTAAATAATGATAATAATTTAAGGGAAAAAAAAGGAAAATTTCTTCTTTAATCTTCTTTTAATCTTCTACTAGCATAATTTAAGATTTTCTTTAAAAAATATTATCAATATTTAAATATATAACTAATATTAACTATTTATTAATTAATATTAATATATATAAAATTATATTAATTAACATTATTAATTATTACATATAATAAATATTAATAAGTATAATCATTTAAACAGATAATTAATGTTTTCGTTTAGTGATTTGTTATTAATTCTCTCCAATTTTCAGTGTCTAGTGAGATATTAAACATGAAAAAAAAAAAAACAATCAATATTAGATAAAAACTTTTAAGGTGGTTTTTTAGATAAAACGTGATCTCCGTTTTGTATTTGTACTTTGTACAAATTCAATCAATATATGCATGTATATTTAGTTTAGACTTATCAATTTATGAATAGGAAGGGTGCATTAAATGATAGTGTCACAAAAGCTGATGTAAATTTCCAAATATATTTTATTTCAAATGAAAAATTTCCAAGTATAAAAAATATTTTAATTTTAACACAATTTATTATTAATTGAAACATATACTATTTTGATGATTCTTAGAATCTGGAAACTATACTTAAAAAAAAAATGTTATCAACATTAGTGATATAGTTGTAAGTCATTAAAATCTGAATAGATCAGAACAGATGATATCGAAATTATGTACATTTTCCAACTGTATAATTAAATGACCTAACTATATAACAACTATATAATATACACATACATAATATCTGAGCAGATATGTATGAATGTATAAGATCATATATACTATATACAAATGCTGATATTTATGAATACAGTCGAGTCTCTCTATAACGAAACTCCATACATCGAATTTCTCTATATAACGAATTTTTAGTAGAACCAGTTCCCTTTTCTTCTTTAATTTTCTTTTAATCTTCTACTAGCATAATTTAAGATTTTCTTTAAAAAAATATTATCAATATTTAAATATATAACTAATATTAACTATTTATTAATTAATATTAATACATATATAATTATATTAATTAACATTATTAATTATTACATATAATTAATATTAATAAGTATAATCATTTAAACAGATAATTAATGTTTTCGTTTAGTGATTTGTTATTAATTCTCTCCAATTTTCAGTGTCTAGTGAGATATTAAACATGAAAAAAAAACAATTAATATTAGATAAAAACTTTTAAGGTGGTTTTTTAGATAAAACGTGATCTCCGTTTTGTATTTGTACTTTGTACAAATTCAATCAATATATGCATGTATATTTAGTTTAGACTTATCAGTTTATGAATAGGAAGGGTGCATTAAATGACAGTGTCACAAAAGCTGATGTAAATTTCCAAATATATTTTATTTCAAATGAAAAATTTCCAAGTATAAAAAATATTTTAATTTTAACACAATTTATTATTAACTGAAACATATACTTTTTTGATGATTCTTAGAATCTGGAAACTATACTTAAAAAAATTTTTTAGCAACATTAGTGATATAGTTGTAAGTCATTAAAATCTGAATAGATCAGAACAGATGATATCGAAATTATGTACATTTTCCAACTATATAATTAAATGACCTAACTATATAACAACTATATAATATACACATACATAATATCTGAGCAGACATGTATGAATGTATAAGTTCATATATACTATATACAAATGCTGATATTTATGAATACAGTCGAGTCTCTTTATAACGAAACTCCATACAGCGAATTTCTCTATAAAACGAATTTTTAGTAGGACCAGTTCCCTTTTCGCATGATTACATTAAAAACAGTCTCTATATAGTGAAATATCTATCTCCATATAACGATTTTTTTCATAAATTAGTCTTAATTTATTCAGTTTTAAAAAAACTTCGAAATCATATGGAATCAATTTTCCATCACTTATTTTTAATTTATCGTTCAGTGCTTTTTTTTTTTTTTTTTTTTTTTTTTTTTTTTATTACTTCTTACCTTGTTCTTTAAATCTACCGAGTTCATCCCACCTCCCACACACCTTTTAACATGCTTCTCAAAACAGAGTCAATTAGATTGTTACACATATAAGAAAGGAATCAATGAGAGGCACATAAGAGAAGCCTTCAAATGGAGAAAAAATGCGAACTACAATTTTTCATTCCTTGCTAAAATTTGAGCATTTTTTTAAGAGCGTAGCAATTTTAAATTCAAAACAACAAAAAATTACAGATTTTTTCGTCTGAAATTAATGCAAGTCTTCCTCATTTGATTTTCATTAAACTTTCAGATAAATGTTTTTTTTTTTTTTTTTTTTTTTTTTTTTGAAACTACTTAAATATTTAAGAAATAAATTTTAAGTTTACTTTTAAACATTTCAAATTCTTAATTAAAAAGATCAAAAATAATATTTGTTCAAAATTTTACACATTAAATACGATTTTTAACATCATTCTCTATACATCGAATTTCTCTATATAACGATTTTTTTACTGGAACGATGGATTTCGTTATATAGAGACTCGACTTTATAATCATATATATTTCCAACATTAAGACGTTTTAATTTTTTATCATTCTTAGTATGATGCTATACTTGGTGATTTATATCACATTATTAAAATAAATAAATAAATAAAAATTTGATATAGCAGATCTCAGTATTTTCTTATAAAGTTCTTGAATTGATACTTACCAAGAAAATAAATTAAACAAATTTATTTTTATCTATTATCATGTAATTTATCCGAATATAATAACAGCTCTCTTTCGTTCTTCTTTTTTTTTAATTTTTCATTATTATATTATTCATTATAAACTGAAATACTATAAGAAATATGTAAAGAAATATAAATTAAAATTTACAAATTAAGTTAACACAACAAGTTACTCGTATATGTTTAATTAATATTTGGTGATATATAAAAAGAAAATTCCATTAAATTTATTATTTTTTTTTTCAAATAAATTATTTGTATAATACAATTTTTAGTAGATGGCGACACTATACAATGTTATCAAGCAATTTTGGAAGAAGAGTGAATGATGGATGGAATAGCTCTTTTTCCTCCAAACAATTTGGCACGCTTTGACTTTCGCCAAGCGCTGTATCCTTGAGTGATTGGATATTAGCTTCCCGGGTGTCACTCATTCTAGCTACGCCCCCCGCATATACTCTAAAGCAAATTCCATATTCACTGTCCATTAGTCATGCATTAAATTATTTTTTATCGTTTGACACAAATTGAGTTTGAAAATTGAATATTTGTTATTAAATGATAAAAATATCCTTGAAGATATAACTATTGATCAATTACCCTTTGTATATGTGTATATTTAATGTATAAATATCATATAGATACATATATTACTATTAACATGTAATTTACCTCCGCTTGTATATAAAAATTTATTACTGTCTTCTTTATATTATATAAATGGAATAAATATTAAAAAATTTTTAAAGTGATAATCCAACACTACTTGACGGAAGAATATGAAATCTTTAATTCATACATCATACATTTAAATCATAGATTCAAATTCTAAAAATCGACGACTTCTCTTTAAAAAAAAAAAAAAAAAAAAAAAAAAAAAAAAGCTTATCGTTCGCATTTTTTTTAAATATACCTATTTAGAAATAAATTTTCGAAAAGGATATGAATTCTAATTCATAAAGTTTTTAAACAAATGAAATTTCCTGCAGATGATTTCTATTGATTTCTATTTTGGTATCCAAAAATTTATTTACCGCTAAAGCCAAATATACTGTCAAAAGAAAAAAAAAAAAAAAAAAAAAAAAAGACGTTAATATTAGGTGATTTTAAATTTAGCAGAATTTTAATCTGAAAGACAAACGTTAAGCCATTTTTTTCAGAAATTGGTAGAAGACAAAATTTCCTGACAAACATTATTTTTTTTTTTTTATGAGATGCATTGCTGATTAAAATGTACGGAAGCTTTTTTGTGGAGGGGAGGAACAATTGTATATTATTTTTCATCTTTCAAAATTTTAATTTCGAATATTTTAATTTTTTCCTACACAAATTAATATCTTGAAGGGCGAAGGAATATTATATACCTCGTTAAAACTTAGTGCTTTAAACTCCCCAATGGCACCATAATTTTAGAATATAATTTAGCCTTATAATGCACGTGAAGGAAAACCTTTTATTTACTTACAAACAAACTTGTTTATGAACTTTTTTGTCTTCCAATCAATTATAAGATTTTTCAACAGAAGTACTTTGTGCAAAAACAATAATACAAAATAAAACACTGAAATACATTAAAAAACAGTTTTCATATTTTATAATTATTGTTGTGTCTATACGTACAAACAATAATATATTATTTGGAAGATAAAATGCACGCTTCATATTATATTTTAAAATCGTTTCTTTTCATTAAATGAGATACATTGCCAAATCTATCACACAATTTACATGGAAAGTAATTTCCACAAAATGAAAAGTAAGTAAAAAACGACACTCGTAAATAAAAACTACGATTTTGTACGAATATTCTTACAGAATTCTTTTAGAGAGAAATATATAACCTTGTAGCAAATTTTTCTCCCCGTTATATCATTAGAAATAATTGCTCCGATATTTATTCCTTGGGAAAAAAGTAACGGTAATTCTTTGAATTCCTTTCATAATGACAGTAAAAGAAAAATGGCAATACTATCGTATAAGTTGCTACTTCGAGAGTAAAAAATAAATAAATATATATATATATATATATATATATATATATATATATATATATGAAAATGTTTACGTAATTGAGTATAAGTCGTCGCCGTAATTCATTAGAGAAAAAGTCAAGAACATGCTTAGCCACATTCTAGTTCGAAAAATATTCTAGTTAAGAAAAAGTCAAATTATTCTGTAGGTGCAGATTTCCAAAACTTTTAAGGGACCATCAACTTTTAGCCCCAAATAATTCTGTCGCGACATTGCGACAGAGATTAAAAAATGCGTTTTATGAAAGGAAAAAATCGAAAAATTCAAAGTTTAAAATAATGTAGGCATATGAATATAAAAAAGGCTTTTTTAATCAAGAGGTTTTTTTAAATTAATTCTCACAACTTTATTAATTTGGATGTAACCGAATTACAGTATAAATCTTAAGGGGGCGCAGGGGTTGGAAACTTTTCAAAAAATCGATTTTTTAATGATCTAGTTTGATTATTCAATTAATTCTTAACTCAATGCAAAAAACCGCATAAAAATATTAGCATTTTTAACGGAGTTATAAGCATTTATGTATCAATCTTTACAGAGTCGCTAACATATAATTTCAACTTTAAGTCGTGTTTTCTCAAAACTTGATTTTTGACGACTAACACCAAGATTTAAAAAAAACTATTTGATTAAATGGCTTTTTTTGCATGCATATAACATCATAATCTAGAATATGAATTAAGGATATAACTATCACTTAATAAAAACAGTATTACAAAATCTCTCAAAGTTGAAAATTTAAAAAAACCCCTAAAAAATACAACTTTTTTTCCATTAAAAATACTCAAAATATTAAACTATCTAAAATATATTAATTTATAATCTAGATAATGATGTTACATGCATGCAAAAAAAATTAAGCCATTCCATCAAATAGTTTTTTTTTTTTTTTTTTTTTTTTTTTTTTTTTTTTTTAAATCTTGGTGTTAGTCATCAAAAATCAAGTTTTGAGAAAACGCGACTTAAAGTTGAAATTATATGGATGCAGCTATGAAAGTGTTGATACATAAATGCTTTTAACTCCATTAAAAATGCAAATATTTTTATGCGGTTTTTTGCATTGAGTTAAGAATTAAATGAATAATCAAATTAGATCATAAAAAAATCGATTTTTTGAAAAGTTTTCAACCCCTGAGCCCCCTTAAGCTATGTACTGTCAGTTGATAAAGTTCAGCAATAAAGAGGATAAAAAAAATATCTATGAGCTATGTATATAAGAATAAATCAATGAAGACGATAATATTAGGTAAACAGCATTTGTTATTTTCATTTTGTTATGCATCAGTACATATTAAAAAAATTCTGAATGTGCGATTGTCTGACACTTAAGAAGTTAAACTAAACATTGATTTTTTTCTCAAGAATACAAAAGGAAAATTATCTTTAAGAAAAGTCTTATCACAGAACATAATAGTGGTGCTTCTGGTCCGATTTTACATAAAATTTGTACATGAAAAAAGTATCTTGGAAAAACATCGAGAATTTAGACAAACAGTCGTTGAAAAATTCCATTTGATCAGCAAAAAAAAAAGCGAAACTCTGACAAAGATTGCAAAAAAAAAATATGAAAGGTTTGCAAAAGACCCCGCAAATTTTGTCAAAAGACTACTAAAAATGCGAAATTTGTCAGCGGTTCGCAAAAAAAGCTGTTTTTTGGAGAAAAAAATCAATCATTTTTTCAAAGAATCACAGAAAAAAACATGAATTTCGTCAAAAATGTTTTTTATAAAAATGCTAATTTTAATAAATTTCAAACAAATTGCAAATTTTATCAAAAGATCACAAACTTCATTGCTGGATAGCGAAAAAACATGAATTTCGTCAAATAATGGCGACTTAGATGCCGAAAATTAATCGCCATGTAGCGAGCGGGTGATGACCATTAATCTGCATCTATAAATTATTCGCTTATAATTTTGTCCTTTACTTCAAGAGCCAAATAAGAAATAAGTATTCGCTTACATGTAAATTCCCACCTTCTATAGGAAAAAGTAAAAAATAAAATAAAAATAAAATAAAAAGTGTCAAAGTATTCAAAAAGTGAAATTCTAATTCAAAATTAAAGAAGACAAAATCGAAATTTCAAAATATTTGCGTATAAGACAGTATCCTACTTACTCATTACTGTGTTAATTAGTTATTGAGATAGAGGTTCAAAAATATTTGTGTCGCATACATGCATACAACAGACTGATTCATAAATTTACAGACAGATATTTTGTAAAAAACGTGTTTTTTTCAGCAACTTTCCCCTAAAGAGTGTAAATCTGTCGAAAACCGAAATTCAAAAATGTTCACGAATCCAGTAGACGAAAGTAATAAAACCTATATAAGGTTTTATGGTACGCTTTGTAGATGCATCATGTAGTTTTCATCCATTATGCCACCAATATAATGTCTAACTTCTTCAGATTTCTATCTTTGTTTTCACATAGCATTCTTAAGCTCATACCGTTCATCCAGTATTTATAGACATTTCACTGCAACTATTTCAACAGAAATATTTTTATGCCATACACTGTAAAAAAAAAGGTCGGTCTACTAAAAAAACTTTAGTGATCCTTGTAATTACTAAAAAATTTTAGTAATCTTTGTCGGTTACTAGATAATCTGTAAGAATCACTAGAAAAAAAGTTAGCAACGAATAGAGTTAATAGTTTTATATTTTTAATAGCTCTTACTAAACCTCAGTTGGTGTGGCCTTGATATCATAGTGGTTATAGTAACGGACTTCAGGCTGAAAGGTCCCGGGTTCGAAACTTGCCACCGCCAAATACATCCCGAATGTCTGCAGTGTCTCGTTAATAAAGGAATTATGAAAATCCGGTCGGAGCAGTAAGGAATGTTTAGTGCTGCCATCTATTACAGTTTTGCCGAAAATCTTCCGCTTCAGAAGTTTGGATGCAGCTTGAAGGAAGCTCCTCCGCCTCGGTTGCACGTAATGGTTATTAAAAGTAATTTTGGAGCTATTACTAAAATTTGCTTTGTGGCTCATACTAAAAATTTTTAAGTTAGTTATACAAAAAATTCTCTTGTTCGGTTTACAAAAGAAATGCTTGTTTCACTTGCAAAAAAAAAAGTTTGTAATGGTTACTAAAAAATTCTGTGGAATACAAATTTACTAAGAAATTTTTAGTAACCTCTTGAATTTTTTTTACAGTGTATTCCCGATGATGAGAATGCATTTACCAACGGAAAATATTTTTTTAAACAATACGTTTATTTTTATAAGATCAATTTTTTGAAGAAATCGTTTAAAATTAGTGTTTATAAAGAAAAATGGCACACACTCTATTTGATAATTTTGTAGAAGATGTAAATTAAATTTAATCAGTTACATACAAAGATAAAACCATACCATAAGAGAAAAAATTAGGTGCATTATTTTCCTACATTTCGTAATATTCAAGAATTAAATGTTCTATCTAAACACACTAACTTAACACTTTAATTTTCGAATTTCAAATAATTAACCTAGCAATGCTTTTCGATTAATTTTTTTAAATAACTCTCTTATTATTGCAAAATATTTCATGTAAAAACAAATTAAAATTGGAAAATTATTCAAATATATTTTTTTAATGATTACCATTTATATGTATAACATCTAATTCCCTTATTCCAATAAACAACCCACATCAAATATTTAATTGATGAACTTGTTTTGGAAATTTCAAGTCCTGAAGGAAGTCTAGAGTAACGATAAACTTGATTCAGACTTATTATTATGTTTGAATGCTGCATTCAACGCAAATACTATTTGTTGACATTCGAGCATAATCGCTTGCTATGCTTCATGTTATCTCGAATTAAAATTTTATTTCATTATTGTGGACGACATTTCTTTTCAAATGTTATTTCTCCAAATTCAGATTGTAAATGACTACATAAATTATAAATATTATTTTCTTGTTTGATGGACAGTAATAAAGCAATCTCTCTTGATTAAGTTAAACTTTTAAAATTTTATCCAGCATTATATATATATATATATATATATATATATATATATATATATATATATATATATATATATATATATATATGTATGTATGTATTTATATATACAGGGTGTGTAAAAAGTCCGTAAAAACTTTAAAAATTCATAAAAACCGAAAAAATAACCGAAATGAAAAACGGTTTGCAGGGTTAGTATCTATAGGTCACGGGGATTTTTTTAAGACATGAAAAAAATAATAATTCAAAAAACAGCCAATAGGTGGCGCTGACGTACCCAAATCAAAGAAAAGATACCCAAATAAAGAACAGGATTTTTCCTCAAACTGCCGAACAAGCTTTATGAGGCCTGCCGCTGTTAAAGGCCCCTTTCCCGTCCTCAAATCCTTTTGAAATCGGAATTTACGCAAAGCAATAGTCGCTGATTCCTTGTTCATGTAAAATAACTTCACCGACAAATCTTTGTCCTTCGCAGTGAGCATCCTTGATCAAGTTCACGGCTCACAACGGTGAACTAGTTGTGGATTAGGAGCGCAAGCTCTTATAACCGGTTCATTTGTATATTTCCGCAGAAATCGCAAGTACCAGCGCCATCTGTTGGCTGTTTTTGAATTATTTTTTATTTCTGTCTTAAAAAAATCCCCGTGACCTATGGATGCTAACCCTGCAAACCGTTTTTCATTTCGGTTATTTTTTCGGTTTTTATGAAGTTTTAAAGTTTTTACGGACTTTTTGCTCAACCTGTATATATACATATAAGAAAGAGTAACGTAGGGTAGCCATATTTGCACCGCGAAGCCTCTTTCAATGGACCACTACAATTCAGCCATCAATTAAAAACAGGAATTCTATCTACCGTTGAAATCCTGTCACCAGAATGACTTTATTTATTATTAGAACGAGGCTAACGAAAAAGATAGGCTACCGCGGTGCATTCCATGTATCTTTTTTTTTTTTTTACACAGGAGTTAGGTTATACTCGAATGCACAAATGCAGGTGTACGAAAAGATGATTATGACAATCGGGGGGTCTTTAAAGCGAGACACGGAATGCACCGTAGTAGCCTGTCATTTTCGTTGGCCTTGTTATCAGAAGAAGCGCACACATTTATATTTTCATTTTCATCACACATTTCGTAGTCCATTGCTGTTATAGATACTATTGAAAATCATAAAATTAGCTGAATTTTCTTACTAAACGTAAGAGAATAATTTAAAACTAAGGCAGTTTGTTACATTTTCATAGACATTTCTAAATTAATGTGCTTATTGCGCATACATATCGCGTAAAGTTGTTTACTTTTGGTTTTGTTCTTAGTCATGAGATTATGTGACTTAGAAAATAATGTAGCTGCATTAATTGAACAAATTTGAGTTGCTTTTGCACCAAATATATGGTCATAAAACTGAAAATGAAGAAATAAATTTCGGAAACTACAGAAACAAACAATAGGAAATTTTAAAATCAGTGACAGCAAATATTCTTGAAGAGATAGGAAACAAAAAAGAAAAGTAATGTGTAAAGAAATTGACCAGAAAAAAAAGACTACAGCTACAAAGGATAAGAAAAAAAGACCTCAAAAGTCATAGAACCATTAATAATGCCATGTTTCTCAGTGCAAACAGTTAAATGAAAGTACCGAGGGAACCAAAAAGATAGTGTTGGCATATTCGCCGTTTAAAGTAAACCTTAAAATGGAAAATAAAAACGACAGAAAGCTTTCAAATAACAAAAGAAATAGAAAATAGAAAATAGAAAATAGAAAATCAAAACAAAAAGAGCAATTCATTTAGTTAAAAAACTTAAATAAAATGCATATATATTTTCATTTTCATATTTAATATTTTTTCAACATGTAGGGGAGAGGGGGGCACCTTTGAACATTTTTTCAGAAAATCAATATATTTCTTACTTGAACTATATTATTGAGTTTTAAATATTACATAATAAAAACAACGCATTTATTCATCAAATGAACCATACATTAAACATTTTCCAAAAAAATGAAATAAGTTGTGAGGATTTAAAAAGATGAAAGATTTTTATTCAAACCTGCCCCATGTAGGGGTGGGTACCTTTGAACAAGCAAGAGGCACCTTTGAACAAATGAATAAAATATGAAAATATTGGAGTTTTTATAAAAAGGTGCATACGTTACATAAATATATAGTAATATGAATAAAGTTATATTACTACATTTTGTTGAAATTACTATGTTTTTGTTATTTAACCAATTTTAAATCCATCAAAGTTGATGTCAAATCTCATTGTCAATGAAACACAAAGTGTCCTTCCTGTTGTGTTTGGTTGATAAAACATTTTTACAAAATCCTTGAAGTACACCAATGTGATATCTGAAGCTTCTGGAAAATTAAAATTTTTTATTCGCTATTTTTTTATAAGAGACCTGATATAAAATTCCGTTTTACCCGTTACGGAAACGAGAAATAATGTTTGGAAACATGTTAATCATGGATCGTTATTTTGTAACAAGGATTTGCAATTATCCAATAAAAGAATTTAGATTTGATTCAATTTAGATTTGAAACTTCCCATCACTGATAGGTACAGTGGCTGGAACCTATGTGTGGAGTAAGGGGAAATATCCATGTTATTTGACATTCTTAATTAATCTCTTTTCACATAAAAAATCAGAAATAATAATATTTAGATACATCAACAACTCTTTACTTCATAGTTTTAAGTGTTCTCTTTACATTATTTCAATTATTATTTATCACCAGTTTATTCGGTGTTTTTTTGCTGTTCAATGGTGTACCGTCACATGGAGTTCAACAATACAACGGTTTACTCAATTTGGCTGACGAAAGTAAATAAAACAAAGATTATAAACTAAAGTTAACATCTTTGTTTAAGCATTGAACAATAAATAAAAATTTTAGGGATAGAAATTTGGAAACAAAAATTTTACAACTTTATTTTCTTAAGTTTCGATCCAAGAGGGAGAAAAATACATATCTTGTTTAGACAGTACTGCTCGTACAAAATGGTACAACTTTGTCTAATTATTCCCTTGAAGCAGCAGTAATGTATTGCCATATACATATTTTAAAAATAATTTATTTGAAGAAAAATATTTAGAGTGTTCATAGGTGCCCCCCTCTCCGCTACACAGCGGCTCGAGCAGCATGAGTACGGCTTCAGTACATTCTTGGACAAATGATGTGAGAAACTTCTATAAAGATTAACAGAAGATAAACCAAAAATTTTACGAATGCTACACAACTTTTTTAAAACACATAACAACAACAAAAAAAAAGCCTTACTATTTTATATTTAATTACATCTTTCCAATCCTTCCCTCTTTAATCTCAGTGACTCATTAACTTTATAAAAATAGAGATTCTTTTGAAAATATTGCTGTTTATTTTCTCTACAACAAACTGTTTTCGTCTTTATATGATATAGTAAATATTTGATACTATATCTCTTTAAAACCTAAGTGAGATCTTGCATACATTATTAAAACTTCAAGCATTAGCATTTTTCTTATCATCATTGAGTTTACAGATTTTGACTTAGAACTCACTCGCCGAAAAAAATGACGGCTGGGTGAATTGAAGTCGTGATAAAATGCGCACCAGTGATCTGAGTCCACAAAAAACTGGCGCCACGACAAATTGTGCTCAGTGTCTTGTTCGGTGATGAATTATACGTGACAAATTGACTGGAAACATTTCAAAGAATCGCGACCCCGATCTGAATTGCGACTATCGAAACTCAACCCTAAACCCACCCACCATATCAATAAAATCGGATAAAGGAATATTGGAATATGTAAAGGGAATCAAGTTTCTAATGAGACTCTCTTTTCTCTAATCTGACTTTCTCTAATCCCGTAAAGCATGGTGACGTCACTGCAACGTCGTTGTGAAGTCACATTGTGACTTTGTGACCATCGATTTTCGATGTGCCGTCACGTGACGTCGATGTGAAGTCACAGTGACTGAAATGTGAAGTCGTTATGGCCGTTTTAGAGCTCTTTTGTGCCGTTTCACAAAGTGGTCACAATGTGACAAATTTGTGAAAAATGTGTCATTTGTGACTAATTTGAAATTAACATTGTGACGAAACTGTGACAAAAGCGACGATACTTAAATTGCCAGAAACATGTTTTTTAAAGTAAATAACATGTTTTGAAGGATATTTATAAAGTTCTAAAGATTTTTAAGAAAGTCACATCTCAGTCACAATGTGACGTCACTGAGTGGTGGCATTTTGGTCACAGATGTGATGTGACCAAAGTGACTCACAGTGACGTCACTGTGACCATGCATGCTATTATGGATGTGACCAGGCTCTTCTCTTCCACGTCGCCCCTGCTGAAAGTGTTTGTTACCTGGTGAAGGGGCGGATGATTGCCGAATCGCCGCAAAACGGCGATAAACTTGTCGAGCCTTTAGACCAATATTCTATCGGCAATTCCTACTGCTTAATTCTGAACTTAGTCGTGTCAATTACTTAATAATTATTTGTATTATTATGTACAATAATACCTTATTGTTTGTAACTTGCATTTCTCTAATTTGAAGTATGGTACATGATGCAAATTAGTTTGTATTTATCAAGTGTATAAACTGTGAAACCACAATAGGGAAATTAAAAAGGGTTTCAAAATCACAAAAAAGTAGACTGCAAAACGAAATCTGTAATTCTACAAATGTAAAATTGCAGAAATCTGTTTGCATAATAAAATGTTATCTGAAAAACTGTACAGAAAAAGATATAAATTTAAAAAACTAATTTTTGTAAAACTACAGAAACTTGTAGCTTTACTAAAGATTCTACTAAAGTTATAGGAATATTCGTAAAACTTAATCTGCAACCCAGGTTGCTGTTGCATAAAAAGCTCAAGGCATCCCCGTGTTCTAAAAACTAGTCGTTGGGGGCCACCGTAATACTTACCCATCATGGATATGTATATGAAAATAAAACATGTGAAACTATTTATACATTGCATTGCAATTCATAAGCAAAATTTAAATATTGTTAGTATACATAGTAATGCTATATTAAAGAACTGCTGATGTACCAATTTCGACAAATTATATAAAATGCCAAACTACTCAAGTAGTACCGAAGTGCGTTAAAGAAACATCCTTATAACTCCAAAAATAATAATTCTATTAACTAACAATTAACTGCGTCGGATTAAGCGTCTCATTTCAAATTAAAATATACTTCTGAATTGAAATTTGAATTAAATACAGGGTCATGAAAAATCGAAGAATATGTAAAACAAGATTACAAATATCTCGGCAACTAATAATCCGATCGACTTTGTTCTATATGCAAAATGCGTGTTATTTTATCGCTTTTTACGTCCATTCCTTAGAACAAAAAAATTTGAAAATTTTTATATATCTTTCATCAGAACGAATTTTTCGAGAGTCCGAAAAAAATAGTTCCGGATAATCGAGGTTGCTGATATTAAGTAGGGTTCCTCCCATTCTTACATACTAACTACATACAAAATTTCAATCTCTGTCTCAATTTGTTCGGGAGATACAGCGTTTACAGACAGACAGACAGACAGAGAGACGGACGGCAAATTTTTTTTCTAAAAATATGTTTTTCGGAATCTCTACTATCTAAAACGTGTAAATCCGTCAAAAAAAATTTCGTTTTTTAAAACGATTGCAAGACTTGCCCTATACTACGTATGATGGGTAAGTAATTAATAAATAGATCTAGTTACTATATACAACAAATACTACTTTAAAACACGCATAAATTGATAACAAACGTATTTAAGAAAGTAGAGAACATAGCCAAAATTTATGTTTAATATTGAGTGTTTATTACAAATTTAATATTATCAATTCTCGTAATCTGCATATTATTGAACAGTGCTTTACTTTCAAAATAACTCTATTTTTGTTAATAGAGTCTAAATATTTTTGAATTCTAAACGTTTCATTGCGATCTTACTGCCATTTTATAGTGAATAAATTTTGCTAAAAGAGTAGAGCTACTTCATTTCTCAGAAAATTAGAAGAAAACAAGTTGGAAATTGCATGTCAAGCGTAGCAAATGTGGTGCGACAGTACTATAAGCAAGTTTTTAAAATATTTAGATCGAGGTGTAGTACTGTACAGTATTTCGGATACAATGGAGTATCTGAAACCTTTTATGTATCTATGTAAGTACCATCTGCTTTCTATTATACAAGGAGTAACTTTTAGCAAATCTCAGCAATGTATATTAATTTCATAAAATGCAAAATAGTTTAATATAATTAAAATACACCCCAAACAGTGTTTCCCTCTGTACCATTATGCAATGGAATTCTTTTGTGTGGCTCTATAAATTAATAATGAATATTCTTTTCACCACAGATTGTATATTTTAGCACATACTGCATAGATGCATATCAATTTTGTTAATCTCGAAAGGGTGTAACACCATTAAAATGTACTTGAAACTATTTTTTTTCCTTTCGCCATAATCTAACTGAATACTTTTGATTGTCTCAGTAAGTAACTATCGATTCTAATTTTATAAGATTTGAAATTGTGCAATAATTATGCAACAATCATATATTTTAAATTTCAAATGATTTGGTTGGGTAGTTTTTGTGCTCAACTATATGCGGCCATATCGGCTTACTGAACGACGACTTTAGATGCTGCGTATTTACATAATTAAAAGCGCACCTAAAAATTATGATAATATTTATTTGAATGCATCCGAAATAAAATAAAATAAAAATAGATATTGGAAATACTTTTAAAAATCCCTGAAAGTTCCACTTAATACCTGTAATGTAGCATTAAAATTGCTATTCAAAATTATAATCAGGAATCTTGAAAACTTGAACAGTGCTCGAGTTTATAATCACACCAACTTATCATTTCACCATTTTAAGTACCTACAGTTTGAGATGCTTTAAAACCATGATAATAATTTTTGGGAAAGAAAAGTATTAAAAATGATCTGCTCTCGATAATGTGAACTCATGGTCATAAATTATGCAAAAATGAAGTAGTGGAAGTTCGTTAAAAATTTCTTGATAAGAATTTAAAATAAGCGTCATTGTCAAGACAATTTTTTGTAATATATGAAAAAGTTAGTTTAATAGCTTTTACTTAAGAAGACTTAGAAAAGGAGATTTTTTTATTATTTTATCTACCATTTCCATTATATATATTATTTTATATAATTTGTAAATCTCTAATCTATTTTTTGACATTGAAAAAGATGTTTTTGCTATCTTTGTGTATAAATAATTTGTGATGCTTCTTTAAATGTCGAAAGATGAAAAATCTAGTGTTATCGTTCGGAAAAAAAAAAAAAAACGTAATGTATATTTAGCTGCTTTTACCCATTGAGTAGTTTTCCTGTTATTAATACATTTATTTTATATCGGTAGCTTATATTTCATAAGATAAAACTAACATTTACATTTTTTAATGTTTTAAACAAAACTGTTAAATTTTATAGCAATATAGAAAGGTTCTGTAAACTTATATTTTCTGTTATAGTTTTAGATTGTGAGATATAAATTGCAGTACATTTCATTTCAAGAAAAAAAAATCCATTTTATTTATAGTGCTACAACATAATAAAAAATATTTAAAATGCGTCAAGTAAATGAGTTTTATGATTGGACTAATCTGCATATTACTGAACAATGCTTTACTTGTAAAATAACTGTATATTAATAGACCCATAGTATTTTTGAATACTTGTAAACGTTTTATTTGAATATTATTGTCATTTTATAGTAAAATGAATTTTTCTAAAAGAATGAAGCTGATTTCTGAGAATTCAAATATTAAAATAATAATAATAATAATGTTCATTTGAACGCATTCGAAATACAGGTGGTTAGTTATTAACGTCAAGGTGTTCAGAGCCCTCTAGCGAGTAACGTTTTGGTCAAAACATAACCAAATTTGATCAGCATACATAGTAGACCATAGGATTTCGAATTCTTAAAAAAAATTAAAATAAAAAGTTTTAAAAATCGCCACTAGGGGCAATTTTAGCGTTGTTTACCGACTAAAATGCATTAATTTGCATAAAATCAGTTGTGTATAGCAATCATGAGTATAAAAGGAAACGCTGGGAGAGTTATCATTATCAACTCTCACGATACTTTTCTAGTCAAGCTGTGTTATCAGCAGAACGAGAATTGCAATGATGCTCGTCATGAATTTCACCGATTACAGAATTTGCCAAAAGAACCGATGAGCATAACAAATTTACAAAAGATGATTCATCGATTTGAAACTATGCGGCAACAAGGCCTAGGACGCAAAGTGATTAGTCAATAACAAGTTGACGAAGTTGTAACTGCTATTGTCGAACAAGGGATGAAAAATGTGCAGGTACCATCAGCGCTCGGACAGTATTCCAGCAGTATAAAATTGATCTGTACTGCATTTTTTGCCATTTAATCATTCAACAATTACACTAATACACTTTTGATGCGCCAAAATTGCTGATTTTAGGCAAATTAAATGCATTTTAGTCGCATTTTAACTAAAATTGCCCCTAGTGGCGATTTTTAAAACTTTTTATTTTCTTTATTTTTTTATTTTTTTTATTTTTTATTTTTTTAAGAATTCGAAATCCCATGGTCTACTATGTATGTTGATCAAATTTAGTTATGTTTCGCCCAAAACGTTACTCGCTAGAGGGCTCTGAACACCTGACGTTAATAACTATCCACCCTGTAAATTATAAAAAAATAGATATTGAAAATACATTAAAAATCCCCTAAAATTCCATTTCATTCCTGTAATATAGTATTAAAATCATTATTCAAATTTTTAATCAGAAATTTTTAAAATTTCAAGCTCAAATTTGTAATCGCGCCAACTTATCATTTTACCATTTTAAGTACCTACAGTTTGAGGTGTTTTAAAACCATGATAATAATTTTTGAGAAAGAAAAGTATTAAAAATGATCTGCTCTCGATAATGTGAATTCGTGGTCATAAATTATGCAAAAATAAAGTAGTGGGAGTTCGTAAAATTTCTTGATAAGAATTTAAAATAGGCGTCATTGTCAAAACAATTTTTTGTAATGTATGAAATAGTTAGTTTAATAGTTTTTACTTAGGAAGTCTTAGAAAAGGCGCTTTTTTTAATTATATGTACCATTTGCATTATTTGTGTTGTTTTATCTAATTTATAAAACTGTAATCAATTTTTAACTTTGAAAAAGATATTTTCATTCTTTTTTATACAAATAATTTAAGATACTGTATTGCATGTCCAAATACCGGAAATTTAGCGTTACCGGTCAGAAACAAAAAAAGTAATGTATATTTACTTTCTTTTATAATGATCCTACATTTAATATCGAAACAATATATTTTTACTCATTTTTGTGTAAGTTATTTGTGATACTTCTTTATATAAAAAAATAAAATGGAATGTAAATTTTTGTACTTTTCCTATTGTGGAGTTTTTCTGTAATTAAAACAACTATTTTATATCGGTAGCTTATATTTCGTAAGATACAACTGGCATTTACGTCTTTTTATGATTTAAAAAAACTAGTAAATGTTATGATTTAGAAAAAAAAAATATGTAAATTTATATTTTCTCTAATAGTTTTAGATTATGAGATATAAAATGTAATATACTTCATTTCAGGAATAAAATCTGATTTATTATTATTTTTTCATTATTTTGTTAAAAAGTTTAATGTAAGATTATTTTCAAAGTCTGCCATATTTTATGGGGCGAATATTTCAGAAAGAGCACAGCGCTGATATCCAAGAAATTTTCCAGAGCAAAATCCATCGAGATGGCTTCGCTTCAACTTTGAAGTAAAAATTGACATCAAATTCATAAACTGAACTGAATCAGCCACGATCGAGAATTATTATGACTTGAATGCTCAGTATTGTGTTGCTGTCGATTACTAAATATAACTATGAATTCAGTTTTTTGAAGAAAAAAAATCAATGAAAGATTTAATGGAGCACACTTTGTTTACAGTTATTTCCATTGTTGAAAATTCTGGATTTTTATTATAAAAGAAGATTTTTTTAATGATAGTTTATTAGTTCTTATTATTTACATCTATAAAAATATTTTCTATACATTATGTAAACTGGACGAGTAATTTATCAGAATTCCCTTTTCCGAAATTGTGATTAGAATTTGAGCGCGATTCTATGCCCGGCCCTGTCTAATAAAAGAGAAGGAAACAAAATAGCTAAAATAAATGAAATAAATAATAATAATTATTATAAAATACCTTCCGGCTCGGCCTGCAGACACAGATAGATTTCCAAATTAAGTTCAAAAGTCATTCTATAAAAATTGACAAGTTATAAATGATAAATCTCGTGAAGGACGACCAAAATTGATGGCGATTCGAAACAACATCGGCGCTGTGCGCAAGATAATTGTAAAGATTAGTATATCACATATCGTGAGATAGAAGCACCCCTTGGTATATACACAGACAGCAATACATTCGATTTTGCACGAACATTTAGCTGTAAAAAATATTTGTTCCAGATGGATTCCACGCAATTTGACAGAATTTCAAAAAGAGCCTCGTGCAAAGTGATGTAAAGAATGTAAAAAATTTGAGACTGCAAAATCCGTATGCAACATCGTTACAAGTAACGAAACTTGGATGTATTCTTATGACCTACAAACTAGACAATAATCCTCTGCTTGGGTGTTTCCGGATGTACCAAATACTACTAAAGTTGTTCCTTCACGAAACACTTCAATGAAATGATTGCTTTTTTTTGCCTTACAGGAAATACCTCAACCATTTCTTTAGAGAATTTCGAAAAATTGATAACGATAAATGGTATACAGAAATTTGTTTGCCAAAAGTTATGAACGAAATCCGGAAAAGAACAAAAAAGCTGCATAATTCTTCATCGCAACAAAGCCATCTCCCACACAGAACGTGAAACAATTGTATCATTGCCCGTATTCTCCTGATTTGTCGACTGACGACTTTTACTTATTCTCTTATGTCAAACAAAGAATGCATGGGCAGAAATTATCATAACCTCAAGAAGCTGTTTAAGCTTTCTAAAATTATGTTTCTGAGGTATCACCTACAGAGTGGAAAAAACTGTTTCAAGAATTACTTTGAGTGGATGGATAAGTGTATAATTCTTAAAAGCGAATATTTTGATAAGCAATAAAACAATTTATCCCCCCCCTTCCAATTATTTTTTCGTTCTTTTTTGTAGAAACTTAAAGGGCAATCTTTGTAAAGATCCAATGAATTGTACATGATTAGTTTTCATCAGTCTTGATAGACCATCTTTGAAAGAAAAGAAAAATATAAATAAAAAAAACAAAAAAATATATTTTTGAAATAGTAAACAATATTTTTTTCATGAATGATACAGACAGATTGGAAAAAGTCCCATGTACGTGTATTTCTGCTTATTTTGTTTTAAGGGGGCTCAGAGTTTGAAAACTTTTCAAAAAATCGATATTTTTATGATCTAGTTTGATTATTCAATTAATTCTTAACTCAATGCTAAAACCGCATAAAAATATTTGCATTTTTTACGGAGTTATAAGCATTTATGTATCAACACTTTCAAAGCCGCACCCATATAATTTCAACTTTAAGTCGCGTTTTCTCAAAACTTGATTTTTGACGACTAACACCAAGATTTAAAAAAAACTATTTGATGGAGTGGCTTAATTTTTTTACACACATATAACATCATTATGTATAGAATGAATTAATGTATTTTAGATATTTTGAGTATTTTTAATGAAAAAAAAAAGTTGTATTTTTTGGAGGTTTTTTTTAAATTTTCAAAATTTTGAGTTTTTTTTAATGATTTTTCTGAGTGATAGTTATATAGTTAATTCATTCTACAGAGTAAAGTTTCCGGAACATTTTAAAGCAAAAATTAGATTCTTATGTCAATTCAACGTTAAGATATCTAGTGAGTGGCGATATAACACATAATTTTTTTTCGAAAATTATGTTACATAAATTTTGCTATATTTCTTACTATATTACATTGAAGTACTTCATTTTAAAATTTTATAAAACTACAAATATACCTTTAAAAATTCAGAATGTTTAAATTGATTACACTGAATACTTCTGTTTTATATGGACTCGAAACGAGAGCTCTGTTTACATGTTTTTCCGTATTGATCAAGCCCTGAGCCCCCTTAATCTATCCTCTATCCCTTAATTTCATGTTAAGTGACTATGATTAGCAGATAAAAATAGTGTTACGAATTTTGTAAATAGTTAGTGTTTGTACTGTAAAATAACGTAAATAATCTTATTATGCTCCATCCCTTTACTAATATTAGATTTTTTTGCATTGTCCCTGTTATCAAGTAAACTTGTCTATTATTTTTCTCTGAATGTGTATGACAGCTTGGCGAAATATTATAGATATTGCCAAGTTGGCGACAAACTTGGCGATTGTTGGCGATGGTAACCCTTCCCTCTCTATGGTAACCCCCCTTTAGATATGCTGATACATTGAATGTTATTCCGTGGTTTTCTGGAATATTCGAGAAGCCTGTGGAAATTTCCAGAGCTGGCTGCGAGCCTATATAAGAAGAGCGATACGAGCTGTTGTGGTTATTATTTATCAGTCAGTCATTGAGTGAACAACTAGGCGATTGTTAAGCAAGTTTGCTTGAGTTTTATCTACGTTGTTTCGAATGTTACTTAGTGTTGAGACGTTGTATAAAGAGTCTCTGGGACCTATATCTGTACTTGTACGATAGATTTGAGCAGTTATTTTTGAATATCTAGTAATATTTGTGAATTTCGAAGACTCTGTTGTTCTGAAGATCTGTAAATAAATTATTTTCTACTTTTCTAAGAGACAAGAGTTGGAAGTTGTCTAACCAAAGAACAAAAGAACCCTAAATACGCTGCAACAATAGAATTGTTCACTATGTTATATAACAGAGAGCAATCAAAGCTTATTAAATAAAGGGTACTGATTATTATGACTCAGGCAATTATTAAAAAAATTTCAAATATCGGTATCCGAAGACATTGGGATTAATTTTCGTCCATTATAAATTAAATTTCAGACATCTACGTGCCATAGATGTTAGCTGCCATCACCAACAAACAAAATAACATACACACAGACGCTTTTTTACGATAATAATTATAGATTTGTAATAAAATAATAGTATAATATGTAATAACATATTTTATTGATATAGATTTTAAAACCATTCAAATAATTTGACATTCACATACGCGTGACAACTAAACCTCAAACCAAATTTGTCACACTAAAAATGTCATAAATTTTATTTTAGGAAGTTTTAGCATTATAATTCGAATTTATAATTCATTCATTAAGTTTATTTGCATTCAACATTCATATGAATATCGAAACTTAAAAATTTTAAATGAGTTTTATAACAAGTTCCCTTTGGTTTAAGTAAACATTTAATAATTGAATACAAACAACGTTTTCAAAAAGTACATAATTCCTCATCACAAAACTTAGCTTGTAATTTTAAATATGCATGTTCAACCGATCTGTTTTTGAATCTGCTTTACAACACCTTTTAGATAATTGTACGATACCAGTTTTCCAATATATTTTTCATCATAACTTATGAAATCGTAGTTTATTTATTTTTAAACCTTTATTATTTAAAATATTTACATGAAGAAAAGAATCTATAAGTGCCATATTCAACAACCCTAATATAAAATGCATTTTATTTCACTCGAGGCGCACAGAGGCTGATTAGCTGGAATTTTTAATGAAATGAATATTTAAGTTCCATCACATTAAATTGATCTGTTTAGTAAGGAAAAGGGCAAGTGCAACTTAACAAAATACTTTTATCTTTAATGGAGAATTTTGACAGCAAACAACTTTTGAAATTGCCGTATGGTATCGAAAGAGATATTTGGAAAAGTTTTGGAAGTGCGCATAAAATTTATACTTAAAATATTAATTTTATTTGAATTTTCATAAGATGAAAATTAACTTGTTGTTTGATGGAAATCCATTCAGAAAATCATTAAGGCATAAGATATATATGAGGACTTGAATTTTAAAACTGGTCTTGTTTAGAAAATCAAATTTTAGGAAATTGCTAAGGCCTGTGAATGCATCCATTGGTTTTTAATAAAAATAGAAGATTTTACAGTGGCAGAAAAAGGTGATAAATGTAGTTTTTCCCCCGATTATAGTGTTTTTTCGATTCAGATTCGTATATAGAATAGACAGAAAGTATTTCATCTCATTATATTGATCTCTTTAGCATGGAAAAGGGCAAGTAGATCTTAACAAAATACCAGTAAATAGCTTCTGTCTATCGATATTTTTTGTGTGTGTGTGTGTGCGTAAATAATTTGGAAGTGGCTAGTACTAATTTTCATAAATATTGTATGTATGTATATATGTATAAATTTTGTAATCTGTGCAGTTCACATCTGTATACAGGGTGCCACAAAAAGATAGTCACATTTTTTAAGAAAAAGTTAATCTTTAATCTTACTTTATCTTTAATGGAGAATTTTGACAACAAACAATTTCAGGAATTGTAAATAGTTTCGAGAGAGATATTTAGAACAGTTTTGAAAATAAGGCAAGATTTATATTTAAATTATTCATTTGATTTTAATTTTCTTAAGATGAAAATGAACTTGTTCTTTGATGGAAATTCATTCAGAAAATCAATAAGGCGTAAGATAGATATGAAGACATGAGTTTCAAAAGTGGGTTTACCTAGGAAAATCAAATTTTAGGAAATCGCAAAAAGCATCGGGCTGCATCCGTTAATTTTCTTTAAAAGTACATTATTTGAAGATGCAGAAAAAAGGCGATAAAAGTAGAAATTTCCCGATTGTAATGTTTATTCAATGCAAGTTCACCATCAGAATAGATTGATAGAGAAAACTTTATTTTTAAAAGTTTGGATATTGTGAATTCTGAAACTCATATATATATATACGAGATATACAGAGGGAGTCATAAATAGCGAAACAATAGGCTATCTCCTTAAATATTGCTCTTAGACACATACTTCGACCCATACTTCAAAAATCATAAAAAAAGGTGAAATTTTTTATAAGATAAGTTGCAACTCCATGGGGGGGGGGGGGGGTCTATTTGAAAAAATGCGAAAATTAAATTTTTATACCTCCCCCGTTGGGCAAAATTTCCAATTAGGAAATAATTCTTTAACCATTTTTAAATTGAACAAGAAAATTACATCTCCCTATCTAAAAATCTCGAAGAACTATTAAAATCCAAAATTCTTCAAAATCCGTGACTTACAACACTTAACCATGCTTGTAAACAACGAGTTTTTAACTCAATTTGTAGGCAAGTGAGGGATCGTCCACAAATTGTCCATTAATAAATGTCGATTTAAGACAGTGCCTCTTATTTGGACATAAAAAATCAGCGTATTGATTTAACCCTTTCCGGCACACTGTGCCCGGTCTGGGATACCTAATTTTAATTCCAAACTATAATTTTATTTTTAAAAAGAAATTTATTGGATAAATCCTTTCCTTGATTAATTTAAAGAAAGAATAATATTTGTTTTATTTTATAAACATGATATAAACTCTTGAAAAATGCTAGTATACACAAGGCACAGCGGCTGTGGACATCCATGCTAATGACATTTTGAACCTTTATTCTGTTATTTTAAGGTGTTTTTAACTAAAAAGTGAGTAATTCTTGAGTGCAAATAATGAACAATATTAAGACAAACATATCTAAATATAAAAACATGACAGAAAACCTCTCAATTTTTTTTGTATGCCGAAAGACATAAATTGTCCCCTATTTTGAGAATCACCCATTCAGTAACCTTTATGAGCTCTTTTGTGCAACCCTATATATCAAATATAACATTCATATGTACCATATAATTTGCAGAACATTTAATAAAACTTAAAAGCGCATATCATAATTGAAAATGCATTTCAAACATCCACCTGCTATCATCGATAATGTGCAGTTCTTAGGATAAAAATATAAGATTTGAAATATTTTGAGTGCCCCTGTAAATGCTACGTACTTCATATTATGCATTAAATATTAAGTATCAGCGGCGTGTATCAATTTTGTGATAATTGAAATCGTTAACATTATTAAAATATGTCGCAAACAATTTGTTCCTTATTATTGTGTAATCTAATTCTTTTGAGTGGCCCTGTAAATGCATAATAGCTATTATTTTGACTGCATATTTTACAGAATGCGTAATTTAGTACACTTTGCAAATCCATGTAAATTTGAATTAGTTTGACATTAGTTTTTTGTAACGCTTTTAATATTCATTTTAAACTATTTTTCCCCATTGGTCGTAATGTATCGGAAAACTTTTGACTATCCCTGTAAATAAACTAATCGTAGTAGAAACTTCATTTTCAATAGGGTTCATGCTAGAATAAACATCAATAACATATAAAAATTTCATAGCAATCCGAGAAAACTTACGGGAGTTAGAGCGCGGACAGACGGCCAGACAAACCGAATGCATAAATACTTTTCACCTTTGTTGGAAAGTGTTAATAAAAAGGAATGATCGATTTATCAGATGGTAGTACACCAAAACGGAAAATCGGTTAAAAAAGATCAAGAAAGACATTAGCCAGATCAGATTATTTTTCAGATCGGGACATTCTGATAAAACCAATTACAATAACCGCAGAAATAACAAAATAATTATTATTAATGAATATATCAGTAAAACCATCTGTCAGGAATTTCACATTTTTCAAAAAATGGCAAGTTTTTTTTTTTTTTTTTAATAATCTATAATAATAAAGAGACACGTTTGTGTGTGTGTCAGCGCTGTTCTGAAGAGACCGCTGCATGTAGAGTTTCAAAATTTGGAGAGAAGGTACCTCTATATATGTATTTTTGCACCTTGAAGCCCGATTTTTCATTTTTTTATTAGAATTTTTTAATTTTTAGGCGGTTTTTGGCGTTCTTTTTATGTTTTAAGGCGATTTTTCCATAATTAGTGAAAGGAATACGGTTTCATTCGGAATTTGTGCGGCGATTTTTGATTTTTAGCGAATTTTTTTAATGAGATTTTTAGTGCTTTTTCGCATTTTGCGGCTATTTTTTGACAATGATCAAAAGAAAATTGATTCAAACTTTCAGCCTAATGAACTAAATTTTGCCTGCTGTGATTTTTCATTTCAGTGACTATTTAATGCGATTTTCAATGCGATTTTCGATGTGATTTTTAGCGATTTTTTTATTTTTTGTGCATTTAGCATCGACTTTTTATCATTTTTGTCTAAATTGTAGTTTTTTGTATGCATCACGATCTTATCTATTCTTGAATTGCATGTAAGAAAAGCAAAAAAACATAAAATTAATGAATCAACAATAAAGTTATTAATTAGGATATTCACAGTAATCTATAATAATAAAGAGACAACTTTGTGTGTGTGTCAGCGCTGTTCTGAAGAGACCGCTACATGTAGAGATACAAAATTTGGAGGGTACGTACTTGTATACATGTAGTTTTGCACCTTGAAGCCCGATTTTTGATTTTTTGATTAGATTTTTTTTAATTTAATTTTTTCGGTGATTTTTAGCGTTCTTTTTATGTTTTAAGGCGATTTTTCCCTAATCGTGAAAGGAATACGGTTTCATTCTTTTCACTCAATATAGTATTTTTTTTTCTCTTTTCAATAGAGTTTATTCGTAATTCGTGCGTCGATTTCTGATTTTTAGCAAATTTTTTTAACGCGACTGTTAGTGCTTTTTCGCATTTTGCGGCTATTTTTTGACAATGACAAAAATAAAATTGATTCAAACTTTCAGCCGAATGAACTAAATTTCGTCTGCTATGATTTTTCAGTTTTTAAGGCGATTTTCAATGCGATTTTTTATGTGATTTTTAGCGATTTTTTGTGCGTTTAGCATCGATTTTTTGTCATTTCAGTCAAAATTAAATATTTTTGTATGCATCATGATCTTATCTATTCTTAAATTGTATGTAAGTTCCTCTCCCGTTTCCCATTGCAGTCTTTTTGAACATTTTTACAGCTAAATATTATTTGTTCATTTTCTTTAAACCAATTTTTCACACAGTCAGTGGCCGTGTACGTTTATACAACGTAATTTCACGTATTTCGAATTAGAGATAAAATCACAAATTTCATGTTCCTTTTATATTATTATCACGGATCCGTGCAACGCCGGGTGGGTTAGCTAGTTTAGTAAAAAAGAGATCAGCCGAATTGTAATTGTGGATTTCAAAATGCAATGATTCTTACTCCAGTACAGGTGAAAGCGGAAAAGCAGATAAAATGGAAATGATTAAACTGTATGGAAAACTGATCTTTTATTTTATCGAGACGTGTAAGTATATAAATTAAGTATGTACGGCAATTAATAATTGGAAAAAGCGTGTCTAGCAATATGATGCGAATTGGCAAATAAATTGATAACTAAAGCTATCTGTTACATTTAGCTAAAGCATGTTATTTTAAAGCTTTTGAATATCGTTCGAATTTAGTGTCACTTACTCGTCGTTGAAAGAATACAAGTTTTTACTTGGTATCGATACAATCCTCTTTAACTGACAAAAAAATTAGGAGAATTACAAGTTAAGCGTTTTACAATTTATAAAGAAGTTTAATCGAAAGTAAAAAAGGTATTTTATGCATAAATCTGCTTTTTTTACATTTATAATAAATCAATGCATCATTAGAATAAATAAGTCAATATGAATTTTTAATATTAAAAAAAGTATATAAAGAATGCACTTACTGGGACCTCTACAGTTTTTATAAGTATGAAAACAAGTTAAATGTTTCAACATAATAAAACTGTTTATTCAGCAATTTTTGTATAAATATCTAAATACTGAAATAATCAAAAGATTCCCCATATCGACATGAGCATTTCATTAAGGAAAGGAGAAGGAAATTTGTCCTCGTTTGTTTGGCAGGAAAATTAAAGAAAACAAATAGGTGTTGAAACTGCCCTCTCTGTTTTCGTTTACAGGGAGTCGTGAGAAATATGAAATATGATTTAATTTCTTTTTCTGGGAGATACGATGGAAAAGTATTTGGTAAAAGTGATGAAAATAAGGAAAAGCTTAAGACTATGTCGATTAAACAGTTATGTGAATAATACTAAAATGTTGCACTTTTTTATATTTTAAAAAACGATTTCTGACGATTTTATACGATTTCTAATTCTAAATAAGATATTGATTGGAAAATAATTCTAAATTCTCTGACACATACGAAAGTAAATATTTTATTATTATATGATCAAATCTCACCGAGTTATCATACTTTATAACAAATGGAAACTTAAGTGAAATCTTCAAGGTCAAACTTTGAATAATCAAAACGCTGTTACTTTTGGACGTCGAAAGATGGAATTTCTACTATTGTACTTCACAAAATCGGGGAAATACTCCTAAATATGATTTTTATATGAAATATTTTTAATGTAAATTTGTGAAAATGAATGGCAAGAACATTTCATCAACGTAATCTTATTTCCTATCTTGTTTTGAACACTTTTGCAATTCTTGAACGTAATTTTATTTCCTATCTTATTTTGGGTACTTTTGGAATTCATCAACGTAATATTATTTGTTGTCTTATTTTGAACACTTTTGCATTTCGTCAATGTAATATTATTTCCTTTATTATTATTTTGATCAATTTTTCATTTTATCAACGTATCTTATTTTGACCGCATTTTCAATTTTTCTGCGTAATAATAGTTCTTATCTCCTTTTGTACACTTTTGCATTTCATCAACGTACCTTATTTTGAAAATCTTTTCATTTCCTCAATATAATAATAATTCCTATAATTTTTTTAACCTATTTACATTTCAATAACGTAATCTTATTTCCTATGTTATTTTGAACATTTTTAAAAGCAACATTGATTACTTCTCCTCAAAAGATAAAAACTGAAATCGCATTTCAATCATTTGGAGATTTTTGGTAGAGTGCAGACACATCATTTTTCACTACAGGCTATTTTTAAAATATTGGTGACCGAAAATTTAATTCTGCATTTTTGTTTAAAAATAATAATAATAAGATTTAGATGGGCGGAATCCCATGCAATATAAACATTGAAACAATCACAAGTATTCCAGCAGCACATACACTTCCATCAAGAGATATGCAATTTTTTAACATGAGCACCATATATTAACTGCCATCTGTAACTAGAACACTGAGCATAAAAAATCTATTTGTGTAAGCAGTCGTTGAAGAAACGATGGCATTGCCCAATGTTAAGGGGATTGGTCACCCAGCTTCGGACTTCCTCTCTGTTACATTAAGTCTATGCACTTTTGATGCATTCGTTTATTTAAAATATTTTCTCGGAAATATCATATTTTTAAAATATTTTTTTATCTGTAGTCTTCTTAAAGGATACCTCTATTTTTTTAGTTTTCAAAATACTTCTAAAATCTATGCTAACTTTCATATTTTATGTGTTAAAAGCGGGCGAGTTGGGAGTAAGATTTAAGGAGTTGTTAGAAAATTAAGTCTATACTTTAGAAATAGTTTGTGAATTAATAAAAAGAGACGTCATTATCAAAGTATACAAGAAAAGTTTAAACTATCAATTTTCTGAGGAGATGCTTTAAATATACGAATGCTTGAAATGCCCGACTTTGCATTACCCTAATAGCATGCATAGTCACAGTGACGTCACTGTGAGTCACTTTGGTCACATCACATCTGTGACCAAAATGCCGCCACTCAGTGATGTCACATTGTGACTGAGATGTGACTTTCTTAAAAATCTTTAGAAATTTATAAATATCCTTCAAAATATGTTATTCACTTTAAAAAACATGTTTCTGGCAGTTTAAATATCGTTGCTTTTATCACCGTTTTGTCACAATGTTAATGTTAAATTAGTCACAAATGGCACTTTTTTTCACATATTTGTCACATTGTGACCACATCGTGGTGAAACGTCACAAAAAGCTCTTAAACGGCCATAACGACTTCACATTTTAGCCACTGTGACTTCTCATCGACGTCACGTGACGTCACATCGACAATCGATTGTCACAAAGTCACAATGTGACTTCACAACGACGTTGCAGTGACGTCACCATACTTTACGGGTAGTAAGGTGAAATTGGAAGCGGAGTCCCCTCTAAAGCCCTTCTAAAGGAACACAGGACAGGAACGCTACTCCCATTCACATTAATTTTATTCTAACATTTTATACTCATTTATTATATCAATCTTATGAAGGCCAAACGTATCAGTGCGTAACGCATACGTCATTTTACGAATGGCAACACTTTGAAATTTGAAATGGAAATTCGCTTTTTGCTACTGCAATTTTTTAACTTCTAAACATCAATAATTTCATTTTTACACGATCATATAGGGGACAAAATGTGCTTTTAAATGCAATTTGTTTGAATATTGTATCTTAATTTATTTTTGAGATATTAATTTTTTTTTTTTTGTAGTTTTTAATACCGGTTTTGTAATTGTGGCAACAGAAGTACTCCATTTCTATTAAAAGGAAAAGGAAAAAAAAGCAAATCACTGTATCCTTCTGTTGTCATTTTCTCATAAAAAAGGAAAAAATATGAAATAAAAATATGCAAGCAATAATTAGAGTTTGAGACTATAAAAACCAGGAATATTATCTATCTTATTTATAAGATGCCGATTATTTCAGAAATCTTTAATTACACTTAAAAGAATATAAACAATTTAACATCGTTTATTAAATTAAAATAGCATTGTTTTTTTTTTAAGTGAATACGGATATGAGAGGTGCATGCGTAAATTTTTAGATGGTGAAAATGATGTAGAGTTTAGATTTCATTGGGGAAAATTCTATGATTGAATCAATGTGAAATAAATTTTGCTGTTTTTCTTTTTGGAATACCAAGCGTAAGAGCCGTAATTAATAACTTTGTCCTAATAACCCTCATAGCATGCATGTTCACAGTGACGTCACAATGACGTCACTGTGAGTCACCTTGGTCACATCACATCTGTGACGAAAATGCCACCACTCAGTGACGTCACAATGTGACTAAGATGTGACTTTCTAAAAAAATTTTCTCAGTTCGTCACAATATTAATGTCAAAGTAGTCACAAATGACACACTTTTCACAAATTGGTCACATTGTGACGTCGCAAAGTGGTCACAATGTGACGTCACAAAAAAGTTCTAAAACGGCCATAACGACTTCACATTTTAGTCACTGTGACTTCACATCGACGTCACGTGACGTCACATCGACAATCGATGGTCACAAAGTCACAATGTGACTTCACAACGACGTTGCAGTGACGTCACCATGTCTTACGGGAACAGATCTTTGTTATATTTAACTGCTTATATTACGATTAAAGTTTAATAATTTCTAAAACTAAGTTTTATGGAGACAGTATTTTGTTGACTTTTGTTTAAATATCATTCGTTAAAGGGTTAAGAGCCCACAATAGTCACAGGAAAATTACTCAAAAAGACCCGGATGTCCATGTAAAGTCTATGGGAGCGTTCTTTTCTAATATCTCGCTCAAATTTTAATATTTTTGCATGCTTTTTTTGCACAAGATAGCTGAGGGCAATCCACAACCGGGCAAGTTTTTACTTTTTCAGTTTTTGTTTCAGATTTTCTTTAAAAAATTACTTTGACTTTCGAAACCGGTTTAAACCGGTTCTGAAACTGAAACTATCGTAATATAAAAAATATATAACCAAAATCGAAAAAGTAAAAACTAGCCCGGTTGTGGATTGCCCTCAGCTATCTTGTGCAAAAAAATCATGCAAAAATATTAAAATTTGAGCGAGATATTAGAAAAGAACGCTCCCATAGACTTTACATGGTCATCCGGGTCTTTTTGTGTATTTTTCCTGTGACTATTGTGGGCTCTTAAACCGGCGCCGTCGCGAAACAAGTTTCTTCTTACGGGCCTGATTCCTGAAAAGATAACGTCACGCAAGAGTTCTAAGTAGCAAACGGAATATATAGAATTTTTGTATCAAAAACAAGGCTATAAACTTTCGTTTTATGATATTTTTTCAGAAATTTGACGCTCATTTTAGATCTGTTTGAGTTGTACATGCCCAAAGTTCAGTAAACAAGACTTTTTCTTTTATTTGATTTCAAAACTAAACTTACCCTTTGATTTCAAATACGTATGAATCATGTTTTTTTTTTTTTTTTTTTTCCGAAGATTTTAACTTGAAATATACATTTGTGGCAGACAAAATCATACATTAAAATTACACAACTTTATCAACAAAATTAATCAAGAAATAAAAGAAATGATACAGAATTGAGATTCTTGATATTTTTCATAGCGTTTCACGTAAAATACAGATCTATGGCAGGAGAAATCCTACATTAAAAGTACGCAATTTTGCAGTAAGTAATTTAAGTTTCTTTTAAAAATAAAAAAAGCAATATCAGGACTATTATTGCATAAACTCATAAAAAAATAATTTTTTTTCATACAATTAAAATAAAATTCTTTCTGTCAATTAAAATTATATTTCATATTTCATAATGCATAATTAACTTAAAATACACATTCTTTTAATAGATATTACAACTAAAAGAACATTTTTCACTAATAATATGTACTTTCATATAATTCACAATAAATATGGCATTTAATATTCTCTCATAGAAAATAATCTCACTTTTGTTAATACAGATTTTTTTTATTATTATTCTTATAAGTGAATTTTGTAGTATCATTTTAAACTTTTGAATAGTTATTTACTAAGATATTTGTAATTCCTGACAAAAAAATAAATAAATAAATAAAAATAAAAAAAATAAAAGGATATAAAAGTTGGTTTCCACATTTGTATTTATTTATGAAATGTATACCGACTTTTTTTTCAATAATGAATTGCATAATATGTTTTTTAGGCTCTGGAAATTATAGGAAAGTACTTTCATAATTATAATAGATGAGTTTTTGAAAAGCATTTACAATTATTTTCAGGGGGGTATTAATTGACTTCTATCACACAACATAAAGTATTTACATTTCAGACGGGCACATTTCATTCAGGCTTTCTAATTCTAAAATTTTTGTCTTCGACTAATATGTTAATGCACTCACAACCTTTTAATTTGTGTGAAACTTCATATTTAATGTAACTAGTTATAAAAGTCAATACAGACATGATGTCATTTTTATTTCAATATCTTCACTGCTGTTAAACACAGCGCAAAAGAAATCCAATATGTTTAATTCTTCAATTTCTTCAACAATTGTATTATTAAAAAAATGAAATTGTTAATTTTGCTGTTAGTATAAGATAATTAAACTTAAAATTTTTAACCTTTTTTGTGCTTCCATAACTTTCATATAGTAAATGAATTTTTTCACTCATTTAAAGGATTTAAAGGATACGATAAATTTCCCATACCCATCTGATGATGATGTCCAGGACGGGCTTCTAAACTATCGATCTGATTTTTTATATATATTTTTCAACAGATATTCATTAAATATTTTTTATTTCATCTATCCCTATACATAAGAACTTAGTACTATTCATGTTTTAAAATTATTTTTGATTTATGCAAACTGAATTGTAAACAGAAATTCTTGACCCAAAATAGGACAAAAAAGGGCTTTCTTATTACGCTTATCTATTAGATCATTCTAAATGTTTACTTCCCTACTTCAGAATAAAACTTTACAATCCACATTACATGTAAGACCACGTGCAAATGGCATATACATTTAATTCATTTTAAGTAATGAGGTAGAAGGAAATACTCATTAACTTAGGTTAATCATTAACCCACTAATTAATCCTTTTAAAATGCTCATTAAAAAAATATCTGTATAATAGAATATGTAATAGATTCAAATTATCTAAAAATATACACACAATATTAATGGTGATTGCTTCGGCCCGAACATAATCAAAATTTCATTGAGAGTGAAGTGGTCAGTGAGATGAAAAAGTGAGATCTCGTGTATGACTTATTTCTCCTGCTTGGGATCTAGAATCAGGCCCGTAAGAGAAGAAACTTGTTTCGCGACGGACCCGGTTGAACTTACCAATATAAGGTACATATTTTATTGTAACTAATTCTGTAGGCTTATTATTTTTTAATGAAACAGTTTCTTCTTAAATATTTTCTTTCGTCGAAATTCCACGGGTTCTACTATGTGTAACTAAATTTTAAGTTTATATATTCTTTAATTCATGTGTCCGATAAAACTACACAATATTTTTACACATGTTAGAGAAGTCTGTGGCTTTTTTTTTCTTTTTCCTAATAATTGCATTTTTAGATAAAAATTCTATTAACTGTTAAATTGTTTGGGTCATTTTACCGAAAATTGTTTGAGAGGTCGAATATAAATAAAAGATCATTTATGTTAGATAATTTTACAAAATGTTAATTCGTTTCAAATATTTTTTTTAATTGGGTTTTTCTGAAAATTTACAATTGCTCTAAAATTAAAAGATTTAGCCACAGAAACAAAATGTCCGCCTTGAGAATTATTCATTTAAAATAAATTCTATATTTCATGAAAACCGGTCAGGCAGTTTTGGAGGAAACGGATTTTAAATCTCACATATTTCTATAGGATGGTTGGTTGGTTGGTTGATTTTTGTCGTCCGATTATCTACACTAATGGGATATAGGACCAGGGGAAGTGCCCTCCGTGGGGGTCTTTCTAAGGGAACCTAACCCGTATTTACGCAAGGTTCGAAGAAAACCACGGAAAATTCCGAACGGTTAGGCCGACAGCCGCGATTGGGTTCGAACCCAGCACCTGCCGTCTACCAGTTGAGAGGTCCGAAACTCTCGGCCACTGGTGGGGCTTCTATAGGATGGAACCCAATATGAACCCACTTCCTCGTGTTCCCTCGAGGAAAGTGTTCAAAATGGTACGAAATAGCTCTAATCATCAATGAGTATTTTAATGGAATGTGTCTGCACCGTTTGATTAGCTAGAAAATATCTCCTCACTTTTACAATTTTGCTCATTAATTATCTAGAAAAGCAAATTTCAATCCGGAAATCCGAAATGTTGTTTCTTACCGCGAAAATTTATTCCGGGTTACATTGTTGAAATTAAAGAATTGATTGGAAGACAGTTTCAAACGTTAGCTTCAAAGAATATTTTCAAGAACTTATAAGGATATTTTTTAAATATTGTTAAGAGTACTTAAATTTGTATTTTATATTGGGTGCAAAAAAACCGAGAACTACATAAGTACTGCTATATTTATTCAAGCTTCATTATTGACCGGAATATTATTTACCCTTACAAAAATTTCTTTCTGATTTGAATTGTTATATAAATCTGCATATTTATCGAATTTTAAGTATATGTAAATGTCTATTAAGAAATACTTAAGGCCTTCCCAAGTTTCTGTGATTGATAAATGCGTATTATTAAAAATGTGTTATGTATTATTTTGAAATGCTTGTCTGGCATGAGTTTCAATGATGCTTTCGAGAAAAAAAAATATTTTTACCAAAATATATGTGATACGATTTTATATACTATCTTTAAGTTCGGAGATTAAAAAAGATTGGCTGAAATATTTTTCTCTTTGTGTTCCAAATTTTCTTTATTTTAAATAGAAAATTAACGATCAAACTTTATTCTTCATTCTTTTCTTTCAGCTTTTCCCTAAAAGTCAATAAATTTCAAACTATTTTGTAGCAAGAATTTCTTCATTTCTTCATTTTTAGCTTCATGTCTCAGCATGATTCAAAAGTAATTTGTGTCACAGAAAGTGATGGTTATTCTGTAAATACACTGTCAAATGGATAGATTTTATACAAAATCGAAAATATTCTGTGGGCCAGATATCCAAATATTTGATTAGGAAAGTTTAGAAAAGTGAAAGTTTGAGTAAATACATTTTAGTAGTTTCAGTAAAAAAGCTCAGTTTCAGTTTATTTGAAAAATCTAATATCAAATTTACAATAGATAATAATCATCACGTATAGTACATAATTTGCAATACAATTTACGCATGTAAAGTCTGAATGTAGTATGTTAATTTCGTTTATAATATTAATTTATATGTAAATTGTTTTTTACATCAGTACAATTACGTAAATCAATTTTTTTTCGAAGTCACAAGTCACAAAATACATTTCTTTTAATTTTTAATGAATTACTTTTATTTAAAACACATTTTAAGAAAGAGTGAAAAAAATCATTTTTTTCTTTGTTTATGAAATAAAAGTAATGTAATTAATATATCCTAACGCAAAATTTGTATTCGTTTCTTTTACATAGATTTAGAATAAAAAAATTTTTTAAAACGTGAAAGAAAAATTAACAAACCTCTGTAAATTTATAATAATTCTCGTTTAAATAGATTCTATAAAGTTTTTCAGTTAGTTAAAAATTAATTAGAAATGTGAAAAAAACTAATGATAAAAAAATGGTATAAATGTATATTAGTAAATACTTTTGGTCTTCTCAAGTTTCTGTGATTTATAAGGGAATATTATCAGAAAATGTGTTATATATCATTAGGAAATGCGTTTTTGATATAGATTTATATGATGTTTTCGAGATTTGTTTTTTCACCAACATACATAGTAAGATTTTGATTGTTGTGTTTACTTTGGGAAATTATAAAGAATGACTACTTATTTCCCCCGTTATATTCTAAAATTATCTTACTTTAAATGTTAAATTAACGATAAAAATTTATTCTTAATTCTTTTCTTTCATCTATTTTTACAAAATCCATTGCTATTAAATTTCAACCTATTTTGTAGTAAATGTTTTATCATTTTTTAGTTTTAAGTTTCATGTCTCAGCATGATTCAAAAGTAATTTCTATCACAGGAAATGATGCTTATTCTGTAAATACACTGTCAAATGGATGGATTCTATTCAATATCGAAAGTGCTGTGTGTGTCAGATTTTAAAATATTTGATTTAGAAAATGTAGAAAAGTGAAAGTTTAAGTAAAAGCATTTGAATTGATTCAGTTAAAAAGCTTAGTTTTATTTTATTTGAAATAATTAATATCAAATTTACATTACATAATAATAATTACATGTTATACAGGATGAATCTAAACAATTGGGAGAACTTTAAGAATTGATAGTACTCATTAAAACAAATATTTTTAAATAGGAAACTAAGGATGTCAAACGTCCTACAAAGGAAATAGGTGCCATTAAAGTTTCGAGTCCAAATTTTCACATTATTATAAACAAGTTGGAAATTGCACGTGAACGTAGCAAATGAAGTGCGTTCGTACGATAACGAAGTTTTAAAAATATTCAGATCTTGCTGATATAGTAGAGCGTACTTCGGATACAGTATAGTAGTCGAAATCTTTGTGTTTCTGTAAATATGCAGAAAGTAATTTTAATTACACCTCAGAAACGTATATCTTATTCATAAAATGTGAAATAGTTGAATATAATTAAAACACGCTCCAAACAATGTTTCCCCGTATACCATTACGTAGTGGAATACTTTTGTGTGGCCCTGTAATTTAATAATAAAAATTCTTTGCATCACAGATTGTACAGAATGCATATTTTAGTATATATTTCATAGATTCATACCAATTATATTATGTTCGAATTAGTGTAACATCATAAAAATGCATTGGAATATTTTTTCCCATTGACCGTAATGCAATGGAATACCTTTGATTGTCCCTGTAAATGATATATGCATCCGACTTTCATAACATTTGAAATGACTCGATAAAATTACGCAATAATTATATGTTTTAAATTTCAAACGATTAAAATGCATTTGAAATTTTTTCCCCATTGATCCTAATGTAACGGAATCCTTTTGATTGTTCCTGTAATTGATCTATGCACCCGATTTTCATAACATTTGAAATGACTCGACAAAATTACGCAATAATTATATGTTTTAAATTTCAAACGATTAAAATGCATTTGAAACTTTTTTCCCCATTGACCGTAATGTAACGGAATCCTTTTGATTGTCCCTGTAATTGATCTATCCATCCGATTTTCATAAAATTTGAAATGACTCGACAAAATTATGATATAATTATGTATTTTAAATTTCAAACGATTCGGTTGGGTAGTTTTTGCGTTGTTATATGCGGACAGACAGACAGACAGACAGACGGACAGACAGACGGACAGACAGACGGACGGACTGAGCGAAAACAATAGGTGCTACGAATTTACATAATTACGAACGCACCTAAAAACGGAAAAAAATGGTCAATTCATTTGCGGTTTGCGCTAAAACTATTCCTTATGTCAGCATTTTCTTGAGAATAAAAAATGCCGATAGAGAGCGCTTTAGATATTGGAGCAACGAACAACTTATCGTTAACTTTATCGCTGCTTTTGTATCTCACTCAATGCTTTCAAAAGCTTATATTTAACTTAAATTATGATGTTAAAATCTAACTCGTTGGAAGTGGTTACGTAGCGCAAAATGATTTGTGTTTAGGAGTTGAAATTTGACCCCCTCCCCCCCCCCACACACACCTACCTCCTGAACACAGTTTAATTTGCGCTACTTAATCGCAAAAGTAGTTGTTTTTTTTTTTAGATAAATTGTTCAAAAATACAGTCGGCTCTCGTTAATTCGAACTCGTCGGGACCACAAAAAATGTTCGAATTATCCGGAGTTCGAATTATGGAATGTAGGAAATGAGAACATGCTTAATATAGTACTATTACAAAGGAATTAAAGTTATATTGTTTTTTTATTTATTTATTATGTCAGTTATCATCAGAAGATGACTTAATATTAAATTAGAATGTATAAATAAAAGATTAAAAGATATTAAAAGATTAGAAACAAGCACAATGCAAGAAAAATTTGAAGCGTCACTGATGGACAGACGGGGCACTTAGAAAGTGGATATCAAATGCATGGGATTATATGTACACTCGTTTGGAACAATTTTCACGAATTTCAAAGACAGAAATTTATTCAAATGATCTGAAATCCGTGAGGAAGAAAGGATGAATGCAAAATCGAAATTCTCGTGAGTTCGAATTAATGTCAAGAGAAAATTAGTTCGAATTAATGAAAAAGTTTGACGTTATTCTGCCATTGAAAATTTCGGGACTTCATGTTTAGTTCGAAATAAGCGAAGATTCGATTTATCCGATTTTGAATTAAAGAGAGTCGACTGTTTCTTGTTTTCCAATAATAATAATAGTAGTAGTAAAAGAAATAATTAAACGGTAAATTTTCAACAATATCTTTGTTTGCGCACTTCTGTCTTTAAAAAGAATATAATGTTTAAAGATAATAATTATAAAAATTATTTCCAAATTTATTTCAACATTCAAATATGTCATTTGTTATTTTATTTATTTTATTTTATTTGTTTTATTTTTGTGTGTGTGTGTGTGCGTGAGTGAAAATCTCATCTAAGAAATATATTATGCTGGAACATTAATAAAAAGTTGAAGCAGTGTAATGTTGCAATTAATTTTTTTTAATATCTTTCCTAGTAATGATTTTTTTTCAGCAAGAATTTTTATTTAATGGAACAATATCTTATGAATCGGTGTAAATTAAAATGTTAAATACAAGCTCAGTGCTTGACATGCAGTAATGCAATTGCCTTAAGTAGAATCTTCTTTATAAGAACAACAGATAGCAAGTTGTTATGATAGTCAAAAAGTCGTAAAATTAAGAAACAAATGATTACACAAATCTTTAAAACATATATATCATCATAAGTAATCATTTACAATCCACTTCTTGATGCTGGTCATCCTCTTCTATTTTTTCTACTGTTTCCTGGTTAGATGTTTGGTCATTCGATAACTTGATACACTTTTCGGATTTCGTCGCTCCATTATACATGAGACTGTCTCATTTGTTTGTTTGTTTTTTACCAAGAAACCCTTTTAAAGGTCTTTTATGCCATCATTTGCCTTTTTTTCCTGCAATGTGCCAGCCGGTTTGCATTTAGCAGCTTATTTATCTCAATGATAACAAATAATCTCGTCTAACCGCTTGTCCAGGTTATTCATTATATATGTTCTGTTCATCTTATATATTGTTGTTTCCGTTGATTGGTATAAGGTGGAAAAAAACATTTTTATAACAATAAGAAATTACGAAAATTACTAAATTTAGTCTAATACTAGGTCTAAATTGTCTCTGTTACGTTTATAATAGTTTATATAATACATGAAATTTAGTAACGTTTTAGATATCTGATACTAAATAATCAAGCAACAGGAATGAAATAGAGACGGAAATATCATTTACAGTTACTCCACCGTGTCGGGGACAAATTTTCATCTTCAGTGGTTCTAAACAACAGGTTATGACATGTTGTGTTGTTTGATTTCATCTCCCTTCAACAACAAATATTTATTTTTGTATATTAATATAGATTTGTTTAATATTATTGTCACATAAATTATAAATGCAGAGTAGTAATAAATCATTTTATCTTATACATTTGCCCTACTTACCTATTTTTCTAAATGAAATGCGTTTATATCATTTATTTTTTCTTTATTAAAACATTTAATTTAACGGACTTTCAAAAAATTGATGTTATAAGGCAATTTAGATGAAAATTTAAAATACAGTTTAAAATATTTTTTTAATATTTTTTTAAGTATTTGTAGTAAAAAACATTTTACACATATCTTGGTAAAGACATGCATCTCCAATATTCTTGTATTCGTAATTGTCAGTACAAAGAATAGGGCTAAGAAATACTAATGCACTTTACTGAAATAAAAAAAAAAAATGATGGAATTTCTTTAAAAAAGTTCTAAATGCACTTAGCTTAATTTATTTAAATTTCCTGTATTAGAGAACGAATTTAGTACAGCCGCTTCATAGTAAACATTTTATTGAATTCTCTTAAAATCTGAACTTAAACCTCGTTAGTGATATTTCTGAAATTAAGATGTCTTCTGTTACACAGTTTATTCAATATTTCTCTGTTTTGCATTTTTATTTTATTCTTTTAAGAAAATATACATAAGTATATTTATACCAGCAAAACAATCCGAAACAAGTCACTATTCAATATGTTATTTTACTGCATGTATTTTCAATATTGTTTGTATAGGCCAGTAATGGAATAGGACAGTGGAATACAGATATGCAATTTTAACTCTTTATCTACCAAATTATGAATTCATGAAAATTTTACATTCTAAAGCATTTTACATAAATTGTTTAAACTAATTAAAAGATTTACAAAATCATTTAATACATTTTTGAAGGATTTTAGAAGGATTTTAGAAGGATTTACAAGGATTAGTTAAATTTGAATTTACAGGGATCTTGTGCAATATTTATAACCCCACTCAAATCTTTTTTTAAAATTGTTTTCTTGGTAGTTTGTAGAATCATAAAATGTACAAATATGATATTACAGTAGAACCCCGCAAATTCGGACCCCGGAAATCCGGATCTTCGCATAATCCGGATTGATTTGATCAATTTTTTTTTTCAAGTTTGAGAAGCGATTGGCAATTTCCATAACATTAACTTGTTTCATCATCATATTCTGAATAAAAAAAACTTTTTCTAAAATCTTTTCGGGAGAACTAAACAAAGAAAACATTTTTACTGTCTGTAAATATTCAATACATTTAACATAAAGGTGATTTTCTGTAAGTATATTTTATTTTATTTCATTTTTATCTAATTCTCCGGATAATCCGGATTTTCGATAATCCGTATTGGGCCTGGTCCCAGTTAATCCGAATTATCGGGGTTTTACTGTATTACAATATGAATATAGATATATTTCTGAATTGAAAAAACCCCCTCTCCCTCTCTCAGCGACCCCAAAAGCTGAAAGGATACGAAGGCAAAATAAATCATCCTTTTAAAAATAATTTTGTTTTGTGTAACCAATAATGCTTTTGGAACAAAATAAAGTAATGTATATATAACTCATTCTAAATAGTACTACAACTAAATGACGTATTAATTTTTTTTTAATAAGTAATTTTTAATGGTACTTATAAGTACCATTAGTATATAAAGAGTTAATGCAAGTCATCGAACAATAAAATATTTTCACAAGGTTTTATTTGAAATTTTTAATTGCACATATTTTTATACTACAAGAATGCAGTACGGACGCTTGATATTAAGCTCTTCGGTCCCTGAGTACCCAAATGGGTACATCAGTTTTGTCCCATTTTATTAATGATACTCAAAAATAAATGAAATTTCGATATAAGAATAATATGTTTCGAATTCTAAGATTCGAGCTAATGAAAATAAAACAAAAATCTCGCTCTGAAGTCAAACGAGAGAAGAAATAATTCAGTAATAATTAAAAAATACTGTAATAATCGCCAGTAGCGAAGAGGCTAAACATGTTAATGAATTGCATAAAATAACAATGTAAACCTCCTTAATGGTATTTCTAAAATTAAGATGTCTTCTGTTATATATTTATTCAAAGTTTTTCTGTTTTGCATTTTTATTTTAATCTTTAAAGAAACCATATATGCGTATCTTCATATCAACGAAACAAACAGAAAAAAAATCACTATTCAATATGTTAATTTCAATATTTAGTATGGAAATATTCTTTTATGATCTACGATTATATATCTGTATATATTTACTTTTTTTCTATCTTTATGAAAAAAATATTGAAATTGGGATTTTTTTAAATTCCAGTTTGTGACAGGAGAGTTTAATACTTTTAGAGTTCAGAGATTATAAAAACATGTTTTTACAAAATGCCTGTCGGTGAATCTGCGCTTCTGTGAGTCTGAAAGAACGTGACTCTAATTGTATGTGATATACATTTCGTGGGTGCTCTATCTCAAGAACCAATGCACGGGTTTTGATAAAAATCTTTATTCAGGTAGTCCATTGATTGAAAATGAAGCTTTTTAGTTTTTCGTATAACTCCCTGAAAAGGTGGAATTCATGCGAATTCATGCTGTGTATATGTTGGGTGTAAATTATTCAACAGATGGAGCAGCTATTCTTCATTTTTCACGATTTCTGCAATAGCTCTATCTCAAGAATTAATGCACAGATTTTCATCAAACTTCAGATTCACTAAATTCGTGATATGAATTAGCACTATTTACATTTCGGTGATATTCACCAGACAGGTGGCACTGTTATGCTGATTTTTTTCCGATTCCTGCAATAGCTCTATCTCGAGAACTAATTCACGAATTTTCATCAAACTTCAGATTTAGGTAATAGGTAAGTAGGTAATAGGCTTGATAAGTATTATTGCTGTTCATGTTTTGGTATAAATCACCCAACAGGTGACGTTTTTATGTTGCAATATTCTCGATATGCATTGTGATCTTTTTTCAAGAATTAATACAAGAAACTTCAAGCCTTTAGAATCCTCACGGTGAGCATAGATTGTCATTTGGTTTTGGAACGAATTCTTAAGTATTACCATGCATTAGATAGAAGGAAATTTGAGGATTGCCAATTTAGCGATTGAGTTAGAAATTGCGATTGAGTTTGATTTGATTCCAACTCAAACATTTTCAAAAACATTACATGTTTTAGACTTAAAGTCTGGTTATTTCAACAAATTTCTTAACTTTACCGGTTGTTATAATGTCACATATTCATGGCCTTTTTTTTTTTTTTTTTTTTTTTTTTTTCTTCAACATAGATTTTTACACAATTTTGTAAAGAAATCAAATAAATAAATTATGCGTATTTTTCGACAAATTGTTGAAAAATACCCAATTGTATAAAAGTAAAATTTTAAAAAATGTACAATTAAATTGAAAAGTTTTTTTTTTTTTTTTTTTTGTTGTTTTTTCAAAATATGCATGCTTGTATATTGAAAAAGAATATGACGCTTACAGAAAATAGATATGAAAATCATCTTAGAAATTTATATATTTATTCTGCTGAATACTTTGTGTGTGAGTAATACCCTCATCTTATTTTTTGTTGCGAGAAATTTGTATGTTTATTACTTACCCATCATATGTAGTATAGGGTAAGTCTTGCAATCGTTTTGAAAATCGAAAACATTTTTTTGAGGGATTTACATGTTTTAGATAGTGGAGATTCCGAAAAACATATTTTTTAAAATAAATTTTGCCGTCCGTCTGTCTGTCTGTAAACGCTCTATCTCCCGAATAAATTGAGATAGAGACTTGAAATTTTGTATGTAGTTAGTATGTAAAAATGGAACGAAGCCTATTTAATATCAGTAACCTCGATTATCCGGAACTATTTTTTTCGGACTCTCGAAAAATTCGTTCTGATGAAAGGTATATAGAAATTTTCGAATTTGTTTGTTCTTAGGAATGGACGTAAAAGGCAATAAAATAACACACATTTTTAATATAGAACGACGTCGATCGGATTATTAGTTGCCGAGATATTCGATATATCCGAGATATCCTGTTTTCCACATTCTTCGATTTTTCATGACCCTGTATTTCATTCAAATTTCAATTCAGAGGTATATTTTAATTGGAAATGAGACGCTTAATCCGACGCAGTTAATTGTTAGTTAATAGAATTATTATTTTTGGAGTTATAAGGATGTTTCTTTTACGCAGTTCGGTACTACTTGAGTAGTATGGCGTTTTATATAATTTGTCGAAATAGGTACATCAGCAGTTCTTTAATATAGCATTACTATGTATATTAACAATATTTAAATTTTGTTTATGAATTGCAATGCATTGTATAAATAGTTTTCACATGTTTTATTTTCATATACATATCCATGATGGGTAAGTATTACGGTGGCCCCCAACGACTAGTTTCGTACTATAAAAGAAACATTTCCTTATTTTTTTACAGAGCATGATTTCTAATTGCAGTACAGTAAGATACATATATTGAATTACAACAAAAGCTTCGTGCGTATATTTATCAAACATAATGAGAAAATAGCTTTTTTACATTAATAATTCTAGGAAATTTCAATACTCCTTTTAAAAAATCATTTCTTATATTTTGCCTTTGGTTACTGATAAAACCACTTTGCGCGTATCGAAAAAGAAATTCAAATTTGAAAATCACTTAAAGAAAATTCTTAAAGCGGCATTTGATTACTTTAATTTACTTCAAGTGGAGATTATATGTAAATAATGAAGCTATTCTAGTGCACATTGAATCTATTTACATCCAAATAAACATAATAAATTTTCCTTAATGTGTTTTAAAATAACACAAGATTACACTCAATGCCAAGTTAAATTAAATTATTAAACACATTTGCAAAGTGCTGTTCGGCTTTTTTTTTAACAAAACAAAATTGTATTTCCTGAAATTCGGTAAATATTTTCCGAATACTTAAAAATTTACATTTAAAAAATAGATTAATATATTAAAATAAATGGATATTAAAATAAATAAATGTACTTGGACCAATTTTCTGAATGCTTTAATCGTGCGAAAGTTGTCCCTTTATGTAAATTAAAATTTAAACATAGAGAATAATCGGTATTTTTCTTTACTACTAAATATACTATTCGTGAAAAAAGTCTTACACAAATTCAATTAAATGATATTTTATTATATTTGAATTTCAAATTTTAAAAAAAAAATGTTGTTACGCATAGAATAATTTTTTTACATTTTTTTTCAAATTTTTTTATTAGAACAACCACTGTGTATATGATGTATTAAGTGATTTATATTTTAGTTATAATTTGTCTAATAGTGTCGTTATTATCATGAAAAATTATCCACATAACGTGGTACAAATTCTGATAAACCTTCCATGAATTTTAGCAAGGTTTATTTCGAAGCATCTTTTTTAATGTGTCCTATTAAAAATCCATTTCCGTAATAATTTCATTTTACTGTAAATTTTCAAATATAAAGCCATTATGCAACCATTATTGATATGTAACTTTAATTATTTACAATCTATGGAATATTTGTTGAAGTATTAAAGCATAATGTAACAATTATGACTACAGTATGTGGCCTCTAATGACCATTCACATTACATTTTAGACATTTTGTTGAATATGTAAACATTTTCTTGCCGGATTTTTTTGGAACTTTGAACTTACAATAAATATGCATGATCTCATATTTATGTATGTCGATTTGATAAGAAAAATAAATAGGTAGCAATAAAAAAATTAAAGACTATTAATAATGTTTGGGTGATTTAAAATGCATGAAATGATATATTGCTACAAAATATCCGTTTTTACATGCTATACAAAAATTTTGCTAGTTTGTGTAAGTATATTCATTAAGATATAGTGATTTTTATTCAAAAAGGTTCAAATAATTCTTGCATGTTATTAGCTTATATCATACTGGGTTCACAATCAAATTTAACACCAGTCTTAGAAATATTAGAAAAGTGAAGCAAAAAACAATATGGTGTAGTTAGAATATAAATATATAAATATTTTATGAAATATGAGCAATTGTACTATTTTTACCTGCGAAATATAACAATTTTTGTTTTTCTTTTGCATAATTTAGCAAGTAGAGGAAATTTGGATAAAACCGGGTTGGTGGATAAAACAGGGAATCAGGCTTTATGGCTTTATTTGCGGCGGTATCTAGCCGAAATTTTTTGCATTACTTTTAGGCGAGCGGCATGCCAGCTCCCAGTAACCAGAAGTAGTGAAAACGAAATCATTTCGTAATGGTGATTTTTTAAAGATTTCTCGTGAAAAGTTTAAAAATTTGACGTTTTCAATATTACGTTACCAATCCTAAATACCAAAGGATTTAGATTAGGTAAGAATAATGTATGATAGTCTATTATTTACTCGTTATTTTAACATTTTGTATTGGTGTATACGAGTTATTTGAACAACGCTAGAATAACATTTAATTAAAATGGCGTGGTAGGACAAAACCGGGATGCAGATGGTCGTACATAGCCGGGATGTTTCCGGTTTTGGACAACTCATTTGTTTGCGTTGTTCAAATTGAAGTAACTTGTTTATGCATTGTTTGACGATCTATAAATATTTAAAAAGTATAAAAAAATATTATTTAAATTAAGTTGTTATATAGAAGATTGTTTTTAGACATTTCTATTGCAACATCTATCTTTATTTCAATCACCTAAAAATTAGAACTTGAACAAGAAGAAAAAAAGGCAGAGAAACAAGATAAGAAGAGCTTAATCCTGAAACGAAACTTTCCATGATGACAGAAAAGAAAAGCAGAAAAACTGATTTGAAAAATAAAAGTCCTAAGAAAAAAAAAACTCTTTGACATCAACCGAGGAAGAAGATGAAAGTGAAGCATTCATCTTTTGTAACGGCTTATATGAACAATCTAAATCTATGGGGAATTTGGTACAGTGCCTTTATTGCAGAGAGTAGGCACATGAAGCATGCAGCAATGCAAATGAACAAGATCAAACTTTCATTTGGGATTTTTGAGCCTGACAATTTTAACTCTTAAAGCATAACTTAACTCATTTTTATTTTATGTAGATAAGATATAGATTCACATTCTATATATATAATATGTCAATTTTCCATTAATAAATAGTATTATTACAAAATTACAATCTGCTTTTAATTATTTTTTCCAGTACCCGGTTTTATCCGACCTGGTCGGACAAAACCGGGATATTGCACACTTGTAAAAAAATGTTGTTATGATCTCAATTTCTGTTCTTCGTGACTGAATCAATACTTCCTATGGAATCAATTTATCGTTTTAATACAAATTTTGACTGTTTTGTTCACATAGCGCATAATAATAAAAAGAAAGTCATTAGGGTCCCGGTTTTACCCGACTTTCCCCTACACTGTAAAAAAAATCTGCAAAAGTACTAAACCTTTTCTAGGAAACTGAGATCCCAAGAACTTTTCCTGTAACGGTAACAGCAAAAATTCAAGTTTCAGAATCGATTACATGAATTTTTCCTGTTATCGTTACATGAAAAGTTCTTGGAATCCCAGTTTCCTAGAAAATTTTTAGTACCTTCACAGATTTTTTTACAGTGTACGATCAACTCCTGAGTATAAAACATCGTGAAAATTCAGAAAGATATCGCCGATAGGAGTAAGCTGATTTTTAGTTACTCTTTATGTGCTGCTGAAAGTTAAGAAATTTTCCGCAAATTTTGAAATTATTATTTTTTTAAATACTTATTTTTATCTACAGCTTTTATTCTTCTGGGATAACTACACTGTAAAAAAAATTCTGTAAAGGTACTAAACTTTTTCTTGGAAACTGGGATTCCAAGAACTTTTCCTGTAACGGTAACAGCAAAAATTCTAGTTTTAGAATCGGTTACATGGGTTTTTCCTGTTACCGTTACATGAAAAGTTCTTGGAATCCCAGTTTTCTAGAAAATGTTTAGTACCTTTATAGAATTTTTTTACAGTGTACCGGAACTAGCCATTTCCATGATAAAAAAAAGAAAATCAAAACTGAAGTATTTGTTTCACACCTACTAATTGATAATCATTACATACTTACGTTTTCTTAAAAGTCGGTTAATGAAAAGTGATAATTTTATATTAATCCTTTATTTTAGCTGCTACTTGCGCAAATGTATATTAAAAAGCAACTGAAAATTTATATTACGCCATCGACGAAACCTTTCTGAATATTCACGATATTTGGCTGGATTTTTTCATAACTTGCTCCATAGGGTCGTCTATTAAATTCTGTGAAAAGATCGTTGTTATTATTCGTGCATGCGCAGTTAAAAGTTATTTTATACAACTATTCATATTTCATAAAACATTTGATGTATTTAGATTACAGTTGCATTATATGGTTTCTACTGCATTTTGATAATTTTTTTTTTAAACTGACGATAAATTCAATTGAAAATCCTGCATGATATAAACTAGAAACTTGCAAGAATTTTCAAACTTTTCAAAGAAGTCGGTATATCGCCATGAAAATGCGTTCAATTCTTATAAAAAACACACTGTAAAAGAAAATCTGTGAAGATACTAAACCTTTTCTAGGAAACTGGGATTCCAAGAAATTTTCATGTAACGATAACAGGAAAAAAATCATGTAACCGATTCTGAAACTTGAATTTTTGCTGTTACCGTTACAGGAAATGTTCTTGGAATCCCAGTTTCCTAGAAAAGGTTTAGTACCTTTTGAATTTTTTTTTTTTTTTACAATGCAGTGGACATTTCGTACAGTATCCACATATTTGAATTCTGAAGCAATAGATTGTTTCGTACATTTTAATGTACGTTGTGATTCCAAATATTGTTATTTTTCTTTGATATTTTATCGGCCCCTAATTATCCTTCTTATAAAATGCACGTTAATGAATAAGAAAAAAACACATTCTTTATATTTCTGAATTTCCACAGAAATCCGACAGATATATTTTTAAATATTTGACAAAATGACTAAATTTAAAGTGTCGGGTGATTAATCGTCATACTGTGTATATTGGACCTGAAGCTCTAATACACCGATAATACGATCTATCATACTTTTATGGGTATTTCAGAATAATTATAAGTAAATGCAAACACGTTCGTGAACTTTAAATCTACTGTTACATTCTGCAATTCCGCCCATATCAACTGAAGTTCCAACTAACATTTGGCAAGAAATTGATTAGCTTTTCACTGAACGTTCAAACTTCTTTTGACCAAATGATACTGTGTTGCAAAATTTTTGGATTTCCTTGTGTAAAATCAGATAAGTTGTTTTATCAGACTGTACAAATTTTTAAATCATAATGAATTTTTTTTTTAATTATGATAAAAAAAATCATATTTAAGGACATACAGATTGAATAACTGTGATCTGAATACACTTCATTCATAGTATGATGAGGAAGTAGATAAAACAAATAGATAAATGTAAATTTAGACACGGGCAGGGGCGTAACTAACAAGGAAGGTCTCCATTGGGGGCATACTCAGAATTTTTTGAAAAAAATACGAATTAAACTACTCATGTAGGTAATAAAGGATTAGTGAAAATTAGCGGCGGAATTACATTATTAAATATGTAAAAAAATAAAATAGTTTGGAATAATTGACGTGAAAAGCTGAAAGCGGCGCGGGATTTGGCAAGCAGAGCATTTCCTCGCCAAAAGCAGACGATTTTTACGAATCTGAAAATTGATTTTAATTGACTTCACTGTTAAAAATCTGCAGCAATTACTGCAATGTCACTCCACCACTTTTATAGAATTCTCTCTTCTGACCAATGAGAATGCTCCATAGCACGGTGAATTGACCGTGTCATACACTGTTAAAAATCTGCTGCATTTTGTTGTAAGGCACTCCACCGCTTGTATATAATATCTCTATTCCTACCAATGAGAAAGCTCCATTTCACGGCCAAGTAACCGTTTTCTATACAAGCAAGGGAGTGCGTTGCCTCAAAATGCAGCAGATTTTTAACAGTGTATTTTTCAGTTTGGAACAATTTTAACAAATTTAAATTGTGTTTTAAATGATAAAATATATTAATTTCATTTTGTTATAAGTACATATAAACGTATATGACAAAATTACACTTAAAGTAAAGTAAAAATGCAAAACTAAAATTACTTAAACTAAATTTATTTAAATAAATTGAACATAGAAAGTTTTTCTTTAAAAAGTATTCGAATCGTAACAGCGTATTTTTCAAAGTTTCGTTTTTTCGCCAACCGGAGATAAATCGCCAAATAAACGAAATTATTATTTTTTTTTTTACGGACGTTATAAGGAGGTTCCGCCGAAATTTTTTTATAAACATATATAACTATATGAGAAGAACGTTCTGTAATTTTTTCAGATTTTTCTGAGTATGCCCGTATGGAGACCTTCCTTGTAAGTTGCGAGCTGATGAGATACCAGCCGCCTCCAAAATTTATAGAAAATATCGTCTAATTACGAAACTTAAGCAAAGTGTATTGAAACCGTTTATGATGAAATTTAAAATAAATTAGTGAAAATAGAATTTTAGAAAGTATGTTTTTTCGCAGTGAGCATGAAATTTTCCATTTTAGTGAAGTTTCTGTTATATACGGGTCTTTGCACACGTTTTATTGGAGAAATCATCATACTTGGGGAATGAATGTGCATATTTAAATGTTATGGTATAGTTTTTAAAAAATATTAAAAGACTTACACTTGAAACTCGGTGATTTTGAAGTCAGAGAGTTAGTCTTATCAATTTAAAAGAATGTATTTAAGGTACTACATAAATTGATATAATTTCACTACAAAATGCAATGCCTTAATTTTTTTAAGTTACTGAAATGCTTGATGCGTGATAGACGTGTTATTCAGTTCTCTACAGCACTGCGATGCATGTGTTAAAAACACAGCAAAATATTAACGAAAAAGGTTATGTTATGATTATGACATTTTTTGACAATAAATAAGCTTTATTGCCGTTAACATTATCAAAAAACTAATTGAATGATTCTAAATACCGAAAAAGTGACATAAAAAGTGACTTTTCAATCACAATTTATGATTTAAAATGATTTCATAGTTTAAACAGGTTTCGTAGATAATGGCAATATCCGAAAGTCGTTATCAGTGAGCTAACTGTTGCAAATCCAAATATTTTGCATTTATGCAAAAAGAAAAGACTATTCATACTATTCAATCATTACGTAATGCAAATGTCTGTTCCGAAATTATTTTAAAATGAAATGGAACGTGTTGAAGGATTGGTGAAGGAGGTAATAGGAGATCTCTTTTGAATGTTTTTTAACTTTTTGTTTACTTTCCTATTATTTACTGTTGAGATACATTTAGGAGATAATTTTCAGTATTCTGATTTTTAAAAAAATACAATATAACAATTCAAATATATTTGTTAATACATAAATCTTTTAAACGCAATATTTTGTTCAGTCCCATATGATTCCATCTTAACATGTTTGATTGCATTATGTGTGTGCTACCTACTAAGTTAAGAACTTGTTCATAGTGCAATTGTTCCAATTCCTTGTGCTTCCTCTCAAAAAGTTTTACTGTACCGCATCCCTCTCCTTCAAAATAGTAGGTCTAAATGTGCCACTGGAAATATTCACTGGACAAGTCTACATGCGCCATACGACAGTGGTCTTCCCGTGCGCCAGGCTGGGTACGGACTTGGGGCCAGGGCCGGACTCATACAGAACTCTGCCTTATATGTATCCAAATACGTAATTAATTTCATTTAAAACATAATTGTGGTTAAATCATTTATGAAAATCGCATCTTGAGTGGTAAAAAACCTATATATGATCAAAAGCATTCTTCAACTTTGAACTCGATCTGCAGAAAGAAAATTAGAATCATTCAAAACAGAAAAAGCAAAATTCAGGATAACTCGACCTGATATTTGAGTCTATTCAATGATCTCGAGGTGTCCGCTCTTCCGATTTTTATTATATTTGAATAGTTGTTCAGAGTTGTTCATTCCTTTAACATATAAAAATGGAATTAAAATTAAAATAGTAAATTTTTTAATGTATTATAAGTAATTTTTATTATATTTGAATAGTTGTTCAGAGTTGTTCATTTCTTTAACATATAAAAATGGAATTAAAATTAAAATAATAATTTTTTAATGTATTATAAATAATTTTTATTATATTTGAATAGTTGTTCAGAGTTGTTCATTCCTTTTATATGTAAAAATGGAATTAAAATTTAAATAATAGATTATTTTCTAGAAGGCTTTAATGACTTATTTTCCTTTCAATGTAGGTTCCATTTTGGTTGCGGGTTGAAATATGTCGGATGCATGTCGGATTGTGGATTACGTGCGGGTCGGGTGGGTACAACTCGACACATGCGAGACTCTAGTCCAAATTTGCTCCTTATCTACACCAACGGACTCATTTGACTCAAATATACTGTAAAAAAAACTTTAAAGTTACAAAGATTTTTCTACTAGATTTGTATTCCAAGAACTTTTCATGTAATGGTAACTCATGTAACCTTCCTCAATTACATGAAATTTTGCTGTTATCGTTATATAAAAAGTTCTTGGAATGCAAATTTACTAGAAAAATGTTATTAACTTTACAGATTTTTTTTAACAGTATAGTCTATGTCTTTAAAAAGTTAGAGATGATTTGATACACATGATTCCAAAACTTACTCATAGCAATAGTTCCATTGATACTGGTGCTGGAAACATAAAAACTAATTTTTCTTGATTTTTTTTTTCACATGTATTTTAAAAATCTAAAAGAATCATAATACCTCCACTTGTCTGAAATATTAAGTTAGGGAAAAATGTTGTGTTTTATGTTTAGGTAAAAATATACGTAGATGGAAGTAACATTTTTATGTAGTAAATCACTCATGCAAGGAGTTTTTTGTTTATGTTTGTGTCCGTGAAATGATATATTTTGAAAATAAATATTTAAAATGTTTAACACAGCGGGGTCATTTCATGCAACTTACGTTACACATTGAACACATTGAAATTACGTTACATTTTGAACTATTTTTAGTAATTTTAGTAATGTAACACACACACAAAAATTATTATAAAAAGTAAATTTAACATGGTGCTATTTAAACTTATTCAAAGCCCAATTTAGATGAAAATTGCCTAATTTTAAAGTTATTTCTTAAGTTTTGGTAGTTTTATTTACTTTGGTAATTGAATCCCACAAACACTCGACTTATGGCCACAAGCCGCATTTGTCGCGGTCATAGTGAGTTAAGGCCATTTGTAGCCAAACAATACTGTACCGTAAGTGAGGCGCCGTTAATTGCGACAGCTATCATCGAACCGTTAGCGTTTCGGCAGCGAGAAATCTGTTGCGTTTATTTTACCCGTCATCATTTAGGGGTATTTTCCGGCAAGCGTCAAATGGTACCTCATCATGTAGAAAATACAGGACTGATATCACCCAACCCGAATATTAAATTAATGAGAGGAAATGTATTTTTTTCTTCATTTCTTTTAAAGTAAGAGTAATTATTTTAAAGGCGGCATTTCTTAAAAATGTAGATACGTTATGAGATTTATATCTGAGACAGTAAAATAGAGTTTTTTAGTTTAAAAATATTTAAGGAATATATTTGCGGAAATTTCTTCTAAAGTTCGTTCAAATCATAATTAAACTCAGAGTCGTAAATTCTGACACCAATAATTTTGAAACTTCTATTAACGGTTAAATATTTACAAAAAAGAAGATTATTTACATAATTCTATTTACAATTCAAACATCATAAGTTTTAGTTAATTAATCGCATCTCATGCGGGAAGTCATCATCATCGAACATTCTTTTTCCCCCACCACAAATTGTTTGAAACAAACTCTCTTCACTTCTTTTCTGTGTCTAGCTTCAAACCACGGTTACTTTTTTCAGTTGACATCTAGAGTACCTGGATGATGAGAGTTGCGATGTGGAGAATGAAATATGAACGCCTATTTAGTGGAAAAAATACCGTTCCTAGTACCTGGATGATAAGAGTTGCGATGTGGAGAATGAAATATGAACGCCTATTTAGTGGAAAGAATACCGTTCCTATATATATATATATATATATATATATATATAACATAAAAATAAGATAAAAATTTAACTAACATTTAAATTTTCAAAATGTACAATAATATTTCCAAACTATGCTTCGATATCTTTACATGGGTATATTTTTATAGTTATGATAGAAACAATGAATGTATTAATTTTCAATTTCTCTTGATTTTAATAGCTGAAATAAACAAAATACAAAATCATAAGAAGTACACCAGACTCGGAACAACACAATATTTATTTACAATAAGATGCATTCATTCATTGAGCTTTTATATTATACCTAAAATTTACTAGAACTTTAATGGTAAGCGTTAATTTTCTTTTATATTTTTTAAGTTTCATAAAAAATATTTGATATGAACAAACAAAAAAAAAATATTATTTTCATTGCTTCAGCTAGCACATGTTACTGAATATAAGGGAGCAGGAAAAGTGGAAAATAAACTGTTTTTATAACACAAATTGTTTATATCATTTGAAATACATTTTCAATTAAAATAAAATTCTTCCAAAAGAAATTTAATGCTCTGAATTCAATGTAAAGTAAAAAATAAACAAACATGTTTTTATCAAATTCCTCACAATTTATGTATATTTATTTTATTTATTAATATTATTTTGTTATTATTAAAAAATAAGGATAAAGTCATATACCTGACTTTAAAGAAGCAAAAACCTGGATGTCTTTGAAACAGTAGTATTTTGCATGATATACATTTTATGGAATAATATATAAATAAAAATTCCCTATTTTAATTAAAAGATTTTTTTATGGAAAAAAATCATAAAACGTTTAATGTTCTTGGTTTTATAATGTGCATTGATATTTCAAATGAATAAATTTTTGTGAGCATATTGGAATAAAAAAGAATATTTTTAACTTCCGGAACATAAATTTATTAAATAGAAAATAAAGGGCAAATATTTGATGCGTTGCTTATAAGTGATAAAGTGTGATGAACCGTTGGATAAAAGTTTTAAACACCTGTTTAAAACTTTCATTACATTTATTAGAATGTGTGAAAAGAAAAAAAGAAAAGGGAAATAGAAAGAAAGAAAAGAAATGATACAATTTCAACGAATTTCTTAGGAAAATAAGCTTCAAAATTCTTCTGTTCCTTCCCCCTTCTTGAAATTTCATCTTTTTTTCCCTCAGGCAAAAAAATATATATAATTAAATAAACATAAATACATGTATATATTATTGAGGGAGAAATAGCGTTTTTTATTTAGTAGAATTCTGCATTTTGGTTGACTACTATCTATTTATAGATTTTTTTTCTTTATATTAAAACCAAAAAACTTATATCTGTTAAAACTTCTTCTTTGAAATACCTTCCTGAAAGGAAAGTCATAGGGGGAGCAGGAAAATTTCTAGGAATTCACTCCCTGAATTTCGACCTGCTTCTATTTTTGCAGAGTCACTACGCATCTTCATTCATTTGGCATCGTACTGAGAGAGAACGAATGTGTGGCTGTTTATAAAAATTACAGGAGTGTAACAAGTATAGCGTGTACTAGTGTAATGTGCACAAGTAAATTATTAGTAAGTCTTATGAGTTTTTATTTATTCATTAAATAACTCTAAATTTAAGCTGTGTTTTTTAAACATTTTGACATTATTTTGTATAATATATAGGGTATATATATATATACGATTATAGAGTATTTTAAAGATTTTCATTTCGGCAAATGTAATATATATATATATATATAATATATATATATTTATAAACAGCATGATTTACTGATGTTCTCTTACGTTAAATTTTTGTTTAAATCAGTAAATGCTGGGCCTTTTTTCAATGAATTGCGAATGCTCGGACAGTTTAATTTAATTAAAGTTTATTCTTACGTGTGAAAAATACTTTATTTTCCCATTCAATTTCTTCAAATACTGTAAAATTTAATTCAAATAGTGTAAAATATTGTAAAATTTGATTTAATAGATTATTGTTTTGTATTTTATTTTATTTTTGCTAAGGACTACCTACATAATTTTGAAATGTTATATTTATCTATATCATTTGAGATTCTTTAAAATAGCTTGCTTCAGTGGAAAATTTAAAGAGAGAGAGAGCTTGAGAAAAAAATGTTTTCTTTTTCTAGGTAAGAAATTTAATAGTAAAATTTAATTGAAGTAATTGAATAAAATTTAGAAAATAAGAATAAATTTTGAATAAAATTTAGAAAAAATATTAAAATATTGGTGACATTCAAACTTACTATTAAAAAAAACTCTCGGGTATTTAGGAAAAGTTAAAATAATTTGTATATATATTTTTTTATCTTTGACTGATATGCTGTGCCCCGAAACTTCATACATTAAAAATTAACATTAACTATTTTCTATGTTAAATAGAATTTTAATGTAATAGAATATCGGTGAATCACCGCAATATAAAGTAAATATTATCCTACATTTTCCAAAATGAAAGCGTTTAAAAATTTCTGACAAGATAAAATCAGTATACATAGAAAGGAATTATAATAAAATAAGTAAATATTTCTTTAATGAATAAGCACAAAATACTGGTAAAAACTTGCAAATAAAGGTATAAAAAACAATAAACAAAAGTATATCACGAGCCCATTTTAAATTACAACATACATTTTATATATTAGATCATATTAAGATTACATGCATTATTTGAGCAAAAATTCTAAATTTATTCTGAAAAAAATGCAAAAAGGTACTTTTTTGAAGCATGACAATAATACAAAGTGTTTTTGCGTAGGAAAAAAAAGCTCATTTACATACACTTTTCAGGAAAACTATAAGTTCATTTACTTAAACTTCATAATTTTTTTCAAAAACACAATATAGTGAACATGATATAGTGAAATAATAAATTAGTTTTTTTTTTAAATAATATACTTTTAAAATTTGCATCATAAGCAAATATTTAAAAGGTTATTGCATATAAATTTTAAACATATATAATTAAAAAAATAATTAATTCATTGAGATATTATTGAATTTTGAACATTTTTTATAAAGTTCATAATGAGTGGATTTATAGATTTTATTTTATTATTATTTTTGTTTAAGTGTACCTGAGTGAATATTGGGTTTTTTTTCATGCAAAAGCATTTTATCATTTAATTAACCTTCTGCAAGTTTTTTTCTATTATAAAAATAAATTTCAATTTATGCCTAAATAATCTTTAGGGCATGTCAGTGACTAGCTTTAGGCTGATTTAACTTATTAAATAACCTTAAAAGGCATAAAATGAATAATTCTTACTTAAAAGGCGATTAAATAAACAATTATAGATGTTAAAGTTTTATTTTGTTTAAAAATCTTAGTACTTTCGAACCTTTTCCAAACAGGTTCTTCCTCAGAGAATATTTTCATTAATAAATACAAATACAAAATGTTTGGAAAAGGTTCGAAAGTACTAAGATTTTAAATGAAATAAAACTTTAACATCTATAATTGTTTATTTAATCGCCTTTTAAGTAGGCATTATTCATTTTATGTTAAAAGCAAGGCGAAATTTTATTCCGTCATATATTTTATATGTATTTACCTTAAAAGGCATTTTTATGGGCAGCTTTGGGCTAAATTTATTGCTTGGCAAACACGAAAGGCAAGGAGACGGCGGGCTTCAGTCTGGCTTTTATTTTTTAATGGCCTTTAGAAAAGTGAATGCGGACGGTTTGAGGCTATAAAATATTTCTGGTAAAAAGTTTGTGGCGTGATTGTGGGCATCTTCATTTACTTCTGGCCAATTAGTATGTGGCCTTTATGCGGCGGACGTGACACATTTTTTACGAAGCCATTACGGCCAATGATAGTGGGCCCCAATTAGACACTGACAAAGGCTAACCGGCCGTAAGTGGCCCATTAGTTGAGTGTTTGTTGGGAAGTTACTGAAAAAGTAATGTAAGTTATCATATAAAGTGTAATTTTCATTTTCATCATTTAGGTAATTTTCATCCAAATTGACCCTTAGGTATGTTTCACTAACAAATTATGTTAATTTTACATTTGAATATATTTAAGTGTTATATTACTAAAATTACTACAGAAGTTCTAAATGTAACTTAAGTTATCATAGAATGAACCAGTGGTGATAATTCGTATAACGTTTGCGTAATTTTTTTCCCAACAACCTTCGTCGTTCCAAGACCAAGCTCGCACTCTGATTGGTTGCTTCTCGGCACTGTTTTCACGTAACTTGGCGATAATCATACTTAGCGTAGCGATAGACGCTTCCGTCGAGTTTGATTTCCTTCTGAACCGAGTACGAAGTAAACCGAGTACAAAGTATAAAGTTGTGTGTAAAAACTTTTAAAGAGTACAGCTTTCAGTAAGACACGTTCCATCCAATCCAATGCTGCAAGAGAAAAGTTACTTTGTACTCGGTTCGGAAGGAAATCAAACTCCTCGACGGAAGCATCTATCGCTACGCCAAGTATGATTATCGCCAAGTTACACGAAAACAGTGCCGAGAGCAACAACCAATCAGAGTGCGAGCTTGGGCTTGGAACGACGAAGGTGGTTGGAAAAAAATTACGCATAATGTTTGCTATTATTTTAATAACAAAAATATGAAATCAGAAGGGATGATAAATGCGAAATTTCAGAAATTTAGATAACATTTTAAAATTTATTAAACAGCCAAAAATATTTTCAGCATTCCGAATGTGTTGAAAAATAGTTCAAAATATGTTCTTTAATCATGATTTTTCTGTCTCGTTTTTATATAATTCTGAATTCAAAATATTATATAATTCATTTCATATAATTCTGAATTTGCTAAAGAAATAAATCAAATGCTAATTAATTTTCTAAAGGAATAAATAATAGTTAATTAATTCAGATACATTTCAAGAAGTTTTAATAAAACAAAAATATTAAAAAATCTATTGAAATAAAAGTATTATTGGAATAATAATAGCTTTTAGATTTCCATTAATTATTGGAATATTATAATGAAAAATATTCGTCTAGCATGCAAAACATAAACATTATTCACAGTTATTGATTAATGCCTTTTCATTGTCTTAGTCAGTTTTATAGATTAAAATGTATGATTTCAAAACAGAAAATATTGGAAAAAAGGGATTATTAAAATGCTTTTTTTTTTCTTTGTAATCAAAATAATGAAGATGTGTATTGTCTCTTGCACGCATAAAAGCTGGTTCTGTGGTAGTTATGGAGATAAGGATAGTTAATTTTATTTGCTTTCTAGATATTCGAGATTATTTTGTGATGTACAATAGATGTGAAAATAATGGTAATGCTGCTCTTTAACATAATACAGCTAATTTCTAGTATATATCTAAAATCATCTTGTTTGGAAAAATGTAAAAATTGTCAGGAAACAAATTTAGAAATAGTCTAATCTAAAGGCGATTTTCACTTTTCGGTGAAGGAAAGATATAATAAAAAAAATCGTTAAAAGTTATGTTTTCGAATCGAATTTACGGACACGAAAATGCAGTACAAGATAAAACATTATTTGAAAATGCCCTTACAAGTCGATAAGTAATTTATTTGTCTAAAGTTGAAACCGTCATTACATTCCAAATTCCTGAAATTCAAATATTATGACATTTTGTTCTAAAAATCTGTCAGAATGTTTTACGATTGATGAAATGAAATTTGAGAACCGTTTTAAGATGGACTTTAAATGGTATTACACAACATGCCATTTAAAGATATTCAGTAGATTAAAAGTTTTGTTGCGACACATTAGTTCCAGAAGATTTGTCTAAAAAAAGAAAATTATCAGAGTTAAATTATCAGACTTAATTTTGTTCTTGACATTTTGTCCCAACTAAACAGCCGCCTTAATTCAATTTTAGGTAGATTTCGTAAGAATTACTACCTATTGCGGTCGCTGCTATGTTGGATTTTCTGAAATATTTTTGCAAACCTATACCGATAATGACCTCTAGACCCCAAAACTACCATCAGTAAAAAAGTTTATATATGTAACGACTTCTTGGGTGTCATCAATTGTGGCATATGAACGGGACTCGGAAACCTCTTGTTGGATCGAACTCTTTTATTTGGCTACACGTCTTACAGATAGAGTTGCGAGTCCGGTCGAAGGTCGCCCGAGCCGTTTGCGTTAATTACGGAAAGTGACATGGCCGTAGTATCAGTAGACGTCTCAAAACTGCAAAATCTCTCTTTTATCGGGCGTGTTCTTGCTAATATGTTGGATATTACAATATTTTCCAGAAGAGTGCACAGTTGTGAATTCGGGAGGAACATTTAATTTATTGGTTAATTAACTTTTGATTGATATGTGGTCAAGGCCCGCACAATTCCCGGGTCGGTGCCGTATAAGACCATAACAACAAATGGATGCAAAAATCGCTTAGATGATCAATTTTAATCTTAAGGAGCTTCCAAAATTGATCTCTGAAAGTAATAAGGTGTATTGCTGGAAAATAAAGTTATCAGGAGCAACCTGCTTTTAAGCATCAGAATTAAAGTTAAAAATATTAATTGGGCCTTTAAACTTTTGAATTTGAATTTTAAATTTAAGTTTAAATTTTTAAAAAGGGGTTAGTTTTTATCTTTTCATATATATATATATTACATTCTTTTCGACACGATAACTTCTATAATTCTGCTCCAATCTCCTCCAAATTAATACATAAAAGCAAGCGGTATAAAATCTCTGTCAGGTTCATTAATAGGCAAAATCAGACCAAGGGGGTGGGAATAGGGAGGGTTTTGCGAAAACCCCCAAAAAACGCCATAGCGTCTTAATTAAAATAGATATCGAATTGGTTTAAAGTTTATATTACTTCTAAAAAATGGGCCAAAAGTTTATGCATGACAGATTATTGATAAAATTGAAAATGGGCACAAATGGCAAAAAAACAGGGTTTTTTGGGAAAAAAGTCATAACTTTGTTTATTCTCAAGATATCAAATCCAACTAAATTTTTTATAAATGCTCTTAAAAATATCAAAAACTGTTGTATTTACAAGTTTTTAATAGGACTATTTCTTACCCATAAAGGGGGGGGGGGGCAAAAAAAGACAAAAATCCATAACTTCGTAAATTCTTAAACTATCAATTCTAATTAAATTTATTTTCCATTTTCTCAATAATATCTACAACTTTTATAATGAGAAGTTTTTTTATAGTATTAATTCTTATAGCAAAAATAAATTAAATAAAAATAGGAGTTCAAATCCAAACTGCTTATATTCTGACTCATTTTTAAATTCATTTTTTATTTTAAAAGCATCAAAATGGCAGATCCTTTTATTTAGGTCACTATATAATGTGACGTATTTTTTTTTCTTTTTATAAACGCAGAATATATTTTAAAAAATGCTGCAGGTTATTTTGAACAGAATATCCCGAAATGATCGTGTTTGGAAAACTGAGGAAGTATTCTAATAACAAATGCATTTTTCTAACTCATTTTTAGATATATTTTTACTCTCAAACGGTTCCAATTTATAGGTCCACTTATTTAGAAACTGTATAATGTGCCATATTGGTCAATTTTTAGATAAAGGCAGAATGTATTTTTAAAAAAATGCTGTCGAAATAGGCATTTCAAACAGAGTTTTCCGAAGCGATCATGATTGAAAACTGAGGACGTATTCAAATAAAAAATTGATGACACATTTTCTTACTCAATTTTTTGACAAATTTTCTGACTCATTTTTAAATTCAATTTTGCTCCCAAACGCATTTAATAGACAGTTTTTAGTCATTTAGGTACTGTATAATGTGATGTATTGGTAGATTTTTTATTAAAGTCAGAATATATTTCAAAATATGTTGCCAAAATGGGCACTTGAGCCGAATTTTGCTTAAGATGTTTCTGATAAAACCAATTCTTACAGAAAAATGAAATTAATTTTTTTTTCAAAAGTGACCAAATAAAGTTTTTAAACTTGGTTTATCTCTAATCGTATTTTATTTTTTGTTGTTGAAATGAGCACTCTTCGACATCTACCTATAAACCTATAGGCCAAGCCGACAGGGATTTTTTGTGTCTCTAATTGTGTCTATATTCACAGAGATTTATCTCTGGCATTTTAAACTTGTTTTTGTCATACATGAATTTGAACAAAATAACGACTTGTATATAAAGATAGTCGATAAAATACAGAACTGTACAAAAATTAATAGAATGCTTCTTTCTATCGTTATAAATTGCTAAAAGTGAATTTTCAATCACATGTTTTTAACAATTTTCAACATAGTTCATTAAAATAGATTAAAGAGAGTTTATAAATTCACTTTGTTTATCCGTCTGACTCACTATCTGAATTCTAATTAGCATTAATATAGTAGGATTTCTCTGTAATTGATATGTGTTACTGAGATTTACTAGGCCATGTTCGATATTGAAAACAAAGTACGTAGCGTTTATTAATTTATATGGGCCGTCCAATAGAATGTGTTATTGTTAACATAACACCGCTGTTTGAAGAGAAAGAACACTGTTCATGCTTGTGTACAGGGCTCTACGTCCTGGGAATGTATTCGAATTATGACTTTCAATAATTCCGTGGGAATGCGTTAAAAGTCATCGTTCGCAATGGATGCCTCCAATCGGTGTCGACGGGAGGTCGTGCAATTTTTATCAGCGGAAAATGTTAGTGTAATAAAAATCAGTTGTCGAATAATGTGTGTTATCCAGATTCTTTGTCGAGCAGATCGGTAATCCAATGATCCAAGGTTTTTTTCGCAGTGGAAGAAGACTACATGCATTTCATCAGATTGTGATCTATCGTCAGTACTGCTTCTTCTACTACGAAAATCCCTGCACCATTGGAATACCGATCAGCGTGACCTATAATCCGTAATATACATTTTTCGTTCGTATATTTTACAAGCAGTACATTTCTCGCTATTAAAAATTGCATGGCCGCGCGTTGACACCGGTTAGAGGCATCCATAATGCGAAAAATGCCTTTCAACGTGCTCAAACGCTATCACACACGCTTCTAGCAGGATACGAGGGGGAAGCGTTACTATTCCCAGCAAACTGCTTCCTGTATGAGAGCATGCGCAATCATTTTTCTCTAAAAATGGCGGAGTTATTACAGCAATGCGACTTTCATTTCGGCGACGCTTATATTTACTGGGACACTCAAGCGCATTCCATTTCATTATGGTCTATGGGGAACGGTTGTAATCTTATAAATACGTAGCACCTCTAGTCGTCGTCTGGACCATTCTTCTATCAAGCCATCTGTCCGCATATAACAGCCAGTCGAATGGTTTAAAATTTAGCATACATACTCATTCCAGAATTTTGTGTTGATTCATTTCAAATTTTATGAATTCGAATCAAAACTAAAATGATATTAAAGTTTTCCTCATTCGATTAAATTCTATCATACGTAGCTATTTTAGTTATATTCTACGATAGATAATAATTACAGGTTGCTATGGCGTTGACGTCCTATTTAATATAGAGTCATATAACTTCTACATTAGTGGAATTTATGCAGGAATAAATTTTGTATTCACTCATTTCTTCTTAAGAGTGCAAAACCTATTGCTCACTAAGATCTAACCAAGATCGAAATGTTTATAAAATTAGTTGTGGTACGAATCTATCACATTTGTCATGGTTTATGTACAGTTTCCGATTTCTTTTAATTAAATTCATTGTCAGGATTTTGCTTCAGATAGTACAATGCACAAAAAGACCATTCATTCATTAAACTATTCTCCAAAAAATATCTAACAGTATGAATCCTAAAAAATACTTCAAGCAGAACTCGAATTGAACCGGTAAGAAATAGAAAATTACATTTTATATTTTTATAGTAAATATATCTTCCATAATTGCGCTCACCATTTGCTATAACTAAATGATTCTATAACTAAAATCATAGAATGATATGTTATACAGGGTGTTTCGCTACCAGACCGACAAACTTTGAGGGGTGATAGTAGACATAAAGACAAACATTATTAAATAGAAAACTATGGGGCGCAAACGTCTTCTGTAGGAGCTAGGGGCCTTTAAAGTTTAAGGTCAAAAAATTCAAACGCTGATAAAAATTAAAAAAAAAGAGTCGGTTTGTTTGCGGTTTTCACTAAAATCATTCTTTATATCACGATTTTTTATTTTTTTTATTTTAAATGTTAAGTTCAAAAATTGTCGATAGAGGGCGCTTTAGACTTTAGAATAACGTACAAATACGTTTTGCCGTTCTTTTGTGCATGGGGTTGAAATAATTCTGAAGTTTAGACTTTAACTTAAATTTTAAGACCAAAATCGGAAATATGGGGATCGGTTAACTAGCGAAAATTTGACTGTGAACCGAAGAGGAGATTTTAAACGCTCATAAATATTAGACAAAATAATCGATTTTGTTGCGGTTTGCGTGTAAGTCATTCCCTTGATAGTTATTTTATTCAAAATGACGTACAGCTTTCATGTCCTCATTTTTTGATAGAGGACGCTTCCGACACATGTCCGATATTTCAATGGTATTACTCCTGGGTGTTTTACTACCAGACCACCATACTTTCAGGAAGTGTAAGGGATGCAAAGAAGACTCGGAATCACACAGGAATGTAACGTTGAAAATTGCTTTTTTGCATGTTACGTTTAAAAAAAGCAGAGAAAAAAACAACAGAAACAAGCAGAGAAACAATAACATGTTAAAGTGACAGAACAAAGTTTATTTAAAAGTTTTACTGCAAAAAGTGTTCGAAATTACGACCAGAAAAAGTCCGGCAAACTTGACAGCGACAGTAGATGGCGCTGAGATTTTCTTGCAGTAGATGGCGCTGAACGGTAATGCGCATGAATGTTTCTCTCTCGTTGCGTAGCTCTATGTGGTTCCAGCACTATCGGGCTCTTTCACATTTTACGAATGATGTTCACCGATATCTCAACTTAACATATGGACAGCGGTAGATTGGTCGTGGTGGCACGGTTTATTGGCCTGCCAGATCACCGGACCTATCAAATATGAGCTTCTTCTGCTGGGGTCACATGAAAAGTTGGGTGTATGAGAATCCCGTACCATCAATTAAAGAGTTAGGAGCTCGTATTTCTGTAGCTTCCGGAAATCTATCAAAGATTCCAGGAATCTTTCAAAGCGTGAGGAATTACATGCGACGCCGCTGTCAAGCATGTCGAATTACATCTGGTCGTAATTTCGAACATCTTTTGTAGTAAAACCTTTAAATAAAATGTTTTATGTCCCATATTAACGTGTTGCTGTTTCTCTGCTTGTTTCTGTTGTTTTTTCTCTGCTTCCTTTAACCATAATTCGCAAAAAAGACATTTTCAACGTTACATTCCTATGTGATTCCGAGTCGCTTTTGCATCCCTAACACTTCCTGGAAGTATGGTATTCTGTTAGTAAAACACCCAGAAGTAATACCATTTAAATGTCGGAGATGTTTCGGAAGCGCCCTCTATGAAAAAACGAGGACATCACAGCTGTACGTCATTTTGGATAAAATAATTACCAAGGGAATGACCTACACGCAAACCGCAACAAAATCGATTAGTTTGTCCAATGTTTATGAGCGTTTAAAATCTCCTCTTCGGTTCACAGTCAAATTTTCGCTAGTTAACCGATCCCCATATTTCCGATTTTGGTCTTAAAATTTAAGTTAAAGTCTAAACTTTAGAATAACTTCAACCCCATGCACAAAAGAACGGCAAAAAGTATTTGTTCGTTACTCTAAAGTCTACAGCGCTCTCTATCGACAATTTTCGAACTTAATCTTTAAAATTAAAAAATTAAAAATCGTGATATAAAGAATGATTTTAGAGAAAACCGCAAACATATCGACCCTTTTTTCTAAATTTTATCAGCGTTTGAATTTTTGGGCCTTAAACTTTAATGGCCCCTAGCTCCTACAGAAGACGTTTGCGCCCCATGGTTTCCTATTTAATAATATTTGTCTTTATGTCTACTATCACCCCTCAAAGTTTGTCGGTCTGGTAGCGAAACATCCTGTATACATGTTTAGTTAAACCATGCTACTAACGTATTATATTCATTAAAAATATGAATATTTTATTCATTTCACTTAAAATACATACCATTCACTGATTTCATTTAAAAGGCTGTAAAGAAATAATTAATAGAAAATCATAAACCAAAACATTCTACTTCTACATCCAAAAAGTTTTCCGAATTCACATACTTAAAGTGTAAATATTGTTATTAGTGATTTAAAATATTCTATGTCTGTACTTCTTGCATGAAAGTACCCACATATCGTTTTAACTTGGAACAAATGATAAATCGACAAAATTCCCATCTTTTCCAACGCAAGCTTTTTTTAAATGAACAAATATTGTTTTCGTATTTAAATTAAATATTTACGCGTGATATTGTTGATTTATCATAAAAAATTTTGCTTTGTATTTCATATGAAACCAATAGCTGTGCGTATATTATTCTAACTCATATAGCCATTTTAAGTGTTTAATCAGAATAATTTATCGAAAAAGAGATTTAATTGAATTTTTTAGTTGTAATAGCAACCGATTAGAAATGCGTGAATTATTACTTGTAACTTAGTGCTCTGTTTAAAATTTAAAAGTTTCCTAACACTTTAATTGATGTGCATAATTGGTATAGATCTACACAGGAATACGCACTTACCCATTTGCTGCAAAAGTTGCTGTTTGATGTCTTTAAACACTTTAATGTGTTTTAATTAAACTAACTTTTAGCATAAGACATACTGTAAATACAAATCTATAGATTCAATGCAACGATCAACGAAAAAAATCTCATATTTTGCAACTACTATTAATATACAGTATACTGCATGTATTGAAAAACGTTTCATAATCTATTGTTACGAATTTTGTAAATAGTTAGTGTTTGTACTGTAAAATAATGTAAATAATCTTATTAAGCTCCATTCCTTTACTAATATTAGTTTTTGTTACATTGTCTCTGTTATCAAGCAAACTTGTCTATTATTTTCAGTGTATGTCTACGGCAGATTGGCGAAATATTAAAGATATCGCCAAGTTGGCGACAAACTTGGCGATTGTTGGCGATGGTAACCCTTCCCTCTCAATGGCAACCCCCCCCCCTTAGATATACTGATACATTGTTTGTTCTTCCGTGGATTTTTCGATATGGTTCTAGACATTTCCCGCACATGCTGCGAACCTATATAAGAAGAGAAGCGATGCGAGCTGTGTTGTTATTATTTTCCAGTCAGTCATTGAGTGAACAAGGCGTTTGTTAAGCGAGTTTGCTTGAGTTTCATTTATGTTGTTTTGAATGTTATTAAGTGTTGAGACGTTGTATAAAGAGTCTCTGGGATCTAAAGCTGTACTTATACGATAGATTTGAACAGTTATATTTGAATATCCAGTAATATTTGTGAGTTTCGAAGACTTTGTTGTTCTGAAGATCTGTAAATAAATTATTTTCTACTTTTCTAAAAGACAAGAGTTTGAAGTTGTCTAACCATAGGATCAAAAGAACCCTATATACGCTGCAACACTATGCTGTACGCATGATTTTTCTCTCTTATTATGATTTCATATTTTCCTTTAAGAATTTGAAATTATACTAACTGAAAGTATAATTAAAAGTCTTTTTATTCTCAAATGTTATTATGCAAAATTCTACCTTCGTATGTTACTTAATAAATGTTTATCTCAGTTTTTATACATTTAAAAATAATTCAATTTTCATATGTAGAAAAATAAGATTGCCGAAACTCTTTTCTTCTTTCGAATGCATTTTAAAATTTGATTAAATTGTATGACACAAAGACATAAAAGACTTCCGAAAAGATGAAACAGCCTAATTTATATAAATTTCATTCAAAACACATTTTAAATGCGTAAAAAAGCAAATTTAAAAAGGGAATTACAAAAGCAAAAAAAAAAAAAAGTACGTAATTTTTGTTAATGTTTACGTATTTAATTTAATTTTTTTCACTACGAGCCTTTGAAATATAAAATATTTAATAAAACCTCCAAAAAGATAATGACAAGCAGAAAGCAGTACTTCTGCTTTTTCAGATTTTAGTTTTTCAGCCAATGAGGAAAAAATATATGTTATTCTAACGAGGTAAAATTCGTCTAATTTTAAAAAAGATAATGTATAAGAAATTGTTTCATTAAGTTAAAAAAAATACAAAACTAGTTTAAAAAAAATGCATTTGTATTAGTGTTTCAAGCAAATATTATTTTGACCTAAATGTTACTGCTTTTTATAAAGACGAGATAAATGCGCTGAATTACGGCGAAAGAAAATACTTAAGAAGGAACAGTTTCGTTTATTTTATTATAAAACTACAAAATTATTTACAATAAAAAATTTATATTATATTGCTTATTTTAGCTTTTACACAAAAGTTATTTTAACCTAAAATTATCAAATACTATTTCTATAAAACTCAATGATTCAAAAAATACACTTTAATCGTACATGTAATATGTAAAATATAATGAAGAATAATTATTCAGTAGAAATTTTCAATTGAGACTCTTATTATTCCAATATATATGTAATAAAACGAGGACGATGTTCTATAATAGTGTATAATCACTAATAGAATACCATGTTGGTTGTAGAATACTACTATTCACTAAGATTCAATAGTGGGATGAGCAGTCGTTCTGGTAAGTGGATAAGCCATGGATTTGTTCTCGTAGGAGTTTCTCCAATAACAATGCAAGAAAATCAGTGTTTTAGTTCTTTATTATTTAGAGCACGAACTTAAGTTACTCCACAGATCACCGTTCCATACATCTATCACTACGGCCTTCGCTCACTAAGCTGCAACATTCCGGCGTTCTACAATCTCGGAAAAAATGACATTTCTAAATCAGCGGAGAAATAAAACGCGCGTCTTGATAGTTTAAAGAAAAGGTGCATTCTACTCTCCTGAAAAACCAAATGAAAAAAATCATTTTCACGACAAAACTAGCGCCCTCCTACTCCGCGTCAATCATTTTAAAAATCCAATCAGGATGGACTCGAGCCTCTAACGGACAAAATGATCAATTCTAATTGGCCGTAATAGGCGGTCTACTGGCAAGAACTATATTTTTTTCTCGGAACACTAAGCCCTTTAGCAACGCGTAGTAACACTTGTCACGCGATGTTAAAAAATAAAAAATTAAATTAAAATCGCAGGAATATGCCAGAAAGTAAAAAGCTTACGAAATACTTCCCGCCTTTTTGAGAAGCAAGAAATAATTTATTAATAACTAAAGTAAGAAAAAGAATTTTAGCTGTTACAAGACGAAACTAAGATTGAAATATGTTCCACAAATTTAGAATTGAAGCTAAGAGAGAATAAAAAAAAAAATGGCGCAATTTTTTTTTTTTTTTTTTTATTACAAATCCCCCCTCCCAGAAAGACGGGTGAAAAAGTAGGTCTGAGACCTGCAATTTCACAGAAAGGGAGATGATGCAGACTTAGCTCACGAAGTTGTTGATATAAGTAATAATAATTAGATACTGAATAAAAAAAAAAAAAATTAAATTAATTTCTCTTTTTTATATAAATATAGAATTCAAATTTAAAAACACCAAGGTGATGCGTGGAATAACTTCAAATTTAAATACAATAAAATAGGCTTCAATACAAATACAAGATATAATCTTGTTTAAAGTACACATCAAAAAGTAATTTGAAAATATAAGCAATTACCCATAGTAATAACATAAAAATGAAACATAAAAATGAAAAACAATAACGTTAAATTCTTTTTTAACAATGTCAAATCTAGAAATCAATTTTTAAAAGTTTATTTCAAAAATCTTCTTAAAGTCATATTTGGAATGGCATAGTTCATTACCTCATTTTAAGGATGTCTAATTCATTTAACTGTCCAAATTCATCAGCTAACATTATAATATTAGTTCAGTTTTTGTGTGAGTAAGTCCTTGAACATTCATAACAGTTCCATTTTGGAATCTTTGTGAAAATACTTTTATAATTGTATTTTTAATTAATAACACATTTTATAATATAGTAATAATAAAATTTAACAATGTAAATAATAAACAATATAATTAAGAAACATAATAAGGAAAAATATCAATAATAATAAATATCATAAGTGTAAGTAAATCTCATAATGGGTATAAGTAAATCTCATAATGGGTATAAGTAAATCTCTTAATAAGTAATAATAAATATCACAAAAGACATTCTTTAAATACTTAATCTCGTTTATCTCATCTCATATTTTTGGGATGAAATATAGAGAGAAGTGGAATAAAATAAAAAATGCAATCAACTATGAAATCATTTACTTAATCTGGTAATCCGAGTACAGGATTAAGTAGGAATATGTACAAAAAAAAATTAAAATATAATATGATAAATTAAAATAAAATAAAGATAAATAAAAATTTTGTTCATGTTTGAGAATGCACGTGACCTTTAAACTACTAAGATTCTTAAAAAGAAATATTAATAGATGATAAAAATAAAAAACAAGATCTATTCATGTCAAATAATTACGCAATAAATATTCTCTCGGTGTGATAAAACATTGCAAGATGCAAGTAGGAAAGAGAAAAAGAAACAAAATTATATTATAATTGACATGTAATTGGACTGGAATGCAGAAGCAAAGAAAGAGAGAAAGAAAAAAAAATATATTAAAATAAAGTGATAAAAATTTTGTTACTTGGCAAATAATTAATTTAATAATTGATAGATTAAACTTAATATTACAAATAGGTTCAGTTGAAAGAAAGAAAAAAAAAATATTCTAAGTAGAGTAATTCAGTACAGAATAAGAAATTTCCACTTTGTTCGTCTACGCCGGCATAAATAAACAAATATAAAAATTTCCAGACAAGTGACACTCTCGCTGCAGTCAAGAGATATCATTGCCATTCTGTGAGAATTACAGGATATTATCTGAATTAAAATATGAAAAGAAATTTACTGTTTAAGAGAAAAAATTATAAAATGATAAACTAGAGATATAGTTTAAGCTACAGTTTTTACCTGAGTTTGTTGTTGTTGATTAGGGGGTTGTTGCTCATGACTTAATTTAAATTTATCAGGGGAATAATAAGGCCTTAATTTAGATACATGTACTATTTCTGAACTTTTGAACTGGTTTTGCCTATCAATTTCAAAATTTACTTCGGATAATTTGTTAAGAATTTTATAAGGGCCACTAAATACTTGTGACAACTTTCTAGTATTAGGGTACTGAAATTCTTCATAGATAACTAGATCTCCTATTTTAAATTTTGGTTCGATATAATCTTTATCATAATATCTTTTATTTTTTAAATGAAATTCATCAGTTCTTGTTTTAGCAATTTTAAGTGCTTCATGAACAGGGGGATAATAATTTTGTTGTAAGGGGGAGTCATAGGGTAATTGGCCAAAAAGCAAGTACGCAGGTGGAAATTTGGTAATAGAATGGGGTGTATTATTATATTCTTTAATTACCTCAGTTAAAAGCTTAGTCCAGGGAATTTTAGAGGTAGTGGAGTTTACTTTACATTTTAATCTAGTTACTATTGTCTGATTTACTCTTTCACATTTCCCATTCGTTTGTGGATGATGGGCAGTGGTCAAACGTTGTTTAATATTATGATTTCGCAGGAATTTTTTGAATCTTGAAGAAGTAAAAGCAGCATTCCTGTCACTAAGTATTTTTTGAGGGGACTGTACACTTGAAATCTTACTAAAACAGAATAATTGTTGAGGGATTTTGATATTGAAGATTTGTTTCAGACAATTTGTATAAGTTTCTGTAGTGACACTTTTGGAAGGAAATGCCCAAACATATCTTGTGGCATGGTCTATTATAATATGGAGATATTTTTTTGTAGAATTATAATAATTGAACCCTCCTACAGTATCAACAGACAGACAGTCAAAAGGTTGATCTGTAGTGGGCATAGCTTGTAATAAGCCAAATTTTTTTCTGTCTAGGTTTTTTATTTTTCTGGCAAATATCACAGTATTTAACAAAGTTAGTAATGTCTTGGGTCATATCTGGCCAATAATAGTTAGGAGAAATTAAATTTTGCATTTTTTGAACACCAGGGTGACCAAACTGTTCATGAGCAACATTAAGCAATTTTTTTCTTAGGGACATGGGAACTACCACTTTACGAAAACCTTTTCTTTTAACTATAATCAGTCCATTGTCATTAATATAATTTGATCCACACACATTTTCTTTTTCTTGCATCTCAATAATCTCTTTAACGTCAAGAAGAAAAGTAAGGGGCTTACAAAAATGAGAAATAGGGTTTCGGGACAACATGTCGGCTTCGACATTTGTAGATCCCTTTAAGTACTCTATTTTGTAATCGAACATACTTAACTTCAATGACCACCTAAATAATCGACCTCTTAAATGTTTGACATTTTTTAACCAAACAAGAGATGCATGATCAGTATGGATGGTAAATTGTACACCGTGAAAGTAATGATAAAATTTATCTAAAGTATCAATGATAGCAAGACACTCTAGTTCGGTAATGAAATAATTTTTCTCATAACTTCTCAATCCTCTAGAAAAATAAGCAATTAGATGTAAAAAGTTATTATGGTCGGGTTGTTTAAGAACTGCACCTACCGCTACCTGAGAAGCGTCAACAAACATGTGTAGGGGTAATTTTGGGTCATAAATCTTTAAAATTGGTTTAGCAATGAGGGCATCTTTTAATTTTTGAAAAGAGTTTTGACATTCAGTATTCCATTCCCAAATAGTATCTTTCTTAAGTAATTTATTTAGGGGGTGTCTAATTTCAGCATATTTGTCAATAAATTTATGATACACATTTATAGAACCAAGAAATCTTTGTAATTCTTTAGTGTTAGTAGGAGGTTTTAATTTTTTAATCGTTTCTATATTAGTATTAGCTGGAGTTAAAGTTCCATTTTGGATTTCATACCCTAGAAAATTGATTTGTTTTTGAGCAAAAGTACATTTAGATAATTTTAATTTAATATTTTCTATTCGGCATAAATCAAAAATTTGGATGAGATGCTGTATATGTTCATCTATTGATTTAGAAAAAATAATTATATCATCAAAATAATAACAAGCAAAGTCTATTTTATATTTTGTAAGAATTCTTCTAATTGTCCTGTTGAAAATTGGGGGGCCTACCTTTACACCAAAGGGGAGAACATTCCATTCCCAGAGCCCACAATTAGTAGTAAAGGCTAACTTTTCGGAATCGGCTGGGTGAATAGGTATGTGCCAATAGCCTGAGGCTAAATCTAGTGTAGAGAAATATTGGGCACCACTTAATTTGTCTAAAATTTCATCTATTCGGGGTAAAGGTTCAGCGTCATTTTTCATGATAGAATTTAATTTTCGGTAGTCAACACACATTCGGGTTTTTTTACCTTCATCTCGTTTATTTACTAACGTAACTGGAGAAGAGTACGGGCTATAACTTTCTTTAATTAACCCAGCAGCTAATAATGATTGGATTTGCTGAGATATTTCTTTTTCATCAGCAGTGGATGTACGATAAGGCCTCAAAGATATTGGTAGGTCAGATTTAAGATAAATACGCTGAGGTTCAATATTAATTCTCCCTACATCATATTTATTTTTTGCAAAAATATCTAAATAATCCCTTAAAAGTTCCCTTACATTTTTATTTTGAATAGCATTCAGATCCCCCAATAGATTATAATCATCATTATTAGTTCGCGACAAGGATTGAGGAGTTATGGTATTTCCATAATCGGGTTGCACAGTAGTATCATTTTTTATAATATCAAAATGAAGCAATTCTAAGTTATCACTGGATATGTTGACATATGGGTTTAACGAAATATTGTCTTGTAACACCTGGCTTTTTGCACAATCAATTTTTAATTTAAATTTGGCACAATCAGGTAAACCTAAAATAGCATAGTCCAAATCAAGTTGACTTACTAAAAAATTAACATATCTCTTTATATTACCAAATTTAATACATAATCGACAAGATTTATTAATTGTAAGAGTTCCTTGTACCTGTCTGATAGTAATAGGGGTAACATTATGTAAATTACCATTTAAATATCGAACAAATTTGAGGGGTAAAATTGAGACAGTTGATCCACTATCCACCACACAATACACTTTGTTATTGCCCACATATCCAGGGATAAATAATTGTCAAATATTATTAGTAGGGGGTGGTTGAATATGAGCAGGAGTTTCAGTTTGAAAGGAATTTGTGTTAAATATACAACTCCTCTCCCAATGATATGCATTTTCTATGCCTCTGTTTAAACATATACGGCACGGACGACTAGGGTAATTGTTTTGATAATGAGTTGCAGGCATTCTAGGAGTGAAAAACCTAGGATTAAAATTTTGGGATGGATTGTTTGGAGTAGGTCGAGTCCAATGTCTGGGCTGAGGATTGGGATTGTGCATTGGTCTAGTTTGTTGAAAATTTCTATTGCCGTTATTAGAGGTATGATTTGGAATCGCTGCTAATTGTTTAGCAATGCGAAACCATTCACGAGTATTGGAAGGAGGGTTAACCATCAAACAATTTTGATACTCCGGCTGAAGGCCATCAATTAATCCCTGTATAATTAAATTTTCCTCAAGCTGAAGTTGCCTTCCAATCTCAACTTTCTTTCTAAAATAAGAATCCAAATCACTTAGATCATTTAACTTTAAGGAAGTAAATTCAGAAAATTTTGGAACTCTAACTTGAATGAATTTTTCACTTAAAATCTCGACAATTTCTTCATAAGTAGCACAATCTAAACAATCATTTATATAAGTTTTTAGCGCTTCCCCCTTTAAATATTTTGAAATATTTTGGTGTTTCCACTCATTATCTTTCTTTTCTACCGAACATTCTCGATCAAAATGTTTAAACCATTTAAATATATCCATGCCCAACCCAAATTCAAAAGGGACAATATCAAGTTTATTTTCTGACATTTTTTCTTCTTTTACTAATCCTGATCTTAATAGCATATAAGAAGGATAATTCATATGGAAAATATTTAAATGCTATACTTCAATTATTAAAATTCAATTACTATACTTCAAATACCTCAATAAATAATAATAAAAATAAATAAATAATAAATAAATAAGTAATAAAATAATAAATATCGGGTTTCCATACATGGGAAATAACAAATAATTTTAAAAACAAAAATACTTTTCTTTACGTATGGAAAATAAATTTTGCAACAGAGTATTTTTTTAACAACAAATTAATCCATCTTTCGATTTAAAAATAAATAAATAAATAAATAACACCTTTAAAACTAAATAAAATTTCTATGAGCATAAAATTTCAATTATAAATTAAGAACACATTTATTTTTTAATATCTGTAATAAAAGAGAAAGAAAAAATCAAGAATTTAAACAAAGAAATGATTATTAAAATTTCTTAGCCAATAAACAAATAAAATAATAACTTACAGACATGTTCGATGTGGCCTTGTTCAAATACCTAATTTTTTATTAAACTAAACAAAAAATAAAGCACTTCGTAGATACGACTCACAGGTGCAAATTTCAATTATCTTGTATTACTGATGGAATATACCGTAGTTTCGCAACCATACAGCAGGTGTTCATTTATTATGAAATGAAAATTTATCAAAATATTTATGCACTTTTACCTAGAAAATACAGTAAATAAATAAATAAAAGAAAATGATGTTGAATTGATTTCATGCAGGTGATCTTTTGTAATTTTTATCTTGCATATCTCACAGTTTGGTTGCATATCTCTCAGTTGAAAAGTTTCTCACTAGAATGCGAGGTATATTTCACATTTAAAATATTTGTAGATGTAGATACCACACATAATTACAAACAAAACTTTATAAGACGATCTTTTTTCAGCTGAAAGGTTTATCATTTATGCACATGAAGATGTTTTTCCATGCAGGCCATCTCGTCGTAACATGGGTGGAAGTAGACGCAGATGAGGTTAAAGATGCGTGCAGCTAACATCTCAAAAACTCTGACTGTTAGTAACACACATTGAGTCTTATTGCAGGAAACAAAATTACAGTATTAGTATTAACACACAGCAGCTGATCCCATCCATCTTCAGTCTTGGACATACCATTTAGATGGAAGATATCATAGTTATTTTTTTTTTCTGTATTAAATGTTAAGATGAAAACAATACCAGGAAAAATGTAGGAACAACTGTAAGTGTATGAAGAGCATGCAGCTTATTCTCAAAAGTTTTACGCCGGTTCATTTTTCATCCTGTCGGCTAAAATGTAATAAAACGAGGACGATGTTCTATAATAGTGTATAATCACTAATAGAATACCATGTTGGTTGTAGAATACTACTATTCACTAAGATTCAATAGTGGGATGAGCAGTCGTTCTGGTAAGTGGATAAGCCATGGATTTGTTCTCGTAGGAGTTTCTCCAATAACAATGCAAGAAAATCAGTGTTTTAGTTCTTTATTATTTAGAGCACGAACTTAAGTTACTCCACAGATCACCGTTCCATACATCTATCACTACGGCCTTCGCTCACTAAGCTGCAACATTCCGGCGTTCTACAATCTCGGAAAAAATGACATTTCTAAATCAGCGGAGAAATAAAACGCGCGTCTTGATAGTTTAAAGAAAAGGTGCATTCTACTCTCCTGAAAAACCAAATGAAAAAAATCATTTTCACGACAAAACTAGCGCCCTCCTACTCCGCGTCAATCATTTTAAAAATCCAATCAGGATGGACTCGAGCCTCTAACGGACAAAATGATCAATTCTAATTGGCCGTAATAGGCGGTCTACTGGCAAGAACTATATTTTTTTCTCGGAACACTAAGCCCTTTAGCAACGCGTAGTAACACTTGTCACGCGATGTTAAAAAATAAAAAATTAAATTAAAATCGCAGGAATATGCCAGAAAGTAAAAAGCTTACGAAATACTTCCCGCCTTTTTGAGAAGCAAGAAATAATTTATTAATAACTAAAGTAAGAAAAAGAATTTTAGCTGTTACAAGACGAAACTAAGATTGAAATATGTTCCACAAATTTAGAATTGAAGCTAAGAGAGAATAAAAAAAAATGGCGCAATTTTTTTTTTTTTTTTTTTATTTTATTACATATATATATTTTTACTTTGACACTATCCTACAGTTTGTTTCCCATGAAATATATCGTTGAAGTCATTTCCACCGTCCCAAATTTTTTACCATACACCTCTCATTTCCGTATTCACCATTTAAAAAAATTGATACTTCAATTTGGTTGGTTTTAAATTTATTTAGCTTTAAAATAAAAGGCTTGTTTGTCAGCTTTGCATCGGAAGAGTTGCACTTTGATTGCAGATTCTTATCTATGTACCCGAAATAAAAATTATCGTAATTGATATGTTTTAGACGCACTTGTGGTAATGTATTTAGTTTTATCTAAATAAATGACCATTTTTTTTTTATCATCATTATCATCGACAACATGGATAAAGCTATAAATCTGTTCTGTCCTCAATACATCTCTTTGGTGGCCCTCTTCTGTCTCTGTTTCTCTTTGGATGGTAATTCAATGCTCCTTTTGGTATTCTATCAGAAGTCATTCTTTCTAAGTAATCCTTCCACTTCCTTCTGTAATTTTCTATTTTATTCAATATTGGCACAACCTCAAGTTCCCTTCTGATGCATTCACTCCTTATTTTATCCATTATTGAATATCCTTTCACAACTCTCAAAAATGTCATTTCTGAGAATTGTATCTGTCTTCCGTCATTTTTTGTAAATTCCATGTTTCACTTCCGTTTAGTAAAATGGGTATTGCCATTGTTTTTGACAAAAATATATTCTTGTGTTTTTTTTTTTTTTTTTTTTCCAAAGAGTTCGTCTTATGGTACCACAAATTTATAAACCTTATTTTATGTATCGTTCTCGTAGTCAAAATGTCTGTCACATCATATATAATTTAAATGTGAAATCTGCTCAAATGATTTATTTTCGTTTTTCTTTTAAATATCAATCGATGTTCACTTACTTAAGCACTTTGTTTGGTGTCTCATAATCAGTATCAGCAACATGAAGAAAATATATATATGTAATTATAATGCTCTCTGAGGAAAAATGTGTGATTTCAATAGCAGTATGCCATTTTCCATTCAAAGTATTTTGGGCAGCATAACCCTAATGCAAAGGTCGCAGCGTCCCTAAAATTTTCACACTTTTCTACCACAATTTTAAAACAATAATTTTTAATGTAGAATTTCATTATAAATGTTAAGAGAA